>CM069538.1:15675000-16275000 GCA_035773235.1 Eospalax fontanierii
CTGTCCTATGCTGGGCATTATAGGTCTCAGCTGGAGTCTTCTCAGGAGCAGATTTAGCAGAAGGAAAACAAAGGGAGAGGGAATTGAAGGGGTCAGAGAGAGCCTTCAGCCTTCTATGCTAGTCTGAAATCTGTGACAAGAAACTGATAAGGAAGTGGTGGTCCGGGTACAGTCCCATACTGCAGCCTGGGCCTAAGCTTGGGGTGCATGATGGGGAGTCCCTGAGCAGCTTCCAGAGCAGCAATGCCATGCAGAAGTCACCCTGGACAATCAGGTTGGCCAAGCTCAGGCATTGTTAGCCAGGAGGTGGTGTGGCCTCCACGCAAAATTATGATGGCCCTGGAAAAGTCAGGGCTAGTGTTATGAGTCAACTTTGCTCCCCAAAGTTATCTCGAAGGCACTCAGTGGGGCATACCTTGGGTGATCACAGTATGTAAAGAAGAGTAATAAAATATTGATCCCTGCCCACAAGGAATTTCTACTTGGCTGCATTTTTGACCTCTCATTTTACAGCACAGTACCACAACCTGAAAGTCTCCTCCCGCTTTTTTTGGAGGCAGAATCTCATGTGGCCCAGATTGGCCTTGAACTAAGGATGGCCTTGAATTCCTGATCCTCCTGGCTACACCAGAACTGGAATGGCAGGCACACAGCACCAAGCCAGATTTTCTGTGGTGCTGGGCAGCAAACCTAGGGTCTGGTATATGAAGCATTCTACCAACTGAGTCTCGGCTCCAGCCCTGTGCTTTGGTTCTAACATAAAATTCCAGATGAGGGTTTTGCGCTTTCTCCTCCAATCTAAGAGGAATAGACCTTTTCTGTTGTTCTTCACTGGGGAGAAATGGGACGGAGCTTGGCTTTTATTCATGCTGTTCAGCTCACTGGCTGGGTTTCCGGTCTTGGGGTAGAGCTCAGTCGGTGGATATAGGCTGACAAACCCTTGACATACTGACCCAATCTACTCAACACACCAACTACATTTCCTCTTCAATTTTGGTGTAAAAATCTACCCCTAGTTTTTCTTGAAGCTTATTCTTTGTAGACTAACTTTTTTTCTGGTAAAAAGTTTGAATAGTGATTCCAGTCGGCTAGCAGGGTGTGGGTCAGCTACTCTGTAGTCTGCACCTGTAAGCGATTGGCATCTGAAAGAGCAGGTCTCAGCATAGAAGGGACCCAGTGGCTTTCTTTGACACCCACCAGATTTAAGATTGCAGTGATGCTGGGAGTCCTGTGATCCTCTGAACAGATATTCCAAAGAGTATTTATTGTATTCTTCACACCGAGCCACTGTTTAGTTCTCGATTATAACTGTCAACTATAATTTAAATTATGATTGAAATCTTCCCCATGACTAATCATCTAAGCTTAGATACTGTTAGAAATAGAGGAAAATGAAATAAAAGAAGCTCCACCAGAATGAGTGCTAATGATCGGGCCCTTCCCCAGCAAATCAGGAGTTAAGAGCAGATTGCCCCAATGGGTACCTTGTAGTTTCCAGCTTCTCCAGAGAGTCAATCCAATCATTCTGTGTTGTCAGATTTGGTGGTGGGCAATAAGAGGAGCCAGCAAGATCTGAGCTGGATGCCCTGGACCCAGAGGGTGGAAGGAGAGAACCAACTCCTGCATGTTGCCCTCTGATGTGCACACAGGACACATAATAATAAATGTAAAAAGTAAAATAAAAAAACTCAAAAGGAGTGGAGTGTTTCCAGTTGTTGAGCACTTACTTTATGTCACAAGCATACATCTAGAACCCCTATCAGATGCATCAATTACCAGAGAGAGACGGCCTCTCAGAAAGCTCTGGATGTCTCCTCTGTCAGTGGACCCATATGCATGTGCTGAACAACTTCTACCCAGCTCTGGTACAGGATTTCCCAGCTTAGCCCAGCAGAGATGAAGGAACATGACCTTGATTTTGTTCTGTCCTACAAAGGGCTTGTTGGAGAATTCTGAGGGCTTTGTTTTCACTGTTTACTTAAAACATGTCTTGATTGCATAGTGGCTTGGATTTGCCTTTATAAATGAAGAGGAGAATAAAAAGCTCTCTCTGTCTCTCTGTCTTTGTCTCTCTGTCTGTCTCTCATGTTGTATATGTGAGTGTGCACTTATATATAGAGAAATTCAGGAGGCAGATTCCCCAGGGCTGGATTAGGGATCAAGGAGCTTATGGCCATGTATGCTTAGAGATTATTATTCTGTTAGGACACTGTTTCAAATTGTTTGTTCAGATTAGCAGGAGTTTAAACAAATGTTCTGTCACTCTAGTTTTGATTTGAAAAATCCTGGCCTGTTTTTGTACACCTAGGTAAAGGTGTGTGTGTGTGTGTGTGTATGTGTGTGTGTGTGTGTGTGTGTGTGTGTGTGTTTAAAGCAAACTCAACTTTCTCATTCATTGTCTGCCAAATTAAGAAGGGTTTTGGCTTTGTTTGCAATCTCTGTTGATACATATTAGTGTCTCTAGAGAGATCAGATCCTATCACAAGTGTTGCTTTAAATCCAGCACTCAGAGTGTTTAGAAAGGAAGACAGAGTTCAGGGATGGGACTTGGGACATGATTCCCATGAGCTAGTGGGTCAAGACTGGTCCGAAACTTACAACTGAGACTCTCCTGATCTCTCTGGGTACCTTAACATGTTTACCCTGGTTTTGTACTGGTAGAGGACAGGAGGCAGGGAGAAAGGGACAGGACCACTTGCAGCCAGCTGCTTCCCAGGCACCAGGTGGAGAGATGTGTATGTATCCATGCCTGCTTCCTCTAGGAAGGATCTGTGGTTGATGAGAATATTTCTGCTGTAGATAGCAGATACATGTTATACTGGAGACACGAATACCAACAGTGTGACATCTTCTGTCACAAATAACATGGTTGGTGGCCGGTAATCCCCCTTATAAAAAAAGCTTGGTCAGTAGTTGATAACTTTTGATTAAGACAGCAGGAGCTGGGTGGGAGGGAGGTGATAAAAAGTAAAGACAGCAGAAGCTTCCTTTGCTCAGACAAGACCAATAAAAACCTCTGGAGATGTAAATCCTGCTTTAGGAAGCAGCCTGAATCCTAAAGATGAAAAGAAATATGAAGCCCAGGAAGATATGATAAGAATCTAAGAAAAATAATTGTTCATTTAATGGGATAGACTAAAATGCCTCAAGAGTCCCTCCTTCAAAGCAGTGGCTTACAGACCCTCACTTAGCAAGTCTCCATGCTTAGAAAACCCAGTCTTTTCTGCTAACATTTTCTCTTTCCTTTCTTTCTATCTCACTTCTTTAGACCCCCATCCTCTGGATAAGCTGATACTCTCTCTGAAGACCCCTGTGATGGTTAGCTTTAACTGTCAACCTGACAACCGCCAACTTTGAATGACCAAGGATGAGAGCCTAGGTGATGGCTTGTCTCTACTGTGTTGGCCAAAGCATGTCTGTGGGGGACTGTCTTAATTAAGTTAATTGATGTAGAAGACTAAGCTCACTATGGGTGGTACCTTCCCCGGCTGAGTGGAGAAACAGAACCAAGCAGAGGCAAGCAAGGGAGCTTGGATGCATTCATTTCTCTCTGCTTTTGACTGTGGATGTGATGTGAGGAGCTGTTTGATTTGACTGTAACCTGGAACTGTAAGCCAAATAAACCCTTTCTCCCCTAAGAAACAAAGCACCTCCACCCCACTGCCCCAGCATCTGCTTTCAGACTTGGGTTACAGAGCCTCGTTTGCTTTTTTTTGGCTTCCAACAGATAATGTGTAACTTTCACTCTTTTTGTCGTCTGTCCCTCTTCCGCCTCTAACCAGAAGCCGCAGAGATCTCAGGCTTGCGCACCCTGCTGCTTCCTCTCTCAGCCTCCAAAACATTTGACATCAACTTTTCTCTTCTGAGTCTGTTTTAAAACTATTTTATCTGTAGGACTAAGACACTAGGAAGGAACCCAAGTCTTCTGGTGACATTGCTAGGAACAAGACTGGCTTTGGAGGGGAGGCTCCTGTTTGGGGCTTAGAAAATGAAGTTGAAAGCTGCATGTGCTGGTTCATGCAATTCCAGCATCGTGGGGGGATGGAGGCAGAAGGATAAAGAGTTTGAAGTCATCCTCAGCTACATAGCCCACTGGCAAGTCTTGGTGGGCTGCTCCTACTTCAGACACAAAAGAACCTAGACAGAGCCTGAGGAATGGAGCTCTTCCTGCTGCACCAGACGCTGACCTGTCAGAGCGGGAGGCAGCCGGTGCTAGACCCGCGTTACGCATGTTCTCTCACATAAATGAAATGCCCTTTCCAGCAGATTCTTTTGACAAGAAATACACTTGCCCATGGGAGAAAGGCTGCACTACCTGGCAATCTTAATAAGTGTCTTCTGTCTTTCCAGATGTAGAATTTTCATTAATTAGTTTTTCACAGGCAGCTCTCAAACTCACCTCGAAATGTAGTCTATGGTCTTGTGAGGAGCTGAAGAAGGGGCTGTATTTTATTCTTATATTTATATATCTTATTTATTTGGAGACAGGCTCTCACGTAGCCTAGGCTGGCCTCAAGTTAAGTAGCTGAGGATGACCTCCTGCTTCCACCTCCTAAGTTGCTAGGATTGCAGGCTTCCACCACTATACCAGTTCTTGAAGAAGGGGTTTTAGGAAACAGAACTTTATTTATTTTAAATTTTATCTACTGATCATTATTATGGGTGTAGTGCATGTGCTATGGTGTGTGTATGGGTGTGTGTGCGTGCGTGTGTGCGTGTGTGTGTGTGTGTGTGTGTGCTTTCTCTGTATTTAAGAAAGTCTTACTAATACCTGTTGGTTCTCAGTAGGAGCCACTCTACACTCCATGGAACATTTATCACAATGGGAGAGGACTCCTGCTGACAGCCGAGGTTTTGAGGCAAGGGTTACACTGATGAACGTTTTACAAAGGGCAAGAAACCACTCCACTTAAACGAGTTCTCTGGCTTTAAGGTGTCAGCAGTGTTCATGGTCCTGTGAGAAGCAGGTTATATAGATGAACCCAGACACTCCAGTACCGGATGAGTGGCTCTATTAACCTCGCTTCTCACTCTCTGCACTTTATGTTTTGATATCTTAAAAATGTTCCTGGATAGGGGAGACTGCTCCTCTCATCAGCACTGCTTCCTCTAGTCCCTCTTAAAGACCAGGTCTCATGTAGTAGGCTTGAGGGTGGGTAATGTTGAACTTCTAAACCTCCTATTTCCACTGAGTGCTGGGATTACAGGTATATACTACCACACCTGGTTTCTTTGGTAAGCTCTCTTCCAACTGAGTTACATTCTGAGCCCCAGCAGAAGACTTGGCCACTTTTCAAACCATCTACTCCAAAGTCTATAGCCTCAACTTTTTTCCTTATCAACTTCCACACCAGCCACTTGCTCCCTTATAGAAAGGTCCTGGGGTCAGTACTGGAAGGCAGCCAGCCAGAAGCCCACTGGGTTGATTCAAACTAGCCAACCTTAAATGCTCTACTCTTTCCTGCCTTCTTTTTTCATTGGAATCCCCCCAAAGGTTCTGGCTTATACTTTCCTCCTAGATCCTGTGGTCTCACTAAAACCTGGTCTTTCTGTGTACCAGAGGAACATGTGGAGACATCTCTCTGGGTCTTGTTCTGGGTTTTTCCCACGGCTAACAGACCATAGTACCACATGCAGCATTCACCCTCTTACAACAATGAATAATGAAAATGAGGAAGCGGAGTCCCTCTCTTCGCATCTCGTCTAGTTCTGGGGAAACCTACTTTAAAAATAAGGACAGAAAAGCAATCCACCTACTTTCTCAGGGCACTTCTCCCCTGGCGATCCTCCTCCAGTTCTCGGTAACAAGTCTGCTTGCTGATTTCTTTTTCCCAGAAGCTTTTGAGCTCATCACAGGTCTCACAGCAGAAGACTTCCCGGCGGATATATTGATTGTTCATCCCTGCAGTGTGAAAGACAAAGCACATTCCAGTCCTGCCAGGAAAGGCATCCTGACTTGGGATGAGTTTGAACCCAAGTAAGTCCAATTGACATTTGTGTGCATAACTGTAAGACATATCACATGCTCTTATAATGACTCTATTTTTTGCAACTGCAAATGAAGATAAAAAGTATGTCAAAATATTCTGTAAAAAGTGGAAATGTACATAAAAAGGTCATTTGTTGGTTTTTAAAAATATTTTATTTATTATTTTTATTTTATGTGTATGAGTGTATTGCCTATATGTATGTAAGTGCACCTGGTGCCTTGCAATGCCTGAGGAAGGCAGAAGACAGTGTTGGATTCCCCTGGAACTGGAGTTACAGACGGTTGTTAGCTACCATGTGGGTATTGGGAATTGAACCTGTATCTTCTGCAAGAGCAGTCAGTGCTCTTAACTACTGAGCTGTCTCTCCAGCCCAGAGAGGTCATTTGTAACCCTCACAGGTGATGTGATTCTACAAGCACCTGGTCTTTTTTTGTCTTTCAGTCATTTTGCTATTTTTTTGAATTACAGAAAAATTAAGTAATGTAAATAACTCTAAAACACAGAAACTAAAGCATTTTGTCCAGTGGGATGCCAATGGCACCCCTGTGGACATCAGTCAAATTTCCATCTACTTCTAAATTCATTGCCTTTTAAATTTTTCTTTGAATCATTTGTAATCTCTCTCTCTCTCTCTCTCTCTCTCTCTCTCTCTCTCTCTTTCTCTCTCTCTGGTGTGCATGTGTGTGTGTGGCTAGCCTTGCCCATGAATGCTTATGTGGAGACCGGAGATTGACACTGAGTGTCCTCTACCACTCTCTGCCTTGTTTTTTGACAGGGTCCGTTATTGGATCTGGAGCTCACTGATTTGGCTAGGCTGGCCTGCTTCCACACCCTTCCAGTGTGGAGACTAACACCACACCTTGCTTTGAGAGGGGTCTTGGGGATGCAAAACGGTGGGCAGGGTTGCAAAGCAAGCCCTTTATCCACCGAATATCTTCCCAGCCGCCACGTGCAATCTCTGTCTAGTTTTCCCATTATAAGTAAAATAAAATCTTTGCCACATTTGATTTTATGTGTTTGAGAATCGTTTTCATGTAAAAAACCCTTTAACATTTACTTTAGCTTATGTGTACATTGGTGTAAAATGAGTCCACAAGCAAAACCTCTGAACGCAGAGCTAACAGTAGGTGCTTAGCAAATAGCATTCTTTTCTGTCCCTCCTCACAGAATGACTCTGGCCTCTGCTCTTCACTAAGCAGCTAATGTGGGAGAAGTGTGTCTATACACTGTTCCCTTGGATCTTTCCAGCTGCTCTGTGAGATGAGTATTCCTGTACTCACTGTTTTGATTAGGCCTGTGGCCTCATCACTGAAAACAGAGCTGAATTTGAACCCAGGTCTGCTCCCCTTCATAGATGACTCTCTCTGTGGAAGTCTAACTTGAGCTAATTAATTTTTCGTTTTGTACACGAAGAAGCTGATGCTCAAAGGTGTTAATTGACTTTGTTCAGGCCAAGCAGCTTCAGAGTGCTGGGACTGCCCACATCCTATTGTGTCCCTGGAGAAAGGCAGCCTGCCTTTGTATTCTTCCTCTGTTGAGGAGCTCAGAGCTCTCTCCTGTAACTGACAGGTCCCTCAGTGTTTGGGTGTTTGTGACTTAGGGAGGTCTATTTTCCTAAAGAGAGGGACTTGGTCTCATTATTTTTGATGGCTTGAAGTATTCTTTTTCATAAACAGAACCTGCCAGGGAATGGAAGCCCCCTCTGTGGACATCCCAGACATTGAAAGGTCAGAGGGGAACTGTTTTTGCACTTTTTGGATAAGAGAAATGTTTCACTCTGGTGGCTTCTGAGATCTTTCCAGGAAGGCACTGAGTCCTTGAGAACCCTAGGCTATCCTCCAGTCTGACCGTGGCACGGTCTCCTGTATCCAAGGGCATATGTACATCGTACTTACTGTCATTTCCAGACCAAATGGATTCAGTGCAGAGAATTCTAATAAATTTCTAGTCATTGGAGGGGAGACTGTCAGCAAAAGTCTTAGATTTTTACATTGTCAAACTAGGGGACAGGATCCTTGCCTCACCATGCCACTGATTCCCTGTGGGTTCGGCTGGAATTTCAGAAGGAATCGAAGGCTTCTCATTCACCTGGCATACAGATACGACGTAAGAAAACTGGCTGCACAATTCTGATGACCGAGGTCAGATCTCTGGAACCCATGTAGAAAGCCATATGCAGTGCCGTGCACCTAAAAGCCCAGCACTCCTAAGGTGAGGCGGGAAGTGTAGACAGAAAAATCTCCAGGACTTTTATGGGCCAACTAGCCTGGATTACACAGTGCAGCAGCAGAACTATCAAGAGAGACCCTGCCTTAACAAGGCAGAAGCAGAGAACTGACTCGAAGGTTGTCCTCTGACCTCCACAGGTGAACTGCGGCATGTGCATTTGTACACACACGAATAAGATACATCAAAACAAACAGCAGCACTCCTTGCTCTGAGCTTGGAGAGAGTGGCGCCACTTACAACTTGCAGTTTAGGTAGAGGTAGAGTCATACCCCTTACTTGTGTGGTTTAGTCACAGGCTCCTTTATTATAAAACATCCCTAACATTTTTTTCTTCTTTTGAGAAGAAATGCGAGTCTAACAGTTTAAGAGGTGTCAGTCCACAGTGTCAGGGAAGGCACGGCAGCAGGAGCCCATTAGTGACTTGGCCATCCTGTGTCCTTAATCAGGAAGCAGACTGCAAATAGGAAGTGAGGTGCAGGCTGTAAAGCCCCCAGGTCTACAATACCCTATGACCTGCATCCTTCACGGAGGCTCTACCTCCTAAAGGTCCTACCAAAACAACACCACCTGCTGAGGACCAAGTATTCAAAGACAGCCTAGAGGAGACATCCCATAATCAAACACACCACTAAGAGAGAACACAGTACCGTGCCCAGAGGAGCAACAGGCAGGCTTCTTCTATACACTCAGCAGTAGAAGTCTCTTCTCTGGCCGGGCGTGGGATTGGGCTCAGTCTTGAGGGAGCGATGGTGCTACTCAGTACCTGGCAGTGCCTTCTTTGTCACTTAGCTTACGACCCCTCCCTAAGGTGAGGCTCCTCCATGGAAATGGAGCCCCCGAGTGCTTCCTGATCCAAACAGGCTAACAAGTTCAAATCCCTAATAACCTGTTGCCCAGCTCCCTTTGAGGAGACTCAAATTCCATGCACCCTTAGGGTGTGGGGCACCTCTGCTTTCAGCTGTTTTGATGCCCCTGGTTCCTGGTTCAACCAATGCCTTGTGTGCTAGAGTAGATACCTTCTATAGGCCAACCTACCTTCCTACCAAACAGCAAATGTCAAAGACGTGATGAGGTGACATGCTGGCTGCCAGCCCAGGCTTTTCATTCCTTCTCCATGGCGCTCTTGAGTTTAAAATGTTAATTCCAAATTTTGAGGAAAGAAAAACATTTCTATAAGTACCTATTGGCCAAACTATCCTTTCTCTAAATACCAGACACCTGATTTGAACTTGAAAGTTTTAGGAAAAGGGGCCATAGCTCGTTTGGTGGATTGCTTGCCCTGGCATGCACAAAGCCTGGGTTCCATCCCCAGCACCGTATAAACTGGATGTGGTAGTACATGCCTGTAATTCACACTTGGAGGTACAGACAGGAGGATCAGAATAGCAAGTCTAAAGTCAGCCTCAGCTTACTTTTTGTAAGCCTTACATTTTGTCAGGTATTTGATCATAGCAAAAGTAACTAATAACCTTTAACTTTCCTTAAAACCATGTCCAGAATAGAGAAAGGCTCCCGAAACTATTTTGCTTACTTTCTGCCTCCCTTCTTTCTACGGAGTCCTGTGCAGCCCTCTTCTCTGCATCCATAACTGAGCATGCGAGAGGGCTGATCCCCTTGCTGTTGTCATCCAGTAGCAGAGGGGAAGGGAGGTCTTTCCTGTGTCTCACCTCACCCACAAGGGGACAAGCACAGTTCCTCCTCCTGTTCCCATCTCCGTCTCACTCACCAGCCCTGAAGGCTGTGCTCTGTCAGTCAAATACTTGGGCGAGCCAAGAATGAGGGCACTGACAGAGCTCTGCTGTGATACTGAGTGAGCAAGGGCATCTCTCTCTTAGAGTCCCCAGCTTCATTAGACAGAGACTAAGTGCTGTGACACAGCTCACAGTGCCTCATACTATTTTATTTCTCAAATGGGGCATGCTTGTCTTCAGAGAACTCAGTCTGCTGGCCACCGCTGGTGAGCAGGCGACACCATTAACTGCCCCTATCCCATGGGCTTTGGTGTGTACATGACATCAAATACCTCACATCTACTGAGTCAGCCTGTATTTAAGGTTTATTTATTTTTGTTGCTGGGATGTTAGGATTAGAAAGCCTTGCCCAGTGGGTGTTGGAGCCTTGACAGATGCCTTTAGCAAAGTTCTTGGTGACTAGTCTCACCCAATGCCACTTAGGATGTTACCTCTGTGGCCTCTTTGTGGTCAGGCCACACAATCTCACTCACTGAGTAACACCAAGCATGCTGAAGAAGTGCCTGATTTACTAAAACTGATAGTTGTCACCATGCTAACTAATGACTGTATCACCCTCCAGGCTAGCCACAGCTGCTTGTTTTGCTGAAAGATGTGAATGAACTTGAGCTTTTAGTCTAATGACAGCTACACCATAAAATACATCTTGATTTAGGCCAGATGTGCTCCCTTCTCTCCAGTGTCATCCCTCTCTCCTTTATACTGTTCACTACCATTTACTGTGCTGACTGTGAGCAGTGTGGGAGTGGCTGGTATGGGCCGTGTGGATCCTCCAGGAGTAGAATGGAGGACTGGGGGCTGTAGCTGAGTCGGCAGAGTGTTTGCCTAGTGTTCACGAAGCTCTGTGTTTAATCCTCAGAACAGAATAAACCAAGCATGGTGGTGCATGCCTGTAATTCTAGCTCTTGTGAGGTGGAGGCAGGGGGATCAGAAATTTAAGGTCATTCTCCATTTCATAGCATGTTTGAAGCCAGCATGGGCTACTTATGACCCTGTCTCAAAAAAAAGAGGAAAGAGACTTAATAACAGTTTTAGGGACTATCAGTCAATGGGGGAGGCAGGAGACAAAGGGTCCCGCTTTCCCTGGGAATGTTGAGCGAGGCCACCTGTTTCTGTACCTGCCCTGATCCAGGCAGGGAAAATCATCACCGTCGTCAGCGCTCAAGTGAGCGAACAGCTGTTTTCTCTGTGTGGCCGGGAAGAAGGAAGAGCTGCCATCACCTCCCCCTGGGACCCACAGTGTTTCCACAGCTCAGAAACAAGAGACACGAAGTCACGTGCTGACAGGCAAACTGTCAGGAGGCTGTCTTCTCCTGAGCTACTGAAACAAGATGAAGAGGAATTTTCAACTCAGGTGTCTCCAGTCTGTTCTTGTGCAACTGATTTTTTCCTAAAAATAAACCCAACTTCAAGTCTTTCCCCTCCTCCACCCAAGTCTCAGCCTGTCTCTTTCATCTCCTGGTGGGTACAGTTAGAGGGGAGGGGACTCTCAGGAGAGCAGTGAGCATTTTCAATACCTTCCCTCCGATCCTGAGCTTCTTTAAGAGTAGAGGATAACTTCTTCGTCCCTTCATTCAGACAACTCGTTTCTCCTTCACCTCAGCAGCTTAAATCAAGAGCAGCAAATTTAAACAAGTCCAGAGGCTGGAAGGCCACATATATAATGTATGCTTCTGTTTTTTAAAAATTAATTATTATTATGGTTGTGTGTGTGTGTGTGTGTCCTGTGTGTGACCATGCCTGTGCAGGTCAGAGGACAACCTTGTAGAGTTTTTGGTGGGTCTGGAACTCAAACTCAAGTCACCCGGCTTGTGCAGCTTTACCCACTGAGCCGTCTTGCCAGTCCTGTTTTGAGTGTTTTCATAACGCATAGAGGTTGTACCTGCTTCCCAGGCTTACTCACTACTACATCAGGTGCCCTGCATTCAGCGTTTTGTTTCCCTACTACAAAAATTCCTGGTTATACAAAACTGTTTCTCTTCTTTCAGCTATGTTAGCCAGGCATGCTGGCACATGCCAATAATCCCAGTGCCTGGGCGATAAGCGTATAAAGATTAGGAGTTCAAGGCCAGCCTGGAATACATAAGACCCTGTCTTAACTCATCCTTCCTCAGAAAAAGTAGATGAGAGCAGGGTGAAGGCTGTAGGTGTTGACCAGGGAAGCAGTCTTGGAGAAACCATGATGAGTGGGTACTGGGATGGGTGAGCTCCCCACCAGGTCCTCCCTGACTAGGACGTCCTCCATACTCTCCACTGCCGGTCGCTAGAGGCTAGCCTGTGCTCCCTGCACTAGCTGCATTCTCTTTTTATGTTCTAAGTCATCCTCATTCTTCAAAGCGCATTCCATCTCATCTGCAGCCATCACAGTGACCCTATTCTACAGAGAAAGCAAAGGGAAGAGCCACTGCCCAAGCTCATCTGCTGATGGTGATGGACTGGGATTGCATTCCTGCCCAAGTCCAGAGCCCGTGTTATTGCTATCCCCACCCTCAGCCAGGAGGATGTGGCTCACAGGAAAAGCTGGGTAGCGTGAGACCAGGCATCCCAGTCACGTGTAATGAGAACGTGTAAGACATCGGTACTCCAACAGGCAGAACTAGGTCAAGCTTTCCCATGATGATCCCATCCATTGCATCAAGAAAACCTCCCTTCTCTCCAATGCTTGCAGTCAGAGGGGGCCACTGTCAGGCTGTGGTGTAAAGTGCCTGTCCAAGCATGAGGACCTGAGTTCAAACCCCAGAACCCCAGATGTGGTGTCGTGCACTAGAAGCCCAGCTCTAGGGAGGTGGGGGACAGAGGGATCCTGGGGCTCACTGGCTTGCCAGCCTAAACTACTTGGCAAGTTCTGGGCCAAAGAAAGAGCCTGTTTCAAAAAAACAAAGCAGATGAAACCTGAGGAAGAATAATTACAGGATGCTCTCTGGCATCCACACATATGTACACATATGCATGTGTACCCTGCCCCCATGTGCATCTACACACACACACACACACACACACACACACACACACATACACTGTTATTACATTTCTGTGTCTTAGGAAAATGAATCAACCTAACAAACCCAGTACTGACCCCAATACTCTCATGCTGAGACCTCTGCCTTCCCTACCAGGGCACACAAATGCCAGGCCCCTCACCCAGAGATTCTGCCCCTGCTGGCCCCAGGGGACTCTGCCACTCTGTTTCACTTGATGTGGGCTTTTTCACACAGAGTGGAAACACCTTTAGGTCCCTAGTCACTGGGCCCACTTGCTAAGAGGTTTTTCTTTCCCACGCCACTTTCAGACTTTTCTGGATAGAGAGAGGAAGTGGCGTTGCCTCCCTGTCCACCCTCAACTTCAGAGATGGGTGCTGTCGCATTGAGGGAAGTGATTCTCCTCAGTTTAGCCCCTTGTGGAAACATGTAGTTTAAAAAAATTAATGTGTGTGTGTGTGTGTAAGCTCCATGGTGCACATGTGGAGGCCAGAGGACAGCTTGTTGGAGACAGTTCTCTCCTTCCATCATGTGTGTCCTGGGCACAGAACTCAGGTGGTCAGGTTTGGTGGCAAATACTTTTAGCTGCTGAACCATCTTGCCAGCCCCAGAAACATTTTACTTTCATCCCCTTCACTCCAGTTCAATCAGGCTATGGGAATTTACGGCTTGAATCCCTTTATACAGTCTTCTGTGTAATTACTATCTTTCAAAGCTACTCTAGATTTTGCTGACTGTATATTTGTGTCTTTACAAAGAGGCTTTGGGGGTGGGACAGCAGAAGATAAAATTTTCGGAGGCGGTTATCTCCTGTATCTCCAGCCCTGTAGTTCTTAGCTAGAAACTTTAGCTAAAAGAGGGCTTATGAGAGAAAGTAGTGCTTAAAATATATGTATTATATTATATATATTATATGTCCATAATAACTCATCCCTGTTGCTTCCTCTGGGGTTTTCCTGGATTGACTGGGTGATACCAGGTCACTAATTGGGGACAACCAGCAACAACTAGGGAAGTCACTATGACTTTGAGTTCTTGTGACCTTGAGAGACATATTTAATTTTTCTGAAGCTGAACTTCCTAGTATGGAAGGCACATTGTTCTGATAATGAAGAGACCGTGTGCTATCCAGAGCACACAGCAGAGTATCTGGCCACTGTGAAGGCTCACCACCACCACATCTGTGCTCCATTAGCAGCCTGCATTGAGTGGAGCAGCACAGGCTGCCTCTCAGCAGCAAACTGTGATAGCATTTTGTTATTCCCCTGCTTGGGGGTGAGGAAGAGAGACTGAGAGGTTAAGTGATTTCTTCCTTGTCTCTGTAAGAAAGGAGCAGGGCCAGGTTCTTGCCCTGACTGTTGAGTCTTAGCCCCTGTGTGCCTCCTGCTGGGGGGCTGACGTCACACAGAGTAGGACTAACACATTCAGCATTAGAATTGCTGATTCAATCTGGAAAATGACCTCATTTCATGATCTCGGTAGCTCTGGGAAACGGGTCGTATCATTTCCTCCTTTACTAGGGCGGAAGTCAGGGAAAGATAAAATCATAGGACCAGCAAAGGATGGTGTTGTACTCTGAACATGTGCTGGCTGATGCTAAATGCTTGTCATCACCTCCCACAGCTTGAACCACACTCTTTGCTCATTTCACCAACTCCAGGAAAAATGAGGATTGAAAGTCATCTCAGATTATAATTACATGCAAAAATCTCCTCCAGCTCCCTCCTCCTCTTCCTCTTCCTCCTCCCTCTCGTCTTCCCTTCCTTTCTCCTGCTCTTCCTCCTTCTCCTCCTGCTCCTCCTTCCTCTTCTTCCTGGGAATCAAGGCCATGGCCTCACCCATGGCCTGCCCTCTGCGGCTTCCTTGTATCTCCAGTCCTGGATTATCCTTGTCATTGTTTACTATCTTGACATTAGTTCCATGTAAAGTGCTAAACTAATCAAAGTTTTATTTCCAGGCTCTTGAGATGGCTTAGCCAGGAAAGGTGACATTTGCCAGGAGTGACCACCTAGATTCTGGAACCCATAGGGTGGATTGCAGGTGGGACTCTGACCTTCACACACATACTGTGTACACACGTATATATACACAAAATAAAAATAAATAAAATATTTATAGAAATAAAAATTGCTTTCATCTTCAAATGAGAGAAAAACTCCAACTTCCCTTTTCTTTCTGGTTTAGTCGCCAGCCCCTTAGGTAGGGCACTAACGTCTGAAAATAAACGGTGCATACACTTGAGCTTTTGAGACCTTCTGAGTGGAGCAATTTATAGTGACAAATACATGGAAGGCTCAAAAATTAGCTAAAAGGACAAGAGGAAGCTGTCCCAGTAGCCGGAGTTGGAATGATCTGAGCAAGAAAATACCACAATATTAGTTTCTCGACATTGATAGGCGTAAAGAAGTGAAAGAAAAGGAACCCTGTTCCTGTCAGAAGATTCCAGCGAGTAACTGCAGAGGAGAGGAGGAAACAGAAAGAGCTAGTGCAGCTGCAGAGGGCGCTCGGAGCTGCTGAGCAAAGAAAGTGAGAGGGAAACCCGAGAGAGAACAGCAGGGTCAAGGCTGTAGCAGGCTCGCTCTCGCCAGAAGTGGGCTGGGAACCAGAGCGCTCATTCTTTGATGCCCACTCCGTTTCCCAGGCGTTGGAGCCAGACTCCTCTCTGAGTCTGGGACACTCGCACTCGCTGCTCCAGAGGGAAACTGTGACTTTCCAGGGCAGGAGCAAAGGAGCGCCTTAGAGGGAGGTCGCTGATCCCAGGAGCCCCAATGTGGTTGGGTGCAACAGGTCATACGATATTTTCTGTATACCTCCTAACTCCAGAAGCCCGGTCGTCTATTCGTAGGAACCATTGCTACATTGTCTCCACTCTAGCAAATAATCCCTCACCTACGCTCATGCAGGCAAGGTACAAATTCAGGGTCATTCTACAAAAGATCTGACTACTGTTTCTTAAAAGTATCAAGGTCAGAGCATCCCAGAGGAAGATTGTTGGCCTCACATTATTCAGTCCTAGTATGCTTTAGTTCTCAGCAACACGGGCACACGTATGTGCACACACACACCAAGGTCATGAAAGATAAGGAAAGATTGAAAAGTTGTCACAGAATGGAGGAGAATAAGAAGACATGATATACATGTATATAATATGTGCCTCTATATACATGGGTATATGTGTGTGTGTCCCTCATAAATGCAATATGGGATCCTGGATGGGATCCTAGGCAGAAAAAAAGACGTTAGTGGAAAAACTAGGGAATCTGAATAAACTCTGCAGGGATTTCTATCGTGCCAGTGTTAATTTCGTAGTTTTGACAAATGTTCCTTGTCCATGTAAGATGTTAACAGCTGAAGGAACATGAGTGGCAGATCTATGGGAACACTCTGCACTCTCTTTGTAACTTTCCCTAAGTCTAAACATATTTCAAAATAAAAAGTAAAAATTAAAAAGGATCTTATACCAAACATATATATCTTCCTACCACCATTGGAAGATGTGAATTATGGGATGTTTTCTGGCTATGGAGTTTCCAGTGCATTTAGAGGTGTCCTGTCTTGGGGCTAGCTGTGCTATGGAACTCCTACCTGTGTCACAGAAAAAGCCCTGGACTCACATCTAGGAAACGTGCATATTCTGGGTAGATTTGCTCAGCTCTAGAATGCAGTAAAACTCACAAAGTAAATCCCATCCCATTTGAAGATGCTGTGGGACCAAATATTTAGTGCCTGATGTGGCCTGTGTTTAATGAAGTCTTTGGTTGCCTACTTCATACTTTCGATCACCTACAAATCAAGGAACACAAACCCAGAAGTTTGTGTGTTACGGGTATGTTCAGAAGGCTCTGTGGCAAATTCTAAAATGTGTGCCCCTTACAGAAGACATACTACACAGTTCTAGATGCCTGTGGCCTAATTTTCAAGCTTGCGGCAAATCTTGGTTTAAGAAAAAGGACACATAATCTTATTTTTAAATGTGGATAATTAATGTTAAGACACTTTATGGATTGGGCAGAATGTCTGAACATGTCTGCTGCTAGACTTAGCTTTGGGTGTCCCAGTTTTGGTCCTTACACGGTCAGGTGAACTCTCTAGCTGTGCCCTCAGTTTCAGGGAAACCAGTCCAGGTGCACTGCAGGGTCAGTCAAACACCTCAGTGCAGGAAGGGAGTTCAGCCCTGTCTCACTCCCCAGGCCACAGTCAGCTAGTCAGTTTACACTGGGCTCCTCTAAGCTGTTTGGTCTGATAGCTCTCATCTAATTAGGAATGCAAAGGCCCTGGGAGACCACCAGCTCCTCCTGCCATGGCCTCCCTGGGCTGAGACCAGAAGCCATGTCACCATTCTACCTGGCTTTGACCCCAGTATCTGCAGGACAGGATCTTGATGAACTCTCTGATCTTCAGTGTCTCCATGCAGAGATCCTGTCAGATCCTCACAACCCACTCCAGTAGCCTGCTCACTCAGACTTCTGCAAAGGCTTTTCAAAACTAAGCCTTTCTCTAGAAAATTGTATTTTCTCCAGTGAAAAAAACAGTAAATAAAGAAGTAAATAAAAATCTGGCTAATAAACAAAATTCACGTCAGATTTGCCAGCTCCCTTTTTAGTCCTCTCCCTGCCTAGCAAGTGGCTTTTCTATTAATAAAACTTGTCTTCCCTTCTTTTAAAAGAAACACACTGGTTCAAACTCACCCGGGGGTCTCTCACTTCCCCTCTCCAGACTGCCCTCCTGTGGTCTTTTGGCAGTCACCAGTGAACACCTTTCTTTTTTCTTTCTGAATAGGAAAATAATACAAGGCTTCATATCTCTTCTAAGATGGTGGGTTCTAGCCACTCTCATCTCAACATTTGTTTTCCTTGTAGAAAATGGAGTTGGGGGTGGGGGTTGAAGAGATGGCTCGGTGGGCAAAGTGTTTGTTTTGCAAGCATGAAGACATGAGTTCCATCCTCAGAGCTCGGGTTAAACGAAGAAACAAACTAGGTGGGGACTAGAGAGATAGCGGGTAAGGGCACTTGCTGCACAAGACTGAGGACCTGAGTTTGGGCATGGCTGAGTATGTCTGTAACCCCAGGATTGAGAGACAAAGACAGGTGGATCCTGGGGGCTCACTGGCCACCCAGCCTAACCTAAAGGACAGTTTCAGGGTCAGTGAGAGACCCGGTCTCAAGGGAATAAAGTGAAGAGTCATAGACTAGGACACCATGTCCTCCATTGGCCTCTGACCACACGTAGGGCACACACACGTCACACACATATACACACATACAAGAAGAGATGAGGAGAGAGAGAGAGAGAGAGAGAGAGAGAGAGAGAGAGAGAGAGAGAGAGAGAGAATATGCGTATGAAGATCTGGAAGAAAGACTGCTTGCTCAGTGACCTTCATATCACACCAAGCCACAGTTTCTGAACAGACTGGATGGATGGTTCTAATCAGTGCAGAGGGACTCCTTCAAACCCTCCCGAGGCTCCCAACAGTACTCTGCCCCTCCCTGGCCGCAGACACTGTTTGTAGGGCCCTGCCCATTTTCTTTTTGTGTGAGCTGGTCCCTGCAGTTGCATATAGAAACATGAAAGTTATTACATGCCATAATTTATTTAATTCTTCTTGCTGAAAGTCGTCAGAAAGGTTTGCTCAAAGAAGTATGAAGTTCATAAAATAGCCCCTTTAAGACTATTTTTAAAAAGGGAGATGTTGCATGCATATGGTAAAACATTTCAAGAAGTCCCGAAGGCTTTAAAACTAATCGTAGCAGCCTTTCCCTCCCATTTCCCCATGGCCAGCCACACTTCTCAGTGATATCCACGGCTACCAGTGCCTTCTTGGTATTCCCATTTTAATGAACCCATACAGATGCACATATATGTGTGTGTGTATTCTTTTCTCTAAGCAGGACCAAAGCATATATTGGCTTTAGCTTGTCTCGCTTAAAGCACTTTCTCACATGTTGCTTTTGCAGCTGTGCAGTGAACTGTTCTTAGATATGCCATTACTTGTTTAATCATTCCTATATTGAGGATATTTAAATTAATTCCTGTTTGGCTATATTGCAAAAAAGACATCTCAGTGAGTTATATGTTTTGTTCACAACCTCGGATATATCTGAAGCATAAATTACTAGAAGTGTCATAAAGTCGGTCATGAGCTGTTTGCTTTATAACTGTGCATTGCCCTCTGCAGCTATGCGAGTGTTAGATTATTTGTGGATTTGAAAGAATCTCTTCCATAGAGGTACTTTGAGCTCCCTACAGGGAAGAAAAGACCGGGCTGTTCCTGTACGTGCCCCTTAGTGAAAAGACAGAAGCACAAAACTTACTCTGGGGAGAATGTACCAGAATGCGCCACTCTGACACAGTTGGCACTCAAAGCACATCTGTTGGATGAATAAATGCGTGAATCAGGGAGTATTCCTCCCCAGGTGATCAGCCTGCATCACAGTTTAAGTATTCTGTGCCCATAAAAGAAAGCATCATCATTTCAACCAGTAAGCATAGATGTTAACCAGCTTTCTTTCATATTTATGCTAATAGAAAGATTCACAATCTGATGTAAGTAAAAAAAGAATGTTCCAAGTTCTAACAGAAGACAGATATTCTAAGTGGTCACATATAATCTTCATTTCTCCTATGTTTTGAATGAGATATTTGAAGAAAAGCAGAAGGCCTCTGGTTACCGTATGGTTGCTAGCCTCTTTTCCTCCCTCCCAGCCTCTTTCCCTTCATTCTTTCTGGTGCTGAGGAACAAACCCAGACTCCTGTGCCTGCTAGGCAGGCGCTCTACCAACTGAGCCATGCCTCTAGCCCATGTTAGCTTTCAAATTCACGCTTAAATGCTCTCTATTTTATGGGGTTTATTGACTTTGCCTAGAAAGCTTCTTTTAACATTTGGAAAAGCTGCTTTGGTCTTCTCATGTCTGAATGGAGGTGGCCATGTGGGGTCCCCTGAGGTTTCCCTGACTTGAATAGCTGGGGAGGTCACCAACATTGAGTTCTAGGGAATAGTCTGACCTTCACAATTGTTTCACTTCCAAATGAGGCTATCTGGCTGCTTTGCACCATGGGCAAATAGAAATACCCAGGCAGGCCTTCAACAAAAGGAGCTGTTCTCACTTCTCTGCTCCCAGCCTGTTACAAAGGTAGCTCTTGCCAGCCTTCGTATGCATTGAGGAAATGTTTTCAGGAAATCATTACTAATTTGGAAAAGTTTTATTTCATAATGATTAAAGAAAAAAAACAACAACAACATCTCATGGTGGGACACACTTTTTATCCCAGTACTTGGGAGGCAGAGGCATGCGATCTCTGTGAGTTCAAGGCCACCCTGGTCTATATAGCTAGTTCCGGGAAATCTAGGGCTACAGGGAGACCCTGTGTCAAAAAGACCAAAAACAAACAAACAAAATAAAAAAAGAAAAAACCCCAATATCTCATGTAGTCCTAGCTAATCTCAAACTTATAATGTAGATGAGGGTGACCTTGAACTCCGGATCTTCTTGCCTCTATCTCCCAAGTGCTCAAATTATAGGCATGAGTCATGGGCTAGGTTTCTACTGGTGATCTATTGGTCCCTACCAGTTAACTTAGGCTTAAGGAGTCCTAGAACTTAGTCTTAGATAAATCTTACATTAACTATCCATTCAATCAAGTAGTGTTAGCTGCAAGTTGACTTTGTGAACTCACGTACTCATATCTACCTAATGAGGGAATGCAGAAGAGTCAACTGCAAAAAACCAAACCAAAGAGAAATTCTACAGCTTAATTTTTCAAGTCCCAGGCTACTCAGTCAAGCAAAAACTTCAAATGGATGATTAATCCTCCTCTTCAACAGCTTCCTGCAGAGCTTCTGTGGTCTGGCACCTCTAGCAAACATTTCTTGGGACTAAATTATCCATCAATCAACATGAGGTATATTCCTTAGTTTGGTTAATCTTCACAGAGTCTCACTCAGTGAGATTGACACCAATTCTTGGCCTTTTCACCCTCTTCAGCTTGAAATTCATGCATCACGAACATTTAGGAAAAAAAAAAATCAGAGATGAAAAAAAGAAAACCAAACCAAACCTTGACTCCTCTAAGCCATTCCCAGCTAGCTACACAGGGGCTGTTCCCACACCTTACAACACAGGCTCAACACACCATACCTTAGAGATGAATTGCAGGCGATATCCTGCTGATATCCTGTTAGAGTACAAAGGAGGGCGAGTATCCTGGCCTGCTCCTGCCTTCTCAGCTCTGCTTTGGGAAGGCTGCAGTCCCTGTTCTGAAATCTCATAGTTGGAGCTCTTTATATATGGAGTGGAGGGAGTAACAGACATCTCTTAGCCGTTCAAGGTCATTTGAGCCAAATTAGTAGCAGAATCAGACAATATCTTTCCAGGGACATTGTAGCCTTCCCTTGTGGTGAGAGATGGCTCTAAAGAAACCCCATCTCTCCCTCCCCTACCTGCCCCAGAGGAGTAGCAAGCTTCTGTTTTGGCAGTTTCCCATGAGTGCTATGACTTGGCCTGAATCAAGAGAGGTGATTTAGAACATGCACTGGATTACCCATGTGTCTAGTTACTCTGTGACTTGTGAAAAACTATCTTCTGCCCCTGAGTGTGTAGAGGGGACTGGAATGGTGGGATGGGTCACACTTGGGGATGATATTACAGGAAGACTTAGTGAAGCATCTTGTTTTTGGAGTCATTAATCCTTGACTAGAATCTGGTGATGACATATCACGGTCTGCTAGCACTCTACCAGCTGGAGCAGGAACTGACCCCTGTTGAGTGTTTTCCAATCAAATGCATCCAAGTGAGATGGACTTTCATTTTAGAGTGGCTCTTGTCCTGTTCAGAGGAGCACACTTTGTCCTTAGGAAAAACATTTGGAATAGTCATTCATCTGATCACAGAAATAGCTCTGGTTTTCATCAAATCCTTTTGCTGCTAATTGCAAACCCATTACTCGGTTCAGTGGGTTATAAATCTGTAACTCACATCATACTTGACAACCCTATCCAATATTGATGTTCAGATTTAGCTTGCTGAAGTGGTAATATTTACTGTTGGGTCTGTAAAAGTATCTTAATAAAGCTGCTTACTATAAAATGGATGCCTCATTTAACAACAGAGCTGTTTTATAGATATTTTCTAAAGAATTAGGATAAAATTAGCTTGAAAACATTTTGTGGAGAACTTCCTGTACAAAAGCAACACTTTAAAGAGAGAAAAAAAAAAAACTGAATAAAGACATTTCCAAGGAATACATTGAAACTACAATGGTCACAACAAAGTTAATTCATATAGATTATTTTATGTATATTCTATTTCAAATGAATGTTTATATTTTGTGAGTATATTTCTGCCTACGACAATACAGTGAAGGTGGGTGTGGTAGCACATACCTTTAATCCTAGCACTTGGGAAGCAGAGACAGGTGGCTTTCTGTGAGTTTGAGTTCAGCCTGATCTACATAGTGAGTTCTAGGCCAGCTAAGGCTATAGTGGGACCCTGTCTTAAAACAAAATCAACAAAACAGAAAACAGTGGAACTGAGTACAAACAGCACCACTAGATACTTTATTTCCTCCTCTACCTCCTTCCCCTTCTTTCCTTCTTTCTTCCTTCCATTTCTCCCTTTCTCCCTCTTCTCTCTCTCTCTCTCTCTCTCTCTCTCTCTCTCTCTCTCTCTCTCTTTCCTCTCTTTATCATGCAGTGCAAGTTAGGAAAGTCGTGTTGATTATATGAGATTCTTCATTCTTTTTTGAAGCCATTAGAAAAGCTTCAAGAGAAATGCGGAAATACTTCTTATGGGATGCTACTACACCTAGAAATCTGCAAACACTTAATCTGCCAACATGGAAAGCTGCACAATTAACAATCTGTTCGGTTTTAAAGAATAAGCCCGTATGCTCTTCCTAGTTCAACCAAACCAGGTCTCCCAAGACAAGGTAGAGGAAATGGATCACATAGTCAAAGAAAGTGTTAAATCTGAAATAACTCAGGAATGGAACATGCAGGAACTCTGGGACACGATATCAAGATGAAACGTATGAAGAATTTATGTTCCCTAAACAAGCTCTTCAGAAGATGTGGGAAGGAACACTTTTCCCCGAAGAGAAAATTAAACATACCCAGAAGGGTATAAGGAATAAACAATTCCAATAGTTAACAAAAGGAGGTCTAAGAAAACACCACCACCACCATAAAACAACAGAAACCAGCAAACATTGGTCAAAAATAACTCTCAATTCCTAAATAAAAAGATAAACATTAATAGACTGGATTAGGAAACAAAATCTGTCTTTTTGCTGCTTCCAAGAAATACATGTCACTATCATGGATAGGCTGCATCCTAAAAGGGTGGGAAAAGTATTCAAGGCAAATAGAATCAAGACAGAAGCAGGCATAGGTATTCTAACATCTGACAAAATAGACTGCAAACCAAATCTAGTCAGAAGAGACAAGGAAGGGCACTTCGTACTCATAAAATCCACCAAGAGAATGTGATAATTCTGAAAAACATTTATGCACCAAATACAGGGACATCTATCTCCATACAAGAAACAATACTAGATCTAAAACCACAGATTGACCCCAACATAGCGATAGTGGAGAACCTCAGTACCCCATGATCACCAATTGAGAGATCTTCCAGATAAAAACCAAGCAGAGACACTCTGAAATCAACTGACATCATAAACCAAACGGATCTAATGTCTACAGAACATTCCATCCACACACTAAAGAAGGTATATGCTTTTCAGTAGTCTACGGGACTTTCTCCAAAATTGATCTCTTATTACAACAACACAAAGCAAGTCTCAACAAATACAGGAAAACTGAAATAACCTCCTGTATTCTATCTGACCACAAGGGAATAAAGCTGAGTATCAAGTAGCAGTGGAAAGTACACAAACTAATGGAAACTAAACAACACTCTATTAAATGAAAATGCGCTCAAAGGAGAAACAGAGAGGAAATTTAAAAATTCATAGAACTGAATGAAAATGAAAGCACGACATGCCAAAATCCACGGCACACAATGAAGGCCGTCCTGTGCGGAAAGCTCATAGCACTAAATGCCTACAGCAAAAACTCAGGGATGTCACATATTAATAACTTAATGATGTATCTGAAAGCCTTAGAAAGCCAAGAACAAACAATACAAAAGGAGAAGGGTTGAAATTAATGAAAGGGAAATGACAAAACCGATGCAAAGAACCAATGAGATGAAGAGTCAGTTCGTTGAAAAGATTAACAAGATTGAAAAACCTTTAACCAAATTAATAAAAAAAGAGAGGGCCAAAACTAATAAAACCAGAGATGAAAAGGGAGACATCACAGATACTGAAAAAATTAAGAGAATCATAAGGATGTCCTTAAAAATCCACATTCCATTAAGATGGAAAATATAAGGCTTTGGATACATTCTAGATATGTCTGACCTACCAAAACTAAGTCAAGATGAGGGAAACAATTTAAATATACCCACAACGACCAATGAGACAGAAGCAGTAATTGACCAATGGAATAGAACTGAATACATAAATATAAGTTCACATACCTAGAGCCACCTGATTTTTGACAAGGGAGAAAAAAAACACATTGGAAAAGACAGTATCTTCAATAAATGGTGCTGATCAGACTGGATAGCTATACATAGAAGAATGAAACTAGATACATGTTTCTCACCATGCACAAAACTCAATTCCAAATCTACTAAGGACCTCAACATAAGACCTGATACTCTGAGTATGATACAGGAGAAAATCAGGGAATATACTGTAACTTATACACAGAAGGAAAAACTTTCTGAACAGGACCCTAAACATGTAGGCATTAGGACCAACAATTGACAAATGAGAACTCATGAAACTAAAGAGTTTCTGTACGCAAAGGCCACTGTCATTTGACTGAAGAGGCAGCCTACAGGATAGGAAAAAAAATTTCTTTTACCAGTTATATGTCTGAAGGTTAATATCTGAAATAAACAAAGAATTCAAGATACTACATATAAACAACAACAACAACAAATCAGTGACAACCCAATTTAAAAATGGGGCACAGACCTAAACAGTGAGTTCTTAAAGGAAGAAATACAAATGACTGAGAAGCACTTTAAAATTGTTCAACATTTGTAGCCACCAGGAAAATGAAAATGAAAACTGCTTTCAGATATCATTTTACCTCTGTCAGGATGACTAAGATAAAAGAAAAAGTGGCAACAAACGCTGGCTGTGGAGAAAGGGGAGTGCGTAGGTCACTGCTGGGGGAGGGCGAACCAGGGCAGCCTCTATGGAAACCAGTGTGGTACATTTACACAATAGAATGTTTTTCAAGTTAAAGTGGGCAGGTGGGGAGTGATTTGGGGGTGTTGGGAGGATATGATCAACATGCAATGTATGAAACTCTCAAATGATAGAAACTGAAAAAAATAATAAAAGACGTGTTGTTCTAAGTTATAATTTTTTTTATAAAGAGACTGTTATTACTTAAAGCCCTTCTTTCTCATTGTGGAACTGGGGACTTAGCTTAAACTCTTTACTTTTTGAATTTTATTTTATCCCATAGAATGTATATACAATAGTTTATATTTTAAAAATTATTTTATTAATAAAACTTTTTTTTCTGGAGGTGGTGGTTGACCAACCAAAACTAAAACCAAAGCAAACAAAATCCCCAACCAACCAAAAAAATTTCTTTTTTTGGTACAGGAGATTGAACCTAAGTTCCCACTGCAGTATGAAAGTGCTATATCTCTAGCCCATACCACAGTATAGTTATTAATTCATCAGTTGATCAGTTGTCTCTATTTTTTGGCTCTTGTAAATCATGTACATATGAAAATTTGTGTCGAAGCTTTTGTTTGAACATCTGACTTTGGTTTTTGTACTTTCCTCTTTTGTAGACCGTGCTTTAGTGCTTACAGCATTTTCACTCACTTAGGAATCATCTACAGTGGAAGACAGTGGAGACTTGTCTTTTCCAGAATGTTTGCCAAGTGCCCCGTGAACTATCACACTGATCTGACAAGATTATAGAGTTTCCTGCGATGATTAGAAAGGGCCTCCACCTTCCCTTGCTCAGCTCTAAGCCTGTGCCTCAGATGAGGCTGCTACCTATGAAAGGCTGCTTGATGCCGGAGTGGCCTGAGCGGGAAGCCTGCAAAACTTCCTGCGGGTACTCATAAACACAAATGGATTCCAGTTTAACCAATGTCCTCTACTTCAGAATTCATCAAAGTTCTACCAATGAGGAGGTGTGGGCTGTCTGGCTGTGAATATGTCTGGGAACTGGTGGTCTTAGTACTACTGGCAACAGCCTTGTTGAAAGGCCATCCTGTGGCTTCAGTGAACTCAAATGGATTTGGTGAGAGTGGCTCTGAAGACAGGATGGGGGCCCATTTAATTGAAAGTAATTTTGGCTTCAAATTTTGAACTTTGAGTATTTTGAATTTTGTCAGCAGTCTACTTCAATCAAGTGTGAAAAACAACATGACTCAGAGCAGAATACTTAAGACATGAGTATGTACATGCAGAGATGCTCAAGTCCCTTGTGTGGTTTCCTGAGTGATGGGGCTAATTAATACCTGTATACTCCAGAAAGCTTGGTAGTGACTGGGCAATCCAAAATAATTTTTAAAAGTTTTAATTTCACCTCCCTATTTTAACAATATTTTATTGACCTTTCAGAAAGATCACAAGGAAATTGTAGAGTTCTCATGAACCCCAGTCCTTTCTTATGAACAGCTTACATAATACAATATAGAGATCTTTCAGAGTGTATGTTGAGAGGGGTTCCCTAATATTTCTTAAGTGTCAAACATAAATAGATCTTTATAAAATTGTATAGTATTTATTTGTTTCACAGTATTTTCTGTGAAAGCAAATAACGAAATAATCAAGAACATATCTAGTAGCATTTACGTGAATCACATATGCAACATAAATGCAACATATAAGCACTGAAAAAAATGAAGCGTTATATACCACATGTGATCATGGTGTGTCAGTCTCTTCCCACTCTTGTCCTGCATGCCTCTCAGCTCTCGGGAAGTTGTGCACCAGGAAGCTGTTGTGCAGCTGCTCAGATCTCGGGGACCCAGGTGGCGGGAAGGCAGGGGTGAGGGGAGTGGGGGTGGTGGTGGGTGGTGGGGTGGTGTCCTCAAGTGGCAGGGCGTACAAAAGGAAAGAACATCCGGGAGTCTCTGTCAGTGGACAGCTCGTTTATTGAAATCGAGGCAGGGGTTTATATAGGAAGGCCTGTCTGGCCTTTACTGAAGGAGGGAAAGTTCAAGGCGGGATCTTTTAGGTAAAGATGGGAACGTTCTAGGGCTGATGTAGCCTATAGGGGTCAGGTGATTTTAGATGCTAAGCAAGTGCTGAAGAATGAGGAAATGAACCTTTACGCCATGCCTGCAGCTTCAGGCAGAGCAGGCTGACTCTTATAGTCCCTTCAGTGTATCAGGGTTCACGGTGTTTGCTCAATACCTTTTGCATTAGGCCTAGGCCTCACAATGATGCTACCTCAAAGTTGTTTGCAAACAGAAGACTTTCATTCTTTTCAAAAGACATACTTTGCTATTTATTTATGTACACGTGTGTGCATCTGTGTGTATGTATATATGTATGCAGGTGCCCAGAAAGACCAGAAGAGAGCATCAAATTCTCTGGAGCTGGAGTTACAGGTGGTTGTCAGATTCCTGATGTGGGTGTTGGGAACTGAACCCTGGCCCTCTGAGAGAGCACAAGCACTCCTAACCAGTGATCCGTCTCTCCATCCCCTCCCATCCTTTTCTTTATTTGGAGGAGATGGTGGTTTGAATGAAAATGTCCTCCATAGGCTCCAAGTATTTGAAGCTGGTTCCTGAGACCATGGTACTGTTTGGGAAGTGTCACAGAAACTTTGGGGGTGTGGCCACGCTGGAGGAAGCACGTCATTGGGGGTGGGCTTTGATAGCTCACAGTCATGTCCCACTTCCAGTTTCTCTCTCTGCTTCCTGTGTCGGCTTGAAGATGTGAGCTCTCAGCCTTCCACTCCGGCTACCTCCACCAAGACTCCCGCCACGGTGGACTCATCCCTCTAGAATCTTCAGCCCAATAAACTCTTCCTTCTACAAAGTGCCTCTGTCATGGTGTTTTATCACAGCAACAGAACAGTAACTAATACAGGGGTGTGTGATTTATTTTTTTTTCATTAGTCATACATTGCCTGTGTGAATTGAAAACATAATAAAGGAAAAAAGAAAAAAAAGTTCATAGCTTTGACCCTAGAACTGCCTAAATACAAAACACTACATTAGTCTGTAAAAATAATAATTTTAAGGGGTTTTTAGATAAGTGAGGGTGGGAACAATTTTCATTTACATTCCACAACCTACAAGGCATATGGGGGGAAATGGGGTGAATGAGATGCTCCCACATGTCTGGACCCATCAACTAAGGAGCCCAGCGGAGAAGGTCAGATGCCTGCGGTCATGAGTGAGCTGCAGGCTGCAGGTAAGGTGAATGAAGGGTTTGTGAGGGCAGCACTGGTTCTGGGGAGACAGTGTTCAGCCCAACGGCACTCTCCCGACCTTACTCTCTCCCAGATCCCTTTTTCTGACACCCCAAGAACTTGGGAATTTGTCTAAAACTGCTAGTCCTACAGTGGTGTGGGAGAAAGCCGACTGGCCCTGCATTCCCCAAGGACCATGTGGCATGTGGCTGGACGAAGAGAGAAACCTGGCTTCGCTTCCAGGCCTGGGTAGTGACTAAGCATGGCACACTGCCCCATCTACCGTTCAGGAGCAGGGCTGGCAGGTAGGGCTTGCCAGGCACACAGGCTGGACAGAGCTGCATCGGTGGGCTGTGATGTTCCAGCACTCCAGCTAGGAGAGGCCTGATCTTGGCTGTGGGAAACCAAAGAAGGGAAGACATCTTCTTCCTGACTGTGAGCTGAGGGAGATGGTTTATTCTAGGTTCACCACATGCCACAGAGTCAACCATGGTTCCTGATGACGGCAGCACAATCCGCTTGATGCTTCTCAGCTGTGGCATATACTACAAAAGGTAGGACTAGCCCAGTCAAGGGGATTCAGAAGCTTGTGGGAGAAAGTTCACACAAAAACAGCATCTAGTGACTAAGCTGAACGCTGCCCTGCCCTCAGCCCTCCCCTCCCCTCATCCTGCCAACAGGCCAGCTAGGAAGCTGTGTGCTTATGAAAACCCAGCTCAGGTCTACATTCTCATTATTCCTCTATAACTAGCTATTGACCCACCAATATCGATTCTGATGCAGAAATTATGAAGCTGCCTGTCCAGCCTGAGGAGAACTTGCAAAGAAGCAGAGAGAATTCTCAGGGAGATCAAACTACAGCAAAATTCTGGGACTTATAAGCAGGATTTCTGAAATCTTCAAGATATCAGTCCACAGAGTGAAAAGCAGAGTGGTTACACCTGAGGACCAGGGAGGTTCTCTGGATGATGGAACTGAAGAACTACAAAAGGCCTGGAGAGATGGCTCAGCGTTTGGTTAAGAGCCCTGGCTGCTCTTACAGAGGACCCACAGAAGCTAACGTTGTCCATAACTCCAGTTCCTGGGGATCTGATGCCCTCTTCTCACCTCTGTGGGCACTGCACAACATGGGTGCACTTACATACATGTAGGCAAAAGACTCACACGCACACACACACACACACACACACACACACAACAGAAAAACACAGGGAGCACTCAGAATCTGTGGTAATATGTGAATAGGAGGGGTCAGAAGGTAAGAAAAACAGAAAAGGGATGGAGGAATAGTAATTGCTCAGCATATATTAGAAGGAAATTTCCCTAACCCAAGAAAAGCTTGTCTTTAGAATGAACAAGTCCACTGATCCCCAGGTAGAGTTAATGAAAAACAAAACAATTCCACCTTAAAATATCCTGGCAAAATTCCTGAATTGATAAAGACAAAGGAAAAACAGGCTAAGATTCTGCTGTGGGTGGAAATTGAAATGCGTCCACAGGTTGACGTGTTCCAACAGTTGGTCTCCAGCTTGTGGTACTGTATGAGAAAGTTATAGATCCTTTAGGAGGTAGAGCCTTGCTGGGGGAAGTAAGTCACTGGGGAAGAGGCTTTTTATAGCTCCACCCACTTCCTCTTCACTGCTTCCTGTGTGACCAGCTAGCCTCCTGCCCTTGCAGGCATGCCTCCCCAAACTGTGCTGGAACGATTCCCTGAGCTTACGAGAATAAACCTTTTCTCCATAAGTTTTTTCTTCTCAGATATTTTGTCATAGCAGTGAGAAAAGTAATACAAATTCCAATGTGAATGAATAAGTTCTATAGAAAAGAAAGGAAATCTGACCAGCTTCTCTAGCTTGTTAAGACACATGTCAGGATTTAGGAATTCTATACCTGTCAGGAACAAAGACAGACCATCACAGTGGGCACATCCATTGTCCTCTCTGGAGAAACTTACGGCTGATATTTTGTGAACAAATGGCATTTGCTGAGGAAGGGGTTCTTGAGGAGGTTGAGGTGGGAAAATGATGCTGCTGAAATATAGATCTTGTAAAACGGATGATAAGGATGTCAAATGAGGATTATGAATCAGAAGTGACACACTCAGGAAAAAATCCAACAGAATCATGGAACTGAAAAAATCATAAATTATCCTGATTTGAAAGAGGCGTGTTTGTGGAAAAAAAGACTGGAGAAAGAAAAGATAGTAGATCCTGCCTTGGTGCAGAGGCGGAGGGGGCAAGGAAGAGAGCTGGAAGGAGAGGAGAGAAAGGAACGGAAGAGAGGAGGTGCCAAGAGAGAACAGGAAGTGAGCTGGAGGCCGGAAATGTCAAGGAGACTGTCACGCGGGCATGATGCTTGATTTCGGATTCAGTCAGTCCTACAGGACTGTTAGCTGATGGTGCGGACATCCGGGACAAAGTGCTGAGGATCTCATTAGTGCTTCCTCTGTGAACCTGCTCTGGGCTCTGGGCTCTGGGGATGTAGTCTCTCCCTGTCCTCGGCACCACCATCCACTGGGACAGCATTAAATTGCAAAGTGCAGTTGTGGTATGTGTTTGTTTAGTAACCAACCTGGACTGGTTGTGTAGCTGTTTATTTACTCAATTTAAAAAAGCCCATTCACATATGGTCAGCACTAATTAGACTCAGTAGGCTATTTATACTATTTTTTTTTTAAAAAAAGAACATGCAGTTGGAAGGAAGACAGGTTGGTGGTGGGTCTTGGAGGTAATTGGAGGGAAGTAGTGTGGGGTATATAATCAAAACACATTGTTTACTTGCATGAAATTTTCAAATAATAAAAAAAATTATTAAAAATTCTCCTTGTATGTTTAAGCCTGAATTTACAGCAGCTGCATAGTTAGTGAGTAACCATTGCACTAGAAGCCTTGAGTCTGTTTATGCGGTTGGAGAATACTAAAACTTTAGGAGGTGGGCTGTGAGATGGCTCAGTGGTTCTTCCCACCAAGCTTGATGACCTGAATTCAAGCCCTAGAAAAACGGTAGAAGGAGAGAATCACCTTCCACACATTGTTCTGACTTCCATCCACCTACTGGGGCACACGGGTGCCTCCTCCCAACAAATAAATAAAAGTAAAAAAATAATGTGAGCAGTTTACAATTCTTCTCTGGCTTCTGACATTCATGTCGTACCTTCTCCTGCCTCTTTTATGCAAAGCGATGGCATTGTAATGAGACAAGAGTAAGTTGATGGCTGTGTGCTTTCCAGTTTTCTGTCCTTAGGCACACCCTTTGCATGCCTGTATCTTGTAAGGACTGTTTTTATTTTTACTTTTTGTCGTGGGGATTGAACCGAAGGCTTTGTGCGTGCTAGGCAAGCTCTCTATCACTGAGCTATGTCTCCAGTAGCACAGGTGCTTACACCCGTGTCACTACAGATATATGAGTAATGTAACATGTTTCAGTGTTACTGTGGCAAAGATACCACTACGTGATGGGAACTTTTCAGACCCATGAGAATCTTATGTGTGCCTGCCGTTGCTTAGTGTTCCTCCGGCATTCTGTAACATTTCGGAGAGGAGCGCCCTCTGGTGGAGAAGTTCCTGGTTTCCACTCACTGGCCTGCCTAGTGGAGCAGCAGGATCGCCATCACAGGTGTCCACTTCCCTCAAGTTCGGTAGTTTTTCTTGAGTAACGTTTTCTCTGTTCTATGTCATTGGTTGACGTCCACAGTTCTTTTAAAAAATATTTTGTTTATTTATTTTTTATTTCATGTGTATGAGTGTATTGCCTGCGTGTAAGTGCACCAGAGTTGTGCAGTGCCTGCACAGGTCAGAAGTGGGCTCAGATCCCCTGGAACTGGAATTACGGACAATTGTTAGTTGCCATGTGGGTGCTAGGAGTCGAACTTGGGTCCTCTTCAAGAGCAGCCAGAGCACTTAACAGCTGAGACATCTCTCCATCCCAGTGTCACAGTTCTTACATGATTGTTTCTCTGACAACACTGTGCAGTTTATCATTGCCTTTAGAAAAAAGATTTAATAAAGGCTTTATCATTTATTTTCTGCACTCCCAAGATGATTCCACTGTGTACTCTTAACTGATATGTACTTTTTATTTTATTTTATTTTGTTGCTGTGTGGCATATGCACATGTGTATATGCAGGCATGTGTGCTTCTGCACACATGTGGAGGCCAGAGGTGGACATCAGGTGTCCTGCTCTATTGCTCTCTGCTTTATTCTCTTGATATCAGGTCTCTCACTGAAATGGAGCTAGGCTGGTGACCAGCACACCCCAGCAAATCATTCCCAGTGCCATGTTACAGATGGTTGTACAGGACCATGCCTGGCTTTTCTGTTTGCTTGGTTTTTTGAGACAGGGTCTCCCAATGGCCCCAACTGGCCTGGAACTCACTATGTAGACCATGCTGGCATTGATCTCATAGAGATCCTCCTGCCTGTTCCTCCCAAGTGCTGGAATTAAAGGCATACACAACCAGACCCAGCTATAGTTGGCTTTTTATTTGGGTTCTGGGGCGATTTGAATTCAGGTCTTCCTGCTTGTGCAGCAAGTGGCTTTATCTGCTGAGACACCTTCCCAGTCCAAGTCTTCTCTGTTTTAGAGAGGGTTACTCTGACCACCTGACCATCAGTGGTGGACAGTTCTGATGAAGAACACTTCACATTTAGAAGTTCTCTGTCTCTAAGAAAGGGAAGCAGTCTTACCTCAGGTTAGTTCAACTACTATTTCTATGAATAGGAAGAATATCTTGACACTGAAGAAATGACTGAAGTTCCTAAGTAAGAAACTATAATATTATTTGTCAAGCCCTGCTAAAATCCAACTCCATCTATGCCAAAGAAATCTCTCTGGGGTGAGATATTTTATTCTTGCACAAATACAATGCCTTCCTGAGCAAGTTAGCTATGTCTGGACCAGCCTGAATTGTGAGAGCCTGTGAGATAGAATGCTTGGGGTGCTAGGTCCCTGTCAGCGCTGGCTTTGGTTATTAATGTAGGAAACACCTGGGAGAAAGACCATCAACAGAGGAATATCTTGTATGGGACTGTCTAGTGGTCATGTCTGTAAGGCATTTTCTTGATAGCTGAGTGGTTGTAGGAGGGCCCAGCCACTGTGAATGGTGTCATCACAGGCCAGATGGTCCTTGTTGTATAAGGAAGCAGGCTGAGCACAGGCCATGGGAGCGAAACAGTAAGCAGTGCTTCTCCATGGTCTCTGTTTTAGTTCTTGCCTCCAGGTTCCTGCTCTGAGTTCCTATCTGACTTCCCTCAAAGATGGACTATCACTTGAAAGTGTGAGATGCAATAAACACTTTCCTCCCCAAGTTGTTTTGGTCGGAGTGCTTTCGATTCATCACAGCAATCGAAACCACACTAGAACGGTCCTCCAGGACTGCTCACTGCTCTGAGTGCATTAGCAGGGGGATTCATCTGCTTAACTTGTGTTACTTAAAAATTTTTTATTTTAAAAATACTTTATTTACTTTTGTTTTTATGTATATGAATGTTTTTCTGCACGTATGTAAGTGTACCACATGTATGCAGTGTCCAGGGAAGCCAGAAGAGGGTGTTGGATCGCTTGGAACTGAAGTTACTAATGGTTGTGAGCTGCCACGTGGCTCTGGCAGCTGACCTTGGGTCCTCCACAAGAGCGGTAAGTGCTCTTAAGCACTTCTCCAGAACCGGTGTTACCTTTCCCATTGCTGTGACGAAATACCTGGCCTAGGCACCTTAAGGAACCGAGGGTTTATGCTGGCTTACAGTCTGAAGGAAGAGTTGTGGAGGGAAAAGCATGGTGGCAGGATGTGAGGCTGTGCTTGGTCGACTTCCTCCTCTTCATTCAGGGCCTGAAGCCCGTGGGATAGTGCTGCCCACATTCAGGGTGAGTCTTCCCTCTTTGGTTAGATGTTTCTGGGAATGTCTCACAGACACATCAAGAGGTGTGTTTCTATGGTCATTCTAAATCCAGTCAACTTGGCAATATTCGTCCATTTGATATTGAAGTAACCAAACTGACTCCATTTTGTTCTATCTGACTTTTGCTTTCTGCCTACCCCTCACCCCATGCTAACTGCAGTCAGCCAGCCAGAACTGGTCCCATGAATACTGCACCTGTGGATCAGAGGTTACATTGTTTGTGCACTACTGGGAAACTTACAGCTGGCCAGGAAGTCTGTCCTCTCCCAGCATCTCTGTGGAGCCCATCGTTTCTGCAATTCTCAGAAACTTGTTTTTTTCTAACTGAAACTTTTTGTTAACTGAGAACTCCTTTGTTAACTGATCTGCCCCCGTTCTGGTATACCTATGGTGATTCAAGTTGAGGCTTTGCCCCTGGCATAATGCAATTGTGGGTTTAAGGTTTATAAACATGGCCCTGCCTCTCCTCTGGGTCAAGAGTTTTTTTCTGATGATAACCCCTCTCAACCATCAGCTTTCTGCTAATAAAGAACTCTTGATTTGACCAAAAAAACTGTGTGGCATTTTTCTGAGGTATTACTATACATACATATGTATATATATGTATATGTATATATATATATATATATATGTGAAAATTTATAAGTATAAATGTGTGCTATATTTAAATAAATATGAAAATATAATGTGTATCTGTTTAATATGCAGCATAGATATATATTACTGCTGTATTATGTAAGTAATTACCTATATCTGAAGCACTGGGGTGCTACCATGGTGTGAAAGAGAAAAATCAATATATATATATTTGTATATATACAAAAATAAGTATATAACATAAGTGCTTACAAGCAAGTATAGAGAACATATAAAATATGTAGATATAAATATCAGATATATATAAAATAAGCATAAATCAAGTAAATATCTCTATCTTATATATACACACAGGAACTTGCATTCTTCTCAGAGGCTGAAGACTGCACATTTCTGAGCAAACCAGTTCTAGCTAGACCTGTTCGAGTTGGATTTATAGAGACCTACCTGGTTGGCTGATTAAATTGTTCATTCTCTAGGATGGGAGCCAGAAAGCCAAATGAGTCCTCTGCTAGTTACAGATGGCCCTTGGTAGCTGTGAGTGCTGGTGTGATGCCCTCTTAGCAGATTCAGCCCAACCACCATCATTGTGTACTCAGGACCTATCCACTGATCTTATATTTGTGCATCTGGATGGCATTCCTTGTCTGAACAGCCAAGCGGCAGTTACTGAAGGATATTGGCTTGTATGGGTTTGATGGGACTCTCCCTCTTGTCCAAGTTCTCAAAATGAGCTTGGAGAAAGTGTGTGTGTGTGTGTGTATGTGTGTTATGGTGTCAGGAGCTAATGAGATGGCCCAGCTAGGGTTGCTGTGTATCAGGGGATGTTGGGAGAATCCAGGGCCTGGTGCTGCTAAAGGCTATACATCCCTGAGCAAACTGGTTCTGGCTAACTTTGCTCTAATTAGGTTTAGAGAGACCTATCTGATGCAGCAGATTAAAACCTAAACTGCGGGATCAGGTGGATGAGGCCAACTAGATTGTGTTTAATTTTTATTTATTTTATGTGCTGGTATTTATGTAGGTGCACCTGTGTTGTACAATGCCTATAAAGGTCAAAGAGGGAGTCAGATCCCCTGGAAATGGAGTTAGAGATGGTTGTCAGCTGCCATGTGGGTTCTGGGAATGAAACCCTCGTCCTCTGCAAGAGCAGCCAGTGCTCTTAACTGCTGAGCCATCTCTCTAGCCCTACCAACTATCCTTTTTGAGGACTGCTCAAGGCAGAATGGCCAAAAAATTTTCCTTGGTGATTCTAATATAGAGCCATTGCGGAAGCCCCTTGCCTGGGAATCTTATATAGTGATGTGAGTGATAAACGAGACAGAGTAAGAATGCATGACTTCAAATAAACAAATCTTTCCATAAAATGGCCTGAGAAGCTGGGTGCACAGACAACTTACACATGGTAAGTGCCCAATAAGCATCAGTCATTGTGATTCTGAGCAGCCCCAGCCACACCATCCTCCATCCCCTGAATGATGTCACTGGGTCAAGGGTCATGGAAGCATGACTGCTCTTGATTTACATACACTTGACCCAGCTTTGTAGATTATGCTAATGATACCATTGGCCTACAGGCAGCTAAGCAGAGGTGGTCCCAGCAGCTGTAGCTCTGGAGCACCTGTAGCTCTGGAGTAGCTGTGAAGAGGGTGACCTTGGGGCCCATCTATCCTAAGCCTAGATTTTATTGAAAGGATGGGATCTTTGGAGCCTATCAACAAATCTAAGGCAAAGTCACCATTTCAGTTAGACCCAAGGCCTCACTGCTTCTTGTTGAGGGGAAAAACAAGCTTCAGAATATTTCTTCATGATGTGGAGCTTTCTTCTGCTCTGACTTCTTGAGGCAAAATAACCTAGTGAATCAGACTTCAGCCCCCACCTCATCCTCACCTCTGCCCTGCAAAAGGAACATTGCAGGAGAGAGTAATTAGCAGTATGTAAAAGGCTGCATCAGTTACTTTTGTGTGCTGTAACCAAATACCAGGGAGAGATGGAAGGCGAAGGGACTTACTTCAGCTCACAGTTTTAGCCCATCGAGGTGGGCAAGGCTTGGTGGGTCAGCTGCATTCACATCATAGCAAGCTGGGGTAGAGTGAAAGGGAAATGCCCACACCCACGGGCGTTCTCCTTTGCCCCTTTTATTAGGCCCCCACCCCATGGGATTGTACCCTCATTCAAAGTAGGTCTTCCTGCTTCAGTTACTCCACTCTGGAAATGCCCCCAGACATGCGCAGAGATGTACTCCACGAAAGTCCTAGGTGAGCTTTACATCCAGACAAGTTGACAAGGAAAGTAACCATCACAAAGGCCCTGCCTACTTTCCTGCTGGCTCTGCCCCATTGGGAGAGGGCAGGGGGCTGGGAAAGCAGCTGTTGAGCAGCCATCAGGTGGAAAGCCCTTATCTCTATCCAGGGGGTGCAGGTTCCCCTGAGGCCCACATGGAAGCTGGAGTGGAGAAGTCTCAGCGTTGTTCTGATGCTGTCAGTCTGTCTACTCTGGGTCCCACCCAGTGTGGGTAGAGGGGCTGCTCAGAGGGCTGCCCCATTCATGGAAATAATCAACGAACTTCAATCCGATCTGCATCTTACAAACCATGTTCCAAGTTCTTATGAATGCTGTGAGTTTTCACATTTGGGATTTTGCCTGATGCAATGATGCAACAGTCTAAGAAGTGCAGAAGACAGGACCTGAGTGGTCTCTGTTATCACCCTACGGTGTCTAAGGCTCACAAGACCCCAGGGGCTGATGTGTGCACTGAGCTGCCCTCTCACCACAGCCCTTGGGGTCCTCACTGTCAATCCCATTAGAAAGCAGCCTGAGTGCCTTTCTGGCATGTATATCTCATCGATTTACAGACAGGAAATGAATCGACATGATAAGGGAGAAAAAGCCAAGGCTACGGAGGCTGTTTGGTACTTACCAGGGGAGCTTGAGCTCCCGGTTCTCTAATGTAACCTGAGTGCCTTGTGAGTAACCTACTCAGACACAGAATCTGCACCGCCATTCTCAAGTTGGGAATACCCAGTAAGCATCCTAACAGAAATAACTGCAAAAATGAAAACATTGCATTTCCTAGTGAAGGCCCACACGGTAGCTCTTTGTTTTATTGTCTCACAGGTATTCCATAAGCACTTCCTGAATACCTGGGTAATAAAATAATACCCATGGTATGGTTTCTCAGAATGACAGGCAGTCACAGAGAACTGTGGAGCACAGATGCCAGGTGTCAAGTTGAGAGATGGTGAAGCCTCTTACGCTCTTCCCAGTAGGATCAAGTCCCTGCATGTGGACCAGAGCTCCTGAGAATCAGCACAGCTCTTTGTCATATTGCAGAAAGACTCACAACTTCCATCTCTCATCTCCATCACTCACTGCACCGTGGTCCTGACTAGTGATGTAGGTTGGAAAGACTTGAAACTCCCTAGGAGACAGGTCCCTCTTCTGCCAGCATCACCGAAGACTTAGTCACTGCGTTTTGACAGAACAGTCAGTCCAGATCTGAGTAGCCTCCCGGCCTTAATCTCTCAGTTGCTATGAAATCTTAACAGTGGGAATCAATTAAGTGTTGTGGGCTTAATCCCATTTTTAAATTCCGAAATTAGAGGCAATCTTCTAGGGAGACTTGGCACAAATTCTGTAAGGCTGATTCTGAAGCATGCAGCTTGAGATTTTTCCTCCTCAGCCTATCTCCCTTCCCTCTCTCCCTCCCTCCCTTCTTCTCTTCTATATTTCAACTCCAACAATAATGGTTTAAGGAAGTATTTGATGAGATTGTTTAAAGAATTATTTTCTTATTGTAGCCGAAATATATATCCTTCTATTTACAGACAAGTGTATGTCTCACTACTCATCAAAGAAGTTTCTTTTTGCAACAGATGGAGACTATTACAGAGTTCCACAACTGGTCAAGTGAATAGGATAAGTGTCTGTCAGGTGCCCAGCCGTAAGTGACGCATCTACGATGCAGCCTCTGTATCTAAGGCTCCAGGAGCATAGAAGAATGGGGCAGAAAGAATATTAATGCATTTCTCAACCTTCACCAGAGAAGCTTCTTCATGCAAAAAATGGTGATTAGCCCCGAAAGCTGCAAGTGGCCAAAGTGCAGAGAATAAGAGACTGCAGCAACTGGCCAAAGTTCAGAGAAGAAGAGACTGCAGAGTGCCTATCCCCGAATAGGACACCTATATGAAACTTCTGCCAAACAAGCCTCAGGGACCATTGCAGAGGAGGGGGTGGGGCGATTGGAAGAGCCAGAGGAGGTGAGACTGCGGGAAACAGTTTTCCAGACAGAGAAGGTACTCATATGAACTCACAGCAACAGTAACAGCATACACAAGACCCATGCAAGCTCAAGTCAGACGAGATCCCAGCACAGCAGTAGGGAAGTGGGGAAGGAGCCTCTCCCCATACCTGCTGAGAGACAGTGTTGGTGTCCTGTAGGGGTGTGATGCCAGACAGGTCAACTAGGCTCCAGTGGATGGATGCACACCGAAGGACGTGCATACAAACGTGACTCAGTAAGCGTTAATATATATGACAGAGCACATGACAGGGACACTCTGAGAGGGGTGCGGATACGGAGGGGAGTCTAAATATGATCAAAATATATTGTATGAAATTTGCAAAAATTAAATAAAAAGGACTTAATGAAATTACAGCTATATTAGAATAAAAATTATTTCATCAGGGAGAAGGGCATTGCATTACCAGGAGTTGTTGTATGTGACTGGTTTCACTTGTATTTTCTTAGTGTCTCTCACTTGAAAATGTGCTGTAATCAAAACAGGAACCTCCTATTATCGTTGCGCTTGCTCTTTAAAAAAATGATAAGGGCTGGAGCAGGGTCTAGGTAGGTAAAGGCACTTCCTGCTCTTCCAGAGGACCCAGGTCCAGTCCAGCATCCACATGGCTGTATGAGCAGCGACGGTTAAAGCGCAGCTGAGTTTTGGGAGAGGTCTTTTGGCCTGTGCTGTTGCCGAGATCCTTCATGACCTCTGTGTTTTTCTCCTTTCTAGCTTTCAATCAAATGTTGAAAATGAGACTGAGAATGACAGAGTGCCCAAAATACTGTAAGAATATGTTAATCTATCCAGAAAAGTATAAAATAAAATAGATCTTATAGTTCCCCAGTGTATTGTATATAATGTCAAACTGATTCATAAACAGTAGCCTGGAAAATGAAATTTTTAATTATTTTTTTATGACAGAAGTTCAGAACCTGGAATAAATATGCAAGCAGCCATTCACACAGGCATAAAACTTACCTTCAGACAGGATAAAAGCTAACTGAGTGGCACACTTCTTTATCACTTGTAGATTTTACTTAATGTTGGCAGTGTCAGAAAGCTTTATCAGACAGAAAGAAATGCACTTTCTGCACTTGAAGGGGCATGGATGAGTGTGCATTGAGAGTTAGTCCTATGAGTCTGTGCCGTTCCCATTAGCTGGATGGTCTCTGTGCTTAAATGACACAGTGGTTCACTTTCCACAGCATTTTCAGGTGTGAGCTCCCTTCCTCTCAGTGCACCTCCAAGGTAAGACCCCCAAGACAGGTGCATCCGACAGCTCTTGGATCTGAGAGTCTCTCTGGCTCAGCCTCATGGGGCCAGAGCATTAAGGAACAGGACTTGGAGCTGGGACTGCAGCTGCCCTCTGCTCACAGCCAGATGAGACTGCTGCAGCCAGCCCCAGAGCCGGGGAGAGGCCTGACTGTGCATCTAGGCCTTGCAAATTTCACTTGCAATTTGTAATGGGATTACTGCATGTTAACATAATAGGCGATCTCAAGAAGGAAGATTATTCTGTGAAGGTCATGATTCATTCCCTTCAGTCTTTTTATTCCTAAAATAGAAGAATTTAAGTAAAAGGTTCTCAACAGCTGCTGCTCTTCAGGCAGCCATGTTTCTCTCCAAATAAACACAACCTCCGCTTGGTTTCTGATTCGTAAGCTTGTATTATTCCTGACTAGATTTAATTAGTTAGCTTGAATTAACAGGAAACAGTTGAGCATCAGGGACTTGGTAGGGGCAGGAGGACCTCTGCAGTGCTTGGAAGCCCTGGGCATGTGCATCCTTCAGTTGCAATTGGGGAACACCTCAGCCCTGGGGGCTGCTGTGGTTCTAGACATGCACATTCCTCAGTGGACCAGAGGTGGTTGAAGCTGTGAAGATGATCAAAAGTAAAACTCGAATTCACAGATTTGGGATCCATGCAGGAGGCTGTAGAAAAAGGAAGGGCAGGGATATCTGTTGGAGTCATAGGGGTGAGCATACAGTTGAAGTCTTTGCAACCTAAAATGTGGTCTTGGCAATCCTGTGTTTCTGTCACCTTAGTGTCCTCCAGTTAGCTGGGAAGTGCTCCTTGGCTTGTTCCCACATTCACAGTCCAATTCTTTGCAACACATACAAGGTAGAAGCCGCTCTAGTTTCTACCTGTGGGTGAGTGGGTATGAAGAACATGAAATAGACACACAGTTATTCAGTCTCACAAGGAAGGGAGTTCTATGCATGCTTCATGCATGAAACCTAAAGATGCCCTGCTAAGCGAGATATGCCAGTCACATAAGATATATATTGTGTAATTCCACTTATATCAGTTACCTAGAATACTCAAACTCAGAGGTAGAAAGTAGACTGTCATTTGTCAGGTGCTGGAGGAGAAAATGATGAGTTAGCATTCAACGGGAGTAGTTCCAGGTGGAAGACAAAAACATTCTACAGATGAACTGTGGCAACGATGATGGAACAATATCAATGTACCAAAGGCCACTGAACTGTGCACTTAAAATGGTTAAATAGAAAATTTTATATGTGTGTATTTCACTATAATAATTTCCTTTTTGAAAAATCCTTTCTGCTATATACAGTGTGGTGATGGCTAGTTTTAATTACCAACGTAAGAGCCACCTCAGAAGGGTGTCTCAATGAGAGATGGTCTAGATCAGGTTGGCTTGTGGGCATGTCTAGGGGGGATTGCCTTACTTACTAATGTTAATTGATGTGGGAAGACTCAGCCTACTGTGGATGACACTGTTCCCTAGGCAGGGGGTCCAGGCCTGTAGATGTGTAGAGCAAAGTTGGCATGCATTCATTCTCTCTCTCTTCTGGACTGCGCGTGTCATGAGATTAGCTGCTTCAAGCTTCCGCCTTGACTTTCTCACAATGATGGACTGTGACCTGAATTGTAAGACAAATAAGTTTTCCCCTTTTAGTTGCTTTTTGTTGGGATATTTTATCACAGCAATGGAAGTGAAAATATGACCTGCATGTCTACCAGTACTTATCTGTGGTCCTTCAAGTTCAGACTTTCTTGGAAGAACTGAGCTGCTGGGTCAAGAGTCCTAGAATCTGTCCCTCCACTGTGAGCTTTGGTTGAGGTCTATAACTTCATTTTCCTTATTCCTAATGGCTAAATTAATGATTATTTAAAGAGTAAAGAACTAAATTTGTGTGTGACAGTGGTTAGACATAAAATATGTCATTCCTTGGATCTCTGTGTGGCCTCCACACCTAGTCTTTGATTAGGAACCAGAAGATGGCTTGTTGAAAAACATTGAAGAGAGTATCTCTCAGGTCTCCCTAAACATGAAGCAGCAACCCTGCTCCCTGCTGTACAAGGGCATTTTAAACTCGGCAGCCCCTGCCCTTTGGCCTTCAAGGTGGCCATGGTGTTCCTGTAGCACACTCTTCTTTGGTCTGGTAGAGCACCACTGTGAAAAGACCCAAAGAAAGTTTTGTAACCATCCACAAGTGCTTGGAAAACCTTATGTCATTTGTGCTTTTCTCGGTTTCCCATTCTGGTGAAAGAATAAGCACAGATATCTCAGCACTGGGTTTGACTTAGAATGGCGTGGTTTTGACTGTGGCACTGGCAGCTTTTGAAGTTGAGCAGCTTTCTGAACTAGCATGAGGCTCAGTTTCCTTGCCTGTGAGATGTGGATAGTAACCACGTCCCCGACGGCCGTCCAGATTTAATGGGGAGCTATGTGTAGGAGTCATGGCCACTTTGAGGCACAAAAGAGGACCTTGAGAGATGTTAATTTTTTCTCCTGCTCAGGTTTCGAGGTGAGCAATGTTTCCACTCTTGGACACACTCACGGCATCTCTAGTTTTCTCTCAGAATTTGGCTCACCTTGAAGAAGCACATATATTTGTATTTTTGTCAGAGTAAAAACAAAATTGTTTATCTTTAAAGACAGAAATACATTCTTCAGCAAACTCTTATTTTATATCTTCCATTCATACTATATTTAAACTATATTTATAGTTTTCAAACTCCAGTAAGGCATTTTTAGAATTAGACATCTAGGCACATGGATCTATTTACTTGCTGCTTATGTCTGAATACTCAGGTGTTGGAAGAGGGAGGGTTCTTGCTGCCAAATCTCTAACATCTGGGAAGTCAAAGCCCTTCATGAGTGATACTTCTGGAAAGCTAGAAAAGTAATGAAACTTCCATGTTGCCAAAAAGAAAAGTATTTTCTCCTACACTTTTTCTTAGGGTATTTTTATTAAGAAATTTTTTTTTTTTTTTTGCAAATCCTTCCCCTGTTTCTTCACTCTGTACATATATGCAAAATTATTTTTAAAATTTGTTTTTTGAGACTTACTATTATTCATACACACATACATACATACTTCCATGTTTTTTTTTTTAGATTTTATTTTTATTATGTGTATATGTGTTTTTTTATGTGTGTGGCTATGTGTACATGATTGCAGTGCCTGTCGAGGCCAGAAGAGGGTGTGGAATCCCCTGGAGCTGGAGTTACAGTAGGTGATCGTGAGCTACCCAAAACGAGTGCTAGGAACTGAATTCAGGTACTTTGGAAGAACAGTAAACACTTCTAACCACTGAGCCATCTCTCTAGCCCCCTGTGTATATGTAAACAACACACACACACACACACACACACACACACACACACACACACATTGTTATTCTTCAGGCACCATCCACATGGTGTTTGTGACAGGGCCTCTCCTTGGCCTGGTATTTGGGATTAGGTTAGACTGGCCTTCCAGTGAGTTCCAGGGACCTTCCTGTCTCTGCCTCTCCAGGGCTGGGTTTAGGAGCACTGTCCCTGGATTTTTACTTGGGTTTTGAGGGTCCAGTTCTCGTGCTTGCACAGTAAGCATTCTATAAACAGAGATGTCTCCACAGCCCTGTAACATTTTATCTATGTTAATTTCTCCTTGAGTTACTACATGAATCTAATTTCTGGGTCATGTGCAGGGCACACTTAGCTTCACAGAAAGCTAATAAAAAATTGCTAAATTGCTACAGCGATTGTACCATTTTATAGTTTTAACACATTTTAAGGACTGTAGTTGTTCCTGATCTTTGCCAACATTTGATATTGTCAGGAATTTAATTTTAGTCATTCTATCAGGTGTACAATGGCATCTCAATATGTGTTTTGTCTTTAGTTCTGATCAGCAATAATGCTGAACACCCTTGACTCAACTATTTGCATCTTCCTCTGTGAAGTGTCTAAGTCTAATTCTACTGGTTGTTTGTTATTTTATGTTAATCTGTAGGACTTCTTTTTATATTATGGAAATAATTATTTGGTGGAGATGTGTTCTGAAACTATTTCCTCACAACCCGTGGTTTGAAAACTTGCCAAGAACTTATACCAATTCAAACTTTAAAAGGGAAAGGAATGAGCCAGTTAGAGGAAAACAAGGCGTGGTGAGTCTCTTAAAGGAACGCCTGCTGAACTCTCTGTTTCTAAGGCAGAGCTCACAGCCACCGCAGGTGGGGATGGAAGCTGACGGCCCCCCAGAAGCCATCCCTCGTGTTGTGTTGTCACCCTCTGGCCTCAGCCTCATGAGTGCATATTTTCATGAAACTTACACATATTTTATTTGCATGGTACTTTAACATATTTTTAAATTTTAATTGTTTTATGAGCATGTATTAATTATATACAATAATAGATTTCAATATAATATATATATATATACATATGCATATATAAAATATAAAACGGGATTTTTTTTGAGACTGGGTCTCTTTGAACTCCATAGGTAGACCAGGCTGGCCTTGATCTCACAGAGATCTGCCTGCCTCTGCCTCCTGAGTGCTGAGATTAAAGGTGTGTGTCACCGCACCTGGCTCTAACAGATTTGGTCATATTCATCCGTTACCATCCCTCGCCCCTTCCCCCACTGACTCCTTTCCTCCTGCCTTTATGTCTTTCTGTTCTTTTCTGTAACTTTCTTTCTTTCTTTTTTTTTTCTTTTTGTGACCCAAATAGTTTTTTTAGGGTTGCTTACAGGAGCATGGGTGAGGTTTGTTTACAGAGCCTGAGTGCCTTATCAGTGTCTATATCCCTGAAGAAAATGTCTCTCCCTGCCCAGCAACCACTACTTGACTCTAAATCTTCAGAGAAGGGCTGGGTCTCATGAGTCCCTCCTGTTTCTTTGAGAAGTTGGCAGGCCCAGTCTTGTGCAGACAATCATAGCTGCTCTGAGTTCAAGAGGCCAATAACCTCATGCCATGAGGACTGTGTTCCAGACTGTCTCCACTTCATCTGGCTCTTACATCCTTTTCACCTGCTTTTGGGATGATGATCAAAATGTCCCCTTTATAGTTGAGTAATCAGCAGTCACTTTTTATCACTTTGACGAATACCTGCTTTTGGGATGATGATCAAAATGTCCCCTTTATAGTTGAGTAATCAGCAGTCACTTTTTATCACTTTGACGAATACCTTAACGTATTTTGAATGAATTTTTAAAATATATGGTACTGTAAATAATTTCCCCTTTTTTTTTTCAACTTCTGAATCTTGTCAGAGGCATAAGGAAATCTTACAAAAGGAAAACTTACAAATTTGAGGGCTGAGTTTATCTTTCCTAAAACACAAGAAGGAATTTGGCAGGGCTAGAGAGATGGCTCAGTGGTTAAGAGTACTGACTGCTCTTGAAGAGGACTTGGATTCAGTTCCCAGCACTCACATGGCAGCTAACAACCATCAGCAGCTCGAGTTCTAGGGGATCTGATACCCTCGTCTGGTCTCTGTGGGCATTGTACAACATGGGTGCACTTAAATGCAGGCAAAACATCCATACACATAAAATAAAAATAACATAAAAAAACAGACGGAAAGTGTAAGGGTATCTCAGAACAGCAGTTCTGTGTCCCTTAAGACAAATGTTCAAACAGTATTTTCAAGTTTAGTCTTCAAGTTCTAGTCTCTCAAGAACAGGTGAATGCCACATGCTAGTTAGTGTTTGAATATAGACACTGTCAATGGCAGAGCAGTAACAACGAAGCAGTTCCATTTCTGAGCTCCACCAGCCTCTAAAATCAGATGCTCATTGTGGAGATAAACAGAATTGACAAGAGAATTTCTTCACCTCCTCACAGCCCTAAGCTTTTAACTGTTTATTAGAAAAGCCATCAGAATGATACATTCAGATTGGACATTGTCATTGAACACCAAAGGAAAAGTAGCTGTGTGAACACAGACGGAAATGTAAGGTAAAGCATACCAGTTAGATGTTCCTGCTTTAGAAAATTTCGCAGGGACACAGAAGCCAGGGAACACCCCGGAAGAGCGTAGAACAAGACTGTGCTGGGGCTGAGTGCTCTGTTCCCATTTAGGTCAGTGACATTTTGACTGGATCCAGAATCACCTAGGAGACAAGCCTCTGGACACGCCTGTGAGGGATTATCTAGATTAACCGAGGAGGGGAGACTGGCCACTCGTGTGGCACCGTTCTGTGGGCCTGGGTCCTGACCACATAAAAAGGAGAAAGCGAAGTTGAGCACCAGCATTCGTGGCACTCTGCTTCTTGACTGCGGATGCTGTGAGATCAGCTGCTTCACACTCCCGCCACCATCCCTTCCCCTCCAGGATGGGCTTCCTCTCCAGCTAAGAGCCAAAATGAACCCTTTCTTAACTGGCTTTTGACAGGTGTTTTATGGTAGCAAATAGACAAAGAACTAAGATAAACACACCAGGGTGAATCCAGTTTGGGGAATTCCAGTTCTATTAATCTAAATCCAGAAGTTTGGAGAGAAAGAATCTGAGGACTATGACCTGTGGGATCTTGATGGCTCCGTGATACTCAGCACAGAACAAGACCAACAATGTGGAATTCTACACCAGATCTCAGCCGGATCACCGAGAGGGCTGAATTACACTGGACCACAGACAAGGCTTTCTCTGTTAGGATGCTAGGTAAGACCTGCACTGCTTTTGACCAACCAGAGCCTCCTTTTAGTATTAGTTGATAGTTAAAAGACAAGAATATTGGGGCCACAAAGATGACTCAATGGGTGAAGGTGCTTACTGCCAAGTCTGATGACTAGAGTTGGATTCCCAGGAAACCACATGGTAGAAAGAAAAAAACTATTGAAAATTATCCTCTGACTTCCACATGTGTGCCTTGGCCTATGTGTGCCCACATAACGTGCTTACCCACAAATAAATAAATAAATAAATAAATAAATAAATAAATAAATATTTTTTAAAGGCCAGGATTTTGATTTGTTTGTTTTGAGACAGGATTTCCTATGACCTAGGCTGGTCTTAAACTCCTTTGTAGCCAGTGATGACCTTGAACTTCAAATCCCAAGTATAATACCATCCCTGGTTTGTGTGGTACTGGGGATGAACTCAGGGTTTTGTGTATGCTAATCAAGCAGTTTAACTGAGCTACATCCCCAGCCTTCAAGACCACAGTATTTAATGCCTAGAAAAAATACTCTTTCTATTAAATTTGTTAAGGTTAGAGAATAGAGAGAAAGAGTAATAGAATTGCTAAGATGCCATTAGGAGCTTTTAATGTATTTTTCATTTCATTGCCAGATAGTTCTTGAAATATTGCTTCTCTTTTACTTTTTGGGAAAGGACTGTGGGCCCTCAGTGTACCGGGTGATCTGGATACCCTTGGTGAGTTAAGTAGGGCCTTTGTTCTTACACAGTATACATTTTAATAGGACAAAGAGGCACACAAACTGAAGTAAAAGCCATTGTGCCAAACACTATTATAAAGTCTCTGTGTGTGTCTCTGTGTGTATGTCTGTGTTTATATGTATAGGCAGATGTCACAGCAGCCTCAAGTCCAGGCTATGGCATAAATGCAGAATTTGGGGGTAAGAGAAAATGGGCCACTAAACAGTCCTGGAGTTCTGAGGAAGATGGGGGCAGGATTGAGTTAGGTCCTGTGGGGAAGCAGCCAGAACCTGACCTTTCCATGCAGGTCAGACAGGTGGGCATTGCATCCTAGAAACAGGAAGGAGTCACTAGCACGATGACGAGCATCTGGGTGGTAGTCTCCTGGAAAGAGCTGTTTGCCATAGGCCTATGGATATAAAGAATAGATTTGTACACAGTCATATACAAAGGGAAAGAGAAGGAATCTACTAACTTAAAATCAGGTCTTCGAGATCTAGGTCCATCAATGAAGCAGATCTGGCTTTTTTAAGGTGTGTCACCATGAGCCAGGACTGAATGTCCAAGTCTCTGTACACCTGCTCTGTCAGGATGATGATGATGATGAAGGACATGATGATAAGGAGGAGGAGGGGAAGGTGAGGAAGACTTTCAGATCCTATTCCGAGGAAGCAACCCTCTGGAGAGATCTCTCTAGCTTGGTAGTTCTCAGACTCTGCTCCCTGGTCCATTAGCATCATTTTTGAGTTAGTTTCTCTACCACTGTGACCAAACACCTGAGAGAAGCAACATATGAAAGGAAAAGCTTGTGCGGCTCATAGTTTAGCAGAGATGGGTGGTCCATCATGCTGGGGAAGGCATGGAGGCTGGGGTAGCTCGGTCTGTAGTGGCAGGGTGGCGTGGCTTCTTCACAAGGTAGACGAGGAAGCAGAGAGCTCGTTCAGAAGTCGGGCTGGGCTATACCTCTCAGAGGACTACTCAGAGACCCACTTCTGCCAGCCCTGCCTCCTGCCCCAAAGGTTCTGCAGTCTTCTGAAATAGAGCCACCACCTGGGAACCAAAAGTCCAAATAAGTGAGCTTATGAGGAATAGTTCACACCCAGATCAGAACACGTTACTATTTGCTAGAAATGTAATGCCCTTGTTTCCGTACAAACATAGTGCATGACTAATTCTACGATGGGGCCGATGATCTCTCTCTGAGAATCCCTCCCCTCTGCCCCATGCTCGTTCAGTCTGAGAGCCAGTGCTCTTGTCCACACTTTTCTTGTAACTTCCTTTACCATTTCCTAAATGACCCTGCAGTAGTCCATTTGGTAGACATGCCATGCTTGTTTTGTCATCCCACAGTAACTGATATCTGAGTTCTGTGCCCTTTTAGGGCATTGTAGATAACGTGGCGGGCAATGTTAAAGTACATTTGATGTGATGAATGGGACAGTTAATCTTGGTTGTCAGTTTGATTGTATTGGAAACAACCATGAGATATGCCTCTGGTGAGTCTGTGAGGGTGTTTCCAGGAAGAACTGACTGAGAAGACTCTTCTCTAAGTACGCAGCCACTTATAAAGAGACCGAAGGGAAAACCAGTGCTGCCTGCCTTTACTGCCATCAGAACCCAAATGCTTCCATCTCCCGGTGTAGACTGAAGATCAGAGGCTGTCCAGGAATCCTACAGGCCTTCAGCATCATAATGGGACCAAGTGTGGAGGCCAAGTTCAGGCCAGGAATGGAGGGCATTAGAAGATTAAAGAAGATTCATGAAACTGCTGGCAAACAAGACAGGCTTCATTTTATCTAGGCGAGGGCACACAGTCTGCTGGGTAGCCAGACACCAGGCAAGAACACTTGCCCTTGCTCCTAAGGACTTTTTATAGGAAATCATAAACAGGTATTTCTTGCCAAAACTGGTTATATAACAAACAGATTATATCACTGATTACTTTGGGGGGCGGTCCTTGGACATCCCATCCAGTGTGAGCCATTTTGTGCTCTGGATGTTTAGCACTGGACATGGGCTCATGCTGGAAAACCACATGAGCACTGTATGGTCTCAACATAAATAGGCATTCCCACACTTGATTCCTTCACTGAGCAGGGAGAAGGTGGAGTTGACCTCAGATAGTGAGATGTTGAGAAGACAGAAAGACAGACTGGAATCAAGGTCAAAGAATCCAGAAGGAAAGGTGCTATCTTGGCAGATGGGCAGACATACAGACCCTGGAGGAAGTGGCTTTGGAAATGTTTTCTTGAGAAAACATTATGCATTGCTAAGACAGAATCTATGATATGAAGCATTTTAAAGGCAGGAGAGGTTTATTCTGGCTTATAGTTCAAGGGAATACATTCCATCACTGGGGCAACGGTATGGAGCAAGAGGCCTGGTGGTCATATTACATCTGCTGTTAGGAAGCCTAGGAAGAACAGGAAGTAGATTCAGCCCACCTTCAGTGACCCACTTCCTCCAGTGAGACTCTGTCTCCTAAAGGTTGAAACCACAGCCTTCCAGAACAACTCCACCAGCTAGGGACAAACACTGAAACACCTGAGTCTCTCGGGAAGATTTTACATAGAAACCACCCAGCTAACTCCAGTTCTATGGTATCTGACACCTTCTTCTGACCTCTGTGGCATCGCACATGCATGGGTGCACTTACATATGTGCAATCAAAGCACTCATACACATAAAAATAAACAAATGAATAAACAAATACAGTATGAATGAGGGCACTGTTGACTCATTCCAGGATGGCCAGGCAGCATCGTGGCTAGACCTTTGGGCCCAACAGTTATTGTATTTAGTTTAACAATTTGATTATTGATTCTGTCATTCGGGAAACTGACTGCTCTGTGCCATTATGAAATGGGGGCATTCATAATAGAACCTCCATCATGTGAGGGACAAATCAAATAATGTATATATGACATGCTGAAAGCGGTGCCCCACACTTAGCCTTGTGTGGGAATTTTCTTTAATTAACATGACCGGAAGAGGCATAGAGCTCCAAAACCGAGTCTGTCCTGGCTTACAGGCAGACACTGGTTAGAGAGACATCGTCCTGAAGTCTTTCCCTCGATGTTCTTGCTGCAGTCACAAAGCAAAACTCTGAAGGCAGTCGTCCTCACCAGCTCAGATTCATCCTGATGTCACGCTGCTTCCAGGCCAGCCGTGGTGGCATCTCAGGAGGTAAGACTTGAACGTCAGTGGTTTTCAGACTTCCATGCAATTTAAATGCACTGCTCCACAGCCAGCGCCTTCACCACGTTGCTCCCTTGGAAGATGGGAACCAAGCTTCATAATTAGGAGCATGCAAATGCTCTCTTCCATAGTTGTCCTGGGCCTGGTCCCAGACCTGCTGAGTCCCATTCTGTCTGTAACAAATGCCAGGTGATTTGTATGTACCTGGGTTGGGGATGCTGGGGAGTTCCTGTGTCTATAGATGCCTGAAGTTAAGTAGAAAAATTTCAAGTTCCTTCTTTTTAGTATAGAAGATAGTTTGATGGCCTGTATATTAGCTACTTTTCTGTTGCTGTGGTAAAATACCATGACCCAAAGTGACTTAAGGATGAATGAGTTTATTTTGGCTTATAGTTCCAGAGGGGTAAGAGGCCATCATAGTAGGGAGACTGGCAGCAGGTGACCAGAACAGGAAGCTGAAAGATCATATTTTTACCTGCAAACACAAAGCAGAGAGAGCAAAATGGAAACGGGATAAGGTGATAAACTCTCATGTCCCATGCCCAGTGACATTTTTCCTTCAAGGCTACACCTCCTAAAGATCCCATGATCTCTCCAAATAGTGTCACCAACTGAGGATCAAATTTTCAACTACCGGAGCCTATGTGGGACATTTCTCATTCAAATCACCACGGCCTATAGTACAGACACAGGGAATGTCTCAGTGGTATGTTCTGTTTCTGAAGGCAATAAGGTACGTTTCCATGAAGAAGGAGAAGAGGCCACTGAGTTCACAGCTACGTACTCACATGTTTCTTTATGGTAAAAGCATTAAAATCTGTGCGCACGTGCGTGTGTGTGTGTGTGTGTGTGTGTGTGTGTGTGTGTGGTGTGTCTATGCATGTGGAGTCTGGGGATTGATGTTGAGTGCACAATATTATTTCTTAACCTATATTTGAAATATTTATTTTATTATTTTTAAAATTGGGTGTATATGTATGTGAGTTTGTGCATATAAGTTCAGAGCCCATGGATCCCCTGGAACTGGAGTTACAGGCAGTTGTTAGCTGCCTGACATGGATCTGGGAATTGAATTCCAGTCCTCCGGAAGAGCTGCTCTTGACCCCTGAGCTATCTCTCCAGTCCCACATTACTTCTGAGACAGAGTCTCTCAGGGAACCTGGAACTCACTTATTTCATTAGACTAGCAGGCCAGCAAGCCCCTGGGATCTGTCTGTCTCTGTCTCCCCAGAAACAGGATTACAGGAGCATGCCGCCGTGTGGATTTATGTGGATTCTAGGAATCCAGACTCGGGCTCCCCATGCTTTTACACAAGCACTTTACCGACTGAACTATCTCAGTAGACTTAGGATCCTTTTGTCTAGCTTTTTGAGATTTATAGTATGTAATTATTATCTATATTCACTTTCATGTACAGCTGCACTCAAGAACTTTTTGCTGCTATATAATTGTAATTTTCTGCCATTGATCAGCCATTGATGATGTTCCCCCATCTCCCTTTGCTGCTGCTGTCCGCAGACTCTGGTAGTCACAGTTCTACTTGTAACTGCTGTGAGAGCTCCTTTGCTAGACCCCACATGTAGCACTTGCCTTTTTGTGCCTCACTAATTCTGGAGATATGATCTCCAGTTTCATCCACATTGCTGTAAATGCCAGGATTTCATTCTTTTTTACTGATGAATAGTTTGCATTATGTATGCACCTGATTTTCTTTATCCATTCATCAACCAATGGATACAGGGTATTTTGAATTGTGCTGTTATGAACACAGAAGGGCAGACGAACCTTTGTCATACTGAGTTCATTTTCTTTGGATAGATGGTATATATAAGTCTATAAAGATGATCAACATCATTGGCCATTGGCAAAATGTAAATAAGACTACAGTGAGCTGTCATCTCATGAGTGACTCTCATCAAGAAGACTAAAGGAAAGCAAGGACAGGGAGAAGAGGAAGCTTGTCTATTGCTGGTGGGAGTATAATCGGTACATCATGGACGAGAGTATGAAAATTAAAATCATTAAAAGTATAACTACAGCTGCCAGGCGTGGTGGAGCTTGTCTTTGATCTCAGCACTTTGGAGGCAGAAGCGGGTGGATCTCTGCGAGGCTACAGGGAGACCCTTTCTAAAAAAAAAAAAAAAAAAAAAAAAAAAAATATATATATATATATATATATATATATATATATATGTTACAATATGGTCCAGAATCCCACCACTAGACACCACTAGATGTGTATTCATGAATTTTTTTAAACATACAGAAAAACCAGTCCTCAAAGGGACTGAAGTCTTTAAAAATATTTTATTTATTTTTATTTTATGTGTATGAGTGTTTTGCCTGCATGTTTTTTGTGTGTAATGCCTGCAGGACAGAAGAGCTCCTCAAACTGGAGTTATGGGCAGTTGTTACCCAGTATGTGGGTGCTGGGAACCATACCCAGGTCTCCTACAGAACAGCAAGTGCTCATAACTGCTGGGTCATCTCTCCAGCCCCTGTTCAGGCTTCCCTTAATGCCTGTTAGATGCTAGAGCCTATGCTGGGTATGGTGTGGAGTACCAAAATGAACAACAACAAAACCCACGTGGATATACCGGAGCCACAGCAAGCAAGGTCCTTAGAGAAGTGACTTGGAAGGAATAAGACAAATAATTACTATATGTAATAAAGAAGTGAAGTCCAGAGATCTTGTGATCAAAAGGAGGGCTAGAAGGTCTGTCCAGGCCTCGTGAGGGCTGGGGTATTTGAAAACTGCTTCAGTGGGTAGACAGTTTTATTTCACCTAGAGAGAAAAATCACAGGTGCAAAGGCAGGACTGAGAAGGCAGAGGCAGTCTGGGGCTGCAGAATAATATATTTGCCTGTAAGTTAAGATGCTTGGGACAAACAGGGTGAGAAAGTAATTCAACCATTCTTCGTTCTCTGTTGAAAGCAGGTGGGCATCTATCACATACTCTCCAGACTTTCTCCTGTATCAGTGAAAACACAATCCGAAGGTCTAGCCAGGAGAGAGACTGCAAACGACGCCAATAAATGTTGTGAAGAAATACTCCTATAGAATGGCATCTCAGGCAGAAAGAGTAGCAAGTGCAGACACTCCAGGCAAAAGCTGTGGCTGTGTGCAGAGCAGGAAGGTGATCACTGAAGATCAGAGTTCAAGGACAGAGATTAAACCAGAGGGATAAAAGCTGGTTGAGCCTTGAGACAGAAGCCTTATTTTGGCTTCTGTTCTGAGTGGGCAAGGGTCCCAATAGAGGGTTCTGAGCATAAGAGTGACATAATCTGATTTAGATTTAAAGGGGCCTTTGAAGCTATTGATCTAAGGATAGACTTTAGGAAGGCCAGGATTGAACAAAAGAGACCAGTTAGGGGGCTGGTGTAATGATCTATTATAAACAATGGGGGCTGGAAGAGGTCACCTTTGTACGTTCTGCAGGATTTGCTGAAATTCACTGCAAGTTAGAGGAGTTATCTAAGCTTGAATGCAAGGTTTCTGGCACAAGCACTTAGAAAGCTGGGGTGTTATTAACAAGATGAAAGGATAGCAGGTGGCTGGAAGGGCAGGTGCTCAGGTTGAGACATGCTTAGTGTGACATGGCTACTAGATCCAAGTGGAGAGGCTGAGTGGGAATTTCATGTTTATAGAGAGAAATGTTAGGAGTCTTCAGAGTTTGGAATGCATTTATACACTTAAACTGGATGGGATCTCCAAGGGAACATGTGGAGATAAAGACTAAGCGCCTGCCCCAAGGGGACCCCAGTGCTGGGAGGTCAGGAAAATTACTCTGAAAGTGTGACCAGTGAGGAAAGAGGTCAACCAGAAGCTGTGGTATCCAGAAGCCAGAACAGTGTTTGTGGAAGAAGATGATGGACTGGGCCAGATTTTACTGATGTTCCCCAGTAAGATGAGGCCTGGGACTGAGCCACTGAGTCTGGGCATGGCCAGGCCATAAAGGCCACTGATATCTACACATGACCCATTTCAGTGGGTGAGGAGCGAAAGATGCCACCTTGGCTTTAAGAGAAGAGGAAGAGCGGATGGTAGGCACCAACTAGAAGGTTAGTTCTGAGGACTATTTGTTGTCAAGAGAAACAGAAAATCACAACAGTATCTGGAGAAGAAATTGGAGTCCTATCTTTACCTTCCCTAGGAGCAGTCCCTGAGGTAAACATATCAATGGAAATGTGAATTCATGTGGATACTTATGTCTAGGGATCTTTATAAGGGAGAGAGGAACTGAAACGAGGGTCACAATCCTGATTTTTTTAGAATGATTTGCTAAGGCAGAGCTCATTGTGGGTGATGGAGCTCAGTCCTGCTCAGCACCTTTGCATGAACAGACCGTCCCCCCCCCACCCCACATAGAGCACAGTGATCCAACTTGATGGGAAAAGAAGAGTCCTGCCAGTTGTTGGCTGGGGATGTTCCCTGGAGTATTAATTTACTGGCAGTTTTGTCCTGCAGTGAGCGAGCAGCGGAAACTGAGGCAGGATGAAGAGGTAAGGGCAGGGCCTCTGCTCCCTCAGTCTTCAGATGTCTTCAGACATAACGACAGAGGTATGGAGAAATGGTACACAGAGACCCTAGATCATCAGAAGGGCTGTGAAATGCCTTCTTCAGGCATGACATAATCATTGAAATTATGAACGCACAGCAGTTGTGGTTTCTCACACTGACTGAGCCAGCACAAGAATGGGCATGTCTGCAGTCCATCACAGTTGAACTACTGGTTACTGATGGATTCTGGGAGACGGGAGAGTCTTCAGTTGTACATCCACTGGTGAGCCTGCCATGCTCCAATGGAGAGTTCCAAACCCATGGTCATACAGGTGGCCCAGGTTAATCAGTGGATCACAAAATGTGTGTAGCTGCTCTGTTTTTAGTTTTTGGAGTAGAGGCCAAGGCCATGAACTGAGAATGAGGATGACGGGAGGCACGGGAGGTTTGCAGAGAGAGTAGGCAGTGCAGAGGTGGGTGATCATGCATGTGGCATGATTCTGAGGCCACTTGGTAGGACCAGCTTCAAGGAACTTTGCATGGGATCAGATTTCGGAGATTCCCAGACATGTGATCAGAAAGCAAAGGGCTGCTTTCTGTGCCAGGGAGACACTGGATGCTTTAGCTGAACACAACAGTGACGGGTCTGAGTCAGGCTTCAGAGTCTGGAGTTGCGATGTGTGTGTCCTTAGGGTTACCTTCATCCTGCAGCTTCTGCTCAAGTATCTTTTCTACTCAAGTCTATACTTGTGTGTATATGGGTGTATATATGCATGCATGTACATGTGTGATCATGCCTGTGGTGGCCAAGTTTAAACCCAGGTACTATTCCTCAGAAGCCATCCACTTTTTTTGATGCTGGGTCTCTCATTGGCCTTGAACTCACCGATTGTGCTAGACTGGCTGGCCAGCAGGCCCTAGGAATCCACTTGTCTCCACTGGGATTACAAACAGGTGCCAGCATACCTGGTAGCTTTCAATGTGGGTTCTGAAGATTCAGTTCTGATCCTCATGTTTGCAAGGCAAGCAATTGACCAAGAAAGATATCTCCCAAGTCCTCAAGTGGCTTTTTAAGCTTACTTGTTTATATGAATTCACCAAGTTAAAACTAAGCAACTAATGTCTATGATCTCCTTAGCTGGAGACCGGCAGACTTTGTTAAAACGGTAAGAGAACAAGTGAGACCCCCCACTGTTCCTTCACACACTGAGGACCCTTCTGCTACATGGAGCAATTATCAGCTCCATGTAGTACTAAATACTAAGAAAGAAAAATACTTTCAATAGAAAGCAGGACTTGGAGGCAGGAAGGGTACTTGCTGGGGATGTCAGGAGATGTGGGGGAGAACTGGGGGTGTACAGGGTCAAGATAAATTGACACTTTCAAAGAGTAAATAAAAGTTCTAAGAATTTGAATTGCTCTCATTTTTTATAAGAATACATTTGTACAGAAGTTCTAGCATGCCTTTCCGTTGGAGAGTCTATACCCTGATCTTAAAACCAGGATATGCATGGCCTTGGGATATGCAGAGTTTTCATGAGAGTCATAGGAACAGTTTTAAGGAAGCCAGTCTCTGCAGGTTCTAACTTTGATAATTCTTGACATTTTTCTGCAAGAGAAGGTAGTTCTGGGCTGGAGAGATGGGCCAGTGATTAAGAGTGAACACTGCTCTTGCAGAGAACCCAAATTCAGTTCCCAACACCCATACTGGGTGGGTCACAAACACCTGTAACTCCAACTCCAGGAGATCCAATGCCTCTGGCTTCCATGAGCATCCTCACACACATTTACATATGCCTCTGCATGTTTCCACATAGTTAAAGATAATAAAGTAAATCATTTAAAAAGGAGAGTGAAGGTAATCTGCTTGGAGTTTTCTTCACCTCCCCTTTGGTTTTCACCTTCCACCCTCCTGCAAGAGAAAGCTGTACTGCTCATCTAGACTCTTCCTGTGGATCACTGCTCCAGCCTACGCCTTTTGGCTACAGGATGAATCCACAGCACCTCTGGTGCAGTCACCATTCTTTCCATCCCAAGATTACTTATCACAACATAGACTGTGTACATTGTTCAGACCAATCAAGTAGGGCCTAAGAATCTTTGTAATTTTAATGCAATTCAAAAGCACAAATTTCAACATTCAAGACTTCATGGTCATCAAAACTAAGATTAATAAATTTCAACTTATGCATATATTTTATTTCAGGAGTATAACTAAAAGAGTTCAAAGCATAACATAAATTGCATTAGCATTAAATGTCATGTAGGAAACGAAATTAAAATGCACCTTCAGAAAACGACTAGGACTGGTGTCGTAGTAGCTAAGGCGGTTTCCCGTGCCTTTCCCCCAGTGGATTAAGGCAGATATGAATTCCATATGGCACTTATATTTGGTTGGATATGTTTAAAAGAGGATGTAATAGGTTTAATTCTAAATGTTGATGCTTATGTCACATGGGAAATTATATTCTCGGTATGACTTTATATTCAGCTTGTGATGAATTTTTTTGGATATTAATTTGGAGCCATGTGATAGCAGTCAACATTGTTGGGAATTGTTTTAGGCGGTATGAAAAATCTGCAGCGGACCACTCTTCCAGGGAACTTATATGCAGGTAAGAGAAAATGCACACTAGAGAAGTTCTGGGGTACAGGGACTCTTTCATTTTTCTGACCAAGAGTAATGCACGTGTAAGTATTCTCATATAGTTATACATTTGAGAAAGTAATGCATGTGTAAGTTATACATTTGAGAATGCTCAGGGGAAGGAACACATCCCTGTATTCATACTTAACGTCTTTATTTTCTGCGTGCGTGCATGTGTGAGTGTGAGTGTGTGTGTGTGTGTGTGTGTGTGTGTGTGTGATGTGAGTGCATGTTCACATGTGCATAGGTGCATGTGTGGAAGCCAGAGGTTGATGTTAGGTGTCTTCTTTGATTGCTATCCTCTTTATTTACTAGGGCAGGGTCTGTTGCTCACAGTTCCACCAGTCAGCTTGCCTGGAAGGTTGCCTGTCTGTGTCTCAAGCCCTGAAGTTGCAGGTGAGCAATCTACACTCACCCAGTTTTGTGTGAGAGCCGGGGGACTCGAACTCTGGTCCTCATTTTTGTGTATCAGTCATTTGATCCACTGAGCACTCTCCTCAGCCCTGACACTTGGTATTTTCCAGGTCACAAGTTCTAGGTTTAGACCTAGAAAATCTAACCCCATTTCTACGCACAGTTCTGGAGCAACTTCTAGACACAGTGGAGCTCACTCTGCTCATAAGGCACAAATGTCATCCAGCATGATATCTTTATTATAGTTATGAAAATGCTGAATATGAGTTGATTTAGGGGAACTTCATAACTCTGCTAATTACTGCGTCTCACCTGAATCATAGTATTCCCCGTCCATCTGTTCCTTCCTGGTTCCCACTTAAAGCTGTCAGCATCTCCTCTCAGCTGGATGGAGGAGACAGAGCGGGAGAGCCGAAGCAGTCCCTGCTTCCTTCTCTTGAAGGAGATAATTATGCAGGTGTTTTACCAAGAAAACTCAATTGTATTTTTGCAGGGCTGAATCTGGAGGAAGAATGTCATTTCAATTCAAACTCCAAAAGTGAGTTTCTTGGTGCTCTCTCAGGTCTGAAATATTGAATACTCACTTAGGTAAAAGGCTTTGGGCTTCAGTTCTGATGCAAGAAGTCGCTCTCATTAAGGAACATCTATTTTATCTACAGATTAGCTTTTGGTTGAAATTAAAATGGATTCAGCAAATACTGTGGAAGCTAACTAGCCATAGAACTGAAGAATTTGCAGTTTGAGGAAAAAAATAGACGTATACTCAAATTTCTTAAGTTGTAAGCAACTGGTTTTGGAAATGTATCTATGACTATTTAGGAACTTCTGTTTTGACACCTGTGAACTTCACTGTAAGTGAAGGAAGATGTGATACCGTCCTTATTTAACACATGATGTCCCTACCTGGCCTCCACATCCAGGACTCACTAGGTGATGAGGTTCTGCCTCCTACCATACAGGCAGCTAAGGCTGATGGACGGAGGCCTGGCATGTGAAACATTTGAAGCCAGCAGGCTGCTTAACTTTCTAAGGCTGTGCTTACTGTATCTTCCACCTGATTACACCTGAAAAAAGTTCAATTTTATTATTATGAGAGTACTAAAGACTCATGCTTTGTCTCCTATGTGAAAATTAATGTATTTTAAAACTGAGGAATGGGGGCCAGTGAGATGGTTCAGTAGGTAAAGCACCTACCACCAAGACTAAGAACTAGAGTTCAATATTTGGGTCCCACAAGGTCAAAGGAAAGAACTGACTCATGCAAGCTGTTCTCTATCTTCATATGTAGATACCACTCCTAAACAAATGAATAAATGTAATAAACCTTTTAAACTGAGAAATGCTTGGACAACTGATTGATAGGAATTGATGAAAACAAATCAGCAACTTTCAGCTTGCTCTGATTTTTCCTTTTTTATTGTAATTCAATTTAGTAAGGTTCAAATTATAAACAACCAGAAGAGCATAGAAAGTGAGGGACTCCTGTCCTATCCAGGTAAAAAATTGTTTCCTTTTTTTTTTTCTTTTGAGACAGGGTCTCCCTGTAGCCCCAACTGGCCTGGAACTCACTATGTAGATCAGGTTGGACTCAGTCTCACAGAGATTCTCCTGCCTCTGCCTCCCAAGTGCTGGAATTAATGATGTGCACCTCCATACCCAGCTTTATATTCTCTTTTACTGAATTTGTGCAATTTTCATACAATATAGTTTGATAGTATTTAGATCCACTCTTTTCTCCCACCCAATTTAATGATATCATATGATATATATATATATATACACACACACACACACACACACACACACACACACACACATATATATATATAGCCTATAGACTCTGATTTGTGTCATGTCCCCAAATATCCTTCAGTGCGGGTCCATCCACCAAGAGTTCCATCCCTATAGGACACTGTCTTTCCCCTTTTCAGCAGCCACCAATTGCTAAAAATTCCTTAGATTGGGTTGGGATTCCTTACCCACTTTCCCATGTCTATCTGAGCTTGCATAGGTCTTATGCATGCTGTCACCATTGCTGTAAGCTCATGTGAGTAAATGACCAGCTGTTTGGAAGTCTCTGTGTCCTTGTGGTCATCCACTCCTCTGGCTCTTACAGTCATTCTGCCTCCTCTTCTGTAATGATCTCTGAGCCTGGGGAGGCAGAGGTTTGATACAGGCATCCTGTTCAGGGATGAGCACTCTGCAGTCTCTCGTTCTCTTCACGTTGGTCAGTTTTGGGTTTCTGTGTTAATAAGCATCTGCTGCGTAAGGAAACTTCTCTGGTGAGAGTTCAGAGGTGCATTCATCCTAAGTGTAGAGGTTGCATTGAAGAAATGTCACTTAGGGTTAAATATCTCACAGATATGTATTCTTTGCATTTGACCAGTTCTGGAATTCTGTAATAGTCCCCATTTAATGCAAAAAAGAAGCTTCTTTGATGAGGGGTGAAAGGTATACTTGTCTGTAATTATGAGGATGCGTATTTAGAATAATGTAAGAGACTGTGCTGGTCTAGGGATGTGGCAAAGCTAGGTTTTTCTCTAGGATCTGTGACCTCCCCAGCCATATGCATGTTGCTAGGTTTACAGTACCACACATGAATTCCTGTGAAGAGACATTAATTCCAATTAGACTGCTGTTGATTATCCCCAAGATAAAAGTGCTACTACTGTACCAATTGTGATAGTCTGCTGGGCTTTCATTGCTGTTTATTAGGCCTCACAGCTGGGTCGGGGAGTTGATGCTTTTCTCTATTGGCAGATGCATAGTATCCTCTGATATCATGAGTGCTAGTCTTCAGAAAGGAGGCTTCCAGGTCACTTCCAACTCGATTTCTCTAAATCCTGTGTCTGAAGTGCTGTCTGTCTTCAGCAAAGGGGTCTTACCTTAAATTACATGTATTATTAGGCTGGGCATGGTGGTATACATCTGTAATCCCAGGATTTGGGATGCAGAGGCAGGAAGATCACTGTAAGGTCAAAACCAGCCTGGTCTAGATGGGAAGTTCTAGACCAATAAGGACTACATTGCAAGATACCATCTCAAAGACAAAACAAAATTATTAACTTTATCTTATCATAATTAATATATTAAATTCAACTTGCAAACATTGTGTTCCACAATAAAATTGAAAATATAATTTTGATTGGAGTAAATAAGAATATTGAAGAGAGAAAAATTGGAGATGTGCTTGAATAGTTGCTAGAAATGTAAGTGAAAATGTCAAATCAAATCAGAGAACCTGTTTTGTTTATTGCAAAGACACTGTTTGTTCCCTAAGGTGAGGCTATTTTATTTGTACCAAGAATGATTTAATTGGCACAATTCTAATGATATTTTCATACATTGACTTTCCTAATTGCAGTTCTATTAAATTGGAAACAAGGGACATTTTCTTATTTAGTTAGTATGTTGATAATGAACTACAGAGAGGAAAATGTAAATTTTTTAAATGAATTTCCATGGATGAACACAGAGGCAAAACACTCATTTTCTTTAACTTTAAAACAGTCAGGTTTTGGTCCTACTGAAGGAAAGACATGAATTTCTCCCAGGGGTCTTTAATTGTTAACTTGTGTGCGTGAGTGAAGCTGACCCACTAGAATCTAAACTCGCCCTCCTCCTTCCTCGACTTGGCTATGGTCCCCCCAAAGCTCATGTTGCCAGTTGTTTGGCATCACTGTGGTGTTGGGAGATGGGCTGCCAGAGGTGCTTGGATTATTAGGACGTCGGAGGGGCGGGGGTTAGTGCAGCTGTCCCTGAGTGGGCTAATCCCTATGGGACTGGCCTATTTCTTGTGAGAGTGGGTTGTGGGTTGTTAGAAAGTAGAATTCCTTGTTTCCAGTCTCTTTCACATATGCTTTTCTGCCTTTTTTCCTCTTATTTTAAGGCCCAGCATGAGATCCCTGTCAGATGGTGACTGCCTCTTCACACATGTTCGGCGTTTAGACCTGTGAGCGTCATAGATTTTCCTTTATAAATTGTGCAGTCTCAGGTCTTCTGTTACAGCAACACAAAATGTGTGAAGATACTTACTCTTTGTAAAGTGACGACTTTTCTCCATACCATTTCCCCAGAGAGAAATGGCTCGTAACTTCCTATGGCTTACACATGATATGTCATGAACTTTTGGATGTAGCATCTGAAATTCATTTTTCCTAGGGTGTCTCCAACTTAACACGTGGTAAAGACAGGACCCCACTCACTGTCTGCTTGCATTTTCTGATGTTCTTAAGCAATTTTCTCTCCCCTGACAGCCCAATATGATGGGCCAGGGTGGCAGGAGGAGGTTCTGATGGGAGGACGGGAGAGGGTGAAGGAGGTGTTCACTGCAAATGTGCTATTCATTTATTTCCAAAAGTTATAATTAGATACAAAGCAGTGGAGGGCCAGAGAGGAGCCATGGCTCAGTGGGTAGAGATGCCTGCTGCCAAGTGTGCTGGCCTGAGGTCAATCTCTGTGACCCACATGGTGGAAGGAGAGAAAAGATTCCTGTAGGTTGTCCTCAGCCCGGAGAAGTACACACACACACACACACACACACACACACACACACACACTAGGGACAAAGCGTTCAACTACTTGGAACCTACGGGGGACACTCTCATCGAAACACCATATTCCAATCCCTGGCCGCCATACACTCATGGCTGTATCATAACGCTAAGTGCATTTAGTCTAACCTTAAAAGTCCCCATAGCCCTTGACCAAACTTTGTGAAAGTTTGAAGTCCAAAGTCTCTTCTGAGACTCAAAGCAACCTCTTAACTAACTCAGTAGAATAAAAAAAGCAAAGCATATACGTCTAAGATACAATGCCATAGAATATACATTCCCAGTCAAAAAGTAAGGATGGAGACAGAGAGGGCAATACCAGAGCAAAGCAAGACTGGAATCCAGCAGGGCCGACACCAAATCCGGAAGCTCCAGGTCCAGTGTCTGAGACCTCGATTCCGTGAGCTTAGGCGGCCCAGTCTGTCCAGCTTCACTGCCGGCAACATTCATTTCTCTCTTGAGTTGGTGCCACTCCCTGTGTACAGTTATTCTTGCCAGATATCTCATAGCTCTGGCATACCTAATATTTTGGGGTCTCCGTTATCAATCAGTCTTCATCTTCATAGCCTCATGCAATGGCTTCTCAGGGCCTCCTGGCCTCCGAGGGCCTTCTTTACACAGGGACTACGCTACCACACATTGCCTGGCCTCAGCGGCTCTCTGAAACCACAGAGGAAGAATTACAGACCCCCTTCCTCTGGCACCTTTCATGCCCCTAAAGCCAGCGCCGCACCAACGACAATGCCAAGTTCCGCTGTCAGCTTAGGATAGATCCTGGCCCACTTCATCCACATTACCAGTAGCTTTTGTGTGTTGTGGTTTTCTAGGAGCAGAAAACTCCGTAGGCCTTTCCTTTCACAAGTTGTAAGCTTAGCTGAGTGGAGTCTTGCCCTGAGGTAGTCTTTCCACAGGTCACGTGCCGATCTGGAGGCCTCCTTTCAGACCTTCAAACGACCACAGATACAAACCAGAGCTTTCTTACAGTCTCCCATGCCTCAGCACCTCGCTGCTTTGACTCTGATACCAGTGGCAGGGATGTGAGGAGATGGAGGGTGGGTCCACGCCTTCTAGGGTGTTTGCAGTATCCCCAGCTTCTGCCCACCAGACGCTTGCCCTCAAGTTGTGACACAGCACACAGTGGACATTGATATGTTCCCCGATGGGCGGGGGAGGGACAAACCTCACCAGCTGAGAAGCGCTGATGTAAAACGAATCTTCTTCCATTTACATGGATACAGACAACCTTAGAATTGAGTTTGCCTCCTTTGATCTTCCTACCAAACATTAAATCTTGTTCCCTGACACACAACTGCGACCTTACCTGTTTGTGCTCACAGCTCCTTGGAACTGCTCAAGGAACTGTCTCCAGGCTTAAAGGCTGAAGGCAGTTACCTGCTGAACAGTGTCCCACTCTTCTCTTTATTGGAAAGGAAGGACATGAATACGTTGGATATAGAAACCAGCTGATTTATACCTTTTTTCTGTGAGAAGGATTCTACATTAATTCATTGGGAAAATGAGTTAGTGTCTTTTGTTCAAGGAATGGTGTCAAGGTCTGTGCTGAGAATATATTACAAGCTTGTTGTGACAGAGTGGGGTTAGAAGCAGTATATTTCGTCTTGCTATCAATGACTTTGTCATCCTTATTAAATATATCTGCCGATCGTACTTAACTGGATGCCTATGAGCTATTGTTCCCCAAGATCTCTTTGGAATGTTCTGGCTTCCGTGGGCACTAAATTGCCCTGCCAGGCTTGCTCTCCACTGCATGATACACTGTTACTGAGTTTGTCATCAGAGCAGGGGGCTGCCATGTTATTATTCATCCGACTTCTGTTTCTTACTCATTATTCTTTTATAAGACTTCACAGCTGATTGATGCTGATCTGAATGACTTTTGACTGAACTTCTCTTCCATGGGTTTTATTTGCTTACTGGGGAGAAACACATCCGACCTTGCTTTTATAGACTACAATGGACTATCAGATACTAAAATATTTAAAATTCTGACTTACTCATATTTTTAAATAGTGTGGATGGAGTGAGATCTCTAGTCTAACATGAATATCCTATATTTTTCATTGGTCTGTTGGACCCATGATGATTATTTTCAAGGAGAGCTTATTTTTCCTTTATTCAAGCAAAACATGATGGCAGCTAAATTGTTAAAAAATGTCTTTCTTTTGTGGAACTCACATCTATATTCTGGAGTTATTCTTTGGTCCCTTCTGTTCCTTAGTGCAAAGATCGGCTTCCTGTGAAGATTCAAAAGCAGCCCTAAGACTTCCCTCAATTTGAGGTCTTTACTCTTATTTATCAACCCTAGTCTCTTCAGCTGTTCCTTAAGTAAATTAAATGATACTCAGATGTGTAAGTCAGTCTGCTGAAATCCTGCTGATTCTTCCAGATGCCGTGGAAATGCAGTTGTTTCCTCTGTGAGCTCCACCCTGAGCACCATGACAAGAACTTGTCTTTTCCTCTTCATGGTCTCACGGGAACTTGGTCTTTGCTAACTGTGGCCACATTCTGTGTGCTACATGCATCTGGTTTCCTCCCCATCTCCCAGCGCTGCCCTTGTCTTGGCCTTGCTTGGTACTTTTGCTTCAGAGTGACACAGATGTAGTGTGGAGCTGCTACGGGCCTGTGCCCACAGAATAAGAGAAGAGGAATGCGTGTGAAGGGTGTATGTTCTGTGCTCTGTGCTGCACAGCTCTCTCTCTCTCTCTCTCCTCTCTCTCTCTCTCTGTCTCTGTCTCTCTCTCTCTGTATAGCCTGCAAGTATGTAAGTGCACCATGTCATGCAGTGCCCAAGGAGATCAGAAGAGGGCATCTGATTTCCTGGAACCAGAATTACAGATGGTTGTGAGGTGCCACGTGGGTGCCAGGAACTGAACCCGGCTCTTCTGCAAGAGCAGTCAGTGCGCTTAACTGATGGTTCATCTCTCTAGCCCCTTGCATAGCTTTTTAAAAATAATTTCGACATTAGAATAGTTTTAATTTCTATAAAATTGTGAAGATAGTACAGAGTGCCCAGCGACTGTGCACCCAGTTTCCCTATTAGCATCTTTCATGAATGGGGAATGGTTATCATGATGAAAAAACTAGCACTGACGCATCCGTATACACTGAAGTTCATCCTTCATTCAGATTTTATGTTTTGAGACAGACTCTCCTTGTAGCCTCAGCTGGTCTGGAACTCACCATGTACACAAGACTGGCCTCCATCTCACAGAGAACGGCCGGCCTTGCCTTTGAGTGCTGGGATTAAAGGTGTGCCATCATTCATATTTGTAAAAGTGCTATCCAGTGTCCTTTATCTATTTTAAGACCCAACTTTTAGAGCTCTCTCTCTGCCCTTCCTCATCCCATCTCTTCAGGTTCCTCTTGTGTGGGGGAGTTTCTCAGACCTTTCTTGTTTTGAATGACCTTCACAGTTTGAGAAATATTGCTCAGCTATGTTTTCAGAACTTCTGTTGGAATTGATTTCATGTTTTGCTCATTATTGGGCTATGTTTGTGAATTTTGGGGAACAGTAGCACAGATATAAAGTCTCATTATTATCATCATTAAATTTTAAGGTGTGTGCTGTTAATATGACTTTCACTACTGGTGTTGACCTTCCTCGTCTGAGGGAAATGGAGATGGTGTGGAGGTGTCAGATCTTCACTGTAAAGTTCCTGTTTTATTCACTTTCCATATGACACTACTGGGGAGGAAATTACTGTGTGTACCCCACACAGAAAGGAGCAGTTGTCTTTGCCCTTCTTGACGGTGAATGTTTACATAAACTATTTGAATTCTTCTGCATGGAAGATTAGCCTGTTTGTCTCTTTATTTATTCATTTAGATCAGTATGACTAATGGATATTAGTCATACTGATGAAACATCAGTTTCATCAGCTTAAAGTAGAATATATATGTGTGTGTGTGTATATATATATATATATATATATATGACATGCACATATATATTATGCAGATTGCTTCTTAGTAAAGTATGTCCCATAGCAGAGAAATATGAGAACTCCCTGCCTTTCTCCTGTTCTTACGCACCCTGCAGAGGGTCAAGACTTCCAAAGACTCTGAGTTTTCACTTTTGGATAATGACACTGGGTGATGTCCTATCTATGCTGCTAAACTTGTAAGTAACTAGTTTTGATTCAGTGAAAGAACCAGACTCTGAAGTATTTTATGTGCATTATATGAGCCGCCGGAGGAAGCTGAGCCACAGAGGTGCAGGGCCAGTCAGGATGGATGGAGAGACAATTTTATGGGCTCCATAAAACAGTGGGTACTGCAGCGAGCTGAAGCCATGTAGAGAACCAGGAGTTTTCTGCCAGTAAGTCCCTCGGTGCATGGACCAGTTAGTAGGATGACAGTAGCGTCAGACTGGTAGATGATGGATTAGAATATGGCTCCGTGTGAGCCACTGGAGAAGGGAGTCAGAATAAGAAAAAAAGTTGTAAAACATATCCTAAGGAGAGAAAGAAAGGAAGACTCTTGGAAGTCCACAAAGGAAGTGAAATGATACCCCAAAGAAACAAACAGATGAACGGTGTAGAGGATAGAGGACCCAGCTTCAGCTCTGCATGGAGAAGCAGAAACTGTTTCCATAGTCAGTGTTCTTCCCCCTTGCTGGGAACTGCACCTTCCAGAAGAAACTTCTCACTAAGTAGATCTCTTCCTCCAGTCCACAAGACAAGTACTAATCAACAGATACTCAAATTACAACACAGAAACACAAGAAACATGAAAAAGCAAGGCAATATGAATTCCAAAAGATCCTATCTCAGCCACTGAGCTTAAAGACACTAAAATAGGTAAAATGCTAGATTAAGATTTGCAGAGCTTTCTAGTAAAAATGCAAGATGTGCCCACTGGTGAAACAGTGGCATAGATGTTACTGGAACAGCAAATCCTGCTTCAGAGACAAAAACCCACGGCTGGTACTGTTGACTGGGCTAACACTTGTGCCTAGCTAGGTTATAGGCCCTAGAGAAGAAAGTCATATGAATATTTTGCTAAATGGACACAGGAATAAACTGACACCTACATTCTTATCTTTATATCTATAGATTAGTGCATGTCTCAACCCTTATCAGAGAAGCTTATTGGTACAGTAGATGGTGATTAATACAGAGATCCATAGCTGGTTAATATCCAGAGAATAAGAGACTACAGCATGCTCTAAGTATAGCTCTAAATAGGATATCTGTATCCACACCCTCTTGGCTCCTAAACTCAGGGTTCATAACATAAGAGGAAGGAGAAAAGACTGTAAGACCAGAGGTAATGGACGTCTGCAGTGAAACAGCATTTTGCAGACCTGACTATTCCATTACGCACATGAACTCACAGTGGCTTTGACAGCATGCATAAGACCTGTGCAAGATCAAGTCAGACAAAACCCTAGCATGGATCAGCAAGGGATCATGAAGCTCCACTCCTAGCTGAGGAGCTTTTGGCAATTAATGACTTCTGGGGGGAAGGAAAGTCAGTTTTCTTCAGTTGGGAGGCTACCCGTGATCCCCTAGATTCTGATCCCACAGCCATGCACACATAGAGGTAGCACTAAGTGGACTCAATGAGTTTAAGCATAAACATCACATGAAGCTGGGAGACAAACGTGGTGGGGACTGGAAGTGGTGGGGACCGGGGAGGGCTAGAGGGAAGAGCATGAGTGGACTTGATCAAAATGGAAAACGTGCATGTGTGGGATTCTCAAATAATAAAAACGGGTTCTTCTATTTCCAGTCACTTTCCCTCGAATCACTCATTACCTTGCTTTCCCAGACTTATTTTGAATCAGAAGATATTTTGAGATTCTCATTTCTCTTATGCAATGAGGACTTGCACTATTATATGAATAACACTTGTCAAGTAAAGTCATTTATATAACTGTATAATAAAGAATAATCTGAAACAACAGAAAAGCAATCAATGACCTAAAGGAGAGTTTGAAGAAGTCAATTGGCTCAATCCGTGACCCAGAGAAAAAGTCAGCAAAATGGATGAGAAATTCAGCATGGAAACTGAGAATTTTGAAAGAAAATAGAAATATTGGAAATGAAAAGTTCAGTGAACCACATTTTGAAAAAACACAGTAGAAATCAGATCTAACAGACACAACCAAATGGAGAAAGACTATCAGGAACAGGAGACAAGGTTGATTCAATGCTAAATTCAAACATAGGAGAAAAAAGAGGACGGCAGAAGGACCAAAAACTCTAGGACACAATCAAAAGACCAAAACTAGGAATTATGGGATTGAAGGAACTGAGATAAGCACTAAAGGCATAGAGAATATAGTCAATCAATTACAGGAGAACAACCCTTAAACACAGAGAAATAGATATTCAAACATAAGCAGTATTTAGAGCTTTAAATAGACACGGCCGGAGAAGGCCCTCTCTGTGAGGAGATGTCAAAAAACACACATCAAAGAAACTACTAAAAGTTAAAAGGAAAAATTCCTTCTCACCACAAAGGCAGAAGCAGAATCACATCAAATCTCTCTTCAGCAACCCTCAAAGCCCAGAAAACATAGAATGACATACTCCAAGCCCTGAGAACAACTGAGACTGCTATATCCAGCAAAACTCTTTTAAAATTGATGGAGAGTGCTAGGGAGATGGGTCAGTGGGTAAAGCGCTGGCTGTACAAGCATCAAGACCAGAGTGAGGAGTCCCAGAGATCACTTAAATTCCAGGTGGGCGTGGCAGCCTGCCTGTAATTCCAGCGCTCCGTAGGCTGAAGCAGGGAATCTCAGGAGCAAGACAGCTAGCGCAAGTAGCCATGTTAGTAATCTCTGGGTTCAACTGAAACCCTGCCCCAATGAACAAGGCAGAAAGCATCTGAAGAAAACTTCACACACACATGTGCACACATCCACACACACACATGGGAACACACATCCACACACGTCCACATGCCACACACAGACACATGCAAAAAGCTTGGTGGAGAAAGAAGCACATGTTAAGAAAATCTCCACCAAGCTCACCCTATAGAAGGGTGAGTATAGTATCACCTAAAGGAATACTACACCCAGAGGAGGAAGAAGGCCTCAACAATGTCGACACAGGACAGAATAAATTTGATTAAAAAAATGTATTTTAAAAACGCCTCGGACTCCGCCCAGGACCCAAAGCCCAGGGAATGGTGCTGTCACTTTTAGGCTGAGTCTTCTCATATTAATTAACCAACAAAGAAAAATCCCTCACAGGCATACCCACAGGCCAGTTTGAGCTAGAAAATTCCACATCTCTTCCCAGGTGACTCTAGATTGTGTCAAGTTGGCCAGCATAGGGCCATTTACATGTAAGGTTATTATTGAGAGACATTTACTAATTTCTATGCCCCCATTGGTTGCGTTTCTGGTTGACTGAATTATTGTTTGTTCTTTCCTTTTTCTCTTATTAGCGGTTTGCTGGTTTGCTGCTGAGCATGATGCATTCTTTCCTAGTTCTCCTTTGTTCATCTGCTCTTCCTATAAATTTACTCTTTCCAGGACTGGAGAGATGGCTTAGTGGCTAAGAACACTAGCTGCTTTTGCAGAGGGCCCAGGTTCAGTTCCCAGCACCCACATGACAGCTAACAACCATTTTAACTTCAGTTTCAGGGGATCTGACACTCTTTCTGACCTCTATAGTCATTGCACGACATGGGGGCTTACATACATGTAGGCAATACACTCATACACATAAAATAAAAATGCATTAGTCTACAGACACATATGTACATGTATACACTACAGGCTAGGATCTGCATATAAGAGAAAACATACATTTCTTTTTCTTCCTGAGATTGGATGACCTTATTCAATATTATATATTCTAGGTCCATCCATTTTCCTGCAAAGTTTATGGTTTCATTTTGCTTTAGAGCTTAATAATAGTTCATCTTTTTATATGTACTGGATTTTCATAATTCATTTATCAGTTGAAGGGCCTCTAGGTTGGTTCCATTTCCTTGCTATAGTGAATAGATCAGAAATAAAAATGGGATGCAAATGTCTCTGTGATAACGGTTGGAGTTATTTGTTATAGTTTTGGCTAGTTTCTGTGCTGTTGATGTTTTCTTCAGAAAGTACTTGCCTACCCCGAAGTCCTCAAAAGTATTCCCTGTTTTCATCTAGAAACTTTAGAGTTTCAGGTTTTTAATTAAGGTCTTCAGTTTATTTCTGAACTAATTTTGCACAGGGTCAGAGTTGTGAATCTAATTTCATTCTGCAGGTGAGTGTCTAGTTTGCCAATGAATTATATTGAATAGGCTTTTTTCTAATGTATTTTTTTTTGCCTCACTTGGCAAGAATTAGGTGGGCATCACTCTGTTTATTTCAGGGCCTTAAACTCTGTTACGTTTGTCTGTGTGTCTGTTTTCATGCCAGTTTCAAGCCATCTTAATCACTATCGCTCTGTTGTATGATTTGATGTGGGATATTGTGATGCCTCTGGATGTGTTAACTCCTTAGGACCACCTTGGTTATTCGTGGTTTTTTGTGTATTCTTGGATTGTCTTTTTCTAGATGTATGAAATATGACATTGGAATTTTTGAGAGTTATTGCATTAAGTCTGTAGGTTAATGTTGACAGTGTAGCCATTTTCACAATATTATTTCTGCCAATCCAGGAGAATGGAAGTTCTTTCCATGCTCTACTCTCTTCTTTGATTCCTTTTTCAGTGTCTTGAAGTGTCTGTTGTTGAGGTCTGTCTCTTCTTTCATTAGGTGTATTCTTGGGTACTTAGATTTTTTAGGTTATTTGAATGGAAATTTTTTTTCTAATTTTTTTTCCCTAAGAGTATATTGTTGGTATATAAGAAAGATACTTTTTAAAAATATTGACTTTGTATCTTGCAACTTTACTGTCAGTGTTTATTAGCTCTAGGAGTTTTTAGTGGCTTCTATAGGATGTTTCAAGAATAGAATCATCTCATCTGCAAATAGGGATTGTTGACTTCTTCCTTTCCTATTTTACTTCCCTTTGTGCCTTTCTTTTGTTTAATTGCTATAGCTAAGACTTCAAGCACTGTAATAGATAAGAGAATGGAAAGTGGGCATCCTTGTCTCACTCCTGATTTTAGAAGAAATGCTTTCAGTTTGTCTTCATTTAATATAATATTGGTATAAGTTTGTTGCATATAGTTTTTATTATTCTGAGGTATGTTCTCTCTATTCCCAACATCTCCAGGGCTTTAATTATAAAGGCATGTTGAATTTTGTCAAATGCCTTTTTGGCATCAATCAAGATGATTATGTGGTTTCTGTCATTGTTTGTTTATATGGTGTATTACATTTATTGATTTATGTATGTTGAACTAACCTTACCTTTCTAGGATAAAACCCACTTAATCATATTGTATGATCTTATTATTGTGTTCCTGAACTTAGTTTGCAAGTATTTTGCTGAAAATTTTTGTATCTATGTTTGTCAAAGAAATTGATCTCTAGTTTTCTTTCTTTGTTGTGTCTACCTGGTTATAGTATCAGAATAATGCTGTCTTCATTTGATAGTGTTCCTTTACTTTCTATTTTGTGGAATGAGTTAAGAAGAATTGTATGAGATCTTCTCTGAAAGTTTAATAGAATTCAGCAGTGAATTAGTCTGGTCCTGGAATTGTCTTTGAGGGAAGGCTTGTGATTACAGTTCTACCTCATTGCTTGTAATGGGTCTATTTAAATTATTTATGTATTCTGGTTTTAATTTTGGAGACAATATGCATTTAGAAATGTGTCTATTTGTCTGTTTCTTCTATGTATTACATATATACATATGTTCTTCAACTATATGTGGCCTCCAAGAAGCATACCTAATTAGCAAATATTTTTAAAAAATAAATGTAATTAAAAATTAAATTAAAATTAAATATTTTAATTTTAAATTAAAAATTTTAATTTGTAAATTAAAAAATTAAATATTTTTTAAAAATAAATGTAATTAAAAAGAAACTAGATTGAACAATCTGTTGTTTTCAAGAAACACAACTCACTGATAAAGATATCCACAGACTGAAATTAAAGAATGAAAAACACTATATCAAGGGGACAGAAACTAACACAAGCTGGCATAGTTATTTTGATATCAGATAAAATAGACTTCAAGCCAACATTAGAAGAGTCAAAGATGACCCCACATATTAATAGCAAGAACAGTTCATCAAGAAGATAGAGCAATTGTAAATATATATATATATATATATATATATATATGCTCTAAATACTGGGGTTCTCAATTTTATAAACAAACATTAATGAATATAAAATAGGTCAGATAGGTCTCAATAAATAAACAGCTCATTCTGGGCTTAAATAGCACATCATTTCTCCTTAAAAGTAATAGTTACTATTATTATTTGTTGTTGTTTAGGTAGAATGAATGGGATAATAGCGCCAGATATTTAGTTGAATTGGGAATATAAAATTATTTAAATAATCTGGGCATGCTACTGCATATCTTCAATCCTAGAATTTGGAGAACTGAGGCAGAAGGATTGCAAGTTGAAGGCTAGCCGTGGCTACAGAGTGAAACCCTGTCTCATAAACACTAATAACAATAAACTTTATTAAAAATAAATGAATAAAACTTGCTTTGTTTATCAGTTCAAATTTAATTGGACAGCTTGTATTCTTATTTACTAAATGTGGCTAACCTTCATGCATTATTTGGGAAGATTAGAAAATGCATTCTGATTTCGTTGATGCAGCCTGGGAGTTTGAAAAGGTTTCCAGGTGCTTCCAGCATCCAGTCAAGCCTGAGAATCATCGCTGGCCCAGTACTGTCTAATTAGGCATTGTGAGTAATGTCAGCCAGAAACTAAGGCTCAGGGCCCAGATGATGAAGATAAGCAGGCAGAAGGCCAATGGAACTCTGGCTGGAAAGCAAAGTGAAAGCTCGGGGCCAGATGGATGTGTCTCACTGCACCTTGAGCCTCAGTGGTAAACAGTGGATGAAGGGATGCCACGTGCCACCATTCTCCCTTTGATACTCCAGTCCTGAATTTCTTAAACACATCAGTGCTCCCACAGACTTTACATCGGAAAACTAGGCTGTTGTCCTGTGATTCCCACCTGTCCAGATTCTCAAAGACTGTCCCCGAGGCCCAGTCGTGACTGACTCCCAGATTCTCGCTGTACAGATCGCCTTCCTCTACGCTGACTCCTCGGGGGTCTGCATGAAGCCCCTCAGCACTTCTGTGTAGCCCAAGGGTAACCAGGCCATCCTCTCCCAGCAGCTTCTGCTCTGATTGCCCAGTAACGGCGGCTAGAGCTTCCCTGCTCAGAAACACCCCGCTATTACCTTGCTTTTTGGAATTTTTTGCTCACCGGTTGCCATCTGAGCGGGCTGGTTCTGAATTGGCTCCAGGTTCACGGAAGGTATGTGATTCTGGGTCTGGGAATATCTGGGTCTGGAGGCCTACCCCAGCCTCGCCTGCACTGGGGCCATTCAGTGAGGATGCCTCCTCTAGGTCCGAGTGCATGTGCTGGCAACACAGAAAGACTGGCCGGGAGCCGCTAGGGACTCTGTCCTTGCAGCACACACGCTGAGGACTGATTAAAATCTTCAAAGAAGAAATGAATCCACAGGTGGAAAGACAGTCCCAACAGAGACGAGGTACCATCCTAACAACTGCAGGGCCCCGGAGGAATGAAGCCATGGTCTATTGCCTTCATGGACTCAGGATGAAGATGAGCAGATGAGCTCTAAATGAGAAAAGCTAAATAACAATATGTCAAACAGCAATAATGCTCTAAAGAGTGATGATGTATCAAGGAGTAACGAGTTCTCCACCAGCAAAATTTACCTTCAGATTTATGAAGAACTGGTTTATTCATAGGCATAAAATTTCACAATGTGTGCCTGATAAATGGCTGGGCTTACGGATGGTTTTATAGTGCTAGTTTTCTCAAAGCAGAAGTCTCTGATTTATTATAGTTTTAAAAAATAAAATCTGGAACACATTTCCCTATTGAAAGGGTATAATAAATGGTGATTATGCATCAGAAACTTGCTTCATCCAAAATACAGCTGTAGTTTACTAATTTTTCTACTTCATTGCCAGAATTGAGGCTGACAGAGCACAATTCACCTGCGTGCAGCCTTGGTCTCTAGAACAAAGCTCTCCTTTCATTGCATCTGGTGCCTTCAGATCTGTCTGTCTTTCCTCCTGCAAGAGAAGGAGATCTTTTCTTTCATAGGCAGTGAGCGGATTTCTTTCTTCTCAAGTGGCTGAAGTTTAAGAATGAGTTTTGATCTGCTCTCTGCTGATGCACAAAAGATCTATTGGGAAGACGGACAAGAAGGTTTCTTTATTTTTATTATTTTAATTGGTTTATGTGTATGTGTGGGGCAGGACTACACATGAGCGCAGCTGCCTACACAGGCCAGAAGAGGGTGCTGGATCCTCTAGATTTGGGAGCTACAGACAGCTGTGAGCCACCAGATGTGGGAAGCTGGGAATTGAACTTGGGTCCTCTGGAAAAGTAGCAAGTGCTCTTAACTGCTGAGCCCTGGAAAGAAGGGTTTTGTATGAGAATTTCCTAGGGCCTCAGGGGTGCTCAGCAGGCAAGAAATGAGGCTTACTTTAACAGTGCAGAGACAACAGGGTTGAAGGGGAGGAAGAAAGTTAGTGTGTGAAGTGACTCAGAAGTCTTACCGTTCCTGATTTTAGAGGAAAATAACCCAGTGATGTCCTCTAGGGTCTCTTCAACACATTCAGCTGTATTTCTGTGTGAGACAAAATTGTCATGTCACCTATGCTGACCTAGAATTTAAGATCCTCCAGTTTCAGTTTCCTGAGGGCTGGCTTGACCGCATGTATCATTACACCTGGTGACTTTTCCCCATGCTTATATGGAGAGGACAGCTTGAACCTTCCTGCATCAGATTCCTCTCAAGGCCTTTCTAGAATTGGGTTTGACAGGAGCTTTTAGTTTTCCAAGCATAACAAAAGCTGTTGAGGCCTGTGGAAGGAGACCTATGGCCCTTTCACATGTGGCTTCGCTTTTGGTTATTTTAAAGCTGACTGCTCTGATCGCTATGGACAGTGTGTGGTGTGTGTGTGTGTGTGTGTGTGTGTGTGTGTGTGTGGTGTGCATGTTGTGTGATACTATTCCTGAGTATTCCTCCTTCTTGCGAAACATCCTATTGTGTACTCAACTTCCCTCCAGAATGGAAGGTTTTATCTCAGAGGAAACTGCTACAGTAACAGCGCCTGTGTGGTGTGTGTAAGGGGAGCTGATGTGCGTGTGGAGCGTGCGTGTGGAGACCAGAGGGCAATCTCAAGTGTTGCTTCTCAGGAGCCATCCATTTTGTTTTCAGAGTCTATCACTGGGACTTGGGGCTCAGAGACTACACTAGGCTGGCTGACCAGTGAGCCCCAATGACCCACCCATCTCTGAGGTTACAAACCTGCACCTCCATGTCTGCACACCCAGCTTTTTGTGTAGGTGCTGGGAACAAGCTGAGGTCCTCATGCTCGCGCAGCAAGCACTCTACGCACTGATCTGTCTCCCTAGCTCCTGAACAGTATTTTATATTAAACTGGACAAATGCATCCTGTCTATCCTTTGCCTCGATTTTCTTCTAGGTTGCTTTTCTAAGCCACATTTAGAAATGTTAATTTTTCTTAAAACTCATTATTTTCCCTAATACCCACCTAAGCTTATCTCTTAGATTTCTTTTCTCAGGGGTACAGTGATAGAGCTAGAGATCTAGGACACTCTGTCCTTCAGTCATCTCCAGTAATCTCAAAGAAAATGTGATTGGTGTGAGACATCCTTAGGGAGAGCTGTGGACTTGACTCCAGTTCACGCTGTGCATGTGGTGAAAGACAGCACTGTCCTCAAGAAGCAGAGCCAGAGGAGGCTGTGATGCAAAATCCACGGCGGGCTCCTGCGACTTCCCACTTAGCCCTAAAGCTGCATGTTTCTAGAACACCAAGCAGGTCTGTATGTGTCCATCCTTCCCACCCTCCATTCAAATAAACATTAAATAGGAGAAGCAACAGAGGATTTGGGGAAATGGCCTTTTGCTGGTACTGGGGATCAAGTTGCTTTACCCCTGAGCTCCATCTACAACAATAGAGCTTACTGGGGGTTTTGATGTTGTTTTTATTTGGAAAAAAGCTATTGATTCTCCTCTTGGAGTGCTGATTTATCCAGGACTGTCTATAAAGTAAATATAAATACAGTAATTTCCGAAGACAGAAAAACTTTGGAATATATTCATCCTAGCTTCCTTTTGCTGGTGTGATAAAAACCCTCTGACCAGAGGCAGCTTGGGGACGAAAGGGTTTGCTTGGCTTTCACTTGTAGGTCACAGTCAAGGCAGGAACGGGGCCAGGAACCATGGAAGAACCGCCATGCTTACCGCTCTCTCTTTGTCTCTGTCTCTCTGTCTCTGTCTCTCTGTCTGTCTTTCTGTCTCTCTGTCTCTGTCTCTCTGTCTCTCTCGTGCATGAGCATGGCACACTAGCTTTCTTGTACAGCCAAGGTCCTCCTGTCTAGAGATGGAACTGTCCATAGTAGGCTGGGCCCTATTATATCAGTCAATAATCAAGAGAACCCACAACAGACACGCCCAGAGGGAAACCTGATGGGCTTTTCTCTGAGATGACTTAGGTTGTGTTGAGTTGACAGTAAAAGCTAACTTGGACAGTATTGAAAATATTTGTCATGGAGTAGCTTGTAGGTTTGCTACCTACAAATCCCAAAAATTAAAAGAATGTAAAAGTGGCAGGCAGGAGTGCCACTGTGAAGCATGCTCAGGTGGAGGCTCCTGATTGACTTGGCATTTCTACAACACAGGCTGGAACAGTTCGTTTGGCAAAGTCCCTCACAGCTTCCCACTACTTTTAATAACAGCAGAAAAAATGAAGTTTCTGAAAGATCTGTGGGTGCTTCTACACAGTGGACATGACTGAAATGGAAACTCAAGAGGTCACCTGCCTGCTGATCCGTCAGTGTCTCTCTTTATGGGAACTCTGCTAAGGAGCTGCCTGTGAACCAGCTATTATTGACCTCTTTGGTTCAAAGAATAGATCTTAAATGGAAGATTCTAGAGGAAAGAATAGACAGCAAAACTCCATCTGACACACCTTCAATAGATCTTCCTCTAGGCTGAAATAAACCATTTAAAATGTGCATTTTTAGGCTAAGACTTTGGCTTTTATATTTGATGATCACAGGAAAGCCAAGAGAATGAGAGGTAAATAAAGAATAAGGCAAAGGAAGCAGCTAAAGGACTGTTTTGAACAGTGAGGATTCCTTTTTCTTCCCAATTATTTTGTATAGAGAGCTGTGAAGCATATACAAAAATCCACAGGAAGTTGGAAAGGTTTCTCATTACCCGCCTGGAGGCAATTCGCCTACTTTTCACAAAGCTATTATAAACTGACAAATATACAAGATGAATGGCACTGTAACACACACCTAGTGTGAGGAAGGAGTGCAGGATGAAACGAGCCATGTCACAAGAGAGAAGAGCCGGCTATGGAGCCAAACATCTGCAAGGCCTTCAAACAGAAGAGCTCTGATATCCTGGGGATGATAGCATCTTTTCTCTATAAGCTATCTGTCATGATTCTGTCATTCATGTTGGAGTCGCTGAAAGATATTTAAGGAGAGCAGCACAGAGCTTATTGCTTCACCAGTGATGATTTAAATGGCTTCCATTTAAAATTAAAAGGATGCTGAATTATATGCCTCTCTTTCTTTTGTTTAATGTGAGGTCCATAGGAAAGAGTAGAAACAAAATGTCCATCAACAGATAAATGAGGAAAATGTGGCATATGTGTGCATTACATTTAATGACATTAAAAACATTGATTCATATGTCCACGTGTATGTGTGTGTGGTGCGGTATAGGGGTGTATGCATTTATGTGTTCTACGGGTGCACAAGCCCATGTTCATGTACAGGGTAGAGGCCAGATGCCAAAGTCTGATGTTCCCTGTACTACTCTGAATTTATTACTATTTTTGTGCTTTTTTGTTTGTTTGTTTGTTTTGTTTTTTTGAGATAGCGTGGTGTCTCTCTGTAGTCCCAGCTAGTCTGGAACTTGCTATGTAGATCAGGCTGGCCTCAGTCTCACAGGGATCCATCCACTGCTGCCTCCCAAGTGCAGTTCTGGGATTAAAGGCAGGTACACCTGGTCTTCCATTCTTATTTTTTGAGACAGGGTCTCTCATTGACCAGAGAGTTCACTGACGGGGCAAGACTCTCTGACCAGCCAGTTCCAGGGAACTACCTGTCTCTGCATCTCTATTGGTAGGATTACAAACACTGACTACCACACTGGGCTTTTTATGTGGACGCTGAGGAGGATCTGAACTCAGGTCCTTGTGCTTACATAACCAGTACCTGAGTACTTACCAACTGAGTCATCTACCCACTCATTCAATTCATATTTTTATTTTAGTGTGTGTATGTGTTGCATAAATTTTCTTATGGCATTCAGCCTCGTCCCACCCCCAGGTTTGAACCGACTGAACCAACAGAGAATATTCTTTAGAGAGAGATTGATTTATTTCAGGTGACCCATAAAGTCATTATTACCATATGCCTGCCAATCTAAAGCAGCCACAGTGGTGGCACAAATCTCTTTGTCCACAGCACAGGGCACTTTGTACATTCCCAGCCTTCATTCTTATTCCACTCACATGATCCTTAAGACTGCAGGGACTTGGAACGCTGCCTTCTGGGTCTTGTCTTTCTGCTTGGGCCTGGGAACTGGGCACTTTTCCCCCTGAGTGGCTCTGAGTATTCCCCGTGGCCCTCGCCAGCTTGCTGCCATGTTTTCTCTACCTTCTCCTCACTTTCCTGCTCCCTTATTGGTCAGAGGGCACACTTGCCACTGAATGAACCAATAGTGAAAAAAAAAAACTCAGAGAGAACCCCACATTTACCATACACTCCACCCCTTTCTCTCTGGAAGACAAACAAAATGTAACAACACAACAAGAGCCATAAAGGAAAGCAGTAACATCCACATAGACCATCACAAACAACTGTTCAGACAGTATCTAAGTGGATGTATCACACTCACCTCACCAGTGTCTCTACTGGGGTCTATAACTTCTTTCAATACTACCAGGAGTCAACCTTTTTTTTTTTTTTTTTTTTTTAAATATCAGACGTGTTCCATCCCTGAAGAGCAGGCCTTAAATCCAATTATGAATATGCTGAGGATGCACATACCAGACGAGCCTCTATTACACCTGTAGAACATCTGACAGTGAAGCACTCAAAATCTGTCATTAAGCAGAACTTTTCAGGACCATTCTCCGATGGTGGTCTGCGTAGCGCCCTCTAGCACTATGAAGGCCAGCCATGCATTTGTAGGGAGTCTTTAGCTCAGTCCCAGCTAACTCTCTCTTTCCATGCTTGAGCCATGTCACATTTTCAGTAATAGTTCCTTACCGTCCATTTCCAGTGTGTGACCAGCATTATAATGTGGCAACTGCCTTTTGTTTAGGTCAAGGGGGCTCTCAAGGCTCCATTGGCCAACAGCTCATAGGGAGGGTCAACCCATGCCTGGTACTGGAATTGCTAGTTAACAATCACATAAAGTATACCTTTACTCTTTGACATCTGAAGGCCTAGGCCCATAGAACTCCCAGAGTTCCACAGCTATACTTCACCCTTGTACCCTGTGAGTTACATTCCATTCTTGTTCCTTTAGGCATGCTTGACATCTCTCATCTGGGTTTCATATATGTAAAATACTCAGAAGTTAACACTATATACACATACAAAGTCTAACATAACAAGGAAAATTCCTTTTCATTTGCATCAGCTGGTTTTTTTCAACAGATCCAGGTTGGGTACAATGGCATGTAATCCATTTAGTGTCCTGGATTTCTTTGTCCTACATGGGGTCAAGGAGGAATAAGGCTTCTCTTGCCCCTGTCACCCCTATTGATTCTGAGGGCCAGCGAGGCCCTGGATCTGATTCCTGACCCTAGCCACACTGTGGTCTCTCCATTGACCACATCTAGCTGTTGGGAGAAGGCCTGGCCAGGCAAACTGTCCCCATGAATAGCCAGTCACAGGGGAGAAATGTACCCTGTTTTCTCTGCGGGGGTTAGTATCCACCCCTGGGATAAGCTCCATCCTCTGTGTACGTTTTGTGAACCGTTTCTAAGGGCCCAAAGCCTCCCAGAGCTGCTTCAGCACAGAATTTGGCTTTTTATCAATCTTTTCTTTAGGAACTTGGGCTAAACACAAGTCTGTCCACATTTGTCTACGAGTAACCCAAGCAGACCTCCCTTTCTGTTTTGCCTCCCTTACACATCTTTTAGGTTTTTTTTATTTTTCTACAGACATGTTTCACATGCTGGTCCAGGTTGTTTAAATCTGTTAAAGCTTCTCTGGCCTTGTAAAACTCCTGACCCACCTGGGGATCCAGTAAGGATCCTAGAGCTCCATACCAATGTCGAGGTCCTTGTTCAATGAAATCTGTCATTAGAACTCTAATAAACACAGCCTTATCAGGGCCAGTGAAAGGGCTACTGTATATTGCTTTCCTCATGCCCTGTTCTCTTAACAGCACTTGTCCTTCTTGTGTTGTACTCCAGCTCCTGGAATTCATGGGCGTCTCCACTGGTAATGACCAAGTGTCTCCTGTGGCATGCACAAGCCAGTTCATCAGTGACTGCTTTCCCTTGTATTGTGCCAGGTTATGCAGCTTACATCTCAAGGAGGGACGAGTGGTTATGCAGCTCAGCTATCTTGCTTCTGCAGCATTGAAAATAATTTCATTTGCTCCCATGTCCCATAGCCTTACAAGCCAAATAGTTAAATGTTCCCTCCTGGTTTGTTTGAATGTCTTTCCCAACTCCAGCAGTTCTGAGGCTGAGAAAACTTTAGGGGAACTTTCAGCTCCTTCTGGGTTGCTTGTTTTTTCCCTGGGGTTCCAGGTTGTGGCCATGGCAGTGGCTGCAGAGGCGGCTGCTGAGGGGGCCTGGCCCCACACCTTTCTTTTTCCTTTTTGACTTAAAAAGTGTCAGGCTAAAAGTTCCATTTCCTTTTCTCTTTGATCCAATTTGCTAGCAAGCTTAGCGGCTGGTATCGAAGAAGCGAGGCTTATATCTTTCTCTCAATTTAATTCATCTTTCACAGTTTGAATTTCCTCTTCTGCTAAGACCTCATCCTGAGAATGCCTTCGTGCCTGCACAGGCTGGTCCATGATGTCTCTGGCGTGTGCTATCCCCATCCGTATCTGTCCCATCCATCTGATCTGCACTATAAACCACCCCAAGTCTGTAATGGTGGCCATACACACCAGTCCTATGGGGATAACCCACCATGTCAAGATTTCTTCTGCCCGTACTCTTTCCTTTGCTGATTCCCATATTAACCGAGGCTCCATAACTCCTTTTCACGGGAGGATTCTCTTTTTGTCATTCGGTCCTGCTCAACTACGCCATTTGTTGCATAAATTCTCTATCTCATGGTGAGGCCTGGAATTCAGCCCCACCCCACACTCCAGGTCTGAACCGACTGAACGAATAGAGAATGTTCTTTAGGGAGATTGATTTATTTTGGGTGATCCATAAAGTCATTGTCACCAGCCTCCCACCAGTCTAGAGCAGCCACAATGATGGTGCAAGTCTCTTTGTCTGTGGCGCAGGGCTTTGTCTGTGGCCCAGCCTGCGTTTTGCTTCCACTCACATGATCCTTAGGACTGCAGGGGACTTGGAAAGCTGCCTCCTGGGTTGCCACATTATAATGCTGGTTGCACACTGGAAGTGGACAGTAAGGCCCTATTACTGAAAATGTGACATGGCTCAAGCATGGAAAGAGAGATCTAGCTGGGACTAAGCTGAAGACTCCCTACAAATGCATGGCTGGCCTTCATAGTACTAGAGGGTGCTACGCAGACCGCATGGAGAATGGTCCTGAAAAGTTCTGCTTAATGACAGATCTTGCGTGCTTCATTATCAGATGTTCTACAGATGTAATAGAGGCTTCTCTGGTATGTGCATCCTCAGCATATTCATAATTGGATTTAAGTGCCGCTCTTCAGATGGAACACGTCTTATATTTAAAAAAAAAAATGTTGACTCCTGATAGTATTGAAAGAAGTTGTAGGCCCCAGTAGAGACACTACTGTGATTGTTGGTGAGGTGAGTGTGATACATCCACTTAGATACTGTCTGAACAGTTGTTTGTGATGGTCTATGTGGATGTCACTGCTTTCCTTTATGGCTCTTGTTGTGTTGTTATGTTTTGTTTGTCTTCCAGAGAGAAAGGGGTGGAGTGTATGGTAAATACATTGGTTCTCTCTGAGGTTTTTATTTTACTATTGGTTCATTCAGTGGCAAGTCCCGCCCTCTGACCAATAAGGGAGCGAAAGTGGGAAGAAGGTAGAGAAAACATGGCAGCAAGCTGGCGAGGGCCATGGGGAATACTCAGAGCCACTCAGTTGGAAGAGTGCCTAGGTCCCAGGCCCAAGCAGAAAGCCAAGACCCAGGAGGCAGCGTTCCAAGTCCCTGCAATCCTAAGGATCATGTGAGTGGAAGCGGAACGCAGGCTGGGAATGTACAAATGGCTCTGCGCTGTGGACAAAGAGACTTGCGCCCCCACTGTGGCTGCTCTAGACTGGCGGGCAGCTGGTAACAATGACTTTATGGGTCACCCAAAATAAATCAATCTCTCTAAAAAACATTCTCTATTCGTTCAGTCGATTCAGACCTGGAGGGTGGGGTGAGGCTGAATTTTGGGCCTCACCATGAGAGAATTTATGCAACAGTACGTATGCACATATATGTGGGTACACTTGTTCATGCACACACATGTGGAAACTAGAGGTCAACAGAGGGTGTTTTCCTCTATCTCTTTCCACCTTACTTTTTGAGATAGGATCTTTCACTATACCTAGAGCTCACCATTTTGACCAGACTGGCTGGCTGGTGTGCCCCTGGAAGCCCCTTGTTTCTGGCCCAGCAGCATCAGAGTTTACTGATGTGTGTAGCTGCACTGGCTTTTTACATGCCTGCTAGGCACCCAAACTCAGGTACTTATACTTGCACAGCAAGTTTACCCATGAAGTCACCTTCTCAGCCTCAAATTCATTTCTTTAGATTTCAAAGTAACTTCCAGGAGACTGTGATTTGTTCTGAGTGGGGCAGTTCCATTTGTTTATGATGACACTCAAATTGTTCTTCTTTCTCTGCTTAGCACTCAGGACTGCAGTCAGCCTTGGGTGTGTTCCTGAGAGTGTCCTCCCTCAACATCTCTGCACACCCAGACTTTCTGCCCACAGGGATTCATGGGAGGCAGAGTGCATGTAGTAAGCCCAGTGGCGAGACTAGACCGAGATGTGAGGCAGAGATAGACAGATCCAGCTCCACTCCATGCTGGCCATGGGGCTTCAGGCAACTTGTTTCATTTGCTGAACTTCACTTCATGTTGGAAATGCTAACAAGAAACTTACTTTTCATGATAGTTCTAGGAAGGAAATCACTTTTTAGGGACTCTTAAAGTTGTGATTATACTGAGGCTAGCTAGCTATGAACATGAGGAAGTCACATGTGCCCAAGGGTTCTGCTTCATTTAACCTTGTCTCCTGTGGGAATGGAATCACATCAGAGTTCAACTTCTTTCAGCAGAAGGGGTCTCATTCTTCTGCTGTCACTGGATCTTTTGGACCTCATGTTAGCCAGCAAGTTGTAAGGCATCTATTCATCTTTCTTGGCCTCAATTTTTCTCCCTATCAAATGGTGCCAATAGTAAGTGTCAAATCTTCTTACATGGGACCAGATAATAAAGATAATTATTTTAATGAATGAAAACACTATGCAAAATGTGATTAATATTCATATTGCTAAAACATAACAAATAAATAATAGGAGAGAAGTAGACTTCTCTGCCAGCCCCTTCCCTCGGCCCCACCCAGGTGGAATGAGTCTTCTCTTTTGTACTCCTGTCACACCTACAACTCTTCAAGATCACTGTATTTGGCCTTGTGTTCTTTATTTGAGTATATATCTTCAAGGCTAATGTAAGCTCTGCAGGGACAAGGAGCATAACTTATTTGATACTGATCAGAACAATAATTAATTCAGTGACTATCTTCATATTTTGTGAATTGGATTTCCTTAGTCAAGGGGAGCAGACTTTGTTTTTGTTTCTTCTTTTTCATGTGTATGTGCATGTTCACACGTGTATACTCATGTTCACATGTATGTGAGTGCATGTATGAATATGGGTTTGGGGAATGAATGTGTGTGGGGAAGTTCATGAGTGTGTGTGGGGAAGTTCATGAGTGTGTGTGAAAGCCAAAGCTGATGTCAGGAGCCTTCACTGATTTCTCTCCACCTTATTCATTGAGGCAGGGTCTCTCAATAGAACCCAGAGCTCACTGATACAGTTAGCCTGGCTAGCTCTAGTTATACCCCATCTCTGCCTTCTGATCCCTGGAATTACAGGTGAGCCAGCTACACTCACCAAGATACACTAGGATTCTGAATCTAGTCCTCAGCCTGACACAACAAGACCTTTGCCTGCTGAGCCATCTCTCTCCACCTCTAGAGTGGTCTTTCTCATGATGGAGACACTTCTGAGCTGCTCCTGACTAGTGGACTGAGGAAATGGCTCAGTGAGCAAAGTGTTGATTGTGCAAGAGTAAGGACTTGAGCTCACTGGCCAGCCAGTATAGCTGAAACAGCAAGGTCATGTTCAGAGAGACCTTGTCTCCAAAAGAAGGTGGTTAAAAATAAAGACATTTGATATTGACCTCTGACTTCCACACATGTATGCATACACCACACACGAGAGAAAGAGAGAGAGAGAGAAAGAGAGAGAGAGGGATCTGTGTTCAAGAAGGTGAAGACCTTGAATATCATCATCCTTCTCACACCATTTTATTGTAAAGATTCAGGAAAGAGTGAAATAAAAACTACTGTCCTTCCAGTATTTTTTATCAAAGGCTCTCAAAAATTAAAAATTCCTCACAGAAGACATTATATATTTATCAAACATTTCTAAGGATAAGGGAAAATTTGAAAACTAGAGCAGAAATTTTTTAATGAAGGAAAGATCATACTTTTAAAAGGTGATTGATTGATGGAATAACTAGACTGCTATGGCTGTGGGTGTCAGCTTTCCAGATTAACTTCAATTTAATGGTACTAGGGGCTGGGAAGATGGCTCAGTGAACAAAACTCTTGCCTCACAGTATGAAGACTAGACTTCAGATCCCTTCGCATCCATGTAAAAGCTGGGCAGGTGGAGGGCTGCCCGTAATCCCAGTGTGTGGGAGGCAGAGACAGGGCATCTCCAGGGCACTTTAGCTGGGAAAGCCGCCTGTCTAGACCAGTCAGTTTGCTTGCTCTGGGTTCAACTGGGAGTCCCTGCCTCAATAAATATAGTGGAGAGCGATCAAGAAAGACACCTGGCATTAACTCTGGGTGCACACACACACACACACACACACACACCACACACACACACACACATACACCACATACACCATACACACACACATACACCACACACACACACACACACATACACCACACACACACATACACCATACACACACACACCACACACACACACATACACCACACACACACATACACCACACACACACATACACACACCACACACACACATGTGCATGCTCACCTGCACACATATATGCCTGCACACATGTGAACATGCAAACATGTATATGCACATGCATACATTCCCCCACATAAACATATAAAGCAAAACTAATGATATCATGAATCTGTGAGAATTTTTAGATACTAAGCTAATCTTCACTGATTTTATTAAGTGTCTTACACAAAAGAAAAATTAAGTTTAATAAAGTTCAATTTTGGCAGTTTTTCGTTGATGGGTTATCCTTTCAGTGCCGTGTCTGAACGCTCACAGCCACCCCAGAGACACTGAGGTGTCCGCTGATATTCTCTCCTGTGAAAGGATTAATGTCTAACAGGTGTCCAGTTGCTCTAGCACCATTTCTCAAAAAGATTATTATTTTTCAGTGGAATTGCTTTTGCATATTGATCAAAGATGAACTAATTTTATTTATGTGATTATATTTTTGGCTGTATCCTGTTTCATTCACGTGTTGAGTTTCCACCAATGCTACAATATAGTTTGAAGATAAATTCTGATGTCAGGTAGATCAATCTTCCAACTTTGCTCTTTTTCTTTAATAATGTGTGTACTATTTTGGGTCTTTTACTTTGAATTTGTTGATATCTCCAAAATAGTTTGCTGATATTTTGAATGTACATGTCAAGTTGGGGAAACTGACAGCTTACCAATATTGAACCTTCTATTCCGCAAATAAGGAGTAGCTCTCCACTTTTTAAGACCTTTTTATTTATAGTTTTCATATGTAGAATTACTACTATATTATCATTTTTCGGCCTTGTAGTTAAGATCGAGTTTAGAACTCGCACGGATTTTGTTGGCTTTAAATCTAAATTAAAAAAAAAATTGTTGATGTACTTGGGAGGCAGAGGCAGGCAAAATTCTTTGAGTTTAGAACCAACCTGGTCTACATAGCGAGTTCCAGGCCAGCCAGGGCTACAGGGAGATCTTGTCTCAAAAAGGCCCCAAAATTATTCTTGATGATAAAATAAATAGTATTGTGTTTTAGTTTTCTAATTATAATTGTGGATTGTTGGTGTGTAGGAAGGCATTTGACTTTTGTATATTATGTTAATAATGGTGACCTTGCTATACTTGATTATTAGTTTCAAAAGAGGAGTTTTTCAGATCATGTCATTTATAAACAAGGAATTTTATTTTATTCCCCCAACATAATTTTCCCTTTATTTCCTGTTCTTGTCTTATTGCATCAGTTAGGGCTCTCAGTGTGACACTGAATAGGAGTAGTGGGAGTGGACTTCTTTGTCTTGTCCAGATCTTAGGGAAGAATCATCCAGTTTGTCACCAGAAAGAATGATGCTTTACAGGCCTGAAGAGATGGCTCCGGGGTTAAGAGCACTGGCTGCTCATGCAGAGGGTTCAGGTTTGGTTCTCAGTACCTGTATGGCAGCTAACAACTGTAATGTAACTCCAGTTCCAGTGGATATGATGCCCTCTTCTGGCCTCTGTGTGCATTACATGGCACAGATGCACTTACATACATACATACATACAGGCAAAACATATACAGATGAAAAAAATAGGTTAAAAAATAATGATGCTCATGGGTAAATTTTATTTCTCAAATTGAGGAAATCCTTATCTATTCTGTTTGCTTAGATGTTAAGAAATTACTAGTAATTTTTCCATTTTGTCCAAACTTTTTTTACATCAATCGATAAAATCATATACACTTTCTTTTTTGACTTGCTGATGAGACTAGTTACATCTTTCATTTCTAGATAGTGAATTAGCTTTGTGTGTTTTGAATAAATTCTACTTGGTCACTAAATATATATAATTCCCTTTATGCACTGTTGGGTTGAATTGGATAATTTTAAAAAGATTTTTGCATCTATGTCCTGAAGTGTTATCTATAGTTTTCTTTACTTGTAATTTATTTCCTTGATTTTATCCTTAGGAAATGTTGACCCCACAGAGTGAATAGGGAAGTATTCCCTCTGTTCCTGTTTTCTGGAACAGATTCTAGGGAGCTGGTTTAAAACTTCTTCGTTAAATATTTGGTAGAATTCACCAGGGACACCATCTGGTCCTGCTTCCTTCTCTTTTGGAACGTTATTCTCATTGATTCAAGTTTTTAAATAGACATAGGCCTGTCCATATGATCTATAGAGTTGTGAGCCTTCACAGTCTATGCCTTTCAAGGAACTGGACTTTTTCCCTAACATAACACTTTATGGACATACAGTTACCCACAGTGTTCCTTTATTGACCTTTTAATACTCGTCTGACAAGGAGTGGTAATCTTTTCATCTATGAATGTCTTTGTCTTGTCTCTTTTATTTGCTACCATAGCTAAAAGTTTACTGATTTAATTGTTCTTTCAAAGAACCAACTTTTATTTCATTTTTACTTTCCTAACTTCAAGTTTTGCTGTTGTAAAAATATTTTTATAGATTCTTTGAGAATTTCAAACAATGTATTTACTGCACTCTGTCCCCCAACCCATCTCTGCTCCGACCCTGTTACCCCGCTTGATTTCATCTCCTCTATCATTTTTTTCTTTCTTGAAAGGCCTTTTGAGTCTAATCTAAACTCCACAAATGTTTTTGGGCATGAGTCTATCTCATGGAGTCTGGTCTATCTACCAGATGACATCCCACATCTAAAGAAAACATATTCTGCCTCTCTCAGCAGCTATCAATTGTCAATAGATCCTCAGCTAGGGCTGGGGCTTCTTACCCACCTCCCCTGTTCACACTGGGTTTTTGTCTGGCTTGGGCTTGCACAGTCTTATGCATGCTGTTATAAGCACTGAGAATTAATATGTGCAACTGCTCAGTTGTGTCCGGTCATCAAGGTTTCCTTATATTCATCTACCTCCTCTGGCTCTTAAAAATCTTTTTGCCTACCCTTTCACAATGATCCCTGTGCCTTGGGAGTAGAGGTTGTGGTATATACCTTACAATCTGTCTTACAGACTGAGCATGCCATTGTCTCTTATTCTTTGCAGGTTGACCAGTTGAGGGTCTCTGTGTTAATCACCATCTGCTGCAAGAAAAAGTTTCTCTGGAGAAAGCTGAGAGATGCATTAATCTATGGGTGTAACAATCAGGCAATGGAGTCGGTTTGATACCGTGGCTATTTAGAAGAATAATTGTAGTAGATTATCCCTTATAGCTTGGCACTATCTAGCCACAGTTCTTGGCCCTGTTAACAGTGCCAGGTATGTGCTCCATCTTCTGCAGCAGGCCTTAAATCAATCAGAAGTTGACTGGTTAGTCCCATAATATTTGTTCTACTATTGCACCAGTGGACACATCTTGATAGGCCAGTTGTTACTGTAGTTCACGGGGTTCACAGCTGGTCAGGGTTGATGTGTTGGAAGGTGCTATGCATGCTACTGGAACAGAAAAAGTCATCAGCCTTGACCATTCTCTGACTCCAATTCCTGTTCTGGTTTAGTTTCTATCGCTGTGATAAAATACTGACCCAAAACAAGTTGGTAAGGAAGGGTTTATTTCACCTTACTCTTCCAAGTGACAGACTATCACTGAGGGAAGCCAAGGCAGGAACTTAAGCAAGGCAGGAATCTGGAGGCAGGGAATGAAGCACAGACTGTGGAGGAATGCTGTTTACTGTCTTGTACCTCCTGACTGTCTCAGTTACCTCTGTCATACAGCTCACACCTGCCCAGAAGTGACTGAACCCTCCTACATCTACAAGCAGTTAAAAAAATGCTAGTGTAATGGAGGCCGTTCCTCAGTTGGGATTCTCTCTTGCCAGGAGTGTCAAGTTGACAACCGGAGCAAGCCTGCACATCTTCAGTGTTGGTTATCCCCTTCCTCGCTCCCTCTCTTTCCCTGAGCTCCTGTTACCCACGCAACTTAACCCTTGCTATCATGTTATTCCCTCTCCCCTTTGTATCAGTGCATTGAATCTCCCCTCCCCTGGACCTCCCCAGGACCCATGGCCCCTTAGTAGTTTCCTGACCCCTCTGGATTTTCTACCTGAAGATTCAAAGCTAACATCAATAATACTATTCGGGCTATTATGCAATGTAGTGACTTTCTCATGGCACCTTTGCACATGTGTGCCATCCACTTTGTCTTCGTTCCCTCACTGCCACCCCTTGACTACTGTCCAGGGGGATCCCCCATTCAGTCCCCCTTTCTGCCTTCCTATTACATGTATTGCATGACTCCCTATTTCACACATACGTAAAGATCTGTTTCTCCTCTCATGCGATCCCTTTCTAGTCTCATGACCTACATTATTTGTTTTGTTTTATTTTGGGGTGGTGCTGAGGATCCAGCGCAGGACGCCAGCATGCTCAGCACAGGTTCCATCACCTCCATCCAATCTATATTTTTCATTGGTGTATCTGTATTATTCACATCTTGAATCACAGTCATGTCATTGTATTGCTACCTATCATACATGTGACACATACACATTGTACTCATTGAAGCAATGCTCTGTTTTTTCTTCAGTCTTTGGTTTCAAATGAGAATTTCATATAATTCCCCTTTCTCTCCTCTCTTCACATATCAGTTTTATTTCTTCAAAACAGTTCAAGTTGGTGCTCTAGAACTTTCAGTAGGATTTTTCAGCTTGTCCACATCTAACTTTAATCAATACTGTACTGCTTCCCAGGTAATACCTTACAATCTGTCTTATAACAGATAATTACAGGCGTTTCCTCATTCTCTCTTTCTCTCTCTTTTATTTTATTAATATGCTATGGTCATCCAATAAGTGGTTACTATTATTACTTTGAGTAAAAGATTATTATATAAATAGAAAATAAGGAAGAAGATTTTATTTTACTTACATTTATATTTTCTAACACTCTTCCCTTATTTTAATACAGACTTCCTATCTATATTATTTTCCTTACTTCTGAAGATTTTTGGAAACATTTCTTGTAAAGCAAGCCTCTAGTGCCAAGTACTCAAAGTTCTATTGTTTAATAAAATATTTCTCCTTTATCGTTGGATCCAACTTTACTAAATAGACAGTTACAAGCATGTTTTGTCCTTCTCACTACTTTAAATACAACTTCTTCCTTCCATGGTTGCAGATCAGAAGTCCACTGTGATCTTGCTCCTTGTTTTTCAACAGGTCGAATGTGTTTTTTTCCCTCTGACTTCTCTTGATTTTTTTCTTTGGTTTTGGTTTGCTGTCGTTTGAGGACGATGTAGTTGGATGTAGAATTGTAGTGTTGGGATTGCACCTACTGGACTTGATGCTTTTGGAGCCTCTCAGATCTATGGTTAGTGTCTGTCATTAATTCAGGAAATATTTTCTTGTTTTTTTTTTGCCTTTTCATATTTCAATTAGACATATGCTCTTCCATTTGGAATTGTTGAATACTTCCTGGATATTATTCTGTGTTTGTCTTCAATCTTTTCTTCTCATAATTTCAGTTTGAGAAGTGTTATTGACATTTCTTTCTTTAATGCTTTTTAGCTTTATTAATTATTATATGTGTGTAATATGGAGGATGTGCACGTGCCACAGCACATGTATGAGGGTCAGAGGACAACCTTGTAGAATCGGTTCTTTCCTTTCACCTTTATACAGGTTCTGAGGATGAGGATCAAACTCACAGGCCCAAACATGGGCTTGTGTGGCAAGTGCCTTTGCCCACAGAGCCATATCACCAGCCCTGTTGACATTTCTTCAAGGGTTCTGATTCTGTCCTTGGCTCTGTCTGAGTCTATTGATAGTCCTTCAAAGATATTTTTAGCAGATGTGGAGGTACATGCCCGTAATCTCAGCACTCAGGAAGCAGAGGCAAAGGATCACAAGCTTGAGAGCAGCCTGGGCTACAGAGTGAGACCCTGTCTCTAAAAGAAAACATAACAATACATTTTTATTTGTATTAGCAGTTATCTTTTCTCTAACTTCATTTTGATTCTTCCTTGGGGATTGAACCCAGGTTCAATTGCATCAGGCACTCTACTCATCGTGCCATCCGGTCACCAACATGTGTGTACCTTGCATGTTGCCTATTTTTCCATTAGCCCCTTTAACATGCCAATCATTCTTATTTTAAATTCTCTACTGGATATTTCCAGAACCTGTCAGAGGTGAGTCTGGCTCTGATATTAGCTTGGGCCCTTCAGACTGTGCTGAGTTTTAGCTAGCCCAGTGTATTAGCCAAGGCTCTCTCAAGGAACAGAAGTGTTAGACTAAATACATATTACAAGAGGATTGATGGGATTGGTTTACAGCATGTGGTCTTGGTAGTCCAACACTGGAGAGCCTGAGAACCCAGTAGCTGCTCAGTCTATCGGGCTGGATGACTCAAAAGTCTTAGCCTGGTGCTGAAGGTCTAGAGGGTTCCTGGGGAGCTGCTAGCCTTCAGTTTATACTGGAAGCCCAGAGATTCCAATATAAATGGAGGAATGTGGTCGCAATGGGGTGGATGAACACACCCATGAGACACAAAGGCAAGGATGCAATAAATTAAAAGCTTTTCCTTTGACCTTTCTTTCATCTGGTTGCTACAGGTGATGAGGAAAATTAACCTAATGTGGAACTGATGAATTATGATCTCAGTATAACTTTGTTCTGTGTGGTAGATGAGTCCTTACAAATGCATTTGATGAGAACCATAATGAGTGTGCTTATTGATATAGGTAGAAGTAACGGGACTTGGGAAGCTTCTCTTGTACTCAAATCATAAAGGGAAATCTGCAGCTCTGAGCTCACTCTCAGGCTGAGACAAGACAGGACAGAAAACTACAGAAACCACAGAATGTGAATACCTTGAAAAACGCCGCCTCTTGCAGTAGTCGTAAGGAAACACCTGGTGCAATGTCTTGTTAAAACAGCTGAGATCATACTGGCAGCAGCAATATATCTTGTTACTTGTAACAACCCTGGCCTCAAAGCATCTGCTTTTGTGAAGTGCTGATCATTTAAATTTCCTGTGGTGGCGCAAAGGGCATGTAACCTCTGTGCTGGAAATTTCAAATCCATGGATACAGTTACTACCAAAGGGATGAGAAAAATCCTACAAAAACTTCTATGTATTTCTGACCAGGGCCTCAGTTTCTCTGGAGCTGGTTAGCTCAGATTGAAGCCTACATGTAATAAAGAATAAACTTCTGCTTACTATACCAGACCAGCCTCAGGTTAACTCCTGTAACACAGGAAGGGGCTGCCTAGATTTAGAGTAGATCTTCCCACTGTAAATAATCTGATCATGAAAATCTCTGATGTGTAAACCCAGTGGTTTATCTCTTACTTGATTCAACTTGTCAAACAAAGATTAACAACCGCACCTGGTCGCTGTTTTGTCCAAAGACAAATTTGATTTCTGATAAGAGGAAGTAAAGGAAATGGGCCTTAAAGTGCTGTGGCTCTGTGCGGGTCTGGTTTAGAGCTGGGTGATTCTAATGCTTCCTCAGATGTGGCTGAAGCTTCAGAGTCCTGTGATGTCCTTGTGCATCTCCCCTCCTGTCAGAAGTCTTTCCTAAGGACGGCTTTCAGCTGCAGTAGCTAAGACTTTAAGAGCACCACACCGATTGCAGGTTAGCTGTGGAGGAGGAAAGTGGTAAACGATCCTGGCACCGTTTTAGGTAGATCTATCCTGGATACATGTCTGTAAATACTTCTTGGCTCTTCCTCCCTCTCCTCTGATGAGACAAGAAGACTGAAAGCGGCTGGAGGCGGGTAAATGTCCTTTTCCTGAGGCAAGGTGACGCCTGGGCTCTGAATATGTTCCAAAATTTTTCCTCTTTTGTGGATAGACTTAGCATGTGATTTTCCTTTTCTCTTCACCCACTATGAGAGCTGAGTAGGGTTCCTGGACGTAAAAACCTATGAAATGGAGGTGTCCTCACACCCCCAGCCTTTGGGATTTTCATACCCTCGCACCACACTACGCCAGAGGCTCTTCCTCAGAGTAATCACTTTAGTATCCCGGCAGATTCTGTTCTCTACTGGTGAGCAGATCTTGCCTATGCTCCTGTCTAATCACAAGCCCCAGGGCCTCTCCTGTCTCACCTCCAGCCCTAGGTTTACAGGCACTTGCCACCATGCCTGGCTTTTTACATGGGTTTTGGGGAGAGCCATCTCCTCAGCCCCTCAGCTTTTCTCTCACTGTAAAGCTAGGAGAGGCATCTTCTAAGGTCTTTCTATATTGCTGCGGAAATCAGATTTGTTGCTTTAACAATAGCAACAACAAAAACGAATGTATTTTTGGCAATGAATTGTAAAATTTTCAAAGCAAACATGCTATTTCATTTAGCCATGGGTCCACTACCACTAAACTAGTTCTGATTGGTGTGGTTTTATCCTCTTTAAGGAGCTCGTATAGTCACCAAAGACCTAGATATACCAGAGGGGTGCAATTCTGTTTGTACATATTCTGGGCTGCTTCAAGCATTGAGACTCTGAAGCTGCTGAAATGCCAGTTCCCCATTTCCTCTCTGGAATTCCTTGGCACTTTTCTGTGGCAAGCACACATAGATGGGCAATTTGGCAGACACTGAACAAACAACTGTCTTCCGTATGGCTCCAGGGAGACTCCGCGCCATGCTGTGGTCTCTGTTTAAATATCCTTTACCCACAAAGCTGCCAGAGGTTTTGCCAAGCCAGGTAGAAAGCAGCCCTTGCTCCAGCTCAGGAAGTGACATTAACTACTTTATATATGAAATACATCATCCTATGATGTTTATGTGAGACTGGGTTTGTCCTTAATACTACACTTTCACAGTCCAGTACAAAACAGAACTTGTATTCTTTAGATAAAGTCAGTGATAAACAATATAACTCATGAAACGCTAGGAAGCCTTCAAATTCCATGTCAAAATGACACCTGGCCAGAGTGAGCTTAACAGAGGCTAACAGATGGGAACAATGTTTTTGGAAATTAGTAATAATAATGTTTTAAACCTTATCTTCTGTGATCCTTGCACCTGGAAGGCTGAGCAGGAGACTCTGTCCCAGGCCAAGTCAGGCTACACATGTAAATAAAAATAAAACAGATGAAACATAAAAGAAAAGATGTACACTTTCGATAACATGAAATCGGGGTGGGGGTAAGGGTTGCCTTGCTAGGGAACAATCTAAGGCTGAACAACCCAAGAAACAAGATTAGCTGTTTTTAGAACTATCAGCCTCAGGAACATAGTGCTTCCACCTTGATTTGGAAACCACGATTACTCTAGGACCAGCACCAGCCTTGGAGGATATCTGACTGGCGAGTTCTAAAGAACAGGAAACTGAGGCAGGAGGCTAACGAGTTCAGAGTCAGCCTTACACAGTAAGTTCAAGGCCAGTCTGGGCAACTTCCTAAGTGACCTACAGAATAAAAACTACAGCCACTGGGACAAATCTGGCCAGCGGTATGCTGTCAAAAATAAAGGTTTTGTAAAACATACAAACCACTTTCTTTTATGTAATTATCTCTGCCTCTCCTGCCTTACAGTGACAGGGTTTGTAGCCACGAACCCAATGTTTATTTGCCACTTGAAAAAGCCAATGTTTAGAAGACAAGCTGATGGAGCAAGGCAAAGATTATACGAAGAAAACTAACTAACTGTAGGAGACTGATGGGCGCAGAGACTGTCTTCCTTGGAGGTTACATGCACAGTTATGAGAGACCACGATGTTGGCAGACATGGGTGTGGGTGTGTGCGTGTGTATGTGTGTGTGTGTGTGTGTGTGTGACAGTGTGCTTAGTCTGCTTTCCTGATGGACTGGCCGCTGTTACCTGAGATCCCTGGGTGTTCATGGCTCTGTAAGTGTAAAGAAGAATTACAGGCTGGGGAGTCTTAAGAGTCATATCTCTTTCCCAGGAAGGGTTAGTGCTGTAGTTAGTTATTAGGACTAATAAGGTGTCTGCTTCCCAGGGAACGGGACAGTAGGGAAAGACTGCCTTTCCCTGAAGGAGGGGGATCGAGAAAATGAAATTTCCCTTGGGACAGAGGGCCTTACATTCCCCGGAGAACAGTTTCATCCCACCAGGGGGTATAGTTACATTTCTGTTACTATGACGTCGTACCCTGGCAAAAAGCAACTTAGTGGCTTATGCTAGCACACAATTCCAGATTCAAGTCCACCACTGCAGGGAAGTCAAGGTGGCAGGAACCTGACGCAGCTCATCCCACTCACAGAGCAGAGAGGGAAGAGAGGCAGGCACACTGAGTGCCCATTGAGAGTCTTCTATTCGTTCTTATACAGCCCAGGGCCTAACTCCAGGGAACAGTGCTGCCCACATTCAGGATGGGTCTTCCCACCTTGACTAACCCTGTTAAGAAAATCCCTCACAGGATGCACCCAAGCCAACCCAATCCAAACCATTCCTCATTAAGGCTCTCTATCTAGGTGGTTCTAGGTGGTGTCAAGTTGACAAATCTGCCTCATCATCTCCGGCAGCTTCAGTCAGGGAGCATTTTCCACAGCAAAGTTAGTGGTTTATATAGGTTTTTCCTTGTTAACAAATCAAGTCATTGTGTTTTTCAGACTGCGTGGTTCCCCAAACCTAAAATATTCATTTTCTCACTACAGTAAGATGTGAAGGAATGAACACAACGGCTGGTGGTTGATGAGATGGGTCTTATTACCTGGGACGGACTACTAACCCTCTTTGTTCCGTGATTTCATTTATTTATTTATTTATTTATTTATTTATTTATTTATTTATTTATTTATATGAGTGTAATACCTGCATGCATATAAGTGCACATATGTTATGTAAAGCTTACAGAGGTCAGAAGAGGGTGTTAGGTCACCTAGAACTGGAGTTACAGATGGTTTTACCTGCCACATGAGTGCTGGGAATCAAACCCCGGTCCTCTGCAAGTTCAGTCAGTGCTTTTAACCTCTAAGCCGTCTCTCCAGCCAGGTTTCTTTTCTTAATCTAGAAGGAGGAATAACAGTCAAAAAGGACACCTTCCCCAGGTTGTTGAATTAAAATGACTGGTTACATGCAAAGTAAATTTCGCTCAGAGGCCAGATATCAGTTGAAGATTTAACACATGAAATGGCAAAAAATAGAGTATTACACAGAGTTATTAAATGAAAATGTAATCTCTCCCGTAGTACTCATCATGGAGAATTGTTTTGTTTCTAGATAAACTCACATATACCCCAATGTGTCCATTACCAACAGATCTGTGTAGTTATAGCACACAACAGTGTATGTCAGACAAAAAACTGAGAGGAAGTGGAGAGATATGGCAGGACTTAGAGGGGGCGGGAGGCATGAAAATAATGCAAACACAGCACTCAGGTATGATACAAAAATAAAAGAATAAATAAATGTCAGAATATTTGCTTCCTTTTTTAAAAAATTTATTTATCATTTTTATTTTCTGTGTATGAGTGCATTGCCTGCATATATTGTCAGTGCACCATTTCATGCAATGCCCCTGGAGGTCAGAAGAAGGCATTGGATTGCCCTTGAACTTGAGCTACAGACAGTTGTTAGCTGTCACATGGGTGTTGGCACTTGAACCTGGGTCCTCTGCAAGAGCAACCAGTGCTCTTAACCACTGAGCCAACTCTTCAGCACTGACTTCCTTTTCTAATTTTAGACAATATACAACACCAGTTCTTCTGTCATTATGTTACATTATATATTCTCGTGGTCCTGGGTTCCTGTTCAGGCTGTTCCTCTTGTACCAAGTATGAGGGATTAGGCAAGTCATTCGCCACACTCTAGAAAAGTCCTTATTCCTCTGGACTGTGGAAGCTAAACGAATGAACACAGGGGACACTTTTAGAACATTTCCTGCTCACAAGCAGACTGAAAAATGCCAGCCCTTTATTGCCACTAAGGCTCCCCCAAATTGGAATAAACAAAATCTCCCCTTTGAGCATCATGCCTATTACGATTAGAACAAGATTTTTAAACCATTTCCGTAAAGATTTTTCAGCCACACTTAGAGACTCGAGTGTGGGGCTCGGATTCTGCAGATCCTGACCTCATCTGGGCCTTTGTAAAATGCAGGTTTTTCAGACATTTGCCAGCTTGAAATATTCTAGTTAAAATTTTATTGTATTGGTGTGTTGACAGGAGGCAAAATCAAAGCACCCAAGACTCATTGCAGAAGCCCTGCTGGGTCTCCACGTGATTGGAAGCCTCAACTGGGTGCTCTGTGAGCATGAGCTGGGGCGTGGGAGAGTGCACACCGAGAGTGAAGCTCTGGTCTGAGGGAAGGAAATCCTTCTCTCTGTCTCTCTGTCTCTCTGTCTCTCTCTCTCTCTCTCTCTCTCTCTCTCTCTCTCTCTGTCTCTCTCTCTCTGTATGAGTGTATGAGTTTTTGTTTGCATTCAGCTGTGCATATGTGTCATCCTTGGGAACACTGTCTACCTAGGTCCTCATGCAACTTCCTGAGCCATCTCCCCAGTCCACGTTTCTCCTATTGACAGGCTTAGGAGCTTTCAGGGAAAGGTCCCAAAGGTCAAGCAATCTATCGACTGCACGCGGCAGTGGTCAGTTCAAACTCACCTCCTTGTACTAGTCTCCCTTCTTCCCTCTCCTCTCCTGGGCCGCAATAAAGCCTTCACCTTAAGTTCTGTTTTCCTGGGCTAAGACACTGTCCGACCACATAAACAGAGAGGTGTTCTTAGAATCATTCTGGAAATGGAGCTTGCTGTATACTTTCAGCAGTTGATCAGCATTTCTTGGGTGCTACTGGAATTGTCTGTGTGGAATTCTCTAAATACGCTTCATTCTTTCTCTCTACAAAGTCCTGTGGGCTCCAGAATGAAGAGATCGGGAGTGTTAACCTGTCTTTCCGTCTCTATTTCACCCTCCATTAGTTCAAACCAGGATCACTGCCTGGTAAAGCAGGTAGACTCTGACAGCCTCTAAAGAAAAGAGGGAAAACCCTCTCAGCTAGAGAGGTCATCTGCTAGCGCAGCAAAGAAGAGAGGCACACAGGCGCTGAAGGGCTTTCAGCTATTCTCCTTGCTGTCCTTTGTTTTGGAGCTAGGCGTCCACGTGCCAGTTCAGCTCTGTTCTTCTTCAGCTTTGCCTCACAACCACAAGTGTTCATTACCGTCGTGTCGTGACTGGAGTGAGAGGTGTCCTGTGGAGAAACTGATGAATGGTGTTCTCCCTCCAGGTGAGGAGATGTCTCTAGCACTGCATTGGTTAGAAGAGCAATGGGTAGGTGCTTATGAAAATAACCGTCATTGTTTTCTTACCATTCAGATAAAACAGAGAACCACTGAAATGCTTAAAAATCCTTTTTTGTATTTTAAAAAGTTTAATATATATATGATATGTTATGATTATATTCTCTCTTCCACTAACCTCTGGCATCCTCCCTTCCTTTCCTTCTGAATCTTTTCTTCCCAAGTAATCCCCCAGTGGCTGTAAAATTGAAGAAGATGACCTTCCCTCTCACACAACCATTAGCAATTAGTAGCTCCTCAGAGGGGCCTCTTGGATACTTCAACCCATGGTGGAGAGTTGAAGGCCCAGCCTTGTGAAGATATCCATTTCTGCCCCACAATTGTCACTGTAACGGCCTGTCATATCCAGATGGCAGTGTTTCACCACACTCCTCCCCATCCTCCGGCTCTGACATTCTTTCCACCTTCTCTTCCACAATGTTCCTTGGACGTTGGGGTGTGTGGGGGTGAGTTAAAAGCACAATCTTTGAGCTCTCCCTGGGTCTTTGATAAGAAACCTGTAGCTGGTAAGTTGACCATGGTTAGAAGACATTTAATTCACTTGGTATTAGGTGAATTTCCAGAATGGCTAAATTGTGTGATGGTTGTACTTAGCTGGAAAAGATCCTGTTAGAATCGAAGAAGGAATAACACCTCTAAGATAAGATCGCCAGGAGCACAGGAATTATCACTTCAGTTTCTATGATGTTCCAAATGGAACATGGAACAAGGTTTCGTGATTCTGGTATCACTCATTCAAAACCCTTCTGCTGGATCCTTCATCTCAGTACCCTTGAGGAGACTGGGAAAAGGATCCTCCATCTCAGCCTTAAGGAGACTGGGAAAGGGATCTTCCATCTTAGCCTTGAGGAGACTGGGAAAAGGATCCTTTATCTCAGCCTTGAGGAGACTGGGAAAAGGCAAGGAAAACAGATTCACTGGAGGCGTTAAAAGAGAGTCTGTTAGGCAGCAGCTATCCATGAAGCATGATGCTTCATCCATGACTGACTTTTGATAGGGCCAGTCTCATGCAGGCTATCCATGTTCTACACACAGCCCTTTCTAGTTTCATGGATTTTTATGGTACTCCAAATTAAATATTCAAAGCTAAAGATACCAAGCTAGGATTACCCATGAGAGAGAACATGCAACATTTGTCTTTCTGGACTGAATCACTCAGAATAATCTATTACAGTGCCATACACTTTTATGCTGGGATTTTGTCTGTTTAGAGCTCGTGTGGGTCTTGTGCATGCTGTTGCCATCGTTGTGAATTTGTATGGGTAACTTCCCAGCTGTCCAGAAGACTCTATTTCCTTGTGGCCATCCACTGCCTCTGCTCTTACAATCTTTCCACGCCCCCTCTTCCCCAATGGTCCCTCAGCCCTGGGTGGCAGAGGTTGATACGGGTATCCTGTTCAAGCATAAGCACTTTACAATATCTTATTCTCTGCACTTTGGCCAGTTGTGGTTTTCTGGGTTAATCACCATCTGTTACATGAGGAAGCTTCCCGGGTGAGAGTTGAGAGATGCATTAACATCTTTCTGCTCCCTGCTCTGTTATGTCTCCTGAACCTTAGACACACAGGTTGCATTGTTATGTCACTTAGGGCTGGTACTTCACAGACACTTATTCTCTGTTTGACCAGTTGTGAAACTTTATAATAGTCTCCATCTGTTGCAAAAAGAAGCTTCTTTGTTGACTGGTGAGTGGCACATCTGTCTGTAAACACAGGGATATATATTTAGAATACAGAAAAAAATTACATTGGTCTAGGGATGTGACAAATGTAGGTTTTCCCTAGGATCTATGACCTCTCTAGTCATGTTTATTTGGGGATATATACATGAATGATCCTTTTGAATGTGATCTTGAATTCAATTTGCAAATGTTTTATTGAGGATTTTTTTTGCTTTTATATCAGGGAGATTGGGCTCTAATTTTTTTTTGTTCTTGGTGTATCTTCATCTGGTTTGGGTATTAGTGTAGTACTGGCTTCCCCAAAAGAGTTTGGAAACATCCCCTCCTTTTCTGTTTTCTGGAATAGCTTGAGTAGTGTTGTTGATGGTTCTTCTTCGAAGGTCTGGTAGAGTTCTGCATTAAATCCATCTGTCCTAGACTTCTTTTGGTTGAGAGAGACTTTTTAGTATGCTTCAATTTCATTGCTGGGTTACAGATCTGTTTAAATTGTTTATTTTCTCTTGTTTTAATTTTTGTAAGACATATGTATTGAGAAATATACTGAATTCTTTTAGATTTTCAGTTGAGTAGAATATAGGTTTTAAGGTAAGGTTGAGGATTTTCTGAATGTCATTGTTATCTGTTGGAATCTTTCCTTTTTCATCTCTAACTTTATTAATCGGAGTCTTCTCTTTCTTCTGGTTAATGTGAATAATACAGCTTTGTCAATCTTGTTTCTCTTTTCAGAGACCCAGTTCTTAATTTCATTGATGCTTTATATTGGTTTACTTTTCATTTATATTTCATTAATTTCTGCCCTGAGCTTATTTCTTCCAGTCTACTGGCTTTTAATTTGTTTTCTTCTTGTTTTTCCAAGGCCTTGAGGTACGTCATAAGGTTATTTATTTGAGTTCCTCTGATGTTTTTTAAAGTTTCATAATGACATTTTATTCAAGTATATTGTATACTGTGAAAATATTCATATCCCAATACCCTCTCCTTCCTCACCTCCTGTGAGCCCCTTTCTTTTTCCCAAATAGTCTGCCTTCCACTTTCATGTTATATATGTATTTTTGTGTCTTTATATATATGTATCCATATGTGTATTTTGGATTCCATTTAAGAGAGAAAATGTATTTGTTTTTCTGAGTCTGATTGATTTTATTTTTAGCAGAATACTCTCTGGTTCCACCCATTTTCCTGCAAATGACATTATTTTATTCTTCTTTATAGATGAATAATATTTCATTGTCTCTATATATCACATTTTTAATTGAATTTTTGAGAATTTCATACACTATATTTTGATCATATTCCTGTATCTGTAGCCCCTTTGCTAACCACCCCATATATATGTATATGCATCCCTATGGAGTCTAATTTGTGTTCACAAATGCTCTTCAGTGTAGGAACATCCACTGAAGCCTGAATAAGCTATCTAGCATCACACCCTTAAAGGGAACTGACTTCTTCTCCCAGTCGCTGCCAATAGTTTCTCAGCTAAAGTCGGCACTTCTTGCCCAGTTCCCTGCTTCAGTGCTGGGATTTCCTCTGGCTTGAGCTTCTGTAGATTTTGTGCATGCTGTCATCACTGCTGACAGTTCATATGAGTAATGGCCACGCTGTGTAGTAAGCACTGCTTGCTTTCGGTTATCTACCACCTCTGACACTTGCAATCTTTCCACCCTCTCTTCCACAAGGATCTCTGAGCTTTTGGCAGCAGAGGTTTGATATAGGTGTCCTATTCAGGGGAAAGCACTCTACAGTCTGCACATTGACCAATTGTGGATCTCTGTGTCAGCTACCATCTGCTGCATGTGGGAGCTTCTCTGGTAAGAGTTGAGAGATCCACTAATCTATGGGTATAACAAAAAGTCATTAGGAGTTGGTTTAATACTATTTCTGCTTAGCAAAATAATGGTAGTAGGTTCTCCCCTATGGCCTGTGACCTGTCTAGCCACAGGTTCCTAGGCCTGATATCAGCGTCAGTTATGTGTTCCATTTTGTGAAATAGACTATATTGGTTACTTTTCTGTTGCTGTGACGAAGCACCACAACCACAGGAACATATAAAAAGGAAGAGTTTATTTGAACTTACAGTTCCAGAGAAATTAGAGTCTGTGTAGTGGCAGGGAGGCGTGGTGGCGGCGGGAACCAGAGCAGGAACAGAAAGCAGAGGCTCATATCTTTAAGCAGGCATAGGAAGCAGAGAGTGAGTGGAAAGTTTGCAAAGTTTAAGAACTCTCCAAGCCCGTTCTCAGTGACATGCTCCCTCCAACAAAGCCAGACCTCCTAAATCAGTGCCACCAAATGGGGACAAAGTGTTGGAATACTTGGAGCCCATGGGGGACGTTCTCATTCAAACCGCAAGAGGGACCTTAATCAGAAAGCGGCTGCTTGATCGCATAACACTTGCTCCACTATTGTACCAGTGGGCATGTCTTATCAGGCTGGTTGTCACTGTAGCTTGCAGGATTCACAGTTGGGCAAGGCTGATGATTCATTTTGTCTTTCAGTACCATGCATAGCACCTTCTAGCACTATGAAAGCTAGACAGTCGAGATGAAGCTTTGAGCTGGGTACCATCTTGATTTCTCCTTGTTTTTTCTAGAACTCAGGTATGTAGGCAGTTAGTGATATAAACATTTCTCACAGGACTACCTTCTTAGTATACCATCAGGTTTTTGTATGTTGTGTTTTCATTTTCATTCAGTTTCTCTCTTGATTTCTGCACTGATGTATTCATCATTCAGCAGAACATTGCTTAATCTCTGTGAGTTTGTGTAGTTTCTCTTGTTGTTGATACCTAGTTTTATTACACTGTGGTCAGATAAAATACAGAGTTATTCAAATTTCCTATATTTGTTGAGACATTTTATGTCTCCTGATACGTGATCTATTTTGGAGAGTTCCGTGGGCCGCTGAGAAGAATGTGTATTCTTCAGTGTTTTGGTGGAAGGTACTATAGATATCTATAAGGTCCATTTGACTTATGATACATTGAACTCCAACATTTCTCTGTTTATTGTTTGTCCAGATGACCTGTCTATTGATGAGAGTGGAGTTCTGAAGTTTTCCACTATTCCTGTGCTGGGTTTAATCTGTGGTTTACAGCTAGTAGTATTTATTTTATGAAATTGGGTTTGCCTATGTTTAGTGCAAATATGTTTAAAATTATGGTATCCTCTTGATGGATAATACCCTTAATGAGTATGAAGTGACATTTTTATCTTTTTCCACTAGTTTTGGTTTGAAATATACTTTCACAGATATAAGAATGGCTACACTGCTTTGTTTCCTAATTCTATTCTGGTGAGACTGACCCCTTTGTCTTTCAGTGCCTCCTTGTTATGCCTCTGGGGTAACATATTATCTGCTTACTCTGTATTTTTATTACCCACATCTGGACTGAGTCATTTCCTCAGTAATTGACTATTATTATTATTATTATTGAAATATAACATTCACAGTATAGGGAAGACTTCTTTACGTGTAGGGAAGACTTCTTTATGTGTGCAGCTCAATGGAATTTAGCATGTATGTATGTATGTATGTATGTATGTATGGCACGTAACTACTTCCAAGCACCTAGAAAGTTCCTCAGGATCCATTTTTGCACACATTACCACCTCTACCATCTAGAAGAGGAAATAACATACATATTTTAGATCTGTGTTAGATTACTCAGTACTGCATTTGCTAGACTCATCTATTTTCTTGCATCTAGGAATAATCCATTCCTTTTTGTTTCTGTATAGTGTTTAGCTCAATTTTGATGGACGTTTTGGTTGCTTGTCATTTTGTCTGTTGTGACTAAAACTTATAAAAATATTATTAACTGGAGCTGGGGTGATGGCTCAGTCAGTAAAGTACTTGCCACACAAGCATGAGGATCTGAGTTCAATTTCCAGCATTCACATAAGTACTTACAACCCAGCATTGAGGCACAGAGATAGGCAGATCTCAGGAGTTTGCCAGCAAGCCTGTCCAGTGAAACAGTGAGCTTTAGGTTCAGTGAGAGAGCCTGTCTCAGAAAATAAGGTGGGGATTGAGTGATAGACAAATGCACCTAGGCTGGCATCCACACATGTACACGTGTGCACACACCACACATACACACAGATAATAAAGTTTGTAATTACAAAAGAACTGTAAGACAACGATAACCAAAACATTATGATACTGGCATAAAAACAGCCACATAGACCAATAAAGCTGAATGGAGAGTTCCAGAAATCTTGTATGTTCAGTAAGAAGACCTTTAACGGGGATCAAGACCAAACAAGGGGAAAGGAAGATGTCCTCAATGTACAGTGTCAGAAAAAGTGGAGATACACATGTCAACAAGCAACGTGGGATCCTTACCATACGTCACAGGTAAAATTGATTCATAATAATTAAAGACCTATAGGTAAAATGCAAATCTATACAATTCCTAGAAGAAAACTAATGGGAAAATTCCATGATGTTGACTGTGGTGAGGAATCCTTAGGACACGGAGAGAACAGGTAAGGAAGAAAGACGGGACTGAGCAAATTGAAAGTGTCTTGTTCAGCAAAGGAAACAATCACTGAGAGTTAAGAAAACCTATGGAATGGGAGTAAATATTTTCAGATAGTATCTGTAAGGGGTTAATATACAAAATAAATCTGGTATGGTAATGCATGCCTTTAATTTCAGTGTTCGGGAGGCAGAAGCAAGTAGATATCTATGAGTTTGAAGCCAGCCTGGTCTACATAGTGAGTTCCAGGACAGCTGAGGCTACAGGGAGACCCTGTCTCAAAAAAGACCAAAAAATAATATAAAATAAAATAAAATTACTATATGATCCAGCAAAACCCTGAAGCCAGGCTGTTGAAGAGAAGCCTGTACACCATGTGCACTGTGGCATTTTTTATAGTAGTCAAGAGCTGGAAACAACTCAAATGTCTATCAAATAGTCTATAAAGAAGTTGGGTTGGTGGCACATGCTTGTAATCTTATCACTCAGGATGCTGAAGCAGTATGATTAAGAAGGATCTTGAGGACAGCCTGGGCTACACAGTGAAACTCTGTCTAATACCATAGAGAATATGGTATGCCTATGTGATGAAATATCATACATGATGTAATCTTATTCAAATAAGAAAGAAATCCCAAGGCACGTTACAGTGTGAATGAAACTGTGGAGATTGTGCTGATACCTGTATATGAAAGCAAAGGCTTGCTGACACAGCATATAGAAAGCTAGTATCCAGGGGTAAGGAGAGGAAGAAGTAAGAATTCTTCAGCTGATACGAGATTCAAGATGAAAGTTTGGGACACAGGTTTACAGCAGTGTGCACGTGATGAACACGATCCAACAGTGAATTCAGAGACTCCTCGTTGCATGAGGCGCTGAGAATAGGTGATTGGCCATCAACAGGACCATTTTATCATTCTGGCTAGGCTCGGGAACACAGAAAAATTTAAAAAGCCAGATAGATAAAAAGGCTGTGAGAGTGAAGATGCTTGCCACCAGGTCTGTTGACCTAAATTTGATCCGTAGAACCCACATGATGGAAAAAGAGAACTGATTCCTATAAGATGTCCTTCGACCTCTATACACATGCTGTAGAACGCTCATGTGTACATGTGCACACACACATATGCACAGACAATAAGTAGATAAATGTAATAAAAATAATAAAAAGAGAGGCTAGAGAGGTGGCTTAGCAGTTAAGAGCACAGGCTGCTCTTGCAGAGGACCTGGGTTTGAGTCCCAGCATTCACGTGGTGACTAACAACCACTCATAACTCCAGTTCCAGGGAATCAAGTGCCCTCTTCTGATCTCCTTGGGCACTGCATGACACAGGTGCACTTACATACAGGCAATACACTCATACACATAAAATAAACATAATAAATAAAATATTTTGTAAAAAAAATAATAAAAAGAATGTAAGAGTTGGAAGATAAGGAAAAGGGCCGGGACATGCCATATTCTGGGTGTGACACAGGCAATGCATCATGAACACACAACAGCTGCAGCTCTCTGCACTGGGATTGCACAAGATTGGCCCTTTTAACAGTCAGTGAGGATGGGAAAGGGGCTCCCTGATGAACTGCTAGGGGCTAATGGATTATGGAGGAGAGGCAATCATTTTGTTCTCCTGCGATCCACTGATAAGCCCACCAGACTCTAAATAGCTCCAAACCTACCATCACACAGGCGGTCCCTGTTAAATTCAGTGGGTCACAAACAAAGAGACATGAATGTGGGAAAGACACTTGTAGGAAGGAGGGGCTTACAGAAGGGGGGATAAGAGAGAGTGGGAGTGAACGGTCTCAAAATGTATTATATACATGCATGAAATTGTTAAAGAGCACATTTGAAATATGTTATTACTATTTTTTATTTTATGTGTATGAGTGTATTGCCTACATATATGTAAGTCCATAAGTGTCGTGCAATATCTGTGGAAGCCAGAAGAGGGCACTGGATCCCCTGGAACTAGAGTTACCAACAGTTGTTAGCTGCCATGTGGGTGCTGGGACTTGAGCTTGGGTCTTCTGCAGGAACAGTCAGTGTTCTTAACCACTGAGCTATCTCTCCAGCCACAAAGAGCAAATTTAATAAAAGTTATTGTTTAAAGTCTTTAAGGTGGTTAATTTTAAATGGTATTATTATTGTTGTGGTTATTATTTTGAGAGATAGCATTTAGCCCAGCCCGGTCTGGAATTGGCTGTGTAGCTGCCAAGGGTGCCCCTGAAGTTCTGATCCACCTACCTCCATCTCCTGAGTGCTGAGATCATAGGCATGCATCACCACCACATCCAGTTTATGGAGTGCTGAAGATGAAACCCAGAGCTTTGTGCCTGCTAGGCAAGCACTCTACTAACTGGGCTACATCCCAAGCCTAATTCTGATTATATAATGCTGTTAAGAACTAAAAATAAACACGAGGGCTGGAGAGATGGCTAGGCTGTTAGGAGCTCTTGCTGCTGCTCCTCCAGAGGACCTGAGTTCAATTCCCAGCACCCACTTTTGGTGGCTCAATACTGCTTGTAACTCCAGTTCCAGGAAATCTGACTACATCTTCTGGCCTCCATGTGTGGCTGCATGCTCATGAGACACATAAACTTACACAGGCACACAAATATATTTTAAAAATAAGAAAAAAAGAAATAAAAAAATTAAAAGAAATGCATTGTGTGTAGTTATAGTGAAACCCTGGTGCCTGTGAGGACACGTGACCAACTTGCTTGCTGCCAGCTTGTCTGACATGGTCTAGAGATGAGCATGGCTGGTCCTTCCTTCTGGGTGTAACCTCAGACCTGGTACACTGTGTGAAAACCAGAGCACTTCAAGGATGTGAGCAGAGCAAAGATGCTCTTGAAAAAATGAGTTGCAGTGAAGTCAGGAATCTCACTGCCCTACACTGAAGTCCATTAACGTGCAATCTTGAATTTTTGCTTGACTCTAACAATCCCGGGATCTTATTTATACTTCCTTTAAGACACTCAGGGGACTGCTGTCTTCTAAGCTGTCACTGCTCAGTCCTCTTCCCAGCATAGAGGCATTCTCTCAGTTTTTTTCCCCCAGAGTCCTGCCTTCTCTGCCCAGCTTGCCATTGGAATACTGAATATCAAAGAGAAGTCTGAAAATGTAGCCACCCCTTTCAAGTGTTGAGTGGTTTCTGATTCTTCCTGGAAATGAAAGTCCCTAAAGTCTTAAATGAGCTCTTGAATTTGTTCATCACGCTCTCAATTTTCTAAATGTGTTTTTAAAAAACTCTTCAGTAGAATGAGTCTGGTTAGAAAGAATCTGAGTCTGTATTATCTCCCTATCTATTCACGTCGACATCACAGCCTGCACTCTGCATTCTCTAGATCCTCCTTACCCTTTACGTACCAATTATGAAAAGTAAAAAGCTATTATTTATTTATTTATTTATTCATTCGTTCGTGCATGCATGCTGGCATGTGTGTAGAGGTCACAGGTTGACGTAGCCAGTGTGTGATGCCGAGTGTCTTTGTCTAAATGTCTTGCTCTCCACCTTAGGTTTTGAGGCAGAGTCTTGCACTAAACTCTGAACTCACCCATTCAGCAAGACTAGCTGGGCAGTGAGCTCCAAGGAGCCTTCTGTGTCTGCCTCCCTAGCAATAGGGTTAAAGGTGAATGTTATCACGTCCCAGCTTTTTATGTGAGTGCTGTGGATCAAACTCAGGTCCTCATGTTTGCAGAGCAAGCACACATGATCCATCTCCCCAGCATGGCCAAATATCTCTTGACATTGCTTAATGTACCCCTGAGAAAAAATATGTCCCCTGGTTTAGTATTACTGGTATAAAAAAATGCCATGATTTTAAGCTCGTTTCCAGAGTGGTTTTCCTATTCATCTGCCAGCACTTTGATCTGAAGTTCTCTCTGTCTACAGCACCTTCCTCTTTTCTCTACCTGTGCATTCCTGCAGAAAACCGAGCTGGGTCAGATCATGCAGGTGGGTCCTGGCTCCAAGACTGATAACTAGATTGAGCAGACCGGTAGTCCCGGTTGCCCCTTCCCTATCTTGTTCTTGTGACAACCTGACTGGACCTCAGCCTTCTTCTCCATGTTATACGTTTAGTGACAGTTCCTGGGCAGCAGACCTGACCTTTTTTCCTGAGACTTAGCGTCACTTCTGTACCATCTTGTTGCAAGACAGCTGTTTTGTGCTTGTGACAACAGCATCTTCTCTCTCCATAGTCACCCAACTACTATGACTTAGACTTCAGTCCCTAGGCACCAGGAACTGTATCTTGCTTCAGTGTCTTTCATTTCCTCCATGGAGTAGGAACTGAATAAATACTTTTCAAATCATACAAGGATAAAAGGAGACATCATCCCATTAGAATGAATCAGAGCATTTCACACCTGACACTCCTCAAGTCTGGGTCTTAATGAGGATCACCATGGATTGGTTTGTTTCTCTCCGCAGGTCAGCATTTGCTCTGTGGACCCTGAGGATTCTGGCCAACTAGACTCTTTACAAATACATATGTTCCCAAGTAGGATGAAGGAAACATTGCCTTAGGTCGTAAGGGACCCTGAATTCAGAAGAGGTCCTGCAGACCATGTGAGATGCACTGCTCAGGAAGTAAGAACATAATGAATTTAATTTAAAATACTTTATGTCTTGGTAATCACTTTTGGTGTCTTTAGGTCTTTGAGGGCACTTTGCATCCTTAATCCCAGCAATGCTGGCTTCCCAACAAGGAATCCACACATGTGGGTGCACACGTGCACACATGCACACACATACGCTCATTCATGTTTCCCCATACATGTGCACACACACACGCACACACTCATATACCTCTCCCCCAAATGATTTCATGAATATAAGGAGCAGGAAGCATCATACAAGGAAAGTTTAAAACATTCTAAATGGAAACAAGTAACTCAATAGAAAAGCCGCCAGACCTAAAGGAAGAGAGTCAGGCTTGCAGAGTTCTACAAGATATAGTTCCATACATCTTTGGCATTAAAAAAAATACTTTCAATATCAAAATAAGAGCAAGAATCTCAATCTCTCTCTGTCTCTTTTTCTCTCTCTCTCTCTCTCTTACCCAGCCTGACCTGCAACTCACTACATAGGTGAGGATAATCTTCATGTTCTGAACCTCTTGCCTCCACCTCCTGCATTCTGGGCTTACAGGCATGTGTCCCCATGCCGAGGTTTCTGTGGTGCTGGGAATCCAGCTAAGGGCTTTGGGAACGTTAGGCAGTCACTCTACCAATTAAGCTAAACTGAGCTACATCCCCAACCCCAAGACTTTAAAGCATCACTTTTAAGGGACTGGAGGTGTAGTTCAGTGGTAGAATGCTTGCCTAATATGAGAGAGGATCTAGGTCGGATCCCCAATACCACCAGAAATGAAAAAGAACTAAAGAATGTTTGTGCTTAGGAGCGGACAGAATGTAAATGAGCGTGGGGCTGATGCATACTTGACTGGCTGCTCTGGCAGCCGGATCTGCGGCAAAATGCTTAGAGAAATCCTTTCATTCACTACTCGCTTCTAAACAAATTTTCTGTGCTTAGTAATTTGCTTTTTGAGCCACCAACCTAGAATTTTTTTTAAAACCGTGAAACAATAGAAAACATCAAAGTGGTGATGGAGAAGTATTGCAAATTTCAGGTATTTTAATGCTTTTGTTTTGATAAATGCTTCCTCTCCCATCTGCCTCAAGGAAAGCCATTTCCTTTACGTCTTCTTTATGTTTTCCTTTACATCTGCATACTGCTCAGCCTGATAGCAGAAGAACACAGCTTCCATTTACTTTTTCCAGATTAAAAATCATAGCTTGAAGGTGTGGTTAATAACTGATATGAATAATGACAGGCAAAGAAAGTTGCTTTTAAAATGATCTCACAAATGAGATTTTTTATCTTATTGAACTATTATTGACCAAATACTAATGAATGACTATATATTTGGGGTTTTGTATTGAACTGGGTCTAAGCAATCAATATTTGTTGTTCTAGACCCTAGAAATTACGGATGCTGATAAACTCTCGGGGCATCTTTCCATTATTGAATACAACAGGAAAACAGATTTCAGGAAAGTCAGAGAGATAAACAGTCAGACAGCTGTTATTGTATATATCATTCATTTTTAGGGAAACATTTATCAGAAAACAGTTACCAAGTACAGCTGATGAAATGTGAATTTTTCTAAAAGCCCAGAAAAATGGGCAGAGGACCAACAAAGTTAGGTCTGGAGCCCACCAAGTGACATTTTGCTTGTTAGAGTAAGTTATTCATTTAGGGGCATGATGACCCCTCTTGTAACGATTGGAAGCTCTCAGATATGTTCCATGTCAAGACATTTCTTTCTTTTCCCTTTTCTTTTGTGTGTGTGTGTGTGTGTGTGTGTGTGTTGCATGTTGAAGTCAGAAGATGAAGTTGAGGGTCTTCTGTCCACCTTATTTTTTGAGACAGGGTCTCTCATCGAACCTCTAACTCCTTGATTTAGCTAGGCTGACTGGCATGAGCCCCAGAGATACTCTAGTCTCTGCCCCACCCTCAGTTACATACACCCGCATTGTACCTGGCTTTTGCATGAGTGCTGCGGATCTGAACTCAGGTCCTTGTGCTCTGTGACAGGCACTTTACCTCCTGAGCCAACCCTGAAGATATCTCTTGACTCTTTCATTGTTCACTGCCAGGGTCCGTGAAAAGATAATTCACTTGTCTTTCTGTGATCTGGTTTTACCTTAGAAGCCACTCAGACCATTCAGCTAATGGACTTTGTAGTATCAAATTGGGGCAGGCATCTTTACTCATTGAGCAATGTTGGCCCTACAGTATGAAATATTGGAAAGGATAATAAGATATCTGTTTTGCCTGTCATGTCAATCAAAGAGACCTCATTGAATTCACCAATTTGTCCATTTCTTTTAGATTTTCAAATATACTGTAGTGTAGATTTTTACAGTATTCCCTTATGTTATTCTGGATCTCTTTGGTGTCTGTTATGATGTTTCGCCTTTTGTCTGTTTTGTTAATTTGAATTTATTCCTTCTTCCTTTTGGTTAGCCAGGCTAAGGGTCTTCTTTATTTTTTCAAAGAAGCAGCTCTTAGACTTATTGGTTCTTTGTATGGTTTCTTTCTTTCTATTTGATTAGTTTCTGCTTGGATTTTTATTATTTCATCTCATCTGCTAAATTTGGATCAGTTTGTTCTTGCTTTCCCAGATTCTGGAGTTGTACCATTAAGTCATTTATTTGTGTGCTTTCTGATTTTTTTGTTTGTTTGGTTGGCTTTTGAAGTAAGGACTCCCTGTAGCCCCAGTTGGCCTGCAACTTGCTATGTAGACCAAGCTGGCCTCAGCCTCACAGAGATCGTCTCACATCTGCCTCCTGAATATTTCAATTAAAAGTGCCACTATGGCCAGCACTTTCTGGTTTTTAGTGTAGGTACTTAGAGCTATAAATGTCCCTCTTAGGAGTGCTTTTAAAGTGTCCCAGAGGTTTTGTTGTGCTGTGATCATTTTCTTTTAGTTCTAAGGATACATTTATTTCTCTCTTGATTTCCTCTTTGACCCATTAATCATTCAAGATGTTGTTTAATCTCCGTGAGTTCATGTAGTTACTACAGCTTCTTTTGCTGTTAGTTTTATGCTTTATTGCACTGTGGTCCAATAGAATACATGTAATTATTTCAATTACTTTGTATTTGTTGAGGTTTGTTTTGTGTCCCAGAATGTGGGCTATTTTAGAGAAACTTCCATGGGCTGCTGAGTAGAATGTGTATTCTCTGGAACTTGGTTGGGATATTCTGCAGATGTCTGATAGATCCATCTGATGTATATCATTTAATTCAGATGTTTTTGTTGATTCTTTGCTCAGATGACCTGTCTATTGAAGAAAATGAGGTACTGAAGTCACTCACTATTATTGAGTTGAGGTTAATCTGTGTCTTAAAGTCTAGTAGTCCCCTTTATGAAATTGGGTACACCAAAGTTTGTGGTACTGTAAACACAGCCAAACACACATGGATGGAGAGGTCATGGATCCTAGAGAAAAACCTACTTTTACCACATCCCTAGATCAATGTAATTTTTTACTGTATTCTAAACATGTATCATATTTACAGACAAGTGAACCTCTTACCACTCATGAAAGAAGCTTCTTTTTATAACAGATGGAGACTCTTACAAAGTTCCCCAACTGGTCCAATGCAGAGAATAAATGTCTGTGAGGTGCCCAGCCCTAAGTGATGCATCTACAATGCAACTTCTGTACCTAAGACTCAGGAATCATAGTGGAACAAGGAGGAAAGAATATTAATGTATCTCTTAACTTTCATTAACAAAGCTTCCTCATTCAACAGATGGTCATGAAGCCAGAAAACCACAACTAGCCAAAGTGCAGAGAATAAGAGACTGTACCTTCCCCTGAATAGGACACCTGTATAAAACATCTGCCACCCAAGGCTCAGGGACCTTTGCAAAAGAAGGGCCTGAAAGACTGTAAAAGCCAGAGGTGGTGGATAAGTTTCCAAACAGCTGGGAATTTTCCAGACAGCTGAGAAAGTACTCATATAAATTCACAGCAATGGTCGCAGCATGCACAAGACCCATGCCAACTCTAGCTACATAAAATCCCAGCATAGAAGCAGGAATATGGGGAAGAAACCTCAATCTTAGCTGAGGGACTTTGGCAATCAATAACTACTGGGGAGGGAAGAATTGTTTTTCTGCAATAGGTAGATCAGGCTCCAGTGGATGAACACTCACTGAGGGACATTTGGGCATGCAAGCTTGACTTGATAGGCTTTAATATATATGACAGAGTACATGAAATCTGGTGGGGGGCTATGAAAGGGGTGCAGGTAGGAGAGGGGGGGTCTTAAGTGATGAAAACATATTGTATGAAATTCACGAAAGTTCAATAAGACATACACACATTCTCAGTGTTAGATCTTGATAAAATGTCCTATTTTCAGGACATTGGGTGGATTTTCTCTGTCACATTTTGAATTTATTGTTGCTATGTAGGAAGCTTTGAGTTGAATCAAATACCTAAGTGTTTAATAATGGAAACAAAGACCAGTTGTACAATAAATTTCCATTGCATCCTGACACAAAAGAGTACCGCAAAGTAAAGCTCTTAGTTTCTGAGGAAAGACTCACACGTGTGGCATTGGTGTTGTCATAAATTCCTAAATACGCATAGAGGACAAGCTGGCAGCAAATAATGTAGTTCTAGGAACTGTACTCATTGGAATTGTGATAGAAATTAGGTATATAGACATTTCTCCTATGATGATAAAGATATGGCATATTTGACAATAAGTCCATCACAAAATTATTTAGAACAGCTTCTCAGTGGAAGTAATCCATCAGAAGGGGACTGAAATAATATTCACTTGTAGCAGAGTATTACAGAGAATTTAGAATGACTCATTTTTAATTACATGGAATTATAAGTCATTGTGCATCTTATCTAGAAGACCCTATGACTAGCTCATCATGTTTAGTTAATTCTTTGGGATTTCCAGCGCAGTTGATAAATGGCTTTGTGACTGGTTTTTTAGCTCAAGACCTATTTAAGGATGTAAAACAATTGATTTGAGAGGTTGAATAGAAGGACTGTTTCCAGAAGAATGTCATTGGGTATGGTGGACTTTCTCCTGTATCCTTGTCTGGGGAGGGGAGTCCTAGAAAGACTCTTTGGAGGATGTATTTGAGCTCTCAGAGCATAGGAGGACATGCTTGACTTCTGCCTGTGGAGATCAAAGATAAACAATAAGAGATAAGGGAATAAAAAGCAAGCAGCTGCAGTTTAGTCACGAGAGCAGACATTTTCTGTGAGCTTTAAGAATTGTACTTGATAGGCTGTGGTTTAGACACCAGTTCCCCAATCTTCAGCTTCTAGATGAAGGAATGGGTTGATTGCAACAGTTTCTAACCACAGGTCTGCTCCAGCCTTTCTTGATTACCTAAAAGACACCTTGCCTACTGATAACTCTCCATAGATATATCTATCTTATTTCTATTCTTGTTGATTGCAAATGGCAAGATGTCCCCTTTTATATGGTTGAATAATAGCCCATTCTCTGTGTGTGTGTGTGTGTATATATATCACATTTTAAATCAATTCATTTGTTGATGAGTACTTTCCATTCCATATCTTAACTATTTTAAGTAGTTGGATCATATGAAAATTCTATTTTTAGCTTCTTGAGTAATCTCCCTATAATAGAGATAAAGGCTGCACTAATTTCCATCCCCACCAGCAATGGTTGGGCTTTTTCTGCATCCTCTTTGACATTTGTCCTTCATCATTCTGATAACATCCATTCTAATGACAAGGACATGAGATAATATGACATGGGAATTTGAATTTGGCTTTAAGCCTCTGAGCCTGAGCCTTTAACATTGGTGCCCACTCTCCAGCCCTTCGGTTAAATAGATATAATTAAACTAATTTCTACTGAGTTATTGGTATGTCCATAGACTAATTCATTTCTCAACTCTCACCAGAGAACCACTCTTATACAGCAGATGGTGGCTGACACAGAGCCCCTCGACTGCCCAATGTGCAGAGAACGAGAGACAACAGACTGCTTATCCCTGAATTAGGACACCTATATCAAACTTCTGCCTCCCAAGGATCGATAGTACCAACTTATGCCAGTTGTTGCTTAAAGATAGCTCTGTTGCCAAGCGTGGTGGCACACATCAAATCACAGAGCTCCAGAGGCAGAGGCAGGCAAGTCTCTGCAACACTGAGGCCAGCCTGGTCTACATGGTGATTTCTAGGTTAACTAGCACTACAGGGAGATGCCAGAGAGAGAGAGAGAGAGAGAGAGAGAGAGAGAGAGAGAGAGAGAGAATATTATTGATATTTTCTTTTTCTAAAAGTTTTATTTGTTTTAACTTTATGTATATGAGTGTTTTACCTGTATGCATGCAAGTGCACTACATGTGTGCCTGGTGCCTGAGGAGGCCAGGAGAGGGCATCGAATCCCCTGTAACTGGAGTTACTGATGGTTGTTAACCACCACGTGGGCGCTGAGAAACAAATCCAGGTCCTCTGCAAAAGCAGCCAGTGCTTTTAACCCTTGAGCCATCTCTCCAGTCTCAGATATTTTATTACCACCACAAATTATTACTTCTGTTCTTTACTAATTTGGCAGTCTATTGGTCTGGATTTGTAGTTTTATATCGAAGGACAGTGAATCATTCTTTGATTTCTTGGGTTGTCTTTGTCTCCCTGGTCTCTGCAGTCAATCTGCAGGATGGCGTAGGACTATCTGCATTTGACTCAACATGTCTGCGTTGGGACAAGTGGCTTTTACTGCTTCAAATTTCATGACATGTTTTATTGATATTTGGGAGACTTTGTAATTTTGAAACTCAAAATCATGATATCTTATTTGTTTGCAATATCTTATATGTTTGCATGTGTGTGTGGGTGTGTGGGGGGGTCCATGCTTGTTGTCTTTCTCCCTGGCTCTCCACTTTACCACTTTATTTTCTGAGACAGGTCTCTGATTGCACCTAGAGCTGGTCAATTCAGCTGAAGAGCCTTGCGCCTCTGCTTTCTGAGAGCTGGGATGAAAGGTGTGTACCACCAAGCCTGGGGTTTTTCATGGGTGATGGGGATGGAATTCAAGTTCTCATGGTTTCATTGCAAGCACTTTACTGACTGGGCTATCTCTCAGTCCCTGGTATCTTATTTCTAAAAAGGAATTTTCCTTCCAATGAATGTAGTCTATTGTGCTTTCTTAACAGAAAGGTACTGAGGTGGATCACTCTTCTTTTAATCAACGCTGAATTACAGGTTAGTGAAAGTTCCTCAAATTTTACAAAGAAATTGAAAAACACAAAAAATACAGAATATCAGAGCCAATTGTGGATTTTAGAGAATGGATAACTGGGGGCCCCCACCTTTTCTAGTGCCATGTGAGGTATTTAAATACTGAAGAGAGGGCTGGGCATGCTAGCACATGCCTTTAATCCCAGCACCCAGAAGGACGAGGCAGGTAGATTTCTGTGAGTTCAAGGCCAGTCTGGTCTACATAGTTAGTTCCAGGCAAGCTGGGGCTACAGGAAGACCCTGTCTCAAAAAGACCAAAATAATAACTAAATACCTAAATAAATAAGTAATAAATACTAGATAGAGAGAAGCTCAGTTAACCTGGAGTAAAGAGACATGTCATGTTGGAAAGGCAGTTGGCTCTCTCTGTTCACTCAAAGGTAGATGGTGCCCCTGGACTCCAAGGAACAAAGAATGAACAAATTACGAGCTCTTGGGGTCTGGGTGGCCCCTTCATCCTGCTGCTGTGAAGCCTTCCACAGGGAGAGATGGAGAGACAGTCTTACGGCCCAGCCTAGGCTGTGAGTCTTATGTTGCAGGCACATATATTTTGATGGTCTGGGTTTTATGGTCCATGCTCTGCTCACTAGAAGACATGGGAACAGCATCTTTAAAAGACACTGGGTGTTCAGAGATTACTTGTGTGCTTTATACTAACCATGCTTAAAATTTTCTAAACTGCATTATAAATATCAGGGATGGTGTGTGTGTGTGTGTGTGTGTGTGTGTGTGTGTGTGCATATGGGTATGTGTGTGTGAGTGTGTACAGTTCAGAGGTCAAAACCAGGGTCTTACTCAATAAGTCTCCACCTTATTTTAGGGGACAGTTTGTTCACTGAATTTGGAGGTCACCAATTTGGCTACAGTGACTGGCAAATGAGCTCCAGGGTCTGCCTGTCTCTAGCCCGTCGCCTGCCAGTGATAAGGTTACAGATGAACACCACTGAGCTTTGCATTTTTATGTCCATTCTGGGAATCCGAACTGAGGTCTTCATGTTTGTGCAACAAGCACTTTACCAAACTAGCTGTCTCCCAGCCCCCAGGGAGTGGGATTTTTGTTTGTGTTTTTTTGAGACAAGAATTTCCTGGGACCTCATCTGCCCCAGAACTCACTATGTAGACCAGGTTGGCTTCAATTTCACAGAGATCATCCTGCCTTTGCCTCCTGAGTGCTGGGATCAAAGGCATTTGCCACCAAGCCTAGCTGTTCAGGGAGTGTTTTGAAAAATTTTGTAGCAGGTTTTCATTCTGACTTGTGCAGAATCTATTTCTTAAAATACTTTTTGGTTTTCTTTGCTCTAATGTCATCTCTCATTACTGATCATACGTTTCCTTCTACACGTTTTCCTGCTTTACTTTGGCTTAGAAGTAATAAACTCACTACTATCATCAAATATTAATAGTGACACGTAGTTTTTGTTTGTAATGGAGAAGATTCCCCATTTTTTTGGTTGCTTTAGAAAAGCCTGAATTTCTCCAACAAATCTGCTTGTTCAGATAGCGTGTGCTCCTCGTGTGTGTGCTGGGATGGAGCACTGAGCAGATGTGGCTGTGGCGCTGTGACTCTATTCTATTCAGTGCTGTTGTGACTTATGTTTCTCATTACTTACATTCATTAAAAAAAACTCTTTATTTTCTGTAGGAATTTGGAAATTATTTCAAAGATCTAGTTTTGGGGGGAAATATATAATTGCTGTGAATCTGTGCTGATTTGTTTGTAACACAGGTAGCAGAAAACATCTGAATGATCTTTGGTCAATATTTACATTTTGTTTCACTCAGGATTTGCGGTTTTACCATTATTCACTAGTTTTCTTTTCAGGTTTTCTAATGTTCTTTTTCCCTGTTCGTATGCATCTACAGAGGCTGTGTTCTCCCCTGGGAACTGCAGCATGACCTCTGCACATGTGTCTGGCCCAGGCAGACAACTGGAAATTGGGCAGCTTCTCCACATCCTCAAGTCATTGCGACTTGGGTCTTCCCAATGACCACTCCCAGCCTGATTTCATGCATGGGCTCCTTCCATTGTCTTATCATGTTTCCTAGCTCACTGCTCCCAGGACATGAGTTTGGTATCTGCATTCCTAGCTGGATGCTCCACGTGGATCAAATTTATCCACTATTGACAGATATTGACTAAGGGAACTAGGAGCACAATCTGTGAAGGAATCAGAACGCAAGCTTTTCTCACTAGCCTTTGTTAGTGGATATTACTTATTGGGACAGACTGAGGGTCTCCTGTATGTAAAGATTTCATTTCAATTTGAATTTGATTGGATGTTAGAAGTTCATGTGGACGTCTCATAATCTAATTATATTTGTTATTTGTCCGGGAATAATAAGACAATGATTCTATTTTCTATTTACCTGATACCTTTGCTATATTCTTCCTTACTCAAGCCAAATACAAATCACAACCATGAGAATTTCAGGCATGATTGAAATATTTTCAATATCATTATGAATGTTTAAAAAATTAGAGGCTGGGGAGATGCCAGTGGCAAGGGCGCTTTCTCTGGTAGCATGAGGACCTGGGTTTGAATCCCCATGCACAGAAGCAGGGCTTTGTTGTGTGTGTCTGTAAGGTCAGCACTGAAAGGCAGAGACAGGCAGAAAGAGCTTGCTGTGCAGTCAAACTAGCCAAGAGAGCCCCTTTCAGGTTCACCGAGAGAGCCTGTCTTCAGGCAGTAACACCGAGAGCAATGGAGGAGGAGCCTGATGACCTGCTCTGGCTTCTACCTGGGTGCGGACAGGCTAATAGACCGGCACACTCAGATGCATGCAGCACACACATATGCCACATGCACACACACAAATACATATTTAAAAGAAATTAATTAAAAATTTATACTCAGAAACATATTAAAACGAAGGTCTAGATTTGGAAAAGCAGATGAATAAACCTGGAGTAGTTTGACCAATATGAAATACTTCAAAGTGTATAAGAAGACTGTATTCATGGAAATATGAAGAGTCTGAGAAGCAAAAAATACTTTCAGGGTACTGGGTTGGAGAAAACCACCCATGACGTATTTGTTTGGATAAGGATACGCATTGGTTTGGTTCAGTGTTTTTGACATTTTATCTCCCTGTTCTTTCTTTCTTCCCTGCATAGTCAAGGCACAGATTTTTGTTTTTATGATCTCCTAAGTCTGTTTCACTCTGCTACCTATTTTTCTTTTGTGTGTGTGTATGTTTATGTGTGTGTGGTAGCATGTGTGTACATGTGTGTGTGTGGAGGCCAGAGATCAAAGCTGGGTGTCCCTCAGTCTCTCCCCAACCTATCTTTTGAGACAAGGTCTCTCACCAAACCTAAAGCTTGCTGATTTGGCTGGACTGACTGGCCAGCGAGTCCCAGAGGGCCACCTGTGTCCACTCCTCACCCAAGCATTGAGGTTATAGGTGCACACCTCTCTCTCTGCTCAACGTTTTGTGTGGGTTCTAGGACCTCCAAACTCAGATCCTCATGTTTGTGTGGCAAGCCCCAACTGAGCCATCCCCAAGCTCCGGTGATGTCTGCCAGTGTTCACCCGCTGCTGTGCTCAAGAAACAGGGCGTCTGAAGGGCGAACTTGCTGTGACATCTGGATCTGCAGTCTCCTGGATGGAAAAAGCTAAAATAATCTGCACACGTGCAGACACTTTCAGGAATTTCAGTTGGCCGAATTTGTGTGATGAGGGGCCAAGATGTGCTCTAGTTCCTGCGGATCTGTGACTTACAGGGAAAGAAAACAGCTGCAGCTGCTCCCTTCTTGCTACTGTCCATTCAGGTCAACCCTCCAGCTAGCTGACTCATGGAAGAGTCATTTCATTGCACCCAGACATCACAAGTGGAGGAGATGATGGTGGAATCTTTGTGTGGGAAGATCATCCTGAAAAGAAAGAAAAATATGAAATTAATCCCATAGAATTTGTCAAGAAATTAAATCAGGGGAGCACCCTTGTATTTTGTGATTACTATGTGCAAAACACAATACTGGTGCTCATGGGAGATGTGGTCTTTCAGAGGCGGCAGCTACCACAGAGTGGTTGTTTCATCAACTGAGTAACATGATCTTCGTAATGAACCCTTTACTATCTTTCTTCCCTGAAGCAGATCGGAACTACTGTGCATGTCTATCAACGGGCAGGTTCCCTCTCCCACTGCCACATCCCACAACCACTGTTTCTTAATCTGATCCCATCTCCCTGTGTCCATCAGTCTCCTTTCCAAACCTTTCCTTGCTTCCTAGAATTTCTGGTCAATGTCTATCTATCCATCTATCATCGATCTTTCTACCATCTCTATCCATTCTCTGTTGATCGTCTGTATACTCTATGCATCATCTATATTGATCATCTATCATCTATATCCATCCTCTATCAGCTATCCATCTATCACCTATATACTGTATGTATCATCTATATCTATCATCTCTCTGTCTAAAATCTATTAATTTATCTTATCTATCATCTAAATCATCTATCTGTAATCTATCATCTATATAACATCTATCATCTATTTATCATCTATATCTATCTACTATGTATTCATCTATCATCTGTAACTATCACCTATTTGTCCTCTAGCACATATATTTCCATTTAGCTGCCTGTAATCTATCACCTGTCTAACATCTGCCGAACATTTATAACTATCATCTATATCTATCTACTATCTATCCATCATCTATCTACCTATCTATCATCTATCTGTCTTCCTTAAACCTTTTCTTCAGTAACTGTTGCTCTCCTTCCTTGACACTGTTTCTCAGCCCCATGCGCCTCATGGTTCCTTCTAGATGGTCTGCCCGCTTCCTACTTTCAGAATTCCCAGATGTCAGCAGTCAGGGTGCTCCAGTGAAACAGAAGTGACAGGATCAACAAACCACTTGTGCAAGAACGGCCCCCTGACCCCCATATTGATAACACAATAGAGAAATGCTGCTGGTAATCACAGCCGTCACTTGTAGAGTCATCCTAGTGCATTTTCCTTCCCCTTCAGCAAGCTGTTCACCAAGCAATGGCTCTTCACCTGCTGTGCTGACTTGTTATAGGTCGGATTTGAACTGTCCCCACCTTGTCCTCAGTGCTATAATGCTTAGAGGTGAGGCTTTAGGGATCCTGATTGGATCACGAGGGCTCTGGATGAATCCTTTGATAAATCTGTAAACTGATAGTCTGTTGGGAGATCATGGAAACTGCGGAGCTGGGAACATGACCTTGGGGGCGCATGCTCAGTGGCTAGCTCTTGTCCCTGGGCCTCTTTCTTCTGTGAAATGCTTCCTGCCATGATGTTCTGCCTCACCATGGCTTCAGAAGCAACGGATCTAGTGATCATGGGCTGAAACCGCTGAAATGGAATCTAAACAAACCACTGCTCTAAGTTATTTGTCTATATCAGTAGAAACCTGACTAATGCAGAACCCAGATTTTTGCTTCTGAAGGCTTTGGGTCATCAGAAAGTCCAACTTGGATTGGATTATTGTTGTTTTCCATCAACCTTAATTACTGGATGTACTAATACTAAGAGATTCCCTGAGGAGAACTGTAGACCCAGCCTTCCTCCTCTTCACTGTTGAATAATAGTCAGTGTCCTCTTATTAGTCAGGATCAGTTACCCAACCTTAACAATAACTTCATTGTTGGTCTTCTGATTCAGAGGGGAGTGGCTTCCTTTACTAGTAGACTCTTTGTTGCCTTTCCTGGTAACAGCTTCTTCTCTTTGTGACTAAGATTCTAGGTCAGGAGGGCATAAGGTGTCGGGAGGAAACCAACATTTCCAAGCAGATCAGCAGGGACAATGGTGAGTGGTTTTCAGGAACTGTAGCCATTGTCAGTATGCCTCTCCAGCCTCTCCTGATAAGAGATTCCCAGCATTCACCAAGAGAAGTTCTAGGAAAACTAAGTCTGAGAAATCCACAAGTGCTGTTTATAAGCTGAAGACCCAGGAGAGTTGTTGGTCAGCTCCAGCCTGAGCCAGAAGGCTTGAGGATTAGAGTCACTGATGGCACAAGACTGGCTTCCAGAGCAGATCAGCCTTGGGGCCCAAGCAGCTGGGCAGCAATGGAGACTACTGCGCAGTCCCTGGCTCTGCTGTTTGTTCTGAGTGGTTTGGGTGAGGCCACACACATTGGAGAAGGCAGGCCACTCATTCAAATGATGACCTCTCTTGAAACCACCCTCAGAGACACACAGAAGTGTTTAACCAGACATGTGGGTACCCTGTGGCCCAGTCAGGTGGACACATTAACCACCATGCATTGCCCCCCTCCCTCGATGACTTGTGTTTAGTCACCCTCTTCTTTTCTGTCCATTTTGATTCCTGTAATGTCAATAACTATGGCCTCTAGAAATAGACCTTGTCTTATCGTTCAAAGTATAATTTAAAATATTACCTTCCAAATTCCATGGCCTTGTACACATCAGCATACTGAACAATGCAAAAATCTGGGAAGTATAATCTTGCGTGTACTTGGACATTTATAATGCCCTAGTCCAGTCTTGCTCAAAACATTGCTAGTGGGCTGATGAGATGGCTCAGCAGGAAAAGCACTTACTGCCAAGCCTGATGACTTGACTTCAGTCCTTCTCCCCTGACCTCTACAAGTGTGCCCTGGCACACACATACACATACATACACATACAAATACATACACATACAAACACATATAGACAAATACATGTAATTTTAAACCTAAAAACTATGGCTTAGTGTTTGATGGATTGTATTCAAGACATGACTTCACATACAGCAGAATGAGAAGAAAAGTGATCTGATTAGTAAAACAAGGAGGAGGGGGTGAGTGCCAGAGCCTTAGCTTGAAGGTCAAGGTTGTCCTATCAGAAATTTCATGAGAAGGAGACTGCCTCAAATGCAATGTACAGTGACTTCCATCAGCCGGCTTAGCAGGCGTCCACTAGCAGCTCTGCCTTGCGGGCTGGAGCATGTGCTATGAGTAGAAGCCAACAGGTCCCCAAGAGCAAGGCAGCAGGACACTAAGAGGCAGGTCTGAACATGCCCAGGCGATACTTAGGGAATAGTCTTCATTCACCATTCCTATGATTTTTCTTTTTCTGAGACAAGGTCTCCCATGGCCCAGGCTGGCCTTGAACTCGCTAGGAAGCCAGGGATAATTCCCGACCTTCCTGCTTTCATCCCATGTGCTGGCATCAGGCTTCCCCACACTCAGTGTGCTGTGCTGGGGATGAAACCTCGGGCCTCCTGCGTGCCAGGCAAGAATGCTACAGCTGAGCTACATTCCTAGCCTGATATCTTTGAATTTGCCAAATACTTTAAGACCCAGATTTTAAATTTAAAATGTGATTTTAATATACTGTTGGGAATGGTATATTGCCATTTGGGGACTCTGAACGATGAAATAATAAATGACTTTCACAAAAATATTGCAGTGATAATTTTGGACGTAGAACTCATTTTTTTTTACATGCTTCCGGATGTTTCCCTGGCATTTTTGTTTGTATTTGGGGGAGGGACCCTTTATTTCTGCATGTCACCCCTTTGCTGGTTTCACAACTTTCTGATACATCCTCAGGAAGAACTTTTCGGCTCACTAAAGCGTTATTCTTGGAATTAATTGAAAATCAAGGCTTAATATAAATTGTCTTGCTTCTATAGACTGCACAGTCAATCCTCTCCCCAAACCCGGAGATTTTCCTTGTGAAATTAATGCTACTGAATGTTCTGTTGTATATTCCTCAAGTTATCTGTCTTTCAGAGAATCTAAGATGGATGGTTTTTGGTTTTAATTCACAAACAGATAGAGTTCCACAACATAAATGGGAAGTGCTGTGTTTACAGAAGCACTGCTTGTTTCTTTGTGAGATGTACATGGATATGTGTTATGTGTGTGACGTGCGTGTTATGTTTGTGAGGGGTTTGTGTTTTGTGATGTGTGATGTGTTTATGCATGATGTGTGTGATGAGTGTGTGGTGTGTGTGATGTGAGTATATGATGTGTGTGTCTGTGTGTGTTCATGTGTGAATGAGGTCAGAGGACACCCTCACATGTTGTTCCTTGACTCCCGCCTTATTTGAGGCAGGCTGTCTTTAGCTGTTCGTGGTTGCCTACGCCAAGCTAATTGTATAGAGAGCTTCTGGCAATTCTCCTGTCTCTACCTCCTCTCTGTATAGGAGTTCTGGGTATATACTTTAATCCAGGAGCTTTGTGTGGTTTCTGTGGATTCAATTCTGGTCCTCACACTTGCACAGGAAGCACTTAATACAGACAGCCCTCTCCCCAAACCTTGGTCAATTCTTTTTATGAATTTTAATTTAATAATAATTTTAAATAAATTAAATGTATATGAGTATATTTTATACTTCTGTGAAAGCAGAAAATGTCTTCCTAGTCTTGGTTAGTATGATTTCATTTTATTTTATTATGTGTATGCATAGCCTGCGTGTATGTAAGTGTACTCAAGTCGCAAAATGCCCAAAGAGTTCAGAAGAGGGCATCAGAAGCCCTGGAACTGAAGTTACAGATATGGTTAGCTGCCCTGTGGGTGCTGGGAGCTGAACCCAGGTCTTTTTCAAGAGCATCCAGTGCTCTTAATTGCTGAGCTATCTCTCCAGCCCTTAATTCAGGGTTTTTAAGGAGATAGAGAACTAAAAATAAAAATAGAGGGAGTCTTGGTTGAGTTATGCCAAATTATATGACAGAGAAACTGTTCAGCAAGACTTAGCTCTCCAAACAGGTGATGAACAGCCAGATTCATAGTGCTCCACCAGTTTCCCACTGATCTCATACTTGGTGTTGCTGATAATTTGTGCTAGCTTACTAAGGATGTGCGTGCCCTCTTTACACCAAGACAAACTTGAAAACTGACAGGCACGAATTAAGGGTGCAGAATGTACCTAGGAGCACTGTGGAAACTCTCTGACCTGAGTGGGAACGAGGTCCATTTATCTCCTGATAGAGAGGTGTTCTGACTCACTCATCTGGCCAGATTCAGACTGTTAAATTAGCTCCATATTAATGATCTCTATGTTCCCAACCAAAGAGGAGAAGAAAAAAAAGAAAAGATCTGGCCAGATAGTTCAATAGGTAAAGGGCTCACTGTGCATGTATGAAGCCCTGAGATCAATTTTTCAGAACCCACATAAAGCCAGATGCAGTAGCACACATCTGTAATCACAATGTTTCTATGCAAAGGTAGGCCGGCTTGCCTGGAGTACACACGGACAAACAAGAAAGCGCATCTCAAACCAAGTAGAAGGTGAAGATGATCATCCAAGGCTGTCCTCTAATCTCCACATGTGCACCTTGTAGCCTACATACACCCACCTTTATGCACACAAATGTGCATCCCAATTGTTACCAGGATCTTGCTTGGTCTCTGTCAGAAGAAGTCAGACAAGGCACATAGACCATCCTTTAGAAGACAGGGGGAATTTACAAGATAAAGCAGAGCACTCTCATGCTTTAAGAGTACACAGTGGCCAAAGGGACTGAAGCTGAATTTACATTTAAAACAGGTTTTACATTGTTTCTTAAATCCCTGGACAGTTTTCCTGAGGTGTGATTTCCTGTCCAGGTGATTGACAGGTTCATTCTTTGGACCAGTAATCAGGTAACAGGGAGATTAAGATGCAAAAAAGAATAAAAACGAAAGTTTAAAAATAGTCTTGGTTTTCCAGGAGGACATGGCCTTCCCTTGAAGGACCTCAACTAGCCCTGCCACCACCAGCTTCCTTCTTTCTGTCTACTCTGAAACCATCCTTGCTTCCCAGTGCTGTGGTGGTGTTTCAAGTGCTAAGGAGGGGCCAGTGTGGAGCCTCTCCCTTCCTGTACCTATCATTGTCTTCTCACTTGCAAAAATCAATGTGTTACTAGAGACACAGGGACTAGAAACTGCAGCGAGCCTCCACTCCACAGATCTGCCAGGTGCCAAAGAGCAAGTCTATGGACAGATGTCTCTGTCAGGAATGTGACTCTTTTACCAATCATCCCAGAAAAGTTCTGAGATCTTTCCTTTTAGAAAATGAGGAACAGAGGCTGGAGAGATGGCTCAGTGGTTAAAGGCACTGACTGCTCTTGCAGAGGACCTGGGTTCAGTTTCCAGCATCCACATGGTGGTTAAGAAGAATCAGTAACTCCAGTTCCAGGGGATCCAAAACCCTCTTCTGACCTTCATGGGCACTGCCTGACTTGAGTGCACTTACATACATCCAAACAAAACACTCACACACATTAAATAACTAAATAAACTTATAAAATTAAGTTAAAAAGAAATATGGAAGACTTTTCTTTGAGATGCATAATCTTACTCCATTTTCCCAAGCCTGATCTTGAATAAAATTCTCTCTTCCAATCTCTCTTTTCTGGTTTGTTTGGTAGGGGCGGCAGATAGCAAATCTTCCAGGGCCCAGGAACAATCACATTCCTGTAGTTTCAGGTCTTGGCTTTACGAGCAGCTGAATATGAGGGAGGATGCATCCTCAGTAACTTCAGTCTTGTTAATAACTGGTAGCCACTTAGCACAATGACCTACGGACGTATGAGGCTCCCACTCCCAAAGGTCCCACCACCTGCCCACATCACCACTAAACCTTTAACATGTGGAATTTTGGGAGACTTTCAACATCCACACTGGTCCTGTGAGAAAAAGTTAATTGACACATTGATTTCAACCAAAGCAGGAAGTCTAGCCACCCCAACCTGGAATTCATGCTGTTATTATAAAGATATTTAAGATAAGAAATGTCATCTAATCCAGGTGCTGTGGTGCATGTCTTTAATCCCATCACTCCAGAGACAGAATCGGGGGAATCTCTAGGAGTTTGAAGCCAGCCTTATCTACATAGCAAGCTGCAAGCTAGCTACCAGAGTTGCATTGATGAGACCATCTCAATAACAAAAAACAAAACAAAACACATAACTCTTAGATTAAATGTTATTCTAAGACTCTAAGTTGACGATTCATTATGCAGCAATAAAAAGAATGAAAACAATGCGGTAGTTCCCACATTAAACCTAGTACATTCCTCACCTTCACTTTCTGTCTCTGGCTCCCTTGTTCTCTTCAATGCAGAGTCATTCATTCTCCATGGAAGATATGTTCAATTTAGCTTTAAAATAATGTTGCCTTCCAGAATAGAAAATAGCACAAGCTAGGACTAAAGAGATGGCACAGTGGTTAAGAGCACTGGCCGCTCTTGCAGAAGACCTGGATTCAGTTCCCAGAATTCACATGATGGCTAACAGCCTTACATAACTCCAGTTCCAAGGGATCCCATGCTCTGTACTGACCTTTGTGGGCATTGCATAACACAGGTGTACTTACATACATGCAGGCACAGCACTCATATACATAAAATAAAAATAGCAATAAATAAAATATTTTTTAAATAGCACAAGCCAGCTCTGTCCTTGAAAAGAAATATACCCATGCATTTACTTCTGGGTGTGTCTGATACTGTTTTTATCATTTATAACTGATTTCATACTTTATGATATAGTGGTTTATAAGTGCTTACATAAAATTGTACAGAAAGAGAAATCAGAACTAAAATGGAGAACAAAGAGGACCCTCAACTGACCTTGAAAAATGAAAACTACATTTATCTAGTGGAATGTTGGTTTTACAATTTACCTTGTTTGCTAAAGAATCTGCAATAAATTCTGCTGTTAGAGAAAGTCTTAACCTCTGCCCTTAATATCTGTGTCTACAAACATGTCTAACCACTTAACCACAGAAGGAATTTTCCTTCAGTGGTCCTAGGGTATGTAAAATCTATACTGGTGATCACGTCGACTATAATTTAAACTCAGCAATGTTGTGACAGTTAAGGAATGATGTGAGAAAATATATAAAAACTATAAGAAACAATGGTCATGGCCTCGAACTTCAGAGTATTAACTTATCTGGGTCTGCCAGCATAAATAAACTTTTCCTGATTTCTCCGTGTGAGTCTCTTGGGTGACTTTTCTGTACATGGTGGGTCCCGTGTCTCAGTTTCCCCTAATATCCTTATAAATGCAAATAACTATAAGAATAATGAACTGTAGTTATAAATTATCTCACAAAATCGTTAAGCTTTGCTGATCAAATTAAGTAAAACGAGTAAGGCCTTAAGAAACTGCCTGTGTGTAGTCAAGTTTAAGAGTTCATTACCTATGGGGAGGCAGAGATCAACACTGAAGGTCAGTGTTTCCCATGACACAAATGGCCGACAATCTGATCTCCTGCAGAAGCTGTGCCTTGTCGCCATTCCCAATGTTTGTTCATAATGCTCAAAGTTTAGTTTTCATTTAGCTTCTGCTTTTGCTGGAGATCGATGAGTAGCTGATGTTTGTTGGGACCCACACCCGTCACGTCTGGCCCAGTAGAGAGCACTGCTCTTCCTTAGGTATCTGTCAGCAAGGGAAAGAAGGAGGGTAGAAAGCAGTGCAGAGCTGCTTAGTTGAGCATATCCAGTCACAGGATGCTTTTCCTGCTTTTGCTCTCTGTTCCTCTGTGAAGACAAGCATTTCCCCTTTACCCTTAATCCCTGAGGTAAATACAGAAGCCCTAAGAACAGGCTCCTGTCAGACAAGACTTGCGAGAATACCCTGGTCTTCTAGGTCACCAGGCCCTAAGACAGCGCTGTGAACAGAGCAGGAAAAGCATTCATCCTTTCTGCCTTTCAGGGTGCAAGGCAGCTTGACTGCTGTCACATATTAACTGAGCCCTGCTCCCCTAGCCAGCATTTCTGTAACTCCTATCTATCATGTAACATGGGTAGCATTAACCAAGCCTGTCTCTTTGAAGTACAAATCCTCTTCCCCCTTCCCTCAGAAACCTTTAAGGTTAGGGACTTTCTTTGCCCAGTGGCCTGAGTCTCTAACTCAGTGTGTCCTGCCCTGTGCTATCAAAGACCTTTTAAAAGGTCTCTAAAGGGAGGATCCCACTTAGCACCTGAACGTCTGTCATGTCTCCTCTCCTCTCCCCCTCCCACCTAAAATCTAAAAGGATTACTCTTTTTTCTTTTTTGGGACAGTCTCACATAGCCCCAGTCTGGCCTCTAACTTGCTATGCAGCTGAGAATTATCTTGAACTTCTGATCCTCCTGCCTCTATCTCTGCTGGGATTACAAAATTGCCCCACCAAGCTCAGCTTATGGAATCCTAGGGTTGGAACCTAGGATGCTAGACAAGCAGCTTACCAACTGAGCTCCATCCCCAGATCAGACAAGACTGTTACCCATAATGACGAGATCATTTCTTAATACCTGATTCTTTTCACGTTGTCAATTGCCATCTCCCAGGACTCTGAGGTTGCAATGAGTCTATGTTCACTTTTCGTTTTGAGGTAGGAAGAGGCTATAATGTTCAGGAAGTACATTCACATTTAATTCTTGAATTTCCTCCAGTCTAGCTCTTGATGTTTCACCTTCCCAAGTTCCTGCTTCTGCAATTGGAAAACTGTATCGTGAACCACGGCTTTCAAATCAGACCCCTGGGGACAAAGTGGGAAACCACAACTCCATCCCTGATCTGGCAGGCAGCACTTCTAGGAGTGGTATCTCCAAAGCCTGAGCATAGACAATTTAGCATCATTTCAGTCTCTCTTTGGCATTGGTGGGCATTGGGGTCATGGGGCTTTCCAGCCTATGTGACAGTGAACCAAACATGGGCCTCCACGGGGATCCCCATCCTTTTTATGACCCATTGGTTGGAATTCCAAGCAGGGAAGTGTGTTTACAGAAGCAGAAGCAAAAGTTAAACGTACACTTGTTTTCCCAAGCAAGCAAGAAAACTTGGTATCTTGGTAAACTAGAACCTGTTTTCTTCAGCCAGTGGGAAGGCTGGTTTCTAGGGTTACCTGCACTGGGTTTTTTCTCAATTTCAGTTTTCTTCCTTAATAATTTCAGTTTCCCTCTACAGTTCTCCCATGGAATTGGCTGTAGTTACTTGTTGCTTAACTTGCTTAAACAAGTTCTGGGAGGCTGAATCTCAGGCCATGTTCAAGGCTAAGAAGCACTTTGTTCTAGCTGTCCTCTTCAGTGAAGGGTACTGGGAGCAGCCTGCTGGCTTGGGCCAGAAATGATCAGGAGTCTGACGAATGCCCTGTGAGGAGGATTTCTGTTCAGGGAACATCCTTCGCCTTTCTTATACATATATTCAGCCCAGATTGTTTACCAGGTTCTTTCATAAAAGGAGCTTAAATCATTCTTGCTCAGAGGGAGCTTTGTTTTAAAGGTTTCTGAAATTTGAGATGCTCTTGTCTCTAGGGCAACCAGGGTTCTTAGGCTCTTGTTGCCATAGAGACCTGGTAATTCCCTGTACCATGGATGGAAATACCTTTCTCTAAAGCCATACAATTAGGTGCCACACAAATTCACTAAGTGATACATGGTATAGGCCATGTGAGTTGTCTGAATTGGTCTAATTAATCTTTTAGACACGACAGCTCTCTTAGAGTGCAACCCAGCTGCTGCCCACACGTACCCTTCCCTTCTTGCCAATAATATATCACAATATGATTGGATTATTATTAAAAGTTTACAGTATAATGACTGCCCACCTGCTGTTATGAGGAACTTCTTGGAATGATGCTTGGGGTTGTAAGCATAGGCTTAGTGGTTATAGTCCTCCTGAGGCTGTGGCCTATGGGGTCAGTGCATTCCATTACAGCCAGTGCAGGCCTGGGCGCTGTTTGGTTTTGTCCTAAGGAATTTCAGCAAAGCACACTGAGGATAGCAGCTGTGGCTGAAATCAATAGAGTGCAGACAGGCTATGACCCAGGACCGGAGAGGGGGGGCAACAGCCTAGTGGCAGAGGGTAGGAAAGGGGGGCCCCTGGAAACGTTATTCCCTTGAGGCAGTGTCTCTCCTCTCACTGAACCTGGAGTTCCCTGGTTTTTGTGTTGCCCGGCTTGGCTGATGACCTCATTAGCCCTCCTGTGCCCACCCCTACATTCCCAGTGCTAGATTCCCAGGCACGCCTGACTTTCCTGTGGGTGTTGGGGACTGAACTCAGGTTCTCTTGCCTTTTCAGCAGCAGCCTTCCCCACTGAGCCATCTCCGTTCCTGACTTCTTCTCTCTCATGGGTTTATTAGTTGTTTTTTTTTTTTTTGTCATCATTAAAAATGATCCCTTATTGCCACATGAGCCCGTCACAGGTGGGTAGAGTTCATGTTTGCTCTCTACCCTCTGAAGACCTCAACTGTATTCACTTTATAAAAATTATTTCAGGGACTGGAGAGATGTCTCATCAGTGAAGAACACTGACTGCTCTTGCAGAGGACCCAGGTTCGGTTCCCAGCACCCACCTGGAGACAAACAACTGCCCTTAACTACAGTTCCATGGGATTGGACACCTTCTTCTGGCCTCCGTAGGCCATGCATAACATGGGTACACTTACATACATGCAGACAATGTGCTCATATGTAAAAATAAAGGATTTTAAAAATTATTTTATTATTACTCTGTGTATATGTTGTATGTGTGTGTGTGTGTGTGTGTGTGTGTCTGTATTTACACGCATGTCATAGTGCTTGTATAGAGGTCAGAGAACAACTTTTGAGAGCAGGTTCTCTTCTACCATTGAATGAGGTCAGAGGATTGAACTCAGGCTATTAGGCCTGGGCTGTAGGTGTACTTACCTGTGGAGTCATCTCTGTGGCCTCCCATCTGAACTTTTGTGTTTTCTAAGGCTTTCTGGGGAAGGGAAGAACCTCAACAGTGTAAGGCTAAAAGACGTCTTCAGTGAGCAGGGAAGCAGGCTAAGTCCATGTTGAGTTAACAATTAAGTCCAAGCAAATAAAACCAGCCAACTCACTATTTTATTATTTTACCCCCAACTTATGCTTTTTTTCTCTGTACATTTCTATACTTTTTAGTGAAGTTATAAACAGAACCTCATACACTTTAATGACCTGTGTGAATTTATTTTCTATAGTATTTTTTCAAGATTTATTTTCATTGTTTTTGTTTGTGTCTGTGTGAGAGGATGTCACATGTGTGGGTACCTGTGGAGGCCAGAAGAGGCCCTGAACCTGGAGTTACAGGTGTTTGGGAGCTGCCAGACATGGATGCTGGGGCCCGAACTCAGATCCTCTATAAGTGCAGCAAGTGCTCTTCACCACTGAACTGTGTCTCCAGGCCCTTCTGCAGTATGTCAAAGGACTTATGGACGTATTCTGAATCCTTTACCTATGTCCTTTCTACCTTTTATGCTCATCTCAAGCAGATGGTGTTAAGTCTTATTGCTGTTCACCACCTTTCTCTGAGCCCACATGATCCCATTTTAAATAAACATGAGAATTTCTTTTTGTTTCTGCCTAAGGACTGAATATTTGGAATGAAATGTGGGAAGGCGTGTTCTATAGGGAAAGACCTTATAAAAACATCCCTTTAAGCAGTCACTGTTCATCTTTTGTCTTCCCCAACTACCTTCTCACCCTGTAACCCTGAGTAACCATTTCTTTTATTTTTATTTCATATAAATGGAATTAAACACAATGTAGTCTTTTGTGACTGGAATATTTCACTTAGATTCTTTTATGATCCATCCCTATTATAGCATGTATTAATATTTCATTCTTTTTAAAGGCTGAATAATATTCCACTGTTTTATAAAATGGGGACATTTGAATGGAAGGGAAAGGGAAGATTCCACAAGGAACTATGAGGATAAAGAGAAAGAAGGAGCTCAAGACAGGTGGGGCCATAAGAGACTGGAGGCAGCGTGCCACGCCCCCCACCATCCAAGAATCTCGTGAGTGGAATGAACTGAGAAGCCTGTGCTCAGCGCACAGTGGTTCCAAACTATAGAGGCTGGCCGCCGATGGGAGAGCATGGTGTGAGTCCCCAGAGACTTTATACCTTTGTAAATAAATAAATCATTCTAAATGGAAGATCACTTTTCTGTTTATCCAGCTGGATTAACTAGATCTCACCTGCTAGAGCGTGGGGAGGGGATTTATACAACAGTTGGCCAGGGTGGTCCAAGAGACTCCCAGAATGACAAAGGCTATTGCCACAGCCCTTGATTGTCTCCTAGAACTTGAAGGTAAGACTCTATTGCTGAAAACAGGAGGTACTTAGGAGACCAGATTTGGAGTAACGGAGCTGGAACCGTCATGGAAGTCAGTTCCCCTGAAGGATAGATCTCATAGTTCTTGGGAGCGCTGTGCAAGCTGCTAAGAGAGAACATCAGTTGATGGCCAAACACCAGCTGCATGAACAAATAACCACATCAATGACCAACACAGCATATGACATCAATGCTGTAGTGACACTTTTATCTTGAGGGCAACCATCAGCTATCTAATTGGACTTAAAGCTCAGTCTGAGAAGAAACTCATGTGTGGTACTGTAATCATAGCCAAATAGACTAATGTAACTTCTTACTAAGTGCAAAATATGTATCCTTATATTTACAGTCAAATATCCCAGTCACCACTCATCAAAGAAGTTTCTTTTGCACTAGATAGAGATAACTATAGAGGACCACAACTGGTCACACACAGACATTGTCTGTGAATTGCTGAGGCCTAAGCAGAACATCTACAATGCAACTTCTACACCGAAGCCTCACACAATATAGAACAAGGGGTAAAGAGGACACTAATGAATCTCTCACCTTTCATTAATGAAGCTCCCTCATGCAACAGAGGATCAGAAACACAGAAGTCACAAATGGTCAAAGCATGGAGATTAGAAGTCAGCAGAGTGTCTTATATTAAGCTTCACTTACCCACGGCTCAGGGACCATTTCTGAAGAGGGTGTGGAAAGATTGTAAGAGCCAGGGAGGAGGTGCATGAATATATGGAAATAGAATCTTACAAGCTCCAGGGATCCTGCGTATACGAACTTACAGCAATGGTTTCGCATGCTCAGCATGCTCATGCAAATACAAGCTGACAGAAACCCAGTATGGAACTGGAGAAATGGGCAGTACATCCATATCTTCAATGAAGACATATTGGCTGCTGAGTACTGTTGGGTGAGGAAGAGCTCATCTTAAATTGAGGGACTTGGGATAGACTGACTAGACCTCAGTGGCTGAACCTGCACTGAGGAATGTCCAGGGACAATAACTTGACGCAATGAACCTTAATACAGATGACTGAATGTCTGGATTCCAGTTGGGGGCTGTGAGGGTGCCAGTGGGGATGGGGGTGTAAAGATGGTTAAGGTTGGCTGAGATGTGTTATATGACATACACAAATAGTCAATAAAAAATTTCACTGTATTAACTATATCATATTTTGTTTACTCAGCCATAGGGTTTGTGGATATTTGGCTGTTTTCACTCTGGGCGGTTCTGAAAATACTTCCTTTGTGAGTGAACATGCTTCATTTTTCCTGAGTTTATAACTAATGGTTGAATGATTGAATCTTGGGGTAACTTGATGTTTCATATTTTGAGAAACTTCCAAACTTTTCCACAGTACTGCAGCTATTTTGCACTCCAACTTATCAACACACGAGGGTCTCAGTTTTACCCATCAACATTCATCATGATATATATATATATACATATATATATACACACATATATACACATATATATACATATATATACACATATATACATACATATATACACATATATATACATATATATACACATATATATACATATATATACATATATATATATACCATCCTAGTCAATGCAATTTTGATTTGCATTTCCATAGCGGCTAATGATCTTAAGCCCATTTCCATGTGCTTGTTGGACATGTGCATATTTGCTTTGGAGAAGTACCTTTTTAAAATCCTTTGCCTACAATCTATTTGTGTTGTTTGACTGATTGTGACCGTAGTGTAGGATTCCTTTATATTCTGTGGGCCAAACTCTTATGAGACCCACAGCCTACAAATATGCTGTTCCATTCTACAGATTTTTCCTTAAAATGAAAGATTTTATTTTTTATTTTTATCTCAGGGGTGAGCAGGGTGTGCACACATGAGTACAGAGGCCATCAGGAGCCAGAAGAGGGCATTAGATCCCTTGGAGTTACAGGCAGTTGTGAGCCAAGAATGGAACTCTGTTCCTCTGGAAGAGTGTTATGGATGTTTAACGGCTGAGCCATCTTCCCTGCACTGATTTAGTCTGTTTTGATGGAATCTTCTTTAACACCAAAGTTTCAGTTTTGAGAAAATTTGATTGATTGATTGACTCTTTATTGCTCATATTGTTGGTACTATACTTTAAAGTCATTTCTCTTGAAACTTGCTGGGGATATGTAAACTAGTCCATCTCTATTGAAGTCAGAATAAAGGTACCTAAAGAAGTAGAATTAGATCTATCATATGATCCAGCCATACGGCTCCTGGGTGTTTACTCAAAGGACTCTAGATCAACATATCACAGAGGCACCTGCACACCAGTGTTCACAGAAGCACTATCCACAACAGAGAACCAACCTACATATCCCAAAACAGAAGGACACATAAGGGAATTTTAGGATACACACAAAATGGAATTTTTTTCAGTCATAAAAGGGAATGAGGTTATGTCATTTGTGGGAAAAATGGATATAACTAGAGATAATTATATGAAGTGAATAAAGCCAAGATCAGAAAGAAATATCATGTTTCCCCTCGTTTTTGGTTCCTAGCTATTTTTCAGTTACATAAAATCATAAATACATATACTAAATGAAAGCAAAAGTAAAGTTGTCTAAGGGAACATAGAGGACTAACAGAAGAGGGGACGGAGAGTAGGAGACATTGGGGAAATACACTCAGCATATACGAGTAAGGAAGTTTAATTTAATAAATAAGACTGAGGCCCCACAAGCTATTGGCATTGCGGTCTGCTGCGGAGAGCTGTTTTCCTTGGGACTGAAGCCGTCGGTAGGTTGCCATGCTGGAGTGGATGCGTCCACACCCATGTTCAGAGTGCTGTCTGAAATACTAACTGGACTCAGTGGGGCTTTAACAACGTCAATGAAAGGGCATAAAATTGGGAAGAAGTGTTTTGGGAGAGCTTGGAAGAGTTTGAGGTTGGGAGGAGGGGATGGATACATTCTAGATACATTGTGTATGTGTACGAACTTTGCAAATAATAAATATATTACTCAATAAAGATAGCCTATAGGATGGGAAAATTTTTGCGAGTCATATACATGGTAAAGATTTAATATGTAAAATATATGGAGAACCACAATAATGAACTAAAAATTATATATTTGTATAAATCTTCCTCTACAAGAATATCAGAAATCTCCCTTTGCTCTCTTCCAAGCATCGGATACTTTTTGTTCTTTATTAATGTGTAATGGCCTTTTCTATCACTTGCACTACTAGCTTGAAGTCTGTTATTGGACCTCAGAATAGCCAGGCCTGGCTTTTTGGCCTGCCTCAGTGACAGTTTATTTTCCATGCTTTGAATCTTACTCTGTGGCATGTCCTTACTAGTGAGGCATATTTTTTGTACAGCAAGCAGTTAGATCGATTTTCTTAACTGAGTTAGTCATTCTGCATCTCTTTATTGGTTGAATGAGGCAATCTGCCTTAAGGTAATTATTGATAGATATTTATTAATTCCTGTCTTTTTAAAAAGATTTATTTAGTTAGATTCTTTTTATGTGTATGTGTGTGTACCTGAGTGTATATATGTGCACAATATGCTTGCAGGCAGTTAGGAGCCACCATGTGGGTGCTGGCAATCAAACCGAGGTCCTCTGGAAGAGCAGCAAGTGCTCCTAAGCTCTGAGCCATCTTTTCAGCCCAATGGTGTCATTTTTTATTAAAACTTTAAATATTTATTTATTGTGTGTTCGTTCACGTACTCACATGTACTTGCAGGCCACAGTGCATGTGTGGAGGTTGGAGGACAACTTGTGGGTGTCTTTCCTCTCCTACAGTGTGATTCTAGGGATTGAATTCAGCTCATCAGGCTTATTGCCTAGCCCTTTCACCCACAAAGCCATCTTGCCCACTCTAATTCTGTCATTTTGTTGGTGTTTCTATGCTTGGTTGGATTGTCACTTGTTCTTTTCTTCAGATTCTGTTTCTCCTCATTCATCTGTTTCCCTCATGAAATTCATCCTTCTCTGTGTGCTCAGAGGTGAGCGTGTCTTTCTTCTTCCTCTGCACAATGTTAGCTTGAAGGTCATGAACTTCCTTAGTTTGTGCTTGTCCTGAAATGTTCTTATTTCTCTGTTGATTTTAAAATGCAGCTTTGCTGATAGAGAGATCTCTGTTTGCAAGTTTATTTACTTCATGGCTTGAAATATATGGCTCTATGCTGTTCTGGCTTTCAGGGTCACTAAGAAGGATGTGATGCTCTTTAACGTTCCTCCTTTGCGGGTGAGCTGGTGATTTCCTCTCACAGCCTCTAAGACTGTTTCTTTGCCGAGTACTTTTGGCATCTTGACTCTGACATGTCATGGAAAGGTTTTTCTTTGGTCATGTTTATTTAGGGTCTTAAATGCCTCTTGAGATTTAATGTTTATTTCTATCTCAGATTAGCGGTATTTTTGGGTACAACTTTATTGAATAGATTATCTATGCTTTTAGAGTTTACGTGAGTCCCTTCTTCTAGCCCTTGGACTTTTAGATTTGATGTCTTAATAAAATCCCAGAGTTCTTAGGTGTTGAGGCCATAACTATTTAAATTTTTCTTACATATATTTGAATGTGCAACTGCACACACATCACACACACACACACACAAATAAAAAAATCTATAAAAACTACACTAGGCAAAGTCTAACTCGATGTAGAGGTGTTGGGGAAGGGGAGGAGACACAGGGATGAAAAGAACAAAAAGCAAGCAAGAAATGAAAAAACACTGCCCAATAACAAAGAATGTGACAAATGAAATCTGATGAGGAGCAAAGGGGAGAGCAAATAAAAACATAAAAAACCGGGACTGAGCCAGCACTCAGGAGGCAGAGGCAGGGGGATCTTTGTGAGTTTAAGGCCACCCTGGTCCACATAGTGAGTACCAGGCCAGCTGGGGCTACAGGGAGACTCCTTCCCAAAAAAGGACTCCCTCAAAAATTTGGATGGAGAGATGGCTCAGCCGTTAAAAGTACTGGCTGCTCTCACAGAGGATCCAGGTTCGATTCCAGCACTCACATGGTGGCTAACACTCATTGGAAACTCCAGCCAGGGAGTCTGATGCCCTCTTCTGACCACTGTGGACATTGCACAACATGGGTGCACTTACATAGATGCAAGCAATATACTCATACACATAAAATAATTTTAAGAAATAATAAATAAAATATTTAAAACATAAGCAATGGAAAATACCACATAGTAAAAATCCTGCTAAAAGAATACTGAAAATCAGGGGAAGGATTCACACAGGTCAAACAAAAGAGGGAGAGGTCAAAGGAAGGGAGAAGGGTCACAAGGGTCAAAGACCGGATGGAGAGAGGATTGGAACAGTGTCTCCTGAGCCCTTGGAAGCTGAGACTGCCAGCTGCATGCCAGGAGTGGGGAGGGCCCCCTGAATTTGTCCTCTTTCCTTTCCTGTGGTTTTTGCTGTTGCTGAGTCTCTTCCACTCGTGTCTGGTGTCCTCTAGCACTGTGTTTACTGTAGCAGGCAGTTTCCCTCTTTTGTGTATGGGGACCTCTGCTGGCCACACTTAGCTTTGCATTCTGTGGACTGGCCAGGGTCTCACCTCCTGACACTTCCTTCCTGAGACACCCTCTGTGTGGCTATTGTTTTAGCTGGGACTTGTCTCCCAAGTGCTTTCCAGGCGTGAAGCAGCCGCAGCACTGAGACTGGTACAGGCAGGCGCCTGAGTTTGCATTTTCAGACCTCTGCTAGGGTACGTATCCCCACAGTGGAGTCATTCCACAGAGCGTATCCAGCACGCCCAGGAACTTCAGAGCTTTCAGACTCTGCGTCAGGTGGCCAGGCACCTGCTGGCCCAGGCTCACAGCTCTCAAAGTCCTAGGTTATCCTCAATGAGATCTGCTCATGGCTACTGAGAGTGGGGCTACCTTTCTCTAAGTACTTCTCTGCCTGAGCCACACTTTCTGCCAGCCTTCAAAGTCTGAGCCTCCTGCTTCTACCACTGCCTCCCCGGCTCTTACAGCCTTTTCTCCCCCTTCAATGGTCCCTGAGCCCTGGGTGGTAGAGGATTAATACAGAAGTCCAATCCAGGGACACACACGCTAGAGTTTCTTATTCTCTACATTTTGGCCAACTGTGGCCTTCTGGGTTCATCACCAACTGTTGCTTAAAGAAGGTTCTCTGGTGATAATTCAGAGATGCACTAATATTCTCAGCTAATGGATCGTTTTTATTATCCTTTTTTACTAGAGAGATATACTATGTTCACTTCCCTATGCTACGATAGATATATTTTCCTACATTTGTGTGTTTTCTGCATCTTTTTAGATGACGTTCAGTCCATGTATTCGTCTGTGCCTCTGATTTTGTTCTCATTTTCATGAACTTGTCAAATTTGGTGTTATAAAGAGTTCTATTGATGTTCTCCTCTTTTCACATGCGTGCTGATTGTCTGAAATCAGGACTCTCCCTAGCATCAGGTTTTATATCTGTTTTCTTTAGGTGCCTGGATTACTGTCAGTCTGTAATTCCCCTGCCCGCCCCTCCGTCCTTCCCTCCCTCCTTCCCTCCTTCACCTGATTTCTCTTCTTGCTGTGTAACTCAGCTGCTCTTGAATTTGAACCTAAGCGCTTCCTGCTTCAAGCCTCTGAGTGCTGATCTCTCTGAATTTGGTTATTCTTAAGATTTTTTTCCAGAGCAGTAGCCAGAGAATTTTTCTACTTAGACATATGAATCTTGCTTGCGGTTCTAAAGCCTCAGGAGAGAACACCAAACTCCTTTTGCTACTGCAAGCTCCTGCTCCATTGACTGAATGTCAGCTGCTTTCTCCTTTGGGTCACCTGGGGATCGCAGGGACAGGAAAGTTACGATCCACACTTTGCTTTATGTCTTTACGGGGGAATCTTTAATGTCCCCAAAGTCCCATGTGCTGTCTTTTTCTTCCTTAGCTTTTCTGGTATTTGTTTTCAGTGTATTGGGGTGGGGGTTCATATGTGTTTACTTCTAATTTTCTGCTTACCTGTGAAAGTTTTCAAAAGATCCCTATTATACAACATAGGAAACAATCATCAAATTCAGCTATAATGAATAGAGTTGAGGAATGCTCTTAAAGGAAGCCGTTTCTTAATTTTCTTTCCCTTTGAATTTGGTAAAATTTTATTTTGTTACCTTAAACGTCATCAGTGAGAGACAGCATCAATAAACTTTAAGTGAACGTGTCTAAACGCAAGGAAAAAAGTGTGTAACCTACGTAACACAGGATTGTCACTTGTAATCCATAGAGCTTTTACAAATCAATTCTGAAATTAAAAATATCTTCATGGAATTGTATCCAAATGGTAGATGAAAAATTAAAAAGGAAGATAAATTCTTATTTTCCTTTCTAGTTCAAAAATGTCTGCTTTTCTTTTTTTTCCTCATATTTTTATTTATTTATTTTCACCCTATGTGTTTGAGTGTTATGCCTACATGCATGCAAGTGCACCCATGTTGTGCAGTGTCGATGGAGAACAGAAGAGGGCATCAGATCCCCTGGAACTGAAGTTAAGGACAGTTGATAGCTGCCATGTGAGTGTTGAGAACTGAACCTGAGTCAGTGCTCTTAACCTCTGATCCATCTCTTCAGCCCCCTCTCATTTATTAAATACGTTAAAGAAGTTTCTTGAGTTGAATCTTCAGTCTATTTTCTTTGACTTTCTCTATTACATAATAAATTAATTTAAGATTATGTATGAATAATTGTAACAAAGGTTCATTAATTAGAACTATTTATCTTGATTACAAAGGTTAGAGTGTAGGATGGTTTTCTGAGTAGCCTTGGAATTACCAGCTCTCCTTGTGTCTCACTTGTGGCTGTCAGAAACAACTAGCATGTCCTGGGGATGTGTGTGTGTGTGTGTGTGTGTGTGTGTGTGTGTGTGTGTGTGTGACAGAGAGAGAAAGGAGACAGCCTAGGTTCTGCCAATTCACAGGACATGATGTCCTTCCATGCTTTTGAATGGCTGCTTTTGAGTCCTCCCAGCTACAGTACAAGTACAATATATTGTATGAAATTCTTAAAGCATTAATAAAAATATATTTCATTCTGATTAGACAGCTGTTGATTACCCCCAAGTTAAAAGGGCCACTACTGCACCAATAGCAATAGTTTGCTAGGCCAGTCATTGTTGTTTATTAGGCTTACAGCTGGATAGAACCAGTGACTGATTTTCCTTCTGGGCAGTTTGCGTAGTATCTGACACCATGAGAGCTAATCTTCAGGGATGAGGCTTCCAGGTCAGTTCCACCTGATCATACACAGCTGAGGCCACACGCTTCATGGACAGCTTCTGGAGAATTGGGGAAATAACTTGCAATGAACCTAGTTTTCCACTGATGTTTGCTGTTTCTGTAGAAGTAATATACATGCTTTGTGTGGCCTGAGGTGTGTGCAGGTGTTTTTTCTCATCAGACAAATTGGTGACCTCTTTGTGCCCTTATATGTCTGTATGTGTAGCTCTTTCATTTACATTAGTTTTTAAATTTAGATTAGTGCAGTTCTCAGACCTCACTGTGTATGTATTCCAGAGGTCCGGGGGGGACTTAGGATCAAAATGTGGTCTCTGCCCTATAACACCTCTATCTTTCTCCCTCAGGGGATGAATCCTTTGTAAGTAACTTGTAATAAATTAATTTCTCTAAAAGAGCATTCTCTGTCCATCCGCTCAATCAGTTCAAACCTGGGGGTGGGGTGGGACTGAATGCGGAGCCTCACTGTGAGAAATTCATGATAGAGTTGGCGTAGTCAGCAGGACCAACTGACAAAAGGAGAATGCTTCGGGGGAAAAAGATTTATGGAGTCACAGCTAATATGGGGACCAGCCAAGGGAAAAGTATGGACAGAGGAAATTTTGACATGGTGGATTATCCCATACGACTGGTGTGTGGTGGCCACTGCAGGGACAGTATGGCTTATACTGAAATGTGTAACTGAAGTGAACTCACCTAAGCAGATGAGATCTGTGGAGAAAATACTGGGATGGCAGTGTCAGGCTGAGGTTGTAGCCCAGACAGAGTCAAAGTGTGAGAAATGAATTAGATCTAGGGAAAGATATGAGGCTTGCTTCTTCAATACCAGCCTGTGATCTTGCTTGCAAATTGGATAAAAGAGAAAAGGAGGTAGAGATTGTAGCTCGTCATTTTTTACAATTAGGAAGACAAAAAGGGAAGAAAGCCCAGATCAGTTTGATCATACAAGACCCATCCTGGGACCCCAGGACTTGGAACCCCTGGGAAGAATCAAGCAGCAATGAGGGAGGGAGCAACCCAGAATAGACTAAAAGTGCCACCTAGGTTTGACCTGTAATACAAAAAGAAAAATCCGGATGTATGCATGCTAATAAAGGCCTTAACAAGCATGAAAATTTAGTGGATAAAGGATTCTTGGCCTTAGAGTTGCTGGAGGTAGGAAAAACGTTCAAACAAACCAGGAGGGAACTCTTAACTACCTGGCTTGTAAGGCTGTGGGACACGGGAGCAGATGAGATTATTTTCAATGCTGCAGAAGCAGGACAGCTGAGCAACATGACAGCTCACTCCTCCTTGAGATTTAGGCTGTGTAACCCAAAGTAGTACAAAGGGAAACGGTCTCTGATAGATGGGCTTGTACAAACCATCAGAGAAACCTGGGTATCTCCAGTGGAGGTTCCCATGAATGTCAGCCTTGAGCTCGGAGCTCTCCCTTTCTCTGCTTCCCAAATGCTGGGACTAAAACTGTGTGCCATGGCCTGGCTAGTGATGATTAGTTTTAACTGTCAACTTGATACAATCTAGAATCATCAGGCTGGCCTGTGAGCGTGTCTGCGGGCACTGCCTTCTGAGAGCGTGACTCCTCTGCTGTGGTGACTGCGGCCTGGAACTTTGGCCTACATAAACTCTCTCTTCCCTAAATGGCTTTTGTCAGAGTATTTTATCACAGCAACAGAAAAGAAACTCAGAGCCTTTCCTCCCTTCTGTCTTCACGTTACAAACACTCCACCGCTTCTCCCTACCTCCCCTTCATACCTCCCGCCCTCGTTGTCCCTGCTCCGCTTCCATGTCCCTCACACTTACACACACACATATGTATTAAGTCCAGATTCTGTACATGAGGGGAAGTTCACTGTTTTTGTCTTTCTGAGCCTGGCTTATTTCTCTTTGCATAATGATTGCTAGTTCTGTCTGCTTTCACGTCAATGTCATCGTTGTATTCTTCTTTACATCTAAATAAAGGTCCATGGTCCTTTTGTTCGTTTGTTTCCTCACTCAGTAGCCCAAACTGGCCTCAACTCCCAGTGCTGTGATTATAGGTGTGGGTCCCACCACATCTGGCTTTCAAGTGGGTCTCTTTATATCATAAAATATTATGCTTTGAATCAATTATTTCTTAAATTACCTGTTAACATACACTCACTAGCAACTCCAAATTGTGCAACTAATGCACACAAGCTACCAAGCAGTCATGGTTGGTTGAACATCCATGGGGAGCCAACCTAATCCAAGAAAAATTAAAAACAAAAGATCTTTACATCATCTCGTTGACATTGTGTTATTTGAGTTAAATTGGGATAATGAAAGTTTTGTTAAGTTTATTTGAGTCAGGAGAATTTATGCTGCTCCTCCTGAACTAGCCTCTTACATTTCAGACTTCCCTGAAGTACAGTTGGATGTAGACATAATACATAAAAATAGTAGTCATGAAATTACTTCCCGAGGCTGTCAGCGGCAAGAACAGGAAGTGGGTTCCCAAATCATTAAAAACAGCTCCCAGGAAGAGAAGTTAAAGTGATCCTATAATTAAGAGGTAATTTAACTTTTTAAATCTGATGTGATGAGAGTCCTGGATTAAAGTCTTACAGTTCTGACATGTAGCTTTTCTTCCATGTCTCTTTCACACTGCCTAGTGGGAAAGGAAAATTAAAACAATTTTTTTCTACTGATTTTTTTAAAAAATCAACACAAAACTCAAGCAGACAAATTAGGCTGACTAGACCTCAGTGGATGAACCTGCACTGAGGAATGTCTGGGACACTAACTTGACACAATAGGTCTTAACACCAATGAATCTGGTGCTGTGAATTTGGGTGTGGGGAACGTGGAAGGGTGCCAGTGCAGAAGGGGGTAAAAGTGATCACGATGAATGGCGATGTTCTGTGTGAAATACACACAAATTCAGTTAAATGCAATCAACACACATAATCACGGGTTTCTTTTTAAAATTCTCATATACCCTGGGTCATTTTCCGCATCCCTGCCTCTTCCCAAGTTGTCCCCCATCTCCTTCTTGCCCACATCCTCTCTACCCCAAGCACCCCACCCCGTCTTTTCATGCTGCTTTCATTGCTTCTTGGTGAAGAGATTTTGTAAAAGTTGAAATATTAAGGAGAATTAAGCTTGGCATCTTCGAGATGTGGAGACTACGTAGCTTTTCCCAGCCATCCTGATGGTGGCACAGCGCTTTGAGGAACCCCCACGTGAGCTCACTACACAACCTTGGCTGCATATCGGATTTCAGGTAGGTTTCCAAGAAAAGTCAAGACCCCATGAGCAGACTAGGGTGGGAGGATCTGTCCCCAAAATGGCTTCTGAAGATCTGTCAGTCTTTCTACAGAACGCTCAGCTCACTCCACCACTGAGCCACATGCCCTGCTCCTGGTGTTTTGAGACAGGGTATCACCATGTAGACCAGACTGGTCTCAAACCCTCTCATGATCCTCCATTGTCCTTTTCTAGAATGCTGGGATTACAGGTAAGTGTCGCCCCAGGCAGATTAAGTTTTAAATTTTAGTAGCCCATTTCAGCAAGGGGATAACTCTGTTGAAAGTTCATTTAGTCATAATGTTTTGTTTTTTCACTTGTGGACTGTCGCGTGAATGACAATCTCAGGTGGCAGCTGGTCTCTGAGAATTCTCCTCACAGACAGGAAGTGGCTATAGCCTACATTTACGCATCTTAGGCTTCATAATTTGTCCTAGGGCTTGCTAGAACTTTTATCATTTTTTCTGTAGTTCTTAAAGAACTCAGGCCTAGCCTACCACAGGGAAAATCATTCTCCTAGTTGAAAGAAGATACTTAGAATAATTGCTCTGAGTACACATTTACAGTATATAGACAGACAATTTTGAGAGTTACTATAGAGTCTAGTAGGTTCATGATGCCTTAATAATGTAGGAATCCTTCCAAGTGAACAATTGGAGGCATCTGGCCTCTGCTTCATGTTTCTTTATGACAGTTGTGTCCCACTAATATATATATTTGGAACTTGGATTAACTTAATCACTCTTTAGTCCAAGTCTAATAGTAATTAAGAATATTTTTCTTGGACTAGTTTGGAAGAGTGCTTGCCTAGCATGCATGAAGCCCTGGGTGTGACACCTGGCACTACTCAAAACTGGATATAGTGTCACACATCTATAATCCCAGTACTTGGGAGCTGGAGACAGGAGGATCAGAAGTTCAAAGTCATCCTACGACAATGCACAAAAAGTTCAAGGTCAGCTTGGACTACATGAGAACCTGTCTCAAAACTGTAGAAGAGTGTGCCTGGGGTTGAAGGCTCAATCAGTAAAGTACTTGCTTGCAAGCATGAAGATCTGAATTTGGAGCTCTACCATTGACATAAAAATCTAGGCATGATAACATATGTAATCATGTGCTATAAACCTGTAATCCCAGTGCTGGGGAGGCAGAAAAGAGGATCCCTGGAACTATCTGGCCAGCTAGTTCTGCTGATGGTAAGCTCCAGGTTCAATGAAAGACTGTGTTTCAAAATAAATAAATAAATAAGCAAATAAAGCAGAAAGCCACAGAGGGAGACACCCAATATTGGCCTCTATAGACGTATACATACATAAACACACCCCCACACATACACACACATGTAGGAATTTTCATGGATGAAAGAAAAAATTTTAAACTTATAACCTGATAAAAGCTTATACTTTAAATGAAATTACAAATCCAGGTTCCTCAGGTTCATCCAACAGCCTTCTGATTAAGAAAATGGAGAGTAAAAGTTCAGGCACATCCTTAGGAAATTATAAACACTGGCTATTAGCAAGCCAAAGCTTGGTTATGGACCTTGCATTCAAGAATTTAAATATATTTATACTAGTAAAATTCCAATGAATGGGTTATGTGGGCTGCTTTTAAATAATTATATAAAGAAGACTTATAAATCTTTTACTTTAATAATAAATAATGTTAGCTTTGACACTGCATAAAAATGGATTTAGAAAACTTGAACTTGTTAAACCTTCCAAAGGGAACCCCAGCCTTGCTGGAGAAGGACTTAGAGAATGCCCTGTGATGTTTGAGGGATAGAATTGGATTTAATTTTTCTTGAGTTTCTTGAGCCTTCAGTCAGTTCTGTTCTGCTAAGTTAATAAGCAGTCTCTTGAATGCTGAGTTTGTTACTTTTCTCATTGCTGTGACAAAACACCAGACCAAAGAAAGTTAAAGAAAGGAGGGTTCATGTTGGCTCACAGTTTGAGAGTCCAGTCCATCATGGTAGGGAAGGCATGGGCTCAGGAGTATGAGGAAGCTGGTCACTTCGTGTCCACAGTCAAGAGGAGGAGAGAGGGGAATGCTGGTGCTCGGCTCACGTTCTCCACGTCATTCAGTTGGGAACCCAGATGGTGCTGCCCATATTTAGGGTGGGTCATCTCTCCTCGGTTAATCTAGAAACTCCCTCGCAGACGTGCCCAGGAGTGTGCTGCTTAGGTGTCTAGATCCTGCTAAGAAGATGGTCAAGATTAACTATCACAGGCGCCCAGTGTATACAGGACACTGGGGCTCTTTCTCTCTAGTTTCACTGAGAACAGCTCCAGGGCCTCCTGATGCACAAGTTGAGGCTCTCCTGCCTTTCCCCCACCAAACAGGAACTTAAATAGATTGAGGAAGAAGAGAACTGAGAAATCCTGCAAGGTGAGGGACCTTATGACTAGATATGAGAGCACTGGGCCTTTTCCAGACTGCTCTTACTGTGAAGATGAGTGAGCAAAGTTCCCTCCCTCGAAGGAAGTGAAGTGTCAGACAGGCTCAATCCCTCTGGGTGAATTGCTGAATCTATGATTTCTGTATCATAGACACGCGATCCTATTGGAGTTTTGCTCCCAGTAAGTGGTACACACCATCGGATGCACGGCAGACTGAGTTTCTTATTTCCTTTCGTATGTGGAGAAGCATGAGTCTTAGGTTTCTAATTCCTGCGGCCCCTTCCGCCCACAGATTGTAGTGCCATTGCCAGCTTGAGGCCCTATTTCTCCCTGGGACAGCTGCCTTCCACTGGGCTCTCCGCTTTCTTTTAGATCTTTTTCTTCTTTATAAATATTTTTCCTTCTGTCATTGACAGCACCTTGTGTAAAGACTTCGCATTACGCTTGCCTTTTCACATTCTAAAGTGAAAATAGTCGATGTCAAAAAAATTATTTAAGTGGCTGGAGAGATGGCTCAGCAGTTAAGAGAGCTTGCCGCTCTTGCAGAGGATTCCATTCCCAGCAACCACATCGGGTGGCTTCCAATCCCCTGTGACTCCAACTCTAAGGAATCCAGCACATTCTTCTGGTCTCAACCAGCATAGGCACACATGTGGTACAGATACATATACCCACGCACGCACACGCACATACATATAAATTAATAAAAAAGTCTTTTAAAATGATTTAAAACATTCTTTTGCATAGCTCTGTAATATCACATAATATTAATTTACAGATGCTTAATTCCATACCAATCCTTGAAGCTTTCATTGGTGCTTAACATTTTTCTTGAATGTCCGAGGGTGTGCATGTCTGTGCGTCTATGTGTGGCTGCATGTGTGTATGTGCCTGTGGAGATCAGAGGTCAACATCAGGTGTCTTCCTCACTCATTATCTACCTCATATTTTGAGACAAGGTCTCTCACTGGTACCTGGAATTCAATGATTTGGCTAGACTGACTGGCTCGTGAGTCCCTGGGAATCTGTCTCTGTCTCCCCTGTCCTGGGATTTCAGATGAGTGTGACTGTACCTGGATTTTTATTGACATGGGTGCTAGTATCTGGACTCAGATCTCATACTTGCAAGGCAAGCACTTGACTGACAGAACCATCTTCCCATCTGCATGTCTGAGGGTTTTGTGTTAAGCTGCCTTTTTCTAGGAGATGGTAGCCATGGTAGAAGTTGAGTTTTTGTTTGTCAGATGTTCTTAACTTTTGGATTCTGGGTATCAAGTAAAATATTTTAAGATAATAAATGGGCTTGCTATGGTTTACTGTTGTTCTAAACTGTACCTTTATTTAGGGATGAAATAATGTCTCTTTTCTCACAGTCTATTCTATAATTGAACATCAGTAAGATGGATTGCTTTGCCTTTTCATTTCCCATGGAGGTGTTGAATTTAATTGGGCTGTAATTCCTGCTACAGTAGCTCACCAGAAGTTGAGTCATCAGTACTTAGTGTCTGCCTGAATGTGCTCCCTGGAAACTTCTAGATGGGGACTGGCAGGAAGCCAGAGTAGGTGAAAGGTGGGGAGATCTATGTGAAGGCTCGTGCACCTGGGTTTCCAGTCTGAAAGCATTTTTTCCACTGAGTCCACCTCTCCCACGAGTTTGGTCCATGTTTCTTCTTTCTTCACAATCAGCATAAGTGTGCTGGATAAGAGTCTGACTTTGATTCAGTCATGATGTGTTCGCCATGATGGGCTTTACTAGTCCATGGAATTTCATGACAATTAAATAATGTGGACTAGATCTGGCATGTGTACCTCTTCCGTAACTGGCAGCTGCTTTTGTTCTGACTGCTAGCCATTTATTTATTTATACTTTATTTATTATTTTTATTTTATATGTATGTGTGTATTGCCTGCATGTATGTAAGTACACTCGTGTTGGGTAATACCCTCAGAGGTCAGAAGAGGGCATCAGATTCCCCTGTAACTGGGGTTACAGATGGTTATTGGCTGCCATATGGGTGCTGAGAATCGAACCCAGGTCTTCTGCAAGAGCAGTCAGTGCTCTTAACCACTGAGCCGTCTCTCCAGGCCCTCTGCTGGAGTCATTTATTGTATTTCAAGCATTGATGTTAACTGTGTGTATAACTCCATCATCTGCAGTACCTGAGTAGACTGTCACCAACATGATCATTTCTTTCCTTCTTTGTGTGCATGCTTATATATGTATGGTGTACATGTGTGTTCACATGTGTGGGTGTTCAAGTGTGTGAAGGCCAGAGGTTGACGTTGCTGTGTCTTACTGATCTTTCTCCACTTTAGTTACTGCATGGTCTCTTGCTGAACCTAGTTTCTTGACTATCCAGCTTGCCCTGGGGATCCACTGTCTCCGTCTCCTGAGTGTTAGGTCTATAAGGACCACCATGTGCCTAGCTTCTCTGTGGATCCTCAAGCTTTTACAGCAAGAACTTTCTCCAGCGAGCTATCTCCCCAGCCCTACCTACCTGATCATTTCCAAAATTTTCTCTATACTCTTCTGTTTTAATATTTAATCAACAAGTATTTGAAACTCTGTTCATGTAAGGCCCCATCTTAATAACGTTCCATTCCTCTTTCTTTGCCCAGGGTCCAAAAGTGAAGTATTTATATGAAATTGCAGATGAACTAACAGACCTCATCTGCATCCTTAAATGACAGTCACAAACAAGTCACCAAAAACAAGCAAAAAAGAAGACAGAAGTCCACCTAGAATGCTGAACCAATTAATCTGAATCTGTTTTTCACCTATCAAAGCTTTATCATGTAGACTCATTATGAAGATTAAACAGCAATAAAGAAGTCAACACAACTGTTCTTTTCTTCCTCAGCCCAACATGCTCACTGGATTTACAAATTCTGTCTTCACCATTCTCTGGATAAGGCTTCTCAGATGTAGGTATATATAGCAAGGCACAGGTTGGATATACCTGGTAGGGTGTTTGGACCTGGGAAGAATGGTTCTCTATATTCTTCTCCCCTATTCCATTTCTGTGTTAACTTGAGTTGAAGCTTCCCTCTTTTCTCCTGGACACCTTTATTGAATTTCTTAGAAAACAGCCAACAAAACTGACTACCATGGCCTTTCTACCATGTTCCTCGAACCTTCTGTCTCAGAATGTTCTCTTAGAAAGCTGGTAATATCTGACAACAATGCCTTACTCACCACAGAACACTGAAGCAGTTTTGCTTCCTTAAGTCCAATCAGGACTGTCCATTATGCCTTCATTTAGTCAGGCCCATGTTTTAGAATGTGTCACTTAGAATTGTTACTTTATTTGAGAATAAAGTCTTTACAGGTACAAGAATGCTAAGATGAGGTGATGCTGTGTCAGGGTGTCCTCTGAATAAAAAGACTGTCATTCTTATAAAGAGAAGAGATTCATAAACACAGATATGTGGGGAAGGCTGAGATCGGAGGTAGGGACCTATAAGTCACGAATGCCAGAAAACACAACAAGCTAGAAAGGAATAAGGAAAAGTTCTTTTCTAGAATCTTCAGAGAGAGCAGGGCCTTGATGACTCTCTGATTTTATAATCTAGCCCTCCAGAACTGTGAGGAAACAAATTTTTCTTGATTATGCAATTCAGTTTATGATATTGTTTAATGACAACCCCAAGAAACTAATTACAGCATTTCCCTTTAGGAAGACAGTCTCTATTTTAGTCAGAGGTTTTGATTGCTGTTGACAAACACTAAATTAATAGTAATGCTGTTTCAGGGCATCACACGAAATCCGCCTTTTTTCTGAGCTTGGGAACTTAATGTTGTTGAGAGACTTATTGTTCATGTTTGAATCTCATCAAACAAAAACTCTCCCTCCCCAAAACCCAAGTAAGAGCTGTGTTTGGTCCCTGCTCATGTGGTCCAGTCACTAGGGTGTCATGAACTGGCCCTGTGCTGAGTCCTCCTTGTGCTGCCCATCAGCTAACTGGAGTCCCATTTCTGTACAGAATAGAAATCCAAATCCTGAGTCTGTGAGGCATAGCTCTTCCAGGGCTGACAGTCTTTCCTGCATTGCCAGACCTTGAGTCTTGCAGCTTCAAGCCTCAGGAACTAGAGGCTTATAGTTCCAGGCTTCAGGAACCAGAGGCTTATGGCTTTAGGTACTCAGGTTGGAGGCTAATTGCTCTGGGCTTTAACTACAGAAGCCCTAGCACTTTGCATCTGTGATGATTCATTTTCATTGTCAACTTGTTTGGATTTTAGAATGACTGAGGATGTCATCTCTGGGTGTTTCTGGGAGGGTGTTTCCAAAGCGGTTTGACTGTGGAAGGAAAGCTCACCCTTAGGGAATGGAGCCCTAAACTGAATAAAAGCAAAAAAGGGAGAAAGCATCTTTCTCTGCCTTGTAAGTGTAGATTCAGTGTAACCAAACCCCTCTCACTTTCACTGCCATACCTTCCCCACCAGGATGGGCTTTATTCCCTCAAATCATGAGGCAAAGTAAACCTGTTCTTCCTTGAGTTGTTTTCGTCAGGTGTTTTTTTTTTTTTTTTTTTACAGCAATGAGAAAAGTAACTAACACAGAAAACTGGAATCAAGGGGTGTGGCTGTTACTGCAATAAACTTGAGCATGTGACCTGTGGACCTGTGGAACAGGTTTACCAGGGAATTTGGAAAATTTTGGAGCTTCAGGTAGAAGAAGCCTAGAATGGCTTAATGGGCCATACTGGTAAGAGTTAAGAAAGCCAGAATGCCAAAAGAAACACAGACAGTGGAAGTCCTGGTCTTGAGGTTTCGGAGGGAAACAAGGTGCTGTCAGGAACTGGGCCCTGTGACTTGAGTGAGGAAGGATTTAATAGTAATGGACCGATTTGCTTGGCAGAGGGAATTTCAGTGCAGCATAACATATGCTTCTGTTATGGCTGCCTGCTCTTATCCAGGTTTACAGTGAGATAAAGCAGGAAATGGAACAAAGACAGGAAAAATGTGCCGTTCGGAGAAGGTAGGAGCTGGAATGCATTTAAAGTTGCTAACAAGGAAGACACAGACAACACAACTATAGTTGTCAAATAGATTAATCAAGAAGAAATGGGCTCTTCAAGAGGACAACAGGAAGAGTGTCTTGAGGGTGGGGTCACCTCCATCAAAGGGTTAAAACATATAAAAAGCAAATTTATACTGGGGGGGGCTCACAATTAAGAGATTGCCTGTCATCTTGGAGGAGACTCTGAGCTTTTGGACAATACTGGGACTGTTTAAAAACTATGGATTCTTCTGAAGTTGGCCTGTATGTACTTTGCATTATGAGATAGCCATGAGGCTATGGGGTCCAAGGATGTAAGAAAATTGCTTAAAAGTGATATGATGGGGTAGCAGGTTGACAAGAGGTGGACTTGTTGATGACAACAGGACTACTCAGGTAGGACAGGGACCCCAAAAGAAGAAGTTCTGAGAATGTCCTTGCTGGAGGCTAGAAATACCAGAAGAGAGTTCTGGCTCCTGTTTCTTTGTTTTCTCTGAAATGAGCAGCTCTGGTTAGAGACTGTACATGACGATGTGGCTGAAACTGAGACGTGGCACGTGGACACCTGGTTGGCCAGCTGAAACGACCAGCTCATCCCCCTTTACACCTCACACCAGTTTCTTCTGGGGTTCGTGAATTTCATTCTTTGAATTTTTGAAACAAAAAGCAAAAAGCCACAGGTTCAGACAGCTTTGGGGACTACTGAGGTTCCAGTTCCCTAGCTTCTGGGACCCTAGCTCCCTGAGAAAGACTGTCAGTCTCAAGGACACCCCAGTCTCTCCATGTCATTTTGATAGTTAATCTTCCATTATCAGTATGACTGAATTTAGAATCACTTAAGAGACACATCTTGGTGCATCTCTGTGAGGATGTCTCCAGAGAGATTTAACTAAGGAGGCAAGACCCACCCTGAGTATGAACAGCATCATCCCACCCCTTGGATCCTAGACTGAATGAGAAGGAAAAAGGGAGGAAGCTTGGGCACCAGAACCCATCTCTCTCTGCTTCCGGACTAAGTACTTGCTGTGACCAGCTCCTTCATGCCATCCTCACCATGACAGATTTCATCATTCAGCCACGAACCGTAATAAACCTGCCCTATATTAAGATTTTGTTTTTATTACTGCAATGAGAAGCAAAGTTACGAATACAGCAGTTATGGAATCTTCAGCTTCCAGCAGCAGTAGGCAGAGCCCACTAGTGTTAAAGGCCCTGAATAGCACTGGGGGTTGAAACCTCATACTTCTAGAGTGATTATATAGTGTTCCAAGTCTCGGGCCTAGAGTGTTGGGACCCTTGTCCTTGGAAGCAGCTGCAGCATAGCTTTTGGATACAGGATGTCAGGACCTGTGGTCCTTAAGTCTTGGCATCTCTCTGGAAGGACTGGGCCACAGTCTGTCTAGCTCTGGTCTCTCCACTCCCTCGGCCCTCCAGCTTTCATGCCCTAGCGTCTCACTGGATGCTTCGGCCACCTCTCACCACCACTGCTGCCCCTGACGGCCACCTTTACCATCCCTGCACTCCCCTGCCACTTCTATGGTTTGGATTCCTGCTACCAGCTCCACCCCTCCACTAATGTTACAGAGAAAAGAGGCTGCAGCAGAACAATCCTGAGTTTGAGGCCAGCCTGAGCTACATAGCAAGATCCTGTCTGAAAGAATGACAAGAGACAGGAGCTTTGCCATAACAACCAAGTTGAAGTTACATTGGCTTCCTCCACTACTGTGGGCCCTAAGCCAATCACTCCTGTCCTTTAAGAGGCTGATAATCTGAGGCAACGAGGCAGATATCGGGACTATAAAGCTGTGAGCATTAACTTCCAAGAGCTGTGAGGAAAGAAGCGGGAGGCAGGCACAAGGAGAAAGAAACCCGCCAACCCCCCGATTTTGGACTTTAGTCTCTGGAACCTGTGAGAGAATACATCGTGTTGCCTTCAGCCTTTAACTGGTGATACTTTGAGAGACAGCTCTGGCAAACTAATACATGATATTGACCTCAATACCATCTTAAATATAATTAGATTATAAAACTGGATCTTTAAAAAAGCATAAAAGATCTACAATTATTTAATAAGAAATATAATTATATGTACCATTGAAGGGGGGATATCTTTTGTTTGCTAAAAGATAAAATTAAATTTGTTATTGAAGCTGAAAGATTTGCTAAAATACTCATTATATCTAAATATGCCAATTTATCATTGATAGTACAGACTATAAAAGAAAATTGCTTAAGAGGATGAGTGTGACTACCAGGAAGACAGAGTAATAAAACTCGTGAAAGAGGGATGAGGGAGTTTTCTAAGACTTCTTTGATTCAATCAAGATGTTCAAGGCTGTTGCGTTCCACTTTCTTTAATCATAATATCATCTGTCTACACGTCCATGGGGAGAGACACAAGGTAGTGTGTATAGTGAGATTACTTTCAAGCTAATTCTATTTCTCATTCTGAAAACAAACAGTTCTCAGCCTTCATGCTGGTCCCCCCAGGAAAAGGTGTGTCATAACTAAGTTACTGCTGTGGAGTCTTGAAGTTCACATTTAGAGCAAGTCCTGCTAATTCCAGTTCCCAGAAAACTCTCCTGCCTTTTGGCTTGGTTTAGTGACTTGTTTTGCTTTAGGGAGGGTGTGTGAACTGGTTAATTGTTCTAGTTGACTTTGCTGCTGCTGTGATAAAACACTCTGACCAAAAGCAATTTGAGGAGAAAAGAGTTTATTTGGCTTACACTTTCAGGTCACAGTCCCATCACTGAGAGAAATCAGCAGAGACTCAAGCAGGACCTGAAGCAGAAACTGTGAAGGGACATTGCTTATTGGCTCACTCACTTGCCCATGCTCAGTGAGCTTTCGTATGCAGCCCAGACCCACCTGCCCAGGGGTGGTATGTGCTGCCCATTAGTGGTCTGGGCCTTCCTACATAAATTTTCAGTCAAGACCATCCCTCACGGACATGGCCACAGGCCAATTTGAATAAGGAAAGTCCACTGAGGTTCCCCCTTCCCAGGTGGCTCTAGGCTGTATCAAATTGACAATAAAAATTAACCAGCACAGTAATATTATGAAATAAATAGAAATTTGACAAAAACCTTGATTTACAGTCTGTATTATACAAAATTGATCTCTTTTGCTTTTGATAGTTAATAGAATCTCCCCCCTCTCTGGAAAGGTGAGGGTGAACATTTGACATCTCCTCTGCTGATTCTTTGTATTTCTGATGATTAATCTTCTGTGTCAACCTGACTGGGCGAGGAGGTACACATATCGGTGGTAAAAAAATTACTTCAGTATATGTTTGTGAAGAGGTTTATATGCATTCAGTGTGACATCATGGTCGCCATCTTGAGTCATAAGTCCCTTGTTTGTTTAACCAGAGTTGGATTGCCCACACAGAGCTTCCTGGCATACAGTAAACTGACAAAACCTCTACAGTGCTATGTGGAATTTTATGACAAGACCCTGGCACCAGGAATGTGCCTGATTGTTTGATATCAACTTCAGATGAACTATCTGTATGTATATTCTGATTGGAAAAAAGTAACTTTCGATATATATATATATATATATATATATATATATATATATATACATATATATATATGTGTGTGTGTGTGTGTGTGTGTGTGTGTGTTTGTGTTGTGGCAATCCAGTCTTGCTACTGCCCATGATCCCATTTCTGTGAGTAAGGTCTTTTTAATAAAGATCTAGAGAGATTGCTCAGTAGTTAAGAGCACTGGATGCTCTTGTAGAGGATCCAGGTTCAGTTCCCAGCACCCACGTGGCAGCTAACAACTATGTGTAACTCCAGGTCCAGGTGATCCAACACCCTCTTCTGACCTCTGACCTCTGTAGGCACTGCATGACCCACAAGGATGTACTTACAGACATGCAGGCAATATACTCATAGACATAAAATACAAATAATAAATAAACAAATGATTAGCACTCTGTAACCCTAAACCTGTCTGCTTCTTTCTTCAGTTTAATGGCATCTTAGGGCCAGTTTTCTTTTCATATATCAGGACTAGGATGGTCTAGAACAATGTTTACATAGACATTAATATTTGAATTGGTAGACTGAGTGAAGATGATCCATCTTCACCAATGCATGAGACCAACCAATCCCTGTGGAATGAGCAGAACAAAAAAAGATGTATAAATAAACCACACCACTGGCCTTTGTACACAGAAGGTCATGGGACAATTCTGGCTTTTGTATTCTTGTCAACAAATTCACATCACATATGAGTGATGTTTGGTCTTCATTGCCAACTTGACTGGATTTAGAATCACCTAGGAGACACAGGAAGGAAGACACACCTGAATGTGGCTGACCTCATCCGGTAGGCAGGGGACCCAGACTGAATAAAAAGGGAGAAAGAAGGAAGTGAGCTGGCACCAGGTTTCATCTCTCCTTGCTTCTTGACTGAATGCCACGTGATGTCTGCGCTCCTCCTGCCAGCAGACAGATGCTCTAGTTAACACTGTCTTCCTACCATGATGGACCTCGCCCCCGTGATGGACCTCGCCCCCGTGATGGACCCCGCCCCTGTGATGGACTTCACCCTCATGATGGACTTCAGCCTCATGATGGATTTCACCCTCAAACTGAGCCTGAATCAGCCTTTCTCAGTAAATATAAATTAGTTACTCTCTCCTGTCCCCCCCCCCCCCCCCCGCAATCCTCAAATGCCACAGTCTGCATATGGCGGTCAGAACACAACTTCCTTCCACCATGTGAGTCCCAGGTATCGAACCCAGATAGATTATCAGGCTTGGTGGCAAGTATCTTTACTCACTGAGTCATCTTGGAGGCCTGTTTTTTGGGCAGGGATATTCTTCATAATTTATAAGTTAAATAATCACTTCTCTTTCTCAGTAATGTGAATATATATATATATATATATATATATATATATATATCAACAACTTAGTTATTATTTCAAAGACTGGCTTTGCTGAGCTTTGTAGTCTGTTATGACTTCAGATGGCGCTGCTTTGGGGCTGCCCCTCTCCTGAGAACGGTGGGTCTCCACATCAGCTCTTGTCACAGGGCCCTCAATGGCCCCAGCACACATCTGCAGAGCTCCTCATTCAGATAAAAGGTGTCTTCCTATTTCACTGCCTTCTTGCTTTCTTTTGATCATTCCATCACTTCCAATTTCAGCCCCGTTTCCTTTACTTTTGAGGAATGTCAAAGCTTCTTCTTTGAATCTCCAAGTGGGCTGAGGGAGTTTTTGGACTGCGGTTGGGAGAGCTATAAACTGGCCAGAGCTTGGTCCTTCTGGGCTTCATCCCCCAGTGGCTGATGTGCTTACCCCCACAGTTAGTGATATGAATTCACTCTCTCCTTCAGGGAGTCACAGGCCTTGGTGTGCTGAGCTAGGTACTATGCACTGTGTGCCTGCATCTAGCCTAGACTACTTAGAATGACATCTAGTGCAGGGCCTGCGGCTCTCTCCCCTGGAGCTGCTCGGCCTTTGCTGGGCTGTGACTGAATCAGGCTCTATTCCTTTAAACATGCAAATTTTATTTTTCACAGTTGTTGCTTTTGTGTGAAGCATTTTCTTTTGAAGAGTCCTATGATGAATTTTATGTTTCTTTTGTTGTAAAATATGCCTACCAGAATTTACCAACTTAACTATTCTGAGTGTGCACGTCCATGGCATTGAATACATTCACACTTTAGTGCAGTCTCTCTACTACGCCAGTGTTACAATTTCTCATCTTTCCAAGGGTCATACTCATTGTTCCTGGAGTTGTTGGGGTCAGAGTCTGGACTCTGGCAGTCCCAACAACTAGGCCATCTCCACTAAGCTAATTACAGAGACGGTAGTGAAAAGCCAATAGGAGAAAGGAGATTTATCCACTGTGGCTACACTGGGAAGAGGACCCCAAGTCTGTCTTTGGGGTCTTGATGTGAGGTTCAGCTTTCAACAGAGGGCAAGAAATATGCATAACTAAGCAGTTCTGGTCAAGGGGTAGCCACACCTATCACTGATTCATCATTGTCTTCACTGTGGTCTGTCCTGCAAGTTATCAGAACAGTGTAAAATCTCTTCCTGGGGGGCAAGCATCTCTCTGCCTCACAATTACTGCTAAGTGACCTTCCACATGTAAGGGTACATTATTAATCTTTTTGTCTTGCTCCTGAATAGAACTGCCCAGGAACACATATATTAGGGGACTTTAAGGGCTCACTTGTTTCTTTATCTCTGGATGGCATTGGGTGGGCTCCAGACCTTCCTTCAGTGCTGACCTGCTTAGGAGTGAGGGGGCATCTGTGGTCATGCCAATCTTCTTTTAGTGGAACTTTTAAGTCAGCTTTCAGTAGTGACTATTTGTTCTTTACATTCATTCCGGGGATGTGTGGATCAACTTTCAAGGTCCATGAATGCTTCGTTTCTTACACATGAGTGGGAGAGGCTCCTGACAGCCAAATCCTACAAAACTCTAAAATACACAAGGGCAATGCACACCTCATGACAAGAAATTGTCACATACTAAATATCCATAGTGAAGAGGTGCAGCATCTGAGCTTAGTGAGATGAACACGGCAGGGACAAATGAGACTTCGTTTAGAAACTTTCATATTGCCTCATTGGTAATTACTGGGCCAACAAATGTTGGTACCTATTTGTATTTTAAAATACTTATTTTATTTTTATTATTGTTATGTGTGTTTGCATTGCCTGCATGTATGTAGTAAGTACACCCATGTGTGAAATGCCTGTGGAGGCCAGAAAGAGGTATCAGATCCCCTGGAAATGGAGTTACAGACAATTGCTAGCTGCCATGAGGTTGCTGGGAACTCTGAATGCAGGTTCTCTGCAGGAACAGCCAGTGCTTTTAATTGCTAAGCCATCTCTGCAGCCCCTAGATTTGCTTTTATTTTTAATTTTGGGTATGTATATGTGTGTGTATATATGTGTATGTGTGTGTATATATGTATGTGTGTAAGTGTATGTGTATGTGTTTAGGTATATGTGTATGTGTGTGTATATGTATGTGTGAGTGCAGGTGCTCACAGAGGACAGAAGAGGATGTTGGATCCCTTGCCAGTTAACCTCCTTACGTGGGTGCTGGGAACTGAATTTGAGGACTCTGCAAGTATGTGCTCTTAACAGCTGAGCCATCTCCAGTCCAGAGCTATTTATTTTTGAAGCTTTTGTCTTATAACTTTCCCCAATAGGCTTACATTTTACTTCTACCAGTTTTTGTAGCCAGGTTTAATCACTGCACAACAATCTGGTTTGCTAGTGCTGTCACTCTGTTACTCTCAAAGCATATGACACTGCCTAAGAAAAGCACTTGGAGACACATGCATTTCTGTCATAGTCTCTTGTGGCGCTTTGTGGGAAGGATGGAGGAAAATTCAACCTTGGCGTTTTGAAATTTCCATTGTAACTGACATTTACGCGATTGCTTTGCTAGATTTCCATTCCTGATTTCAGAATGGGGTATTTCTTGCTTTCAGAAAGAATATATATATTATAAGGAATCTGGGGAGGTTGGAGAGATGGCTTAGGTTGGTAAAGTGCTTGTCCCTAACACAGGAGGACCTGAGTTCAAACCCCAGACTGAACTCATAAAAACCAGATGTAATAGCTGTGAGCTTACTGCTAGGAAGGCTGGAAGATCCTTGGGTCTTGCAGGCCAGCCAGGCTAGCTGAATCAACTGAGTTCCAGGGTCAGTCAGAGATCCTGGCCTCAAAAACAATGTGGAGAGTGACTGAGAAAGACCCCAGGCATCTATCTACATGCCACAAGCATGCAGACATATACACAATATATACACACAGAAGAATTTTGAGAAACTAAAAAAGAAACCCCTTAAAATTAAATTTTAGACTTACAGAAGAAAAACAATCTCAATGACACCAATGCAGGGTCTAAAATCGTTCTCTTTCTTTTCTGGGTTTTGATTTTTTGAGAGCAGGTCTTGATAAATTGCCCAGGATGATCTCAAAAGTTCTTCTGCCTCAGCATCCCAAGTAGCTGGAATTACAGGTTATGCTAGGATGCCCAACTTACAATCTTTTTTAATTGTCAGAAAAATTGCAAGTGGAAATGAGTGTATAAACTCGGGACAGCAAGACTCACTGAACCTGAACCAGGAGGACAGACGTGAGTACGTGTGAACTGGAGCCCGTCTTCCCAGAGGTGCAAGAGAGACAGGCCCTTCACCCCTGGCCACGGCTGAAGTGCTTCTTACCACATCTGACCTCAGTCTTCTGAGAAAGACATGGCAGAAAATGTGTTTACCAGCCCACTGAGAATCCTGCAAATATAGTGATTATCAGTAATGACAAGGTGATTTGTATTTTTATCTTAATGTATGGGAAGTGACCAGGTGGCGTGGCGTCATGTGCAAGTTCATTTGAGGAAGAGGGGATGATGAAGGGAGCACTGGATAAGTTGGTCTGGAACCAGGGACCCTCAAATTCAAACAACTCCTTGAATGATGTCCAATCCTAACCACCCAAAGCTCTTGAAAGTGAATCTCTTGAGCTATAATAAAAATGCTGCTTAAGGGTTGGCTTAAGCGTTGAGTGCTTACTGCCCTTACAGAGGACTTGGTTTAATTTCCAGCACCACATCACGTAGCTCACAGCCACTTGGAACTCCAGCGCTAGGAGATGTAATGCTCTCTTCAGACCTTTATGGGCACACACACACACACAAGGACACATGCATGCACACATATACATGCAGACATACATATATGCACATAAATAATGAAAATTATATATATATATATATATATATATATATATATACACATACACACACACACTTATTTATAAAGAATTCGCCTTAACTCTGACATGGCCAAGATAAACTGTTCCATATCCATTCCACTGACTCCGGGACCATTAGCTGGAAGGTTATTAGGTTATATGAGTCTTCTCCATGCTTCCCAGACTCTCGATACATTAATTGCTGTGACTCCAACACAGCAGGCTCTGAGATCTTCAAACTCCTGCGTGTGTATGTGTGTGTGTGTGTGTGTGTGTGTGTGTGTGTGTGTGTGTGTGTCTGTGTGTCCCTTTCCACCAACAGAGCTGTGTATTGGTTACTTTTCTGTTGCCATGATAAAACACATCAGGACAATTTAGAGAAGGAAGGGTTTATTGGGCTTACGTTTCCAGATAAATGAGGGTCCCTTGTGGTGGGGAGGCCTGGCAGGAGGCCGCTGGAGCAGGAACCTGAGTGCTCGCATCAGGAAGAACAGAGACCAACTTGAAATAGAACAAGGCTATGAACTCTCTAGCGACACACTTCACCCTGCAAGATCACACCTCCTGAAGGTTCCACGACCTTCCCCAAACAGTGCCATCAACCAACCAAGTGCTCAGATACTTAGCACTTGTAGGGGATTGTTCTCATTCAAGACACAAGTTTTCAGATTTAGAAAATAAAACATTAAAACATTGGCTAAATTTGAATTTCAGATAAACAATAAATCATTTTTCCAGATTCATTTTTATTGTTATTATCTTATTTGTGTGTGTATGTGCCTATGTGAATGTATACAACATGTGTGCATACCCACAAAGGCCAGAAGAGGGTATCAGTCCCCTGGAGCTGGAGCTATAAGTGCCTGTGAGCCACTCAACTTTTGTGATGGGAACTGATTCAGGGCCTCTGCACAAGCAGCAAGTACTCTGATCCACTAACCTGTCTCTCCAGCCCCAACATTAAGGTATGCCTCAAATGTTGGAGTCTATTTATTTTATTTTCTCACAATCATATCTTCAAACCTTCTTTTTGAGACAGTCTTGTTGTAGTCCCAGCTGGCCTGGTCTGAAACTTGCTATGTAGACCAGGCTGGTCTTGTTCACAGAGATCCACCTCTTCTGCCTCCTGAGTGCTGGAATTAAAGGCATGTACCACTGTACCCAGTTACCACATCTCTCTTTATATGAAGAAGCAGGCTTTAGGGTGTACTTGTTTTTGACAAACATAAGCTCTCTGTCCCTATTGTTTTTGGGCTCCCCCTAGTGGCTGAGGCTGCCCAGTCGGGTGTGTCAGATTGGCATTTACCCATCAAAGGAATTTAAACCACAGAATCTACTCTCAGGGAAATGGAAAAACAGAGCCGAACAAGGAATGTCTTAATGAATGAAAATCAAATTAAAACCAATAAATAGAAGAGAAGGCCCACCAAGAGAATTACGTCAAGTTTCTCTGAGAAATCCAATTTAGACCTGTTTTCCTTGGTGACTGTGTACAGAGCTTCAGAAACAGTGTCTCTTAATTTGAAGAAAATTCTATGGGGCTGAAGAGATGACTCGGTGGTTAAGAATACTTGCTGCACTTGCAGAGGACCTGGATTCAACAAACTCTTTTCTTTCATAAATGTCACTCTCTTTAGAGTTTTGGCTTAAAAGTCTGCAAACAAAAATGTGGTATTTGTCTGTGTTGAGGGTCAGAAAATACAAATGAATTTGGAAGATGCCTCAGATTCAAGGTCCTGCCGACCCTGGCATACCTCCTGCATACCCAGTGCAGGGAGGTCCTCCGTCTCGAATTCCATTATCTGTATCAAGACCCCAGGTTCTTTATGTTTCTCATCACTGTGATAAAACACCAGACAGAAACCACTTAAAGGAGGAAGGGTTTACTTTAACTCGGAGTTTCAGAGGGATTAATCTCTGCTGTTTGGTCCCATGTGCTTGGGGAAAGCATTATGGCACGGGAGACTGAGGCCTGAGGCTTACAAGTTCAAGGCCTGGCTGGGATTCAGAGTGAGTGCATGGCAAACTGGACAATGTAACGAGACTCTTTCAAGTGAAAAGAGGGCTGGGATATACCTCAGTGGTGGAGCACTTGCCTGGCATGTGTGAGGCCCTGGATTCCAGACACAGCACCAGACATGTGAAAGAAAAGATCATTTATAATTAAAAACTTATGAACTGTTTATATAAGAAATGTTCTGTTTAGTATACCTGACGGACTGTGGTTAGCTGAAACTATAATAAGTGTTTAGAAACTACTTTTGCTGAAAAAGATGAACTTCTCACTTGGGCCTACAAGATAACTCACTGCAGAGGTTAAAGCCTGGTGCCTCTGCCTTTCTTTTGTTTCTGTCTCTACTTTGGGTCACAGACCTGCTCAGCTCTGCACATAGGCACCAGGAGTGCCTACATATAAAAAAGCCAAACAAACAACAACCCCCACCCCCCAAAAAAGCCCAGTAATATCTGACCACCTCATCCCTCTTCAAGGCTGAAAGCACAGAAGTTCGGAGTAATGAGGCCTCTCACCGTTTGCGCTCATAAAGTCTTGCTCCAAATCCCAGAACAGTCACCTGCCCGTCTCCAGTCATTCTCCTGAAGCTGCAACCACATGGGAATTCAGAGCAGCAGAACCTGACAGTTTGACCACCCCATGATAAGAATCCTCTTGGCAGAACCAAATTTTCCCGTTAAGCAATATGGACTCGTAAAATCAAAACTGATGAACCAAGCCGCTGTTCAACCAGGACTGCTGAATTCTGCATGCCTCTTGCCCTCGGCTTCAGTTCTTCCTCGGCTGAAACCTAGTGCTCATGTCAGTACCCCAGAATGTGGCCAGATGTAACCTGTCACCTTTCCCAAAGTGTCATTGGGAGTAAAATCTTTTCTGCCTTTTCACCATTATGCCTGCTTGCTTTCTTTTGGCCGAGTGGATAGATGCTATTGCTGGAACCCCAGAGTTGGGCTACTCGCCTAGGACTCCGGCTACAAAACCATGGCGAGTGACACCAGGTAAGACGATGGCTAACTCAACGAATGGATTCAGCTGGTGAGGCTACTGCTATGTCAACATTTTCTGGATTTGGATTTTGTTGTCATTTGTCCCCACCTAACATTATTTTGAAGGGAACATATTACAGAGCATAAAATATATACTAAAATTTCAAGACACACGAATGGGACCATAAATAGAAAATACTATTGATTAGTGCCTGTCTAAAACTTCTTTCATTTGTACCCTTTTGAAGCCTATATTCTACCCCTAGATCACTCTAATTATAGCATTTATTTTATCCAAACATAAAACACTGGGACTAAATTATTAGATATTAGTTTAGATACATTATTTATAATTTTTTACACATTCCAAGTGCTTGTTGTCAGTCTTACAATCTTTCCTCAGGCTTGTGGCATCAGCGTAGAAAGCTGTTGTTGAACTTTCTTCCTTAGTGTGATAGTTAATATTGATCGTCAGCCTGACAGGGTCCGGAATCCAAGAGGAGACATTTACCTCAAGTTTTGGGAGGGAGTTTCAGGTTGAGTGAATGGAGGTTGGCAGACACATCCCAAATGTGGTTGCAACCAGTGCAGGGCTGAAGGAAAAAAATGGAGAAAGGGAGCCGAGCACCAGCATTCATCCTGACTGCAGACCAGTGTGACCGGCTGCCTCATGTCCCACCACTGTGTGCATGGTGGACTACATCCTCAAACCACCAGCCCAAATACACCCTTCTGCCCTTAAGTTATCTGTGTCACAGGGGCAGGAAAAGTAACTAATTCACTTAGATCCTATGATTTCAGCTCAGATGGGGGAAAAAAAAACTCGTGCTGTTAATGTTTTGTGTCTCTGTCATAAGAAATGGAAAATGTTGCAAGAGGTGGAGTTGGGTCTTTTTGTACCTGTGGCTCTTAAATGGCAGTGGTCACTGAGAGGTTCCTTGGAGACTCAAAGGAGATGCTTTGTAACCAATGATTATTCTCCTCTGACTATAGAGTGGGGCCAGTCTGGGGCCATCTTAACATTCACATGTTCCAACTGAACCGAGGCCTGAACAATAAAACTAGATACCTTATTTTTGCTTCTGATATGAATAATTTTAATCTTGTCATCTTCACAGTCATTGTTTTGGTCTTGCATTGTCGTAAGATGAAATGGATCATAAAATATGCTTTCTCCAATCCATTTGGAAGACTATCCATCAAGAAGACTTGACCCCTGTCTACACTGAGCATTCAGACCAATCACTGACTGCTGAGTGTAATCACAGCTGGGTTGGTTCCCCATGAGAAGGGGAGATGAAGAGCTGGTTGAGATTCAAGATTTAGCTGCTCCTGTAAGTTCCTGCTAATGTGGGCTTAGTGGTGTGGTTAAAATGAAATTAAAACTCCAGGATTGATCCCTGAAGTATTTGCAATCCATCTGACGACTGTTCAAAACCCTTTGATCAGTCTCTAGGATCTAATGAGTAAGTTGCAACCTCAGCACTGTCCCTGTTAACCAACAGATGCTAATTTTTTAAGTAATCATATGGTTTTTGATCATACTGGTCCAAAGGCTGTTTGACTGTTTGATAAATAAACTGGAGTTCGTATTGAGGATATATGGAAAGAATTTTTATTTTCTTCCCTGCCTACCCAAAGTGTGACTAACTCTCATGACCTATTCTAGGAGGTTCCCTATATTGGTTACTTTTCCTGTTGCTATAAAATACCCAGCAGAAGCAACTTGAGGCTAGAAGGGTTTACTTTGGCTCACAGTTTGAGGGAGGAGTTCAGTGTGGTGGGGAAGGAATGACAGGAGGATCATGAAGCAACTGACCACGCTGTGCAGGCAATTAGGAAGCAGAGAGATAGAGGTACTGAGCTCACATCCCTTTCTCCTTTTTATTCAGTCTGGGATTCCAGCCCATGCGATGGTGCTACCACAGTTAGGGTGCTGTCTTAGTTTCATTTCTGCTGCTATAACAAAATACCCTGACAAAAGCAACTTAGGTCAGAAAGGGTTCCTTTTAGCTCACAGTTCTAGATTACAGTCCATCACTGCAGGGAAGTCAAGGTGGCAGGAACTTGAAACAGCTGGTCACACCAAACCCATAGAAAAGAAGCAGGTGCATGCATGATAAAGATGCTCAGAGGCTCTCTCTGGTCTTACAGAGTGGGGGATCCCCTGCTCAAAGAATGGCACCACTCACAGTAGGAATGTCAATAATCAGAATTAAAATAAGCCCCCACTGATAGACCACAGGTCACCCTAATCTAAACAATCCCCATTGAGACTCCCTTCCCAGGTTATTCTAGGTTGTGTCAAGTTGGCGATTGAAACTAACCATCACCAATAGCCCCTCCCACCTCAAGTACCGTTATCTAGGAAATCTCTCACAATTATGCCCCTCCCCCCTAGGCTTGTCTCTGTGGAGATTCTAGATCTTGTCAAATAGACCTATCAACGCTCCTTCCCTCCTCCCAGCCTCTCGAAGTTGCCTCCCCCTTCTGCACTCCCGGTCATGATGCATCACTCACATCACAGCCTTCTAGCCAGCTCTCTGCACAGATTCCTTGTGGCAGGGGTTATGTATGTATGTTTTCCTATTTCTATTCTCATAGTATCTGGCACTGAGCAGCTTAGAACCTCATGGATTCAGGTGAATAGAGTTTGGAGATGCCTGTAGGTGGCCAAGGATGTGGTTTGCAGGCATGGCATTAGAGCATCACTGGAAAGAAGAGGAGTGACCACATGGTGTGGCAGCTTGCACTGAGAGAAGGTGTGTGTAGAATTTTGCCATCCCTCTATAACTGTACATTTCAGCCCATTTGCAGTTTAGCAAGCTTCTTTGATATTTGAATCCTTAAAGATTTCCTTCTAATTTTAAACTTGTTTGTGACTTTGAAAACTCCTCTATGTAGATGGAATTGTTTAATGATCTCGGCACTTCTTTACAAGAGGTAAACTGGAAACAAGTTATGAAATACTGGTCTCTAGCCTAAATTTTCATTATGGTTTTGTTTTTGAGATAGTCTCATTACTTAACCCAGACTGGTCTGTTTCCCAAGTGATGGGATCGCAGACATATGGCTCCTTATTCAGCCTAAACTATTTTTAAAAAGAAGCAACAGCAAGCTTCCACCTATATAAAGTCACACAAATGTTTTAACAGCAGTTGAGTCCTGTAAAATCAATGTTTTAAGAACCAAATTAGCTTCTAAAAATCAAAATACTTGTCTTAATTGACTAAATTGACTGAGGATTTCAGAAGAATAGCCAGGGCAGTGGTTAGATCAAGCACATTTATAGAAAAACATCAACAGATCTCATGTATGAAAGTCTTCGGTCTTGTCTCATTTTCCCCTCAAACTTTCAAGATATGAAAGAGTTTACTGAGTTCCACCCCATCTGCATCTGGTGCTAAGATTTCACCAAAGGTCAGTTTAAACACATGCTTTGTTTTCTTTACTAAAAAGAACAGAGCTGCATTTTAATGTGCTACCAAATTAAGTTATCCATCCTTCTAAGAAATTTTGAAGTGAGGGAATGGTCTGTTAAAGATAGAAATCAGAACTATGTCTTCCTATCGCAGCAGTGAACAGTAAAGCAGAGGGAGGCGGTCCTGCTGTGTGGCAGAACTGAACCATAGAAGCCAGAGCATGGAGCATGAGCAGGACCTGAGTGACAGCAGGAATGACTGGATGTAACAGGAAGGACGTTGCTCAGCATACATCGTGGGAACAGCTGACGGCTCACGGCACCCAGGGAAGGAAAAACTGCAGTGCTTATCTCTTCTTTCTCGCCTGGTGACTGCCCTGCCAAGGAGATGCATCTTTTCAGGGCTTTCTCAATAAATATCACAGTCGGATCACAGTGAAACAACTGAGCAAATAGTGTGGTCTGTAAAAACAGCATTAAAAACAGAACATCTGGACTCAGCCAACAAGGCATCTGCACTACACCTGCAGGAGCTAAACTCACTATTTATTCAGAGTGTGCTGGCAGAGGTTAAATGACAGCCAGCTATTCAACGATATCAAGTCCTGATCCCTTGGATTTGGAAATGTTCTCTTACCTGGAGCAAGTTCTTTGCAGATGTAATTAGGGGTCGTGTGTGTGTGTGTGTGTGTGTGTGTGTGTGTGTGTGTGATGTATGCACACATAGATCTATTTGTGTACATACTGTGTGCACATACGGAGGACAGAGGAGGGAGTCAGGTGTCCTACTCCCTCCCCTTATACCCTTGAGATAGTGTCACTCACGGAACTTGGAGCTAGACCAGCAGCCAGCAAGCTCCAGTGACCCTCCTGCCTCTACCCACCATTGGCTGGGATTGTATCAGTATACTCAGCCACACTCTGCTTTGAGTGGGGATGCTGGGGATCCATCCTCAGGTCTTCAGGTTTGTTCAGCAAATGCTCTTGCCAACTGAGCCACCTGCCCAGCCTCTAATTAAGGATTTTAATAGGAGGAGATTACACTGCTTTATCTAGATGAGTCTTAATTACCATCACAAATCTCCTTGTAAGAGACAAAGGAGGAAGAAACAATGTCATGGAGGCCAAGACTTAGTGACAGACTCACAAGTCACAGGAAGCCAACAACCAACGGGAAGGAGCAAAAGGCCTGGAGCCTCCCGATAGAGTGCAGTCTTGCGAACACCTCAGTTTTGAAAGTCTGGCCTCCAGAAATATGAGACTATAACCCAGTAGTTAAATCACCCAGTAGTAACAGTTCCTTGCAGCAGCCACAGAGACTATAATCTCCCCTGTGAGGCCTGGGGTGGATTTAGGTTGAATAAACATACAGTCCCTTTTTGTGACTGAACACATGTTAAGAAGCAGCTTACAGGACAAGGGTTGACTTTAACTTACAGTTTAGGGGAGTACAGTCTCTCATGGTAGGAAAGTCATGGCAGTGGGAGCAGCAAGTGGCTGGTCACATATGTCAGGAAGCAGAGCAGCCAGCAAGTGGGGCTGGCCTACTGACCCCAGGGCCTCTTCTCAGTGGCTCACTTCCTCCAGCAAGGCTCCACCTCGTGAGGGTTCCACAATGTCCCAAAGCTTAGCACCAAGTGTTAAAACACAGGAGTGCATGGGGGACATTTGACATTGAAACTACAAGCAAGCCAGGCTTCCTAGCATTCTTTAATTCCAGTACTGAGACTCTAGATCAACAAAGTTGGTGAAAGCTATTCCTTCAGAGCTATCTGAAAAGAGCGGTTCATGTGTTTCTCACTAAACTCACCTCTGGATAAAGAATGTAGGAAGCAGACAAAAGCCCCTTCCGGATGCACTGGCTGGTCCTTTTAGTAAGTAGAAGACAATGCCTCATGTTATGGAAGCAACAATTGGTGATGTCGATTCTAGTCAAGAGTGGTAAGGGAGGACTTTCAGCAGCATGGGCGTGGAGGAGGTCTGCAAGCAAACAGGTGTTCCTAATGAAGGTAGCAGTGCTGTTCTTGTGTGCACCCCACAGGGATTCCTGAAAACTCTGCCAAGACCAACAGGCTGGAAAACAGACAGCACAAACCCTTCTTCTCCATGCCACGCTGGCCTCTAAGATCTTATTATTATCTCTGTTTGGAAAATCAGTTCTATAGAGTGCTGTGTGTGTGTTGCTCTATATTAATGCATTCATACTGTGTCAAAAAATAGGGGGAAAGCATATAAAGATGATCAAGATGTTTTATATGAAATACACAAAACAATTAAAAATATACAAAAAACAGCACCAGGAAAAAAAAAAAGGATTTCAAGGAATTTTATAATGACTCTGACATTTAAAAGCAAGGACAAAGATGTACAGCTAAGTTGGCAGAATACTTACCTGACATGCATGAAGCCTTAGGTTCAATTCCAGTTCCACATAAACTGGGCATGGTAGTGCATGCTTGCAATCCCAGCACTCAGGAGGTAACAGTGGGATCAGCAGTGCAAGGTCATCCTCAGCTACCTCGTTAGTTTGAGTTCAGTCTGAGATGAGACCATTTCTGCCTTATTTTTCTTTCCTGTTAACTGTGATGAAACACTCTGATGAAGAAACTCTAAGAGACAAAAGGTTTATTTGGCTCACAATTCCAAGTTATGAAGTTATCATCATGTGAGGAAATCAAAGCATCAGGAACTGAAGCAGCTAGTCACATTACATCCATAGTCAATAGCAGAGAACAGTGAATTAATGCATGTATGCCAGTTCTTGGCTCATTTTCCCCACTCTCACACAACCCACAATCCACAGCACAGGGAATGGTGCCACCCACAGTGGGTAGGTCTTCCCGCTAACCAAGGCAATCCTTTGTCTACAGGCTGACCTGATCTAGACACTCTCTCCTTTAACTCCATTCTCAAGGAATCTAGATTATGTCAAGTTGACAATGAAAACCCCACCATAACACTGTCACAAACAAACAAACAAACAAACAAACACACAACACTCCTGTCCCTCCCAGCCTTGATCTACCCTCACAGTCTGGTGAGCAGAAAGGTTTGCTGTAATGATATGGCCTGGAAACTAAATTCAAATACGTTGTACAACTCTGTGATTTCCCTTATAGAAACGCATCATCAGAGTGCTATATGCATGTTTTTGTGTGTACAGAGCCAGAAGATTTGCCAAAGCCTGGTTGTTCAGACTGCAATTCATTCTTGAATTCATGGCAATGATTGCACAAGTGATAAGCTCTGGGTTGCCCCAGCACCCTCATACCAAATTCTGACAGTGTTGAAAAAGACTTTGTTTTTATAGTTAGTGACCAATAGCTAATGAATTCTCTAAAACTGAAATATGCATCTTTTAAGTGAAATTCTACAAAATTTTCTATAGTATAACTTAGAAATTCAGATGAACTGAAACATTTAAAAATATAAAGTCTGGGGCTGGAGAGATGGTGTAGCATTAAAGACTCGTGTTCACAACCAAAAAGACAAAAAATCAAGTCCAGGGCTGGAGAGATGACTCAACAGTTAAGAGGACCTGAGTTTAGTTCCCAACATCCGTGTTGAGTGGCTCACAATTACTTATGGCTGCTGACACCCTCTTCAGGCCTCCGTAGGTCCTATACTCATGTGCACAACCTCCCCCACATGTACATATTTGAAAATAAAATCTTTAAAAAATAAATCAAGTCGTGTGCAACTTTTTGAAGGTTAACATTTTTTTAAAAGAATTTCTCCAATTCAATGCAGACTTTTTCTGCTTGGAACAGTACCTGGTGTCATTTCTTCACCACCTTAAGTGGAGCACAAGGGAGGACCCCGCTCCATGGGGACAACTTGTCTTCAATCAGACGGAGAAGTAACGATCACATTTGAAGCATTGTTTACTATTCACATACTCTGTTTCTTTCTTTGATGAAGTGAATAAAAAAAATTTATAGGGTAGTGAAAGGGACCCTTTTAGTATTGGGTTGGAATTCACAACCTTTTTGCTATGATCTGAACTATAATTTTATTGTATGCTGTAATTAAGTTTGTTTGCAAGACTGAAAATTTCACTGCCTTTAAAGAGCTGACACACTTACAGGCTTATCAGCACTAATTCATATTCTAATGTTTTTTTTGTTTTTTTTTTAAAAGAGAACATTAGCCCAGGTGTACAGACTTCACAGTGTCAATCAAATCTCATCAGAAACCACTTGTCTTGCAGAAGGAAAGGACTCCTAAAACTTTCTCGGGACGGAAGTTTTTATCTATTTGTGCTCTTTTTATCCTTTCATATTACTGTGTTTACCATAAATGAAGGCCAGGAAAGAATCTTCAACAACAACACACAACTGATTATGTTTTTATGAATATATGAAGTACTACATTTCAAAAGATTCTGCTTGAGCCCCCAAAGCAACTTCTAAAACATCAATGGGCCTGCTCAGAACCAGAAAAGAATTTTGTAATTGGGCTGTTATCACAGCAAATCTCTCAAAAGAACTATTTTGCTTCCTATACTTAAAAATACTATGATTTTCATTTTTAAATTTGAGCTAAAATTTATCTCTTTACCCAATATATAAAACTTAAAAATTGTACATATTAATGGTATATCATGTGATGTCTCAATACATACGAATGTGTGTACATATATATATATATATATATATATATATATATATATATATATGAGAGAAGCCATATTTAAATTGAGCTACATATATCTGCCTTTTATCCTGTGTTTATTGTAATTTTAAACACTGCCAAAGAATAAATGAAATTCTGTCAGTAAGTTAAGCAGTTCACAGGAAAGGAAGAATTGCCATTTATAGTATCCAGTTAGGGAGGGTCTTTAACAGTCTAAGGCCATGATGGAAACAGAGGCATAGACATTAGCTAATGAAATTTGGGATTTACAAATCACGTCCATGTACCACTTTAAAATGAGTTGTCAGGACTGGTCCAAAGTACAGAAAATAAATGTCTGTGAAGTGTTCTGCTACAAATGGAACAACTATACCACACCCTCCTTCAAGGCTCTAGGACCATCACAGAAAAGAAAATGGAAGAGAGAACAGAAAGATTATAAGAGCCAGAGGTTGAGGAGGACCAGCCTGAAACAGTGTCTTCTGGGCATGGCAGGACCACTGCACATGAGCACTCAGTAGCTGTGGTTGCCTGCACCAGATCCAGCACAAAGCGGGGCGGGGCTCAGAAGTCCCCATCCCTAGCTGAGGAGTTATTGATAGTTATGGCTTCTGAGGGAGGGAGAGTCAGTTTTCTTTAGGGGTGTGGCTCCTCGTGGGTCAACTGTGCTCTAGTTGATGGTCCCACACCCAGGAGTATATGAACAGCATAAATGGACTCATTGGGTCATCAAAAAAAAAAACCAAAAAGAGTACAAGGAGTTGAGAGGGGGTTGGGAAGTAAGTCTAGGAGGAATTAGGGAGAGGAGCGATTACGATCAAAATACATTGTGTGCAAGTATGAAATTCTCAAAGACTTAGTAAAAATATTATATTAAAAACAAGTTGTAGGCAGTCTCCTTGGGTATGACCGTCAGAAGCTAGGATGGTTATGACATCACCAGGAGACATCATTCTATGGGGTCACTATTGTTATATATGCTGTCCTTCATTGATCAAAATGTCATTAAGGGGCACATGATTTATCAAGACAGAAGATCAGCACGAGGTTACTTACCTGTAGCATATGCACTGTTTGATGTTACTATTTACTTATCTATGGCGTCATTCTCTGTTTTGCCCAGTAGGATGTATGGTTTGATGGATCTTTCTCAGGTTCAGGTCTGATACATATTAAGCATTAAATAATTGCTAGATGAAGAACGAACCTTTTCACAAGCTCTTGTATACTATTTGTGATACATCTTACAATTTCTCTGATAGCTTTTCTTTTCCCTGACAGTTCTGCAAAGAAGATTACCCGGGTTCATCCACATACAAATTACAATTTGACTCTGTAGGCATATATATATATATATATATATATATATATAGAGAGAGAGAGAGAGAGAGAGAGAGAGAGAGAGAGAGAGAGAGACATCAGCATCAGATGGTATACTATTAATATGTACAATTTCTAAGTTTTATATATTAGGTAAAGAGATAAATTTAACTCAAATTTTAAAAAGAAAGTAAAATATGTTTATGTATAGGAAGTAAAATAGCTCCTTTGAGAGATGTTCTGTGGTAAAAATCCCATTACAAAATTCCTTCCTGGTTCTGAGGAGGCTCAATGATATCTTAGAAGTTGCTTTGGGGGCTCAAGAAAAATCTTTTGAAATGTAGTGTTTTAGGTAGTCATAAAAATATAATAAGTTGTATGTTGTTGTTGAAGTTTCTTTCAAAGCCTAAAACATAGCGACATAATATAATATAGCAATAAATAATATATAATAGAGTACATGAAGTTGAGTTGAGTAGTGGGGGGGGAGGCAGGGGAGGGATCTAAATACAGTCCAAATATATTGTATGAAATTCATAAAAATTCAATTAAAAAAAGAAGTGCCATCTTTCTTTAAAAAAAAAAAAGTTGCCTTGGGGTAAAAATAAATTATAATACAAACTGTCCTTGAGTGTAGCACTGTGAGACCAGGTTGCTCTTGTCTACCTAGCTCATCAGCCAGCAGGTTCTGGTAAAGACAGATGATTGCAGCTTCCTGATAAGGAAGGCAGCACATTCCTTTACAGGCTCGCTCAGCCTCTCTCCGTGTGACACCTTCCACTAACGCCACGTGACTGCATGAACCCAAGTTTCAGTGAGATCTGTTGCAATGTAAGTTTCTTTTTAAAAACTGGTTTAATTTTTTGTCATGACAGAGGAGTGAGTACAGAGGTAGGGAGGTACTTGAACCCAGAAATAGACACATGTAGAGACAAGAAAGAGGCTTGAGAGATGGCTTAGCAGGTAGGAGCACTGCCTGCTCTTGCAGAGGACCCAGTTTCAGTTCCCAGCACCCATACAGGGTAGCTCACAACCACCTATAACTCCAGTTTCAAAGAAAAGTTGAGCCCCAGAACTGGACTATTCATAGCCCCCAAATCTTAGCAGTTAGAATCCTTAGTAGATTGAATAGATACTTCTTTTGGCTAGTGTGTTGGGGTGAGATGTGGGCTGCCGTTTGCACTGAGAAAATATTTAAGTTGTAAGTCAAGAAGTGTGTGTTTTCTAATTTAGAGAAAGATTCCAAGTGAACATTTCACAGAGCTGTTTCAGTATTCACAGCAGTTAAGTCACGGGACAACCTAGGTGTCCAATCTCAAGGATTTGGTTAAAGAAAATGTGTTCATGTATACAATGAAAACTTTTCAGTCATAAAGAAGAATGAAATGATGTCATTTTCAGGAAAATGGATGCAAGTGGGGATAATCATATTAATTGAATAAAGCCGGTCTTGGAAAGACAAATGTTGGGTATACAATATGTATCTGCATGAAAAAATTTTTAATTAAACTTAAATAAATTCCAGATAAGTACATAAAGTACAAGCTGAAGGTCAACACCATTTGGAGAAAGTTCTGATAGCAACTTGGACTGAGGAATGCAGCACTACTCTTTCTGACCGTAATTTAACTTTGTCAAATTCTACAAATCATCTCCTAATGAATTCGATTGTAAAATATATTTTCAGTGACTACATTTGAGAAAATTCTAGTCTCTAAATTTCCTTCCTTCTCACTGAGTTTCACGATCCTGTGCAAAAGGCGGAGCCACCACCGAAAAGACCTTTGGTGGGTACTGGAAATGCTTGCTTTGTGGTGTACAGCCTTCATTGTGTGGTGTCAAACTACACATAATTAAAAATCCTTTAAACATAACTCCCCGCTGCTATCACCAGTAACTTAGACAACACAGCCAGGGCTTGACAGCATCATTAGTCTGTCTTCTCTCTTAGAAACCTGAGAACTCAGAACTGCTATTACTGTCATTCTGTCTGCTACACATCACCTTAGCAGACTCACATGCCTGCCTAATCGTGTTCTCACTGTTTTATCTCCCCCACCTGGGCAGCAGTGAGAACATCTCACCAGAAGAAAGCTCTGTGCTGATGGAGTTTGTGCGTCTTCAAAGGCGGAGCATCTGATTTGCTCTGATGACTCAGAGACACTCGCATGCAATTTTACAGGATTTTATTACAAATTCCTTGGGAATTTTATCGAATAAATTTAAGCAAAATGGTGTTACACTCTGAGATTTGCTATATGCATGTTCTCTCAAAGGAAAGTGAAATCTTTAAGTATAAAATATGCAGTTTCTTGTAGAGAAAAAAGTCTTCTAGAATCATCACAATGCACACATTTTCAGACCTTGGAGGTGCTGAGAATCTCATGATTATTATCAAATTTGCTTTAAGCAAAGCATTAGAACTAGACAATTCTTCTGGAAGATGAAGATATTTTCAAGGGAGGAACACTTTATCTCATTATATTATTAGATTATAGCCTCAAGGAGAAAATTAAAAGTTCCCATAACTTGTTTGTGTTTAAACAAATAAGGATTAAAAAAGCAGAAAAATGTCTAAATTTTTTTTGATAAATCCTTAGTCATTTGGAAAATTAAGACATAACAATAAAGCAAGAGGCTGCCAAAAATTCCTCAGCAGTCCCATATCTTGAAAGGATAAAAGCAGGGAATCCTGTGAGCTACAGCAGCAAGTGCCTCCCCCCAGATATGCCCATAGGTGCAACAGTGGCTCAAGTGTTATGTGAGTAACCAACCACTTTCTGATTCGAGGTCTACTTTCACAAGATGGAGCCCATACCCCAAACTTATATCAGTTCTAGGAACCTTAGGCTAGACAGAGCACAGACCATAGGAGACAGCCTAATACTATCACTCTGCTAAATGGACATAGTATTAAACTGACTCCTAATGACTCACTGTTATACCCATAGATTAATGCATCTCTCACCTCTTACCAGAGAGGCTTCCTCATGTAATTAATGGTGATTAACATAGAAGCCCACAACTGTCCAACATGCAGAGAACAAGAGACTGAGGAGTGCTTATCCTTGAATAGGACAAACCTCTGCTTCCCAAGGCTCAGGGAATCATTGCAGAAAAGTGGTTAGAATATTTGCCAGAGGTGGCAAATGACAACAAGGAAACAGTTTTCCAGACAAGCTAGGCAGTTACTCATATGAATGCATAGCAATGTTGAGAACTTGCACAAGATCTACACAAGCTTAAACCAGACAAAATCCCAGCATAGACATGGTGAAGTAAGTGAGAAACCCTAACCTTACCTGAGGAACTTTTAGCAACAGGTAGCTACTAGGGAACAGTCAGCTTTCTTTAAAGGGTGTGACACTAGGTAAGTTAACCAAACTTCAGTGGATGTACCCACACTGAAGGACACTTGGGGGGACATAAGTTTGACTCAATAGGCCTTAAAATCTCTCTCTCTCTATATATATATATATATATATATGTATATATATATATATATATATACGCACACACACACACATACACACACACACATTATGGACTGCATGAAGTGGGGTGTGTGCATGGTAAGGGGGAGTGTAGATAGGGGAGGAGGTCTAAATAGGCTCAAAATATATTTTATGAAATTTACAAAAATTTTAACTTAAAAATAAGTTCCTTGGAGATGTGTTGACCATATGCAGCCCACAGTATATTGTAATATTGTAATATATACTTATAAATATAGATATATGGATCAGTTCCTGAAAACCTGTCTCTGGAGTAGGTGGTTTGCAGGTAGTTCTTAAACAGCAGTGCCAGAAAATTACCACCTCAGTGACCAAAGCCTCTGTCCCCAGGCCATTTCTACAATTCTACTTGACAGTTCTGCCTGGAGGTCCTCAACTTTGGTGAACGTCAGAATGACTAACAGCTTAAGGGTTCTAGATACCTGATCCCACCTCCAGAGATGAACTCAGTCTTTCTGGGACATGACTATGGAAAGAAGATTCTGATTTAGTGAGTGGAACTATAGTTAATTCTCTTGCATACAGGGTTTGAGAATTACCCAGGCTCCTCGCAGGCAGAGACATGGGCTCTGCCTCCTGGCCTTGCTCTTTGTCTTTCCTTCGCTGAAGATAGCACTGAGATGTTTTGACTACATGGGATATAAAAATGGACCTTCACTTGCTACCACATAAAGAAATCATATCTGGAAAGCTGTTCTTGTTAAGTAAAAGACATTATGTATTTCAAGATATTCATGACACTGAGTCTTCAGTGCTGGAAACAGAATAATATATTCAGGCTCCAAAGACTGTGAGAGGGGGTAAAGTCATAGAAAGAGGGTTTTGATTGAACTAAATAGTGGATCTAGAGTTACTTCTCTGGTATACGGGCCCTGAGAATCACCCTGCGCATCTGGCAGTCAGCAGAACATCACATGATCTGTTTTCAGTGGTGTAGCCTGTTGTTGCTGATGAGATCACCAATCTCACTGTTTCAGAGTTGTGGCTAGATACATACCTGCCTCACCTTCTCTGGCCCCCTCTTGGGCTTTTTTGACTTGTAGGTCAGGCATGTGAGAAAGGACCCCACGCTCTGTCTGCAGCAGACACATGTCAAGTTTACAGCAGTAAGAACCCATACTGACTACATCCTCAGGAGCTTGACTCATGTGTCTGGGACACGGTTAGTTTTTGTTTCTCTGTCAACTTACTTCCATATCTCCTTCTCTACTGTCTGTCCTGTGGACTCAGACTTCAGTATCACACACCAAAGCACCAGCCTTCAGAAGCTGCAGACTAATAGAAGTCTCCATATCAAGAAAAATAAAAATTAGACTGGACATGGTGAAACATGCTGATAATCTTGGCACTTGGAAGATGGAGGCAGGGAAATTAGGAGTTCGAGACGAGCCTTGATGACAGATGAAGTTTTAGACCAGTCTAGGCCTCAAAAAATCCAAAGAGTAAAAAAGAACAATATAAATGATTATATACACATATTCACAAACACCATGTCCTTTTTCTTCTTCTCTGATTGTAGGTAGACTGTCATGCAATAAATAGCACAACCACACTGAAATGTCTGCAAGCTATAAATAACTAACCGGAGAGATAAAAATAGATTGAAAACACTAAATTTGAAAGCAAGTAGAAAAAGAACAAGACAGAGGTAACAGGAATATGACAGTAAATTAAAAGCCAGACATGTCAGCAGTTTCATTAAACTGCAGTGACCTAAGCCCACCAATGATTATCAACAAATTGGATAAAAAGGCAAGAATCAAATATAATCTTTCTTTAAAATATCCACCTTAAAAGAAAGACATGTAGCTTAAAATCAGGATAAACAAATCTATGCTAGTTAGGTAGATCTATGTAGGGAAGCAGGCGGGAAAGCTGAGAATCCGAGCAAACCCTCCCCAATCCACAGCAACCGGCAGGTCTGCTGTGCTTAATAAAGCTGCCCAGGAAAGAGCATGAAAGCCGCAGAAACGCCCTCGCCACAAGCTCCAGACATGCAGGACCAGTGCAGTAGTGTAGGGAATGATCAGGAAAGGACTCGCAGCCTCCCACAAGCCAGAACCCCCGAAACTGCAGACACCCGCCCACCCCACCACCTCGACACCGTGTGGAACGTGATGGAACCAGCAGGATCTGAGAGCGCTGCCTTTTAACTCAGTGCAGCTGTAGCTAACAATTCACTCATTCCATGAGTTCCCGCTCTTTCAACCTCAGAGCAGTTTGTTTTTGCAGTGGGCAGCAGTTAAACCAGAAACTCAGAACTGGTCAAAGTGCTGAGACTAAGTGACTTTGGGTGCTCAGTCTTAAAAGGAATATCTTTATCCCAAGCCCCCGACCCCTAGGCTCAGGGAACATTGTGGAAGAGGGAGCAGAAAAGATGTAAGAGCCGGAGTATGGACACTGTAAAATGCTGCCCTTTGGACATGACATGGCGATCGCATCCATGAAATCATAGCAGCTGTGGTTACTGCACGTGACCTGCCCCAAATCCAACCAGTCAAAATTCCAACATAGACGGGAGAGGAGCTCACAGGACCCTACCCTTAGCTGCTGGAGGGGTAGGGGAGCCTTTATTTTTCTTTTTTTGGGATAGATTCTTTTTTAAAAAAGATATTTTATTATTTTTATTCTATGTGTATGAGTGTATTGTCTACATGTATTTAAGTTACACCCATGCCATACAATGCCCACGGAGGTCAGAAGAGGGTTTCAGATCATCTGGAACTGGAGTTACAGACGATGGTTAGCTGCCATGTGGGTGCTGGGAACTGAACTCAGCCCGATGAGATAGATTCTTAATATGTAGCCCAGGCTGCCCTGGAACTTGTAGAGATCTATCTGCCCCTGCCTCCCAAGTACTGGACTAAAGGCATGAGCCACCATGCCCTGCAAGGAATGCCATTTTTCTTTGGGTTGTGGCTACTGGTAGGTAGCTCATGCTCCAGGGGCCCCATACATATAATCATATGGGGAGTACTAACTGAACTAAGTACACTAGAAAAAAAACAAAAGAGGGAGATGGGAGGGGGACATGTTAGAGAAGACCCTGGGAGAGCTGGAGGAGGGAACTGGGATATGAGCACGATACAGTTCTGACAGGTATGAAATTCTCAAAAATAAATAATGTTGAAAAACTAAGTAGTCCAAACAGCTGCTTTATTAGTATTAGATTAAGATAAAGTTTATGGGGTTGGTGGTAAAGTACTTGCTGCACAAACATGAGGACCTGAGTTCACATCTTCAGCACTCAAGTAAAAGTCAGGCGTGTGTAAGCCAGTGACTCGTGCGAGAGAGACAAGTAGATCCTCAGGGTTCACTGGTCAGTCAGTTTACTTTGTATCTAAATAAACAATAAATAAATAAATAAGGAGACACCCAGCAGTCTGACCTCTGGCCTCTACACATGTACTCACTTACAATTGAGTGCACCCACATATACACAAATACATCACACAGTACAATTGCATACAGAATAAGCAGAACAAAGAGTATTTTCAACTGTAACGATTAACATGTGGTGTGGAAAGGCCAACTCGTCAAGAAAATGTGGCAGTTCCGAGTTTGTGTCCAACTAAGACTACAACTTTAAAACATACAAGAAGAAATTGGTCAAATAGATAAAAATGGGCAAGTCCACATTCACAGTTGGAGACTGCAACATTCCTCTGTCAGCACTTGATGGGACATGTACACAGAAGATAAACAAAGAAGACCTTAATTACGGTGTTAACCTGGCATGGGTGGTCCTTCTGACATCAGAGGATCGCTCGTTGTTCTCACGCAGCCATCACCACAATGTCTGAATGCTGAGCCACCAAGCAAAACTCAATGACTCGTAATGAATTAAAACCACACAGGGCCATGGCTAGAACTTGGTGGTAGAGCATTTGCCGAGCATGCATGAGCCCTTGGCTCAATCTGCAATACCTGCAGGAAAAAAAACAAAAAGGAATATGTTCAATTGCCATGTAGAATCAAGCCAAAAATTAGTAATAGAAAGATATTGGGAAAATTCCTCCCCACGTAGTTGAAAATTAAATGATTTGTTTTTGTGTAACCCATACACAAAAAAAGAGAAACAGGAAAAATTGGAATTATTTTGAATGAAAATGGCAAGTCAGCTATCAGAATTTGGTAGCTGCAGATAAAGCAATGTGTAGGAGACAAAATTTACATTGATAATTTATACTCAAGAAGAGGAAATATTGCAATGAAAAATACCTTTTTCATAAGGAATTACAAAAAAAGGCAAAATTAAACCTAAAGCATGTAAAAGAAATGCAATAGGAGGCTGGAGAACAGCTCTGCAGTTAAGAGCACGGGCTACTCTTGCAGAGGACCTGGGTTTCAATTCCCAGCACCCACATGGCAGCTAACAACCATCTGTAACTCCAGTTCCAGGGAATCCAATGCCCTCTTCTGACCTCCGCAGGCATTGCATGACATGGGCGCACTTACATGCATGCAGGCAATGTACTCATACACATAAAATAAAAAATAACAAATAAAACATTTTAATAAAAAGAAATGCAATAATTAAGAGTGGAGATTAATGAATTTGGAGATAGAAACACAAGAAAATAAATAAAATGAACCTGAGTCAGAGAGCTTCGTACAATTCTACTTAACCTGCATTTAAACAAAAAGAAAAGTTTTTTGTTCAATGCTTATACTCAGATTTTTATTGAAATCTGGGGGGGTGGCTAATTTTCACATATATTTTTTGTTGTTTCTTTGAGATAGGGTCTCCCTGTAGTCCTAGTTGGCCTGGAAGTTGCTATGTAGATCAGGCTGTCCTCAATCTCTAAGAGAACTATCTACCTTTGCTTCTTGAATGCTGGGATTAAAGGCATGCACTACCATATCTGGCCTGAGAATATTTTTAACTGCTTATTTTCTTAATCAATGAAACAATTCCAAAGTTGGTCCCTATGTAGCCCTCCTGCCGGAGGCTCGTTTTAAGAATCGGTAACCACAGTTCATTGAACTGATGAGTCTTCCAAAAGGCAGACATGCTGAGTCACACACATACACTTTGCTCCGTTATTCTTGGTTGACCCTGTATATTTTCTTTGGCGTGCCCCCCTACACTTTTAAAAATATTTTTGTGTGTGTTATATGTTCACATGTGTGTATGTACGTATGGAGGCTAGAGGTCCACGTTGTGTGTCTTTGTCAACAGCTCTCTATCTTATTTTTTGAGATAAGGTCTCTTACTGAGCCTGGAGCTTATTGATTGGCTAGACTAGAGCTAGGCAGCAAGATCTGCCCATGTCTGCCTCCCCAGCTCTGGGATTGTAGGCACAGATGGCTTTTATGTGGGATCTGTGGATCCAGTCTCTCAAGTCATTGTGCTTCCCAGACAAACACTTTACTAATTGAGCCATCTCTCCAGCCCCCAGGATATACTGTTTTAGAGCTAGCAATACATTGTCTCAGTTGTATAAATGCATTCCTAATTCCTTCATTTGAGCCTTTTGAGAGAGAAGCTAGTGACGTGCTGAAATTCTATAGATGGGTAAGAGAGAGACAGAGGCAGTGAGATGGAGAGAGCACCAGATCTTATCTGACGCAGGTCCTCTGGCTATTAGTGGGCAAGGTCTTATAAAGGAAGGATTAGCAGTCGTTCACAAACCTGGATCACCTGTTGGTAGCTTTAAAACATGAGATGCTATCCCACCATTCTCAGACATTAAAAAAAAATGTGCTCATTATCTTTGGTGTCAACTTGACACACCTTGGTTGAAGGAGCCTCAATTTGGGAATTACCTCCATTGAACTGGCCTGTGGTCATAGCTGTGGGGTATTTTCTTGATTGTTGAGTGTCTCAGGAGGGCCCAGGCCACCTGGCAGATTGTTCTGTATTGTATAAGAAAGCAGACTGAGCATGGGCCAGGGGAGCAAGCCAGTAAGCAGCATTCCTCCATGGTCTGTGATCCAGCTCCTGCCTCCAGGTTCTAGCCCTGAGTTCCTACTTTGAACTCCCTGATGAACTGTGTGACCTGGGAGATGTAAGCAAAATAAACTCTTCCCTCCCCAAGTTGGTACTGGCCAGAGAATTTTCTCACAGCAATGGAGAAACGAACTAGGATGATATTTTACTTATTATTTTTATTTTTTGTGTGTATGAACATATTGCTTGCAAGTATTTAAATGCACCAGTGTCATGCAATGTCCATGGAGATCAGAAGAGGGTATCGGATTCCCCTGGAACTGGCATTAAGGGCAGTTGTTAGCTGCCATGTAAGTGCTGGGAACTGAACCTGGATCCTCTGCAAGAGCAACCAAAGCTCTTAACTGCTGAGCCATCTCTCTAGCCCCATTCCCAGACATTTTTACTTAATTTTGGGTGCAAAACACTTTTATGCCTTACTGTTGCTGTTTTCGTGTGTGTGTGTGTGTGTGTGTGTGTGTGTGTGCGCGCGCGCGCGCATGTCTGTGTGTGTGTTGTTTTTCTGAGACAGGGCCTCCCTGGAGCCCCAGCTGTCCTGGAACTTACTATGTAGACCAGGTTGGCCTCCATCTCACAGAGATTCTCCTACCTCTGCCTCCTGAGTGCTGGGACTAAAGGTGTGTCTACCATGCCAGGTCTCCATGTTTCTTTTTTTTTTTTCTTAAAGCAGTCTTTGTAAACAGTATTCACCAGAGCTAAGAACCACTGAGCTGAAATGCTGAGAAATTTTCAGATGAGGCGACCCAAATTTCTCTTGTCACCCACAGATGCAGAGTATTAAGCACATTTTAAATAAAACGAGTTTAAGAGATAAATGTCATAGGCTTAAAATAGGGATGCAGTGATTTTACTTTCTGCATTATACTGTAAGCCTTACATCTTTCATGGATGACTCGAAGTCTTTGAAATTGCTTTTTATAAGGAAAGAACTCTCAGTTAATGCATCTTTAATGGGTATTAACTTTGTATTGATTTTTTAAAGTGGAGATATTTTATCAAAACATCAATGTTCTCTTTCCCGTTTTCTGATTCATAGGAGTGAATAGTTTAACAGATTCTGGTCAGGTGAAAACATTCTAGACATATCAGGCAGGAAGGGACAAGCTTAGCGCTTACATAACTGTTGATGGCACTGGAGATGACAAGCCATGCAGTGTTCTGCTACTTTTGCTGTGGTTTTGGGAGCTGCTGTGGTTGTTGCCCAGATCACCACACAGCCGACCAGCCAGGACATAGAGATGTGTATCTCTAATCTCCTCACTCAGGAATCCGAGGCAGGAGGATGATGATTTTGAGGCTGGTTTGGACCATATAGTAAGACCCTGTCTCAAAAAAAAAAAAAAGAAAAGAAAAAGAACATCCCCACCCCAAACAAAAGAAAAACCTAAAACTAACAAAGCAAAGCTTAGTGATAGAGCATTTACTTAGCCCAGCATACAAAAGGATTTCCGTTCAATCTCCACCCCAAAAGAAAAGAAAAACAGTACAGATCAAACAAACAGGAACTGTAGAAATTGCTGTTGCTTCGGAGTTAGTGCCACAGGTGAGAGAGGAGACACCGAGAGCCGAGGAGGAAAGAGAATGACAAGTGCACGATCTAAACCCGGCAAAACAGATTGACAGAGTCCTGTCAGGACGTGCGGACAGGACCAAGAAATCTGGGGCTTGTTGCTGCCAGCTCTCTAGATTTCCTTACAGGCAAATGCACAGGGAGGAGAGGAAGGAGAGTGCCTTGTATCAGAATTAAACTCAGCTTCACTAGAAACACAGAGGTAAGAAGACCTGGGCTGCAGCGCACAAATGGATTCTTATTGGAACCGGCCAAGGTTCCACAGGAGGCAATCATATATTTTTGCTTTCGGAAATTAACATTTGGTTTTAAGAACGTCATTTGTTTTCTCAAGTATGTAAAAGAAGATAGTGCCGTGGGATATGCAGGTCTACTTTTACATATTTCAATTTGGGGATTGCCTTTGGAGGCTTTTCGGCAACAAAACTCACCCATTCTTGAGAGCTCCTTCAAAGGCATGCTGGGCATGAGGTGAAAACATCTCTTTCTTTCTTTCTTTCTTTCTTTCTTCTTTCTTTCTTTCTTTCTTTCTTTCTTTCTTTCTTTCTTTCTTTCTTTCTTTCTTTCTTTCTTTTTTGAGACAGGGTCTCCTGGTAGCTCTAGCTAGTCTTGAACTCACTATGTAGCCAGACTGGCCTGGATCTTACAGAGATCCTCCTGTCTCTGTCTCCTGGGCGCTGGGATTTAAGGCATGAGCCACCACTCCGAGCTTGAACACGCTTTTTGAGCATCATCACTGTTCTGTGGTCTGCTTCCACCTCCGCCCTGGCATCTGCGATAGGCCCAGGCCTTAGCATTGGTGTTTTCTCTCTGCGTTGGGTACTTTTCCTGTTGCTCTGACCAAAAACCTGATAAGAAGCTTAAATGAACAAAGATTTATTTGGGCTTACAGTTTAAGATGGGATGCAGTTCATCGTGACAGGAAGGCATGATGGCGGGAGCAGGAGACTATGAGGAAGCAGAAAGCCGACCAGAAGTGGGGCCAGACTGTAAAATCTCAAGGCCTGAACTGATTGGCCTACTTCCTTCAGCAAGGCTTTGCTTCTGGGAGGTTCAATAACCTTCCAAAAACTGTACTAGGGACCAAGTATTCAAAAACATGAATCTACAAGGGGCATTGCACATTCAAATACAGCATCTCCAAATCATGTGGGCTTATTTATTATTACCATTTTCTATGTGCTATCTGAAAATCAAAGACAAATCCAGCAATTATCTGTCTTGAACATTTGTCCCTTACACAGGAGATACTTACTTATCTATACCTAAGTCGAAAGGATCCCTACCAGCAGAAACGGGAGACGCTTAGCACTGGCTGCATGCCGTTCTCTGCGGGTAGAGGCAGGCAGATAGGCACACCTGTGAATGAGTGTCCTGTGTGAGGAGAACAGTAGCAGGGTGGGATGGTGGCGGATCCACAGGCCGTGTCCATAAGGATCCTTCAAAGCTCTGATCTGTTTCTTTCTATGCTTTCTGTAGTGTGCAGAACTTCTAAGTGCTAATAAGACAGAACATGATCGATTCAAGAATATTGGGGTGTCACTGAGGACAGTCTTTCTCAGGGAGGAAGATAGGGTCCCAGAAACCCAATATCCACCAAAGCTGCCGCAAGCCAGTGGCTTTTCAGTTCTTCTTTTTCTTGTTCTTTTTTTTTTAGACTGGTCTCACTACATAGCCCTGGCTGACCTCAAACTCTCAGAGACCCCACATGCTCTGCTTCTCTAGTGCTTATCTAGTGCTAGGACTAAAGGTGTGCATCACCACACCTGGCAGCTTCCCGAGCCTTATCATTGAAAGAATGAAGTTCATGGACCACAGAAGGTGAGTTTTAGAGAAACCTTTCTTATAGATTCATAGGTTTCATAAGAGCTTAAGACAAAGAAAGAACGATGCCCTTTGAGGTAGCTCTGGAGGTCAGCCACATGACAGACAAGCAGTCACCTGGCTAGAATCTGAAAGAAAGAAACAGAAAAGAAAAAGCAAACAGGCCTGAGTTAGACTCAGAAAGGCGTAAAGACCTTCATGGCCGCTGATGATGAGTACCCTAGAGGTCAGGAATTCTGGGAAGGAAAATACATTATCTCATTAAATGACTAATTATTTTCCTATCTCTTTAGCATGACTTAAGGTAAACCTGGCCCTGAGGGGCATTCCCTTGGTGAGGTGTTTGGCCCACCCAACTGAGATGTCAGCCCTCCATCCAGGCCAGAGAATTCTTTCTCATGATCAGAAGTTAACAGTTACCCCTTTCAGGGCCTTTACTGATGCTATAACAGGACGGTCACCTAATGGTTGGATTTAAGACAGCAGAAAAGGATGGGATCTGTGTTTTGATTTTTCTGTTCAGCTGGTTCTTTAAGATGATACACAAAGCTAAGGATGAAGGCAGAAGAGAATTTTAGGAGAAGGAAGCAGCCATGTTTTTAATCTTTTGGAAAAATACTTGACCACTTTAGTTTTGATCTAAAGACTAGAGCCATTTTCCTGGTTAGACAGAGTCACTGGCCAGCTTCATTGTTTTGAGTGGTACACACAAAGCTGTTCTGGATAGAAAGATGTACATACCAAGCTTCAGAAAATTAGGGAATTATGGACTGCTTATCATTTGATTTTTCTACATCAGAATGCATTCTTATTAGCTCTGCTGTGTTCGCTAAAAAAAGGAACTCATATCTAGCGCTGTCTTTCTTCTCTTAGAAGGATGACAGGCTCTTAAACTTCCAGGCGCACACATACAATTTCACATCAGCTGGGAGAAGGAAGGTGCTTTCCAGTTCCTTAGATCTGAGAATGGCTTATGAATGTATATTGTGGGCAACAGCTGTACTTTATGAAGATGTTCTTTAAAAATAAACTATAATTGTTCTGCCTTGGCTCTTAGCCAGAGAAACAGGATCTAAGTTTGATTGATGGTACAGGCTAGCTGCCTGTCATTAGTCAGTGCTTGTGTTTTTTGTTATTCATTGTGTGAATGAAAAAATAAGAAAGACAAATAGGCTTATAAGCTGGATAAAAGACTACGTCCTGAAGTGATAGACATCGAAGGCTACAAAACCACAAGGCATTGATGAAAATGCTGGTGTGGAACATTAAGTGATTCTTGTCAGTAGAGATTTGCTGTGGCCTCATGAGCCCATCTTGGGACTGCTGTCACAGATTTGTGGGCTCTTTGGGAGATCTCAAAACTTAATAGCAGGAGATTTCCAAGGGAACTAATTCCACCCAAGACCCCAAGATAGAAACCAGAAAGAAAGTTCCCAAAGATGTCAGAGCCGTCATCTGCGAATGCTTCATTCACATCATCATATCCACAGCCTGCTGTGGAAATGTAGAGGTGGTTGACTGTGCGACAGAGGAATATTCACTCTTCTGGGTTCTCTTTGGTCATGGACCTCTAACTTTAGTCAGGCACAGCCACACACTGAAAAATGCATTTCCTGGATTCCAAAATGGTGAATGCACCTTCTAAGCTTTACATTTAAAGAGAAGAAGGAAACCCTCACTTCTGTCCCTTCCATACTGTCTGGAATGTAGACTTAGAAGTGATGTTGATATGAGATTATGCTAGAGGAGCAACAAGAGAGAAAGAACCTGGGTCGCAGTGTGGGAGGCACACACCAGTCCTCGGTTCCTTAGCTACAAGGGAGAGAATGAATGTCTAGTGTACTTAAGCTATGGGGTTTTCATATATCTTTATTATAAGAGCTGAATCTGCGTGTTGGCTAATCTAGAAGATATTGTTATTTTATAAATGGAGAAACTGAGGCTGTCTCATAAAATTTATTTCCCAGGCCTTAGTGGGCGGGGTCTGGTTAATCCGGCTGTATAAAACGGAAACTGATCTTCCATTTGTGGGGAATGGGTTAGAGTGACTCCGTTTTAAGCTGGACTCCATCTTAAGGCTAGAGGCTAACTTCTCCATTTTGTCAACTTTTGCTGTAAGTTTTCAGTTGCAGTCACAAGGCTATAAATTAGGCAAGCCCAGGCATGTCAGGCAAGGAAGATGTGCTTGGTGTGCAGGGGCTCCCCTGACCAATCATAATGCACCACTGTAATGCCCCTCCCCTCTTCAATAAAAGGCCCACACCCTTTGGGGTCAGGGCTCTCAGCACGGATCCATCATATTTAAACAAAACCTTGCCCCTCTATTTAAACCACATGTTAGAAACCAGGACAGGTGTTTCTTGATCATAGAGGGAAAAAAAGAATGAAAGACCAGAAAAAAAGAAGGAAAGCATGTCTTGAGCTCGGGAGATGGCTCACTAGTTAAAAACATTGGTTATTCTTGCAGAGGACCCAGGTTCAGTTCTCAGCGCCTGCATGGGAGCTAATAGCCATGTTGAGACAGGGGACCCTGGACCCTCTTTCGTGGTGAGGCACCTCAAGGCTGGCCGTAGCTATGCCATGTCCTAGCTAAAACCGGTAGTTAAGTAGTTAAAGCTGGAAGCAGTAAACTCAAAGTATGGGAATGAGAAAGTATGATCAAGGTATGGCTGTGACACAGCTGGTCACCATGGCTCATTACCGCAGATATGGCTCATGTGGCTTCTGTACTTTCTGTTTGGCTTGCTACCCCTAGATAGGTTTTTCTCGTGTCCTCCTGTATATAAGGCTGACTCTGAGAAAGAGCTGTGCTACACTTGGGACAAATTTTCCCAGTGTAGTCATCAGCTGACTATTACAGACTTCCTTTTGTCAGTATCTCACATCTGAGTGGTCTCCTCTGGTGAAACACCTCACAACACTTTGTTTGTCCCAATGTAGTCACGTGGAATAAGTCTCCTTTCTGTGCTTTTCACTATTACTTCTTTATTTAATTGGCTTATAGAGGACAGGTGGCCCAGCCTGGTTTATTAGGGCTGCAAGGGTCTAGGCTCTGACCCTAACAACTCTGGTAACATTTTTTTTTATCTTAGAATCAAGGACATTGAACATTGAATGTAAACACTGGACAAAAAAAGAAAAGGAAACAGCTGGCCAGACTCTATTTGGACCTTGAGAGGCAAACAGGCCTGTCTACAGTCACAACAATTAAATAGCATACCCGAGTTTCAAGCCAAATTTAGTTAAATTTGAAGATAAACTGCTGTGATCGACAGAATTACAGTACCCCAAGGATTCCAAGTCCTGCGAAGTGTTACCTGGCACGGGAAAATGAAGCAATGACTTCTACAAAAAGGACAGAATCTGGACTAATTGTTTATATTGCAAAGAAGCCCACTGAGCCATGTGTTTTTGTGACCTGGGCACCTTACATTGATCCCTAAGAACTTCAATTTATTGCTCCACCCAAGATAGTAAATGAATGTGGGTGTCTTTAAAAATCAGCAAACCAGGGCCCTCGAGGACAGCACATTCCTGTGCCTATCTTCCTGGAAAACAATGAAGATGAAGAAGCCTTGATTGTGTGCATGAGATGTTTTTGGCTTAGGGATGGAAGGGCAAGGTTGTCTGAGAAGATAAAGGTAGATTCAAGCTTGCAGTTCCCCAGACTGACTGCAGAGAAACAATTTTTAATACAGAAACACAGCTCCAGGAGCTGTCTAGAAGAACGGGAGACCTCTGAGTTCAGACCCACTCTTATAACTAGTGATGAATTGGGCTACGTGTTCAGATATCACTGCGATGCTGGCATAGTAATGCTGAGGCAGAAGTGGCTAAAGTGGGGGTGTGGGCGGAGCTAGATGGTCCATTGAGTCAGGACTGAAGTCATTTTATTAACCAGGTGCATCCTATGTAACCACAACTCAGAGGGGGCAGAAAGAGCCTCCGCTGGACAGGCTGGCCACAGATGGCCTGAATGTTGCGGCCACTGGATTCTGGGAAAGGTACAAACATAAAATGAATAAACTCTGTCTCTCCTCCTGCCTTCAGAAAGGATGAACCCCTCCTAGCACCTTGACTGTAGCCCAGTAAGATTTATTTTGCTCTTATTACTTGGAGCGCTGTGAGGTAATCAATTTTGGTCGTTGTAAGACACCAAGCTTCTGGTAATTTGTCATAGCATGAGTAGAAAATGAATTATGACCATTAAGATAAAATATGTCTTAATGTAGAAAAATTAAAAGAGACTATTTTCAGGAATTAGAATCAAACCTAAATCTTCCTGACATTTTTATGGAGGTAAATAAAGGTTTAGGGCTAGCTAGTGTATATTTTGATAATGGGTGATTTGAAAAATCGCTTTTTGTACATATCCATATTTTCTCGTATTTGAGAACAGATTTGCAAAACACAGAATTCTGTGTAATTTTCCTGGAACACTGTTCAAATGATTTACTGAATATTCCTAATAGACCAATAAAAATAAAAATGTTATAACGAAGCAGACCTTGTTAATATATATCATATGCAAGATAAATGACATTGTATGACTCAGAATAATTTCAGATTAGATAAAAGAGAAAATAATAATTATTTCACATTCTAGTTGTGCTGGGTTGGGGCTGTAGAACATTTCCTCGGAAACAGAAAAGGAGTGAATGTCAGGATAACAGGACAGGCCTTGGAGTCCTGGTGTGTGCAATGAAATCACATTTACCCAGACGTTTTCTAATAGATTTGTTAGGAGAATTATTAATATCATGAAAAAACAGTGTGGTGGGTTCTGAGCAGAGTTCAGACCCAGGAGGAAGAGTAGAATTTCCCTCTTACAGGTCTCAGAGAGTTGATGAGAAGCCACAGCACACACTCGTACTCAGGTTTTCTCTGATTCCTGCGCGACAAAGGGAGTGACGAAATTTCAGCCCTTAGTTCATGCGTGTCTTTTAAAGGGGATGCGCCACATTCAGCCCCCGATTTTTTATGGTCTTGGGAAACTTCCTCTGGGTAAATGACAATTTCAGACTCACAGGCAGACTCTGAGTGGAGCTGCCTGCCATTTTCTGATAGCATCTGTGAGGACAGAGAGAGAGAGACTGCTGTGGGTAAGCCTGCCTGAGTAGCCCCTAGCACAAACCCAGCACTCAGTACATAATGGATACCAATAATTCAATTTATTAATAAATTTAATAAATAAAATAAAAATAAGTAGTTTTATGAATAAATATTAATCAATTAATTAATTGAATTATTGGTACTTCGAATGGTAAACTTCAGTCAGTCAGTCTGTTCCTATGACTAGAGTAGAAAGTTACCTTCATAGTGCCTAGAACTTCCCCTTCCATTTCAATTTACTGTAAACTATGTCATTTACTAAAAGGGCAAAACATTTCACATGCCAATCTAGGTGGACCTCAGGGTCTTTGCACTTAGCGTCTTTTGGTCGGGAATACCTTTACTCAGGATACTGAAGGGCTTATCCTTCATTTCATTCCCATCTCTTTCCTCCAAGGGACCTCCTTAAAAAAGGCCCTCTTTGACTCCATATTAGAAATGTTATCTGTGTGGTTATATGCTTTAGCTTTGTTTTCATTTTATTCATTGTAATTAAGTCTACCTGATGATACCTTCTATCTTAGAGTACTCCAGAATCATAGACCCCACAGAATATATTGGCAGTGTATACCTATTTCTTATATTATAGAGATGACATACATAGATACACAATGATATTCATTTCGGGGAAATGACTCGTGGTTTTGGAAGGTGAGAAGTCCTCCACCTATTTCTGCAAGCTGAAGACCCTAGAACAGTCAGTGGTGGAAGTTCATGTGTAAGTTCAAAGGCATTTGAACAGTTAGATGGAGCAAAGATCACCCTTACCGGTGTGGGTGGGATTACATAGTCCCTTGAAATCATGCATTTACTTTCTGCTTGATCTGGAACACCCAGATGTCATATAGGACATGTGTCATGATCACATCCGTGTATGTAAGAACAGTGCCACATCACAGGGAACCAAAGGAAGAGTTAACATCACTCACATTCATTTATGGAAAGTTCACATTTAACATTCACATGCTGGAGGAAAATGTGACTTAAAGTGTTAACCCTTCTGTCAAGACGAAAAACAACATGTGTTACTGCTTTCCACTCCCGATTATTTAGTAAATCCATGCGACTTTATTTTTAGCAGAAAGTATTTCAAATGTCATCATGTAAAAGTAACGATCAGGTAAAATTTTACAATTCTTATTCAAATCCTGGTATATCAATATACTTTATTAGATCTTCTTGGTTAATTCAAATGAGTTTTTGTTCCTTTTTAGATTTTAATTGGCACACTAAGTGAAAAGCACTAAAAATGGAACAGAATCCTGTGTCCAGGTGCAGACCATCACATCTACACCTCTTACTTGCATTTTGACTTGTCACGATCTAAAAATAATCAGCGCATGCCATTTTCCGATTTCACAGAAATTACTTTAAATACAAACTTAGAGACAGGATAGCAGGACAGAATTTTTTTCAGTCTGATAACTGCCTCAATGTACATCCTGATCACATTTGTACATGTGCGTATGTGTGTGTGTGTACGCATGTTCGTATGAGTGCAGGTGCATACATTTCACAGGGTGCGTGGCATGGAGGTCAGAAGCCAAACTTTCGGGTGTCAATCCTCACTTTCTTCCTTGTTTGAGACAAGAGTGCACCACAGATGTGCATGCCATGATAAAATCATGTGCTGCGCATGATCAAAGGCATTCATGTTAACTTATGTGCGGTGCTCTGATCACGTTTGTAACAGTCTTTTAAACACATGCTAAGTCCTGCTGGGTCGATTCGCTGCATAAGACACAGTAGTGTGACTCACATGCAGCTGGAGACTTTATAGAAAAATCCATCACCCCAAACTTGCCAAGTTCAAGCTTTCTGCATTAAAGTTTTAATGAAGTGTGACACAGGTATTTAAGCAAGACTCTTGTAGATGTTTATTAGGCAATTAGATTGCAGAAATCACCTTAATGAATTCTTATTTCTAAAGAAATAATGAGCTCCAACTGTTTTGTTTTTTATCTGTAGTGCCTGACTACCCCTTTGTAAATAAAATTATCCAACTCTTATGTGCTGAATTGTGTCCTATCCTAAAAGTCACATGTTGACGCCTCAATTCGAAGCACCTCAGAATCTGAATGCATTTGGCTGTAGTCTTTAAAGTGGTAATGAGGTCATACAGTGGGCCCTAATAGGGCACCTTGAAGAGTATCCTACCAAGAAGAGATTAGGACACAGACAAAAGTGAAGATATAGAGAGAAACTGGTCAGCTACAGTCAAGGAGAGAAGTCACAGAGGAAAGCAACTATGCCTTAACACCAGATCTCAGACTTCTGCCTTCCAGAGTCATGAGGACATACATTTTTGTTGTTTAATCAATCCAGCCTGTGGTACTTGTATGGCAGGCCTAGCAGTAAGTCTAGCAAACTAGTATAAATGATAGGAAATGCAAGGGAAAGAGCTTGCTTCCATTTCATGCTGTGGAAAGGAATCTGCAAGTACAAACTGAGGGTAGCCTAGCAAGTTTAACATGCATGTAAGCCAATGGCTTATCAGGAGGAATACAAGACTCAGAGGCCTTGGTATATGGGAAACACCTATTACACAGGAAAGACCATACAGAGACAACAAAGGTGCACGAAGGCAGAAGCTAACATCAGGAACCTCAGAGACAAGGCTGCCACGCTGACCAAGGGCGAGACAGGTCTGGAATGAGTGACTGTCTCCCCTCCCTGCATAGTCTGCTGGCTGAAGATGAAGTGGAAGACAGACCCCAGGAGGGCCCCGCTGTCTTCTCAGCTCTGAATAAAGCATAGTTTATTGTTTGTTTCACTTTTTTAACTGTTAAAAAATATTTTATTTATCATTTTTACTTGATGAGAATGAATGTATTGTCTGCAGTAATGTAAGTGTACCTGTTTTGTGCCTGTGGAGGTCAAAAGAGGGTGTTGGGTTTCCCTTATACTTGAGTTAGGATGGTTGTTAGTAGCCATGTAGGTGCCGGGAATCATTCCTAGGTCCTCTGCAAGAGGACTGAGCTCTCTCTCTAGTCCCTGTTTTTCATTTTTAAGGACAGGATCTCTCTGTAGCCCCAGCTGGCTGACCTCAGGAAGGGCTCTCAGAAGTGTCTGAGGCTTTTCAATGGCTTGTCCTATGTCCAACATCACAGTGCCTGCATCTGACCTGCATCTCGGTCTGTCCATGTATTAAAAGTTCCTTTCTGTCATCACTCCCTAGAATATCAAGACCACATCAGTGTGCTCCACACACACACATACACACACACACACACACCACACACACACTCACACACTGCCCCTGAAGGTTGGATGGTCATGTTGCAGTCCCAGAAGGCCTTATGCATCCTTTCTACCATGCAGCTGTGGGACTGTCTTGCATCACATCATGTATTGTGTCCTCTCCCTCTACACAGTAAGCTTTCTGGGAAGAAAGCAGGAAGGCAGGGTACAAATATTCCTTTTGCTGTTTACAGTAAAGAAAGGTGAAATATACTTGACTATCATGAACATTCCCCGTCAGAAACACAGACAAGTGTGTGTCTTTCCACAATGTCAGAACATATTGAATGCAAGTAAATTCACAAGGTACCACAGCTTTGACAATTGTAATTTACCAAGTAGTCCCGATTTTCCTCAATAGCATGGCCATTGGCAATCACAGGTCCCCACTCCTCATGTGTGTGTGCATGGTGGGGGTGTACACACATGTGTATGTGTTTATAGGTATGTGTACATGTCTGCAAGTGTGCCAGAATGTGCGTGTAGAGGCCATAGGGTGACACTGGGTGCTTTTTGCTACTGCTCTCAGCCTTGCTTTTTGAGACAAGGTCTTTCACTGAACCTGGAGCTCACCAATTCAGACAGGCCAGAGAACTCCTAGAATACTCCTGTCTCCACTTCCCCAACTAGGACGTCCCCCCAAGGCATGGGCTGGCCACACACAGCCTAGGATCCAAGCTCAGAACCTCCCACCATTTGTTTTTGGTGCCGATGTGAGTTTGGAGGGCGCCCGCTGGAATTTTCTAGGCTCATGTGTCCCAGGCAGAGAAATGGACCAGGTATATATGAATAGAAACAGAGACCACTTACTACCAAAAGGAAAGCACTCCCAACAGTGGAACTAAGCTAGTGAGCTGAAGGAGACGCTCAGAGGTGCTGGGCTGTGAGCTAAGCCGTGAGCTGAGCCATGACCGTTGGTAGGTCAATTGCGTAGTGCCTGCCTTTCCCATGTTTGTATTTCACAGGCTTTTCTCACTCATATTCCTCTCCTTGCACGCAGCCCAGGCGAGGAAGAGCCCTCTCTCCCTGCCCACCGGCTTCTCTCTTATGTTAACCTTACGGTAGCTCTCTCTAGTCCCTGCTGTCCTGCCGCACATGCTCCGTAGAGCAAGCACTTCACTGACTCGGGCATCTTCCCAGTCCCTTAGCTCCTTTTATTTTAATCTTAATTACTAATATTAATTCTCAGGTCACACACTGCATAGCACAGAGTAGTGTGTGTGTGTGTGTGTGTGTGTGTGTGTGTGTTACAAAATGGCTACAAAAGGGTTAAGAGGCCTTACTGAAGGCAGGTGCAGAGTGCTGCGGAGGCAAAGTCAGTGCAGGTGATTAGATACCGAGGAACTCAGCTGGAGAGCTGCTGGAGGAGCCTGCAGAGCCACAGCGCCCATCATAGAGACACGGTGCTGATGCAGATCACAGAGGCAGGGGCTCATCCAGGCAAGGCACTACACTGGGGTCTGAATATTTAGGTGGGCAAATGGGCAGCTGGGCAGATGGATGGATGGATGGATGGACGCCGGATGACAGCTCAAGCACGTTGCACCAAACTGTGGACCTTGCAGAGTGAAGTCCAAAGAGCAGTCAGAAGTTCTCTGCCTGTCAGTCCTGTAACGCACACACGCGCACACACACACATGAGCACACATACTCACACAGACAAGCGCACACACACACACACACACACACACACACACACACCTTCATATACACACGAGCTGCTGCCGATACAGTATGGGGCATCCTTTCTTTCACGGGACCCACATGAGGGTATTACCCACCTTGTTTGGTGTGCATGGTAAGTTCTTGGGCCTGGGTTTTCTGACATGGTTTAACACGCCCATGTGTTCTACTTCAATAAGTTGACAGTTGGCAGCTTTTGACTTTTAGGAACAAACTGTTTATCAGTCTGTACCTCAAGGCTGGTGTGGTGCTGGGCAGTTGGTGGTGACTATGTGTGCAATGACATGCAGAGCCTGAATTTACATACACAGTAGAACCAAAATCGGCTTGTAAAGTAATCATCCAGGGTAAGCACAGCCTGAAAGTCACTGTTTCATACATGTTAGAACAGAGCACACCCTGAACCATATCCCCAAACAACAACTAAACAAATGAACAACAGAAAACAGAGTATTTAAATGAATTCCTACATTTATAATGTTCATTTTTTCACTCAGATACAGAGCTAATTGTGTCACTATTAGAGAAACATACACTTCATTAAAAAAATGCCCACATCTCATATATGGTAAAAATGCATGATTACAGGGTTAGAGAGATGGCAGACACTGTCTTTAGCTGTCTACACGTGGGTGAGCCCACCAGGCTCCAAAAGACAGTTCCAAAGTTGGCCCTGTGTACAGTAAGTGGGTCACAGAACAACAACAGAAAGACAGAAGAAGAGGGGAGTTGACGGGACTGAGGGGGACAGGAGAGGGTGGGGCCAGGGCAACCAGACACGTTTCACGTCTGCATGAAGTTGTCAGTGAACAAATTTAATAAAAATTATAGTGAACCCTAAAAGTCTTATGGAACGCTTTCAACAATGGAACTGTTTTTGAGGCCATCTGAACCCATGTTGCCAGGCTTCCATCTCTCATTTGACTCAAGAATAGGCTGTCTGCTTTTCCCTGTGAGGGGAGAGCTGTGTGCTGAGTTGCTAATAGTATCACTTCTGCTCATGAGTTTTGAGGAGCCTGAGTGATATATGCTAAGTGTCTGGGACTTACCCCAGGCTGGCCTCAAACTTTTCATCCTCCTACCTCAGCCTTCCAAGCATTGAGATGTTGCCACCATGTTTGGCTTAAAATCTATCACCTTTATACCCTAAATCAACACTGTTTATTATATATATATAAACTTCATTTCATCTCACTCTTCATTGCCTAGAATGTCCAAAGAATTCAATTCCCTCAACCACTGCATCCGCCACCCATCCTTTTTAATTCCAGACACTGAGTTCTCAGAGGCAGGTCAGTTAGTGAGAGATGGTGAAGGAAGTGGCCTCTCATAGCGCCTCTGAATTTAACTCACTAGGTCCTAGAGGCCAAGCACTGCTCTAAGAGAGCTGCATTTAATTCACATGAGAGACACACAACCCAAGCACTGCTATTATTATATTTAAGAGGAAGAAAAGCAGACCCAGACACATTCAGCAACTTTTCCAAGCTCATGTGGGAGAGCTGGACTCTAGGCTGTGGGCTCTCGGGTCTGTGCTGCTTAGGGTACTTGAGTTCAAGAAGCCCAAGGGACCTGCCCATCTCAACAGCCCAGAAGCAGAAGGACAGGCACTCTGGACTAGAAATTCATCATCAGACTTATGCTTCCTTTCCTCAGCCACCTGACACAGATAGACCACAAAACAGGTGTGTGTGTGTGTGTGCGCGTGTGTACGTGTGTTATGTGTGTGCGTGAATTTTTTTCTTTTATTTGAGTGTGTGTGATATGCATGTGTTCATGTGTATATCCAGGTGTGTGGACACATATGTGCACATGCATGAGGAGGCCAGGAGTTGATGTCAGGTGTCTTCATCTATCACCCTCTCTCTTGTCTTACGGTCTCTGCTTCCCCAAAGCTAGGATTACAAGCATGTACCACCATGCCTGGCTTCTCACAGTGTTGGGGGCTGATCTCAGATCCTTGTATTTGCTCGGCAAGCAATTTGCTCACTGAGCCATCTCTTCAGCCCACAGCATCCGTTTGCAGGGTAATGCATTGGGACTGAGATTGAAGGTGGTCTTGGTGTCACCACTGTGGGAGACAGATTTTCCTACACCTCATTTCCCGGGAAACTGTGAGCTACAACTGCATTCAGTCCCAGGGGCCTGAGCTGGAGAGCCCACCTGGTCTATGGAGGAGTTCTGGGTTTCCTTTCAGAGTGTCCCACAGCCTCCCTTTGCAATGTGCCCCACCACCCCACTCATTTGCTCCATGCACAAATACTGCCCACATGGGGCTCACGGGGCATCAGGCAGCTTGCTCCATAGAAATAGAGCTGGGTTACACAACACGTAGTTTCTAATAGCAAATTGAATTAGGAAAACTGTCCGTGGAAAAGATAATTTCTCTAGAGTTGACATTTTTACAAGAATTGGTATCTCAGGGAAAGTTGCCCAGGGTAATAATTTATTTAGGTGTTGCAAATTGAAATGTTGATAATTAGATTTCACATGTTGCTCGTGATGTTTATTGCTGGAATATCCACTACCCTGCTGATCCCAGGAGAGGAACAAGCATTCAATTTTTTTTTAAAGCATACTTTTAATCCTAGCACTTGAGTGGCAGAGGAAGGTAGATCTTTCTGAGATGGAGGCCAGTTTGAGCAAGTTCGAGGCCAACTGGAGCTACAGGGAAACCCTGTCTCTCCATCACTACCACCCCAGAAAACAGCGATAGCGCAAACTTTTAGAAATCACACTACAAATAGCTCCTCTGGGATTGGTTGCTTTGTATTCTCAAAGCATTTGGTCTTTGTGGTTTCTGTTCCAGGCACTTCTGTGGACAATCACTGGGGGAGTCCGGACAGGGTGCTTCCCTGATGTGCCTGGAACAGAAGCTCAGTCCCCCAGATCCTGGGCTAGCATAGCTTCCTTCAAGTGAAGCTATGGTGGTCAGAAGATAACACAGCAGAAAATGTGGACAAGAACCAGGGTATCTTGTTGACTATTGTGACATCAATAAGAAAATGGCCTCAGTTCTGCCTGTGAGACTGGAACTGAGCTGTGTCAATAGTCAACCAAAGGGTGCTTTGGAATCTGAGGTCCAACCCAGGTGGCTATTGTAAACCACTAGGGTGCCCCTTGCATGCCTGGAGGGCTACACTCACCTCCTCTCCAGGGCTTACAGCCTCACTCATGCAGCACCAGTGAATAATGAAGCCATTTGTAGATGTTTTTAAGAAGAGACTTTGGGTACTAATCAGAGCACTGGATATTGAGGAGCCTGTTAAGAAAGCATTCACTGGTAGGCACGAAAGTTCACACACAATGGGGCCCTGAAGATCTGCTGTGTTCAGGGTCTTCATTACCAGGTCTGAGCTTACCTTAGTACAAATGACATGTTTCCAAGAACAAAGAGCTATACAAGAACTTGAATGCTACATTTTAAGGACTTTGACTTTTACAAACAATGGCTGCAAATTCAAACTGAAGTTGATTGTGATGAGGTATAAGGCCCTGAAAGGAACCAGCGAACTCTAAAACCCCACCAGAACAAAACCAGGGGTGTTGCATCCAGGAGGAGTTGGTGCAACTGGAGCTATGCCCATCCCTGCTCTCCAGGAGGGGTTTCACCTTCAGCCTCACCAGACCTTGCATAGCTCCGAGGGATTGGTACTAAGCAGAACAACAGATTTGCTTTTCTTTGTTCTGATTTGCATCCTTGTGACTGGCTAATAAGAGTGAGATGGGATTGGGGCCCCAAGATGGCTCAAGAGGTGAAGGTACTTGTGGCCAAGCCTGATGATCTGAGTACAGTCCTCACCATAACCATGATGGAAGGAAAAACTAGACTTCTGAAAGTTTTCATCTAACCTCCACATGTGTCCACAACCCCCACCTCACCCCCCACCACATAAAGTAAGGAAATAAATGTAAAAATTTTTAATGAGACAGGAACATTTTAATCATGCTGCATTTATGTTTCAATTACTCTGCTACCAAGTATACACTCTTATCCAAAAGGCAGTTCACTAAATTGGAATTTGAGTTCTATACATAGAAGATATTTTCATTTCATGTACTATATTCTTCTACCACCTGTAAAGTTTCATGAGCACAGTTAATAATCACATTAATTACATAAAAGTCAAGTTAATGTCTACTTATTAATTACAAGATGATTTTTCATTATTAGGTTTTTAGGCCATCACAAAAACTAGGTTTCCTGCTTTTTATGGAGCATACCATGCATATGGATGTATGAGCACACAGGTTTTATATATATATATATATATATATATATATATATGGAGAGAGAGAGAGAGAGAGAGATGGATGATAGATGTGTGTGTACACACACAAACACATTCGTTTAAAGTTGAAGATTCACATGTATTTAATCTCAGCACTTGAGAGGTAAAGATGGGAGGATTAGGAGTTCAAGGTCATCCTTACTACATAAAGAGTTTGGGTCCAGTCTGGGCTATCTCAGGCCCTGTCTCAAAAAAACAATAATTATTATAATAAACATAAAGATTATTCCACTTTATAATTTCTAGATATTGTGAGAAACCTCATAAAGGTTACTTATAAAATCTAAAATTGGATTAGTAATCACTTACTAACTTGATTAATTGTTATTTTCTGGGATCAACAGCTTCCACGGAACATCCAAGGAGCCAGTGGAGACATTCCTGCCAGGTTTTCTAAGTGGTGAGATGGGTCCCGGCAAGGGGCAGAAGGCAATTCTCCCTACAGATGAACAAAGCACTCCAGAGGATGAGCTCTGTGCTGGTGCTCACCAGGAAATACTTCCAGGTTGATCTCAGCAGTGACCCTCCCGGCCTACATACGCTTCATCAGAGGAGTCCCAAGAATGTCACGGGTTCCCTCCCCAGGTCCATCACAGCCTTTGCAGCTGCTTCTCTGGGGTTCAGAAGATTTTCGTTACATGACTGTCTTCTTCAGTTATGGAGGCCCAGGCATGTCTTCCCAGCGGAGGTCCTCTGTATGGTCACTGGGTGCTCGACATCACTCATTACCATCTTTCCTGTCCTCGCCTTGACTTCGCTTCTCACCATCAAGTAAAAGAGAGGGTGTGGATTGTTTCACACCAGCTTGGGAAGGTGGACTGGGCCTACTGACCCTTTTTGAGACTCTAGGCCTTCCACTGTCCCCCTAATTGTGTGAGTAGAGGAACCTGCTGTCCTCTGGTCATGACAGGCAAACCCCAGGAAAGCTGCCAGGCTGGCCGAGATCCTGTGCAGGAAGCCAGCAATGAAGACAGCAGATGACAGGAGGACAAGGCACGGTCAGAGAGGCCTTAGGGCCAAGTCACCAAGTGGAAGCCAGGCACAGCCGTGTGAGCAGATGTTAGAACTACAGGCTGTGTTCCTGGAGCTCATGGTGCCACCAGGAGGTGTGTGTTCACCTTGACTCATGAATGGAATGACAGAAGGAACCAGGACCTAAAACTGCAGAAGGCTTCCTTAGCTTCTTAGTTTAAATCTCTCTAACCCCCTGGCAGGAGAGAAGACACTGTAAAGAGAGACTCTTGTGCCCTTTCCTTCCACCACCAGACCATTGACACAGTGGCTCCCAGTGAACTGGAATTTCCCCAGGAATCCCATGCAGGAGGAAGGGAAAGGCAGAAGCTTGGTGTGGGCCACAGGAGGAGCTTGCCTTCCAGGAAGAGATTTCACACAGTTCTGAAAACTTGTCAGACCACTTCTCAGGACAGACTGGACAACAGACAATGATGGGTCAGTGTTGAACAACACCACACCTTGACTGGGGCTACTTCGTTAAACACACCCCTTGGCCTCTGTTTAGACCTAAACATGAGAACGAACTTGGGGAGTCACTGGACCTCTTGATTTGTTTCTCTTCCCAGTGTGGCCACATCAGATAAATCTCTTTTATTTATTTTTCACTGTTGTCCCTTTGATGGTCATATTATGGACCAGTGGTTAAACCTGCTGCCAGAGTCCAGGTTTGTACTTTGAAGATACCATTAGCTTAGGAATTTGAACATTTCAGAGCCCATTTCACTGTAATTTCTACAAATTTTGTTTTTAGTTTTTTGAGATGAATGTGAAAGACCCCGATGGAAACAGGGCTCGGGGCATGACTTCGTGTGCTCTGTCCTTCGTGCACTCTGCTCTTCTTAATAAACTGCTATCAATGTCAGGAGGTATGTGCTCCATCTTATGAAGCAGACGTTAAATTCAATTAGAAAGCAATTGGCTATTGACATAATATTTGGGCCACTATTGCACGAGCCGTCATATTATGCGAGGCCCATTGTTGAGGCACACAGGACTGACAGGTGGGTTAGGCTGATGATTAGTTTTTCTTCTGGTAACATGCAGAGCACCTTTCAGGCTATGAAGGCTAGCCAGTGGCGATGAAGCTCTGAAGTCATTATCAGCCTGATTTCTCTTTGTTTGTTCTACAGCTCATGCGTGTAGTGTCTTCAGTGTCAAGTTCAGGTGGGTAACCAAGAGCAGGAGTGATGGCCTGTATTGCTTGAGGTCCTATGGGGTCCCTGATCAATAGTTTCAAAAGAGGAAATCCATTCCTGACATTGGGCTTTTACTTTGCTGGCCCACGGTGTCTAGCAGGGGCAGTGGCCCCTGTTATAAGGTAACTCCTTTTCATCTCTTATATCGTGTATGTATATACTTTAATTGGATCCTATAGCGGCTTGTCCATATGGCTTGTTCTAAGGCCTTTAGTGCTAGTTATCCCTCCCCATACTCCGTCTTCTACCCCGGGGCTCCCATTCCCCAGACCAGTTCACCCTTCCTATTCCATGGATTGTAATACAAAAACCTTGCTCCTAATTTCCGACTCCCATGATGTATTTCTGCTAACTGTGCTGTGACTCATTTATGTTAATATGAAGAATGACCTGTCTTGTGATTAGAATGAAAAATAGCTATCCCAGGATTATGTATCTGAACACTTGGTTCCTCACTGGTGGCACTATTTGGGGAGGGTATGGAATGTGTAGGAGGTGCAAGCCTTGCCAGAGAAGCACGTCACAGAGGGCAGTCTTTGAGGGTTTACACCTTTGCCCCACTTCCTAGTCTCTCTCTCTGCCTCCTTTGTGTGGATAAAACGTGATCAGCCAGTTTCCGCCTCCTGCCACCAATGTCATGGACTCTAGCCATCTGGAACCATAAGTCAAAATAAATTTTTCTTCTCTAAATTGCTTTTGGCCATGGTATTTTATTGCAGTCACTGATACAACCCTTGTGAACTTCTGAGACACGTGTTTCTCATGTTTAACATTTTGATATTTGATTTTTTTCAGCACCTTGAAGGAACCTGTGTCAAGAGAGTTTTCAAACGATTAGGCTGTGCCTGTGCTGATGGGTCAGGCATGACTACCAGGCAGAAGGGTTATCTCACTGAGGCTTGTTCCAGTGGCTTGTGGACTTTGCATCTTAATTTCTCATCTAATTTACATCCGACTTTTAATTCTGGAATGCCAATGGACAGCTGCATGAATAATTTTATTCTCATAAAGATGCAAACTTGGGAAGGAAGAGAAGATGAAGCTATTCTGGAGGATGTGTCAGGAGTGGACATGATTTTCTCAGATCTGCATTCTTACCACGTTTTTAAAATTTGCTGCCTCTTTTTTTTTAATTAAATGTCTCATGTCTTCATGGAACAGAGGGACTAAGATAAGTATTTAAAAAATATAAGTACTAGAGAAACTTGGATTTTTATTGCAAGATTATGGGGAGGGTCTCAAAATACACAAAGTTTCCTTGTATTTTTAAGCTATTCATTATAGGAGCATTTTAAATGTCAAGAAAGGTACAATTGTCATCATGTTGCCGATTGTACTGGGTAATTTTAACTGTCAACCTCATACAATTTAGAATTACGTGGAAAGAAAGTCTGAATTAGGAATTATCTAGATCAGGTTAGCCTGTGGACCTGTCTGTGAGGGGTTGTCTTAATTGTCAATGTAGGAAGACTTAGCCCATTGTTGGGGAGAGGAAAGGTATGTTTTAGTTGCTTCCTTTTGCTGTGATAAAACACTCTGACTAAAAACAACCAGGTGTGGGGATCTATCACATCTTACAGCTCACAGTCTATCACTAAGGGAAGCCAAGGTAAACACTGAAGCAAAGACCTTGGAATAATGCTCAACGCTGCTTACTGGCTTCCTCTGGTGTGTCAGCTACCTTTTTATATAACCCAGATCCACCTGCCTAGGAAAGCAGCACCCACAGTGACGCAGACCCTCTTACACCAATTAACAATTCAAAAAATGCCTCAAAGACAGGCCCATAGGCCAGTCTGATGGAAAAAATACCCCAGTTGAGGTTCCTTCTTCTTAGGTGACTCGAATTTGTATCAAGAAGACAAAAAACTAACCAGTATAGGTTTTGTTCCCTAGTCAGGACCTCCTGAACTGTGTAAGAGAGGAGAAAGCCAGCTGAGATCAAGCAAGGAGGCAAGCAGGCAACACACATTCCTTTCTCCCAGCTCCTGCCTGTCTATGGATGTAATGTGACTTGAGCTTCTCCTTTGACATTCCCTCAACAACGGACTGTGACCTGGAATGTTAAGCCGAATAGCCCCCTTTCCCCTAAATTGCTTCATGGTATTTTGTCACAGCAACAGAAATTGAACTAGAACATTTATTCAATTAAAAACAAGTAGAAAGACTAATAATGGTTGTTGTTGTATTCTAAGCCATAAAATCAAATTCTAAAAATATCAGTCTTCATATATTTCTGAATCAATTTGTCCTTGTGACCATTTGGAAGGGGTAAATCCTTTCCAAACAAAGAGCCAGGGAATATGTTAGTCAGTATATTACATTAAGAACTTGGCATCTCATCATCACCATGAAAACAACCTAAAATGATGATCGCATGCTGAAAATGAGCAACCTGTCCTAGGGTTCAGTGGAGCTGTACAATCCAGCAGGCTGCTGGAGAAGAGGCCTGGGCTTCCTCCTCAGAACACAGCCCTTTACTTCCTGAGCCTTGATTCCATTACTTCCAGAGCAAATGACATGGATAACAAAGTTCAGTGCCAGGAACCAACCAGACCCCATGTTAAGATTTATCAATATCTGAAAAACCTAGCATGGCTTGTGATCGTGATCTGGAAAGTTTCCGGACCTGATTAGCAATCACTCTTTTTTGGAAAGGTTGTTTGTGCACATTCCTTAGAAAATTACCTGTGACCTGACCCTTGCTTAGCCCTTGCTTAAGAATGCTTTTGTTATTTAGGCAATTTCCCCTCGATACCCTTCAATGATTGTCTTCTGCTTTTACAATGTGTACATAAAGACCTAGGGAAAAAATAAAATTTGCCGACTTGATCAGAGAAACTGTCTTGTCGGTCCTTTGTGTACCTCTTGCCCCATTTCATTCCAGGTTCCTGTGGAGTCTCCAGCTCTCGTTGCTGTCCCGCTGGCCGGGGCAGTTCAGAGCTAGTAAAAAAAGGGTTTCGTCTTGACATAGCAATCATTACCTGAAGCGTCACTTTTTCCGGTTTTGGCTACCTGTGGTAAAGCACAGTCTGAAAAGACACCTGGAAAGTTTCAGAGATCATTCACAGTCGTAAACCACTTTAAATACATTATATTGTTATGCTTGTTCTGTTCTGTTACTAATTTTTAAAGTTGATTGCTATCAAGCTCTTGCAGTCTGTTGTTTATAAATTATGGATTATCACAGGTATAGGATGACAAAACAGCTCATATATAGGTTGGTACTGTCCACAGCATCAGGTATCTACCGAGGATCTTGGAATGTGTTCCCAGAGATAAGTGATATTTTCATTTTAGTTTGTTAAGGTTTTACTGCGTTAAAGATAAAGACATACAAACTACTCTTCTTTGAAGTAGGTGATACTGGGAATTTGCAGTGACTAAAAACACTCCTTGATAAAGGTAGTTTTAACCCCAATTGGCTCCTGCAATTCACCTGCTCACCACTGGAGGCCAGCTGGACTGATTTAAAGGCATGGCCTCACTTGAAAGGCTAACAACACTAGGGCATTTCCCAGCCCCTCACACGTCTGAAAAGGCCCAGATCAAGGTGAGGGCCATTTCAAGTTTGATAATTTTCTAGAACATAACTAAAGAAATATTTATAATTTTTAAAATAATAAGTAAACAGTACAAGTCAGAGAGAGCTAGGAAGAACCTCATTCACGAGGTCTGGGAAGGTCCTGACCAGTCTCCCTGAGTCGCGTTGTGGAGCTTCGTGTCACCAGTTGATCCTGGGGCCTTACTGTACAGGTGTGATTCATCGACTCATTAGCCACATGATTTCATCCACCCTGTCCCTAAAGACTGGGAGGTGGGCTTACACAGTGTATCTCAAAGCCCTAACCCTCCGTGGCTGCTCTTTCTGGCATGCCCTTCCTTCAGCCTGGGATCTCCTTAGCATCAACTGTTTTGTGGTTCAAGCAGTTCATGAATAAAGATGACTCTCTTATTTCTCAGGAATTCGGAAGGGTTTGAGAGTCTTCCAGGAGTGTGGGATAAAAGCCAGTAAAATTCTTTATTAAGCATCAGACTCTCCTGTGCTCTTCAGCATGAGTCTTTTCATATGCCTAAAATTTGGAAAAGTGAATATGGGGTGAGGACAGAGAGTGTTGAACTCAATTTTCCAATATATTTGACTGTCATTATCAGTATTAAATGACAGTGTTTGGCCATATTGGAATAATATAGAGGCAAATTGAAAAACAAGTTTTTAAAATGTTGTCTTATTGCTAAAGTCACATTTAGTTATTAATAATTAATCCAGTCCTTCACCATCCTGTATAACCACGATACCTCCCAGGATAAGCCCCTTGGGTGCAGGCTCCGTTCGTTCTCTCAAGATCCACAGGCAAGAGTGTTTTCAGCACCGCGTGGCTTTACCATTGCCAGCACCTTCTATAGAACTGAGCTAAGAGACTGTAACATATCCCACTCTTAGCCTCCTTTAAAACAGTGTGATACTGATTTCCCTTCATTGTGTAACCCACTTACTCATCGTTATCCTCAGATAGTATTTCTTTGGTCACAACTGTGAAGGATGTTAGATTCTGCCACTAAGGCTGGTCTAGAGAGCTGACAGTGACATAGCTTAGCAAAAACTAGTGCCTTCCCAAAGGTTCCTGATCATCCTATAGCAAGTATTTACCTAAAGTATAGAATTAGAGAGCTATTCAACTAGGAGACAATGCATCTGCCTTCTCTGTCAACACCAAATTTGCCAAATGGGCTAAAACACAACCTACCCTATCCTGCTCTTAGAAATCTTGGCATGGAACTAGACTTAGAAGCATAGTTACAGTTTTCGTTTCAGAATTCTACTTCTGGTACTTAGAGACTTGCAGCCCTGGTCCTGGGACCACGCAGCCAGGAAGTTAAATAAATTTGAGGTGACATGGGAAGAAAGTACAATGCATAGCTGTGTCTCCCCCAAGGAGGAATTGCAAACCACACCACTGTTCACCTCTCCACCCTCTTTTCTTTCTCCGCTAAAGGGGGAGGAATCTATCCAGTGAGACCCTCTCTTGACCCCCTTCATTTTTAATATAAGCACACACTGAAACAAGCATGTGTGGCAGGCGTTCATGTTTTTCCCTCTCTTCGTTCTGGAAAACCACTGTTTTAATTTAGAAAATGCATTAGCTGCTTTTCTGTTGCTGTGATAAAATACCTTGACCACGGCAGTTTATATATGGAAGAGTTTATCTGGATTTAGGTTCCAGATAAAGAGTCTATGACATGGAGGCATGGCAGGAGGCGGCTGGAGCAGGAAGTTGAAATCTTCAAGCACTCACAGGAATGGGGCGGGGGGCAAGCTTGGAGGGGAGTATGATAAGGCTGTGGGCTCCCAACAGCCCCAGCCATGACATGCTTCCTCTAGCAAGGCCACACCTCCTAAACCTCTGCAAATAGTGCCACCAGCTGGGGCATTTGTCCAAACCCTTGAGCCTATGGGGGACACTTTTCATTTATTCAAACCACAGAAGGTTTATTTGTTCCTTTGTTTATCTTTAATGTTTTATTAAAACTGTTCTTTGACATTTCCATGTCACGATGTGTGAATATCGTGCATGCCTTCTGTTTATTCTCACTCCCACCCTCCCTTACCTCTGTCTCACTCCTGTTATGCCCACTCCTTTCTTTACAGGTCCCCTTCCCACATTTGTGCCTTTTTGCTTGGTGTTATGACCTTCTTGATTTTAACCCAGATGGTCTATGTGGCCACAAGTTTGGAACTATCCATTGGAGCCTGGTAACCTCACCATTGGGATCACAACTGAAGGTAAATCAACTCTTCCCAAGAATCTATCAGCTACTAATAATTCACCAAGAAAGGTTAGCCCCATGAGACATGATTGACTGCTGACAGGGCCAGCCTTGTGCAGGTCCAGTGCAGGTAGCCACAGTTGCTGTGAGATCATGTTGGCAATGACTGTGTCATGCCCTAAAGATGGCATTTCACATTTCTTTTCCCCACCTTCCAGTTCTGTCATTTTTCTGTTTTCTCTTCTGTGATGTTCCCTGACTTAGAGGGGTGGTGTAGATAGATGTCCTGTGTAGGACTGAGCAGCAAACTGTATTTGTTCTAAGCATCTCGAACAGCAATGAGTCTCTGCATTCACTGCCTTTCACTGTCTGCCCCAGGAGCTAGAGGGAGGGGTGACTGAAGACCGACGTATTATTGTGCAGTTCACTGCACCATCCCCCTAAGGACAAACGTATCGTTTTTTAAGTCTGAAGAACTATGACCATTGGTTCAAATTGGTACAGTTTCTGTTATGGTTCTTTTCTGAGTAGTTTGAACATTTGCATCGACCACTGGATAAGCAATGTCAAGTCTAGAGAAAGTGTCTATTCCTGTCTGGACCCATATGTAGCACCTAGGGATAATAAGATCTCCGCTAAGAGTCTTTGCTCTAGGGAAGGTTCTCCACAGCTGGGTGGCCAACGAGCTCTCCGTATCTGCCGGGCTCTGCCCACCAGTGCTGCAGCTACAGGCATGTGCTGCTGCCACTCCAGCTTTTTTTTTTTTTAAAACATGTGCACTGGGGATTTGAACTCAGGGCCTCATGCTCGAAGAGCAAGTACTTTTACCCAAACCCGTGAAGAGGGAACTTTGCTTGAAGTGGACACTGTAACGTGTGACTGAAATCCCCAACAGTTTCAAACTCAGGAAGACAGAAAGAAACCTGGAGCCAGAATTTACAAATATGCATGAGAAAAGACTGACTTTTGCAACTTCTTCCCAGAAATCCAGGCTCTGCAAATAGCTGCAAAAAGGAATTAACTCAAATAAGATTCCAGACCCAAAATTCACAAGCCTTCCTGGCTAAAAGTTTATCTTAAACATCAAACAGATGCCAAGGGGGTACCTTTTCCCCATAAAAAGCCCTGCTGACCAGCTAAGGACGGGCTAGTGCTTTCTCCACTCCTGGGGGAAAACCAGTCCCGGCTGGTCTCCCTTCCTGACTGGGAGTCAGTCCCATGCCCCAATAAACCGGCTCAGCCAATTCCTGTCTCTGATTGATTTCTGCTCTGCCTGGAGAACCAGAAAACCCTTACAGACAGTTGTGTCTTTAGTGGGGAGGGCGAGATATAATGGATACTGTGCAACAGTCTGTGCACCACAGCTAGTCTACACGTGACCAACCCAACAGGAAATGCTGCCTGACCTGCTTGAGTGTGGTCCACATGCACAGTGCTCCACTGTGAGAGAGTAGCAGAATTAACATATAACAAGGCAGAGGCACTCATGAACTAATCCCATTACCTATTTTATGTGGGTAGAGTAATTCTAAAGCAGTAGACTGTAGTTTTCATGAACGTAAAAAAAAAAAAATATTAAGGTGAGTGATTCTTACCTCACTCAAATAAAGTTTGATTTAACCTATCTATACTTCTATGGAATTTTATTAGCTAATTTATTTAGTAAATTAAAAGTTTTTGAGGTGGGGTCTTTCTCTGTAGCCCAGGCTGTTTTGACCTCACAGTAATTCTGTTTTATTCTCCCATATGCTGGGACTACAAGCATGAGCCACCAAACCTGTCTGGGATTTCATCGGTAGTAATAAAACATTCATGACCTATTACATTATATTGATAGTTGACATTTATAGGTGCCTACCATAAGTATCTAATCACTTCTACATAACATAGTTATCAGGTACATAAAGGCATGTCCCGTGTCCTGAGTAACAAGAATAAGACAGTTCTGCACAAGCTGTAGTCTTCTCCAGGCCAAGTCTCTGTTCCTTGATTCTAATTCACACAAGAAACTTGAAATTCAGTTTATTAAATTCACTTGGAGCTGCTAAATAAGACTTTTACAAGTTCCGGCAGGTGAGATTTGTCTATATATCTCTTGTCTCAATTTCTCAGGCTACAAAGATTAACAGGTCTTGGCAAATAATGCACATAAATTTTATTAAGTAATGGGAAACATGAGGGCTGGGGAGATGAGTCAGGGGTTAAGAGCACTGGCTGCTCGTGCAGAGGACCCAGGTTAGATTCCTAGCACCCACATGGTGGCTAACAATTGCCAGTAACTCCAGTTCTAGGGAATCTGACTCCCTTTTATGACCTCCATAGGCATTGCATGACATGGGTGTATTTACATACATGCAGGCAATATACTCATAGATAAAATAAAAATCAAACATAAAATAATTTTTATTAAAGAAGTCAAATATCTTGGGGCTGGGAGGTGGCTCAGTGGGTCAAGTGTTTCTTGCACAAGCATGAGGACCTTGCTACATGTGCCTGTCACCCTGATATTGAGGGGCAACATCAGGTAGGTCCTGGGAGCTCACTGGCCAGTCAGCCTAGCTGAAACGGCAAGCTTCAGGTTCAGTGAGAGACTGTCTCAAAGGAATAACATGGAGAGCTACAGAAAAGAACACCAAACTCCCTCCTCTGGCCTCCACATGAGTGTGAATGGGTATGCATACACGTATACCACACACACAACATACACACACATATAACAAGGAGACACACAAACATCTTGACATATACTTTTTCCCTAAATTCTATAGGTCCATCTGTTTAATGACCCCATTTTCAAGGGCAGTTGATTTGCGACTATAGCTACAAAGAACCGGGAGTGACTGTGGTTGCCATCAAACTCAAATGCACAGGGTGGGGAGGAAGGGAAGAGAGAGAGAGACCGAGAGAGAGGCAGGCTGGGGAGAGGGAAGAGATTCGAAATGGAGGCACTCAGAGTTGTAACAGTTTTAAAATCATACCTTCTCATAGTCTTGATTATATATTACAGAGTAGAGGTGAACTTAACCACACATTAAATTTTGGTTCAATGCCTATGTTTTGAATTTTACAAAACTCTTTTGTCATGTGTATAATCAGCCCTCAGTATCTGTAGACTCTGCATCCACAGCTTTAACCCACTGCAGATTGAAAACATATTTTAAAAAATCGTGTCTATACAGAACAGATTTTTTTCTTGGCCATCATTCCCTAAATAATACAATGTAATAGCAACTTACACAACATTTATATTTATTAGGTGTAATAAGCAATCTAGAATGATTTAAAGCATCTAGGAAGAGGAACATGGATTCTATACAAACTCAACAGTTTTAAATAGGGGCTTGAGCATCTGACACTTTTGTATAGAAGGAAGACAGGTCCTGGCAAGGTAATGTCGGAATCCCACTGTTGCTCTGGTCACGGTACCTGCAGTAGTCCTTCCCCCTCACAGACCAGGATAGGCATTCTACTGAGACATTGTCTGTGAGTCCCTAGAATGCCTGTGAGTCCTTCTCCCTGCGAGGGCTCCTCACTTGAAGAAGTGAGTTTTCATTAAAGGGGCGATCAGTGCCCATACACCACACATCCTCTCCCGACTCTCTTCCCTGTTTCCTGCCTGGGAATCAGGATGCCTGTAGGCTTAAACTATGAGACCCATCTCCACCCAGAGAGGTATAAGAAGCGACCCCTTACTTCTGCCTGTGGGCCCCGATTCCTCTCTTCAGATCCCTGGCCATGTGCCTGTCTCTTGTACTGGGGCCTGAACTCTCCTCACAGTCATGTTGTCAGCCTGTCTGCCCAAGGTGCTGAGAACTCTTTACTCCCAACTATCTGTCTCAGTGTCCCTCTTGAACCCACTTCCGAGACCTTTTATTCCCCACAATTATCAGAAGAATATTGTAAGGTGTGACTGAAACTCCAGCCAAACTTCCAGAATTCACAAACATCTGTGAAAAGGGACTGACTGCAGCTTCCTGACAAGATAAGCTTCCTGATACTAGGTGTTAGCTATCTCTTCTGAACATCAATCAGATGTTATAGGAATCCCCTCCCCATAAAAAAGCCTACTGGGCAGGTAGGCTCAGTTAGTTTCCTCATCTCCGGAGACCTGTGGAGGGTAGCCCTGGCTAGTTTTCCTCATTTCCAGATCTGGGGAAGCTAGCCTCATGCCCTTATTAATAAATCGGTAGTTAACTCTCCTGCAGAGTCTCTCATCCATTTTTGCTGGGTCTCATGAACCAATTTCTTTTGCTACAGATCTAGACAATGGTCTCATATAGCATTAAAAAAATAAACAACATTTTTTCGTAATGCATAGCAAATTACACTGTGGTGATGAACTTCCAGGAACTTAAGGAAAATAAATAACTCTAGGAAGAAGGACACCCTAAGGAAGAAAAAAGCGAAGTGGACCTTCTGCCATATCTTATCAAATAAGCTGACCGAGCATTTTGAATACAAGAACTTTCTAGCTCAACAGCATGAAGCATAAACTCAGTCTGCAACCATCCCAGCACAAACGAGGACATTCTAAAGAAACACTTGTGTTCCTCCCTTTGGCCATCAGGCTATTCAAACAAAGGACCTCAAGGATTTGGAATTTCCTCAGGAGTCTAGAAGAAGGAAAGGGTTGGAGGCCTAGTGCTAGCCAGAGGAGGAGCTTGTCTCCTGAAGAGAGATTTCTTAGTCTGATAACTTGTCAGAGCACCTTGCAGTGGAGGCTGCAGTCTGACAATGGTGGGCGGGGCCACATCTTAACCAACACTGCTTTATTGTGTATGCCTCTCGTCCTCTATTTAACCCTAATTCTCATCTGAGGACCCTGGAGATGGACTTGGGCTCACCAGATCTCTTTGTTCTGTCTCCTGAAATCATTATATTCAATGAATCTCCTTTTCTGATTTTTTGTCTTCCATTATGTGTTTGCTTAATTGTCCTATGGAGGATGGATGGCTGAACCTTGCTTGTTAGGGCTGCCAGGATCCAGGCTATGACTCTAACCACTTTGGTAACAGATCTACCATTTTCCCCAAAGGAAAACCCACATCTTTATTTTCATGGTGGACTGCATCCTTTTTGATACAATTGGAGGAGCCACACCACACATTTGAAGAGGTTTGTGTATCATAAATTACTTGTCCTAGGATTTAAGTTGCATCAGAAAAGTGGGAATCAACTCCATGCTGCTCTGATTAGACACTGTATGCAGCCTACGGAAGCAAGAGCTGAGTGATAGGGAGTATATTGCCTGGCATGTGATGGCTTAGGAACAGAGGCAGTTCTGATCACTGGAGTAAACATCCTGGGAAGACCAGAACCACTGAACTTCGGGGCTAAAGTGAAATCAGAGACCATGAAGGAATCCTGCTATCTTCGGACTTCTGGGGTACTAGATATCAGACTGTGACATATCTTGGATATGCAGACCCTATAATGTCTCTACGAGTATTTTGCTTAGCTTTGCCGTGGTCTTTCAGCACATTTCTCTACTATATGAAGTGCTGATGACATCACATATTGACCAACTTGTCTTTTCTCTGCTACCTGTAAAGAAAATTAGAGACCAACATAGGACTTGGATCATAAGTATGTTAACATGTATGGCAACATGTATCTTCTTTCCCTTAACCTGATATACCTAAGTGGTGGCTTGTTCTTAGCTTATGTCCACAGCAAGCCTGTAAGGTCACAAATATGCCTGGGTGTTTTCCATGAAGGCTAACAATGTCTGTTCAATTTTGATTGAATACTTCTTTGAGAACAGTGTGCGTGTGTGTGTGTGTGTGTGTGTGTGTGTGTGTGTGTGTGTTGCTGGGTATAGAATCCATGCAAATGATATATCATCAGCCCTAGGTTCTTTGAGACAGTCTTGCAATTTAGCTCAGACTAGCCTTGAACACATGATCCTTCTGGATCCTGGTGAGATTACGAATGTATTCTACTAGGCCCCTCCAATACAATCTCTTGATAAGCTCTCTAATGGGGTATTTGACCTTCTTTCTCAGCAGAATGGAGAAACTGAGCAGTGCTGGCCATTGGGAAGGGGGACATTAGCCATTGAACATGGCAGCATTCTATGAGTCTTCAGTTAGGTACTGAGTTAGTCTCTTCTCTTGTCATGAGAAAATAATGTAGCAAGAAACAACTTATGGAAGGAAGGGTTTATTTTAACTCATGGTTTAGGAAGTAATGTAGTCCACCATGGCGGGAAAGGCATGGCAGCAGGTATATGAGGCAGCTGGGCATATTGTGTCTGCAGTCAGGAAGTAGAGAATGAACAGTAATTATGACTGGCCTGTAAAGCCTCAAGCTATCTCTGATGGCCCACTTGTTCCAGCGAGTCTCCACCTGCTAAGGGTTCCATAGATTTCCAGAACAGCACTACCAACTAGAGACCTAGTTCAAACACTGAGCCTGCAGGGGACATTTCACATTCAAGTCACAGTAGGTACTAAGGTAAAGCATCCTGAAAACAGAAGGTTGAGTGAAAATAAATATACAAAACAGAAGGGAAAATTATGTGAGACTATACAATCAATGCCTGAAGAAGTCTGAAAAGTGTTCTGGGGCCTGTGAATCCCGTCAGTATCCTGAGGATGGCACCAGCTTATGCTGGGTTCTTGTGGTCTCTAAAATATGTTCCCGAAGCTGTTACTGTGGCAGATAAATTCATCAAGATGGTTTAACCTTGAATGCAAAGGATCTCAGATGCAACTTCAAAAATCTCTTGCTTAAACTTGTAATTGCAATTTGTAGAAACCTGGGGCTGAAGAGATGGCTCAGTGATCAAGAGCACTGACTGTTCTTGCAGAAGACCCCAGTTCGGTTCCCAGCACCCACATGGTGGCTGAGCTCTGTATAGCTGTTGCTCCTAGCAACAGTGTGGATTGTGAGACATCAGGGAGAGGCATGGAACTCCGGCTGCCTGTGCATGGAGGAGGAGTTCCTACTGTCTCTGTTCTCCAGGTCAGTTTCAGAGGGACTATTACACGGAAGGAGCAAGAGCATCCAGGCTTCCTTGTCCACTGCTCTCTTAACGAGAACACTGTGTTTTAAGAGCTGGCATTGTCAGTTTGATATGTTTGAAATAAGATGCTTGATTCTCATATGAAGTTAAATTTTTGAAAGACTAGAGCTTTCTCTAAGATTTATGGTGAGCTGAACATAACCAGGAAGGTCAAGAACATGGCGCCCTCATTTTGAAGTAGAATAGCTGAGTGTTAGAATAGAATTAGAAGTAGAATAGCTGAGGGTTAGAGACTTGGGTCTCAGGATGGCAGCTTTGACATGCAAACATGAAGTACAGGTTGTGATGAGGATTTAGAATAAAGAACAAGAAAAACTATATTTGAGCTTCTCATGTGATTTGCAGGCATGTTTCTATTCATGCTCTGGGAGGACACCACTCATGCATATAGCATTGGCAAGGTTTCAATGAGAAACTGTGAAAAACGTGAACTTATGTAAGTCTTCTCCCATCTTCCTTGCTTCCAGTTTTATCCAGTGTTGCTCACTATTTTTAGAGCTGTGTCTTTCGGATGGACTGACAGACACAGAATCCATGGTGAGTATGCAATTTGTTAGCTGTTTCCAATCCTCCCAGCAGGCCGTACAGTGCCTGGTCACCAGGACAATATGAGGTGCCTGTTTTCCTCAGCCTCTTCAGTAACGTGTCAGTCTCACAAATGAATATTATTATTATTATTAAAAGGTTCTCATGTAGCCTGGGCCAGGGAGTGGAATGTGGTGGTTTGAATGAGAATGTCCCCTAAGTATTTGGACATTTTGTTCCCAGTTGGTGGCGCTGTTTTGAGATGTCTTAGAAGGTGTGGTGATGCTGGAGGAAGCATGTCACTGGGGACTGGCTTAGGGAGTTCTTAAAGCCTTGCCATCTCCAGCTGCTCTCTGCTTCCTGTGCCTGAAGATGTGAGTGCTTAGCTTCTGCGTCTACTCTGGCCACCTCTGCCACCATGCCTCCCCGCCATGATGGACTCTTGCCTCTTTGGAACCATAAGCTAAATAAACTTCCCTTTATAAGTATGCTTGGTCAGTGTTTCTATCGCAGCAACAGAAAGCAAACTAATACACCTGGGTTGGTGCTTGAACTTCTAATCATCCTGCCTCCACCTGTAATCTTCAGCGGGATTACAGGTGCAGGCAGCCACATCCCATTTTACAGTACTGGGGGGTCAAACCCAGAGCTTTGTGCATGGTTGGTAAACTCAAAAGTGAGGAAAGGAAAAGAAGTTAAAATACTGTCACCTGGGCAGTTTTATGCAGTGAAGGTTCATTTACAAACCTGGAAAGTGAGGCTCTCTGAACTATAATTTTATGCATGACGATTCCTCCACCAAGGAGTGGGAGAGATGGCCTAGAGGTGGAGAGCACCATGCTCTTTCTGAGGACTAGAGATTGGTTCCTAGCACCCAGCTCAAAACCACCCATAACTCCAGCTCCAGGAATGAGTAAGAAAGTTCAGCTAAGTTCACTCCCATAGCCTGTGCTTCCTTTTCACACACCCAAGTGCTGCTCCATATTTGCAGAGCATCTTCAAGAAGCCCTCTTCTGGCTTCCTTAGTCATCTGCATGCATCGTTGTGTACATGCTGTCTCTGTCATGCACAAAGAAATAAATAATAAAATAAATATTTTTAAAGAATCTACTATCAGATTTTAATCACCGAAGAAAGGCTTCTAGGTCTTTGCTTTTTAGTTGAGAGCTGTGTTTGTCACATCTTTTTCCACACTAAGTCTAGAGCATCCAACCTCCTCTGTGGTTCACCTCCAGGGGCTGTATTGGGGAAGGTATTTTGCAGGGATAGGTTAGAAACCTGAGATCACCCCCCAAATCTGCATTGAGCTACACATTTATCCCCCTCCAAACAAAGCAATCAGTCACTCTACCCTAACAACCCCTAATAGCTCCCACCAACCCCCTAGGAACTTCCTTTTTATGGTTAAACACACTCTGAAATATATACAGGACCTAGAGGCAATGGATTGAACCAGCCTGTACTGTGTTGGGGTGCAGGTGCAGTAAGACAACTTGTGACTAGAGTGAACTTTTAGGAAATCCCCTATTTTTCATCTTATACCTATGAATGATTGGGCATGAATATGATTAAAATCAAATGTATCCAGAGAAGACATCCATGGTGAGCAAAAGCTTGCATAACCTTAGCCTGTCAATCAAAATAGAAAACCACCTACACTCTCCCCCTGACAACCAACTCCTTCTGCTCCTGGACCCAAGAAAGGAAGCCATGAGGAGTAACCAGGGCTCTTGAGCAGTCTGGATGGAAGCCTGGTGTCTGTTGCAGCACACTTATTTTGTATTTTTGCTTTTATTTTGAATAAAATGCCTTGTTGATTTTTATTTGTGTCTTCAGTTCTTTGAACAGGACACCAAGAATCTGGAAATACCCAGTCCAGACAAAGACTACTAGGTGTATTTTTACCAGGGAAATTGGAGGACACTCTTGGCATTCTTAGTCTCAATAACAAAAGAATTTAAGACTGGATTCAAAATGGCAAGATGAAGGTGGAAAGGAGGAAGAGGGAATCTATGAGGTCTGAGTTTCCCTGCATGGAGGTCAGGTCAGCCTCCTGGCAGACTGGCAGCCACTTGGTGGGGAAGGGAGCTTTTCAGATAGGGTAAGGAAGCCCAAAGAGCCAGAGAAAGCATACATAGGCTCTGTCCAGCTTCCAAACAAAAGAGATAGAGGAAAAGAAAAAGCTATGCCTTTCTGAGTCAGGATGGTGGGCTGATCTGCCAGAACTTCAAGGTGACTTAGAGGGACTGTACAGAGAGCAGGAATGTTGAGAAGGAAAAGTACATTATCTCATTAAGAGGATAATTATTCTACCTATTTAGCATAGTTTAAGGTAGACTTGCCTGTCTGAAGGGTGGTCCTTTGGCCAAGTGATTGAGTTGTCTAACTGAATTAACTCTTAAGTGAGGGGACAATGGCCTGTCCCCACCTAGAGGTAGATTCTATTCTTTACTGTCCCAGTGGCAAGACTGTTTCAGCCTCTATTTTCCAACACAAGTGTGATCACTACACTTACCTGCAGCTCTCCCTGCTGAATGAAATGCTCTTTCGACTTCTATATATGAAAGGGATACATAAGCTTAGATGTAGTCACATTCATGGAGAACTGTACATCTTGCTGAGACAGCTACAGCAGGTAAGATTACATCAGGTCACAGAAACTCTGGGAAAGTAAATGCATTAAAAATTTTTATTTTTATTTTATGTGTATTCAGGTATTGAGTGCAAGTACACCCATGTCATGCAATGCCCATGGAGGACAGAAGAGAGTGTGAGATCCTCTGGAACTAGAGTTACGGATGGTTATCAGACATCATATGGGTGCTGGGATTCGAACCTGGGTCTTCTTCAAGAGCAGTCAGAAGAACTTGTCTTCTGTAAGAGCAGTCAAAACCACTGAGCCATCTCTCTAGCCCCAGATAAACACATTTTATATTTATACCAATGTGGTTTCTTTTGAAAAAAACAAATGCTGAATTTTGAAAGTGATTTAAAAATCAAGGCCATACCTCCTTGTCACAGGCTTGTGTCATGCTGGGCACTTCTACACAGCTGCCAATTTCTAAGCACTTTAGAGCTTTTAAAAAGAACCAATTATTGCTGAGAAGTTCATTATTTTTAGACTAGGATAATGAAATAATTCATTTTGACCCAGAAACAATTCTCTGTCTGACTGGGGAACACCGCCAGCACTGAGGTGACTGAATTCCACGTCTGTGAATCCTGCTGCACAGAACCACCTTTGATCAGTCTGGCTTCACTCAGCAGTGGTACCATCTCTGAGCCTGTTACAGGGAAGCCCTTGTTCATAAAACTGCTGCTCCTCAGAGAAATTAAGAAGAAGCAAATTGATAAAGGAAAACAGATTTATCTAAAGCTCGGCGAAAGCAGTGGAGATAAAGACTCCCGGCTTCTCTCATCTCTCCCATACTGAGGTTATACGTCATAGAAAAGGCGAGAAGAAAGGTAGGTGCTATGCAGAGTCAATTTGTCAGAACTTGTGAAATTGCCTCCAAGGCAGCAAGTTCCTGCTCTGGCTGGCCCCAGAGCTGCAGCCTTTCCCTTCCCCAAACATGGGGTTCCTGGGGACATTTTAATTCTTAATTCTTTAATTCCATTGTTTCAGTAGACTGGCAGCAAAAGGGAGGGGCACCGAAGTGTCTCTCTTTAGAATGGTTCCTTTGTTAGACCAGTCACAGAGCCGCACCTAGAGGTATGTGGCATTTATAACCACATAGTTTTATGTTACAACACAAATCTTAAAAAAAAATGACACTTCCCCTTGAAAATATTACCATGTAAATGAAAATGCAGACAGTTTTGATTGGAAGGGCTTGAGAGGTCAGTGGTAGGTTGAAAGACAGGGATGATCAAACTTTGATTTTTAAAGTCAACAGGTCTGTGCTGAAGTCTGTGCCACTAATGATTTTGCTCTGACAGTCTATAACTGATTAATTGAAAGATAAACAACAACAAAAACCATAACACCAAAATCTCACAACTTCATGCTCCTGGGAGACATCAGCAAATGTCTGCTCACCCAGAGAGAGAACCAACAACAGGCCAAGTAAGGGTACCACCGAAGTCCAACTTGGTGAACATAGGTTTACTGGGATTACTTATAAGAGTATGAATGAAGCAGAAGCGAGTCAAAGACAGATGCATCACCAAAAGCCCATTCCAACACTGGTCGATGGCTCACAAAAATTAGGAATCTGGAGCTCACTGCCAGCTTTCAGTTGGACAGTGTCTCTTCTGGGCAGCTGAGTTGGTCTGAACCTCTTCCAGACAGGTCAGCTGGTCTAGAGGTCTCTCTGCAGTCCTTACTGCTTATATATTCTTGGAGAGGAAGGAGCTTTGTGTATTTTGTCAGTTTCAGGGACTTCCTGAAGCCTTAGAGTTGTTTACTTCTTGAGATTGAGTAGGAAAAATTAATCTAATGTGGAATTAATAAACTCAGTATAACTTTGTTCTGTATGGATGATTAACAAGTACTAACAAATGTATTTGATAAGCACCTTATGTGTTCTTATATAAGCCTAATATAAAGTATGTTTGTCGATATATGGAGAAGTAGCAGATAGGACTTTGGAAGCTTCTACTTGTAGTCAACTCATAAAGCCCACTCAGAGCTCAGTCTCAGGTGGAGACAGGACAGAACAGACAATGGCAAAGACCACAGTCTTTGATATTAAGGAAATGTATGCTGACAATGTGCTGTGTCTGTTAAAGTAACTGAGAGTGTACTAGCACCAGCAGTATGTCATGTTACTGAGAATGTCACAATCCTTGCCTACACTTGCTCAAAATAATTGCTTTTGTAAAATGCTCACCATTTAAATTTCTTATAATAGCTTAAAGGACATGCATACTTCTGTGATGGAAGTCTCAAATCCATCACCATGGTTACTGTCAAAGGATGCTGTAAAAAAAAAAATCCCATAAAAACCTATATGTGTTTCTGGTCTGTACCTCAGTTTCTCTGGAGCTGGTTAGCTCAGTCTGAGGCCCACATGTCATAAAGAATAAACTTCTGTTCTCTGAGTATGATTTGAATCTTCTCACTATACCTGATCAGTCTCAGTTTAATTCCCATAACAAGCTTAACAAGCTTAACAAGCAGAATGGCCTATTTCACTTTCCTTTTGAACATCCTGAGTCTTAATGAGTATCCCTGAAGGATGGAATGTTTTACTACACTTTAGAATATCCTGTGTCTTAAGAAATTTTCCTCTAAGATGGACAGTTTTATCTTGGAGGAAATTGCTATACACTTCTCAAATAGACAGAGGTTAGATATTTTCTCAAATCTTTCATCACTCTAGTTCATTTACCAATTGCTGGTCCTTAGCTAAACTGCTAGTTCTCAACAATTTTAAGTTAGCTTTGTTTATGTTACAGGGATGTATTCATTACTTTTCTGTTGCTGTGATAAAATACCATGATCAAGGCTACTTACAGAGTTTATTTGGGCTTCTGGATCTATCAGGAGAGTTCATAAATGTGGAGAAGGCATAGGAAACTGAGAGCTTACACTTCCATATGCACATTGGAAGCAGAGAGAGAGGGACAGGGAGAGACAGAGACAGAGAGACAAAGACAGAGAGAGACATAGAGAGAGACAGAGACAGAGAGATAGAGAGACAAAGACAGACAGGACACAGAGAGAGAGAGAGAGACAGAGAGATAGAGAGACAAATACAGACAGAGACACAGAGAGAGACAGAGAGAGGGAGGGAGAGAAAAACTAGAAATGAGGCAGGGCTCTGAACTCTCAAAGTCCACCCCCAGTGACAGGCTTCCTCCAGCAAGGTCACACCTCCTTAACCTCCGCAAACAGCGCCACCAACTGGGGACTAAATGTTAAAATGTGTGAGCCTATGGGGGCAGTTCTCATTCAAACCATGACAAGGGCGGTATTTCTGGACTTCTGGCCACTCCATCAAAGAGGACCTAATGAGGTCAAACTGCCCTTCTCTTCAAAGGGAGAGAGTTAAGGCAAGTGCTGGCTTCTCAGCCACAAGCATGGGTCATGTGGCCAGAGTCTGAGGACATCCAGAAAATACCTCTGGATACATCTCAATGACATAAAAATGCTCTCATCTGATTCCCAGAGATTAAAACTTATGTTAAATGTGAGTGGAGCGTTTCACCCTGACAAATACGTGCTTCTATGGAGGCCACTATTGCTTCCCTCTTTGGAAAAGCAAACTAGACAGTCCATATAAGGTACTGATCATGGAGCGTCTGGTGCACTCAACCGTCAATATACTACAGTTACTGCTGTTGTGTTTGCTTTATGACTTAAATACTGTGAGACCTAAGTGAGTAAACCGAACCTGAACTGCAGTACCTGCAAGTCAGGGAATGCTAACAGGGAGCAGTAATTATTTTCCTATGTACAGTGCACTAGGAATTATCTGCGTAGTTCTTAACCCAGATGGTTTGAGAACACTGGTTTTTAACAATTTCCCATTATACATTATCTCAAAGGTTTAGAAGAAGTACTCATTTCCTCCTATCTTGTTATTTTATCACCACACTGACTTTCTTTCAGTCCTGCAATGTTATTTTTATGAAGCCTTAATCCAGTTTCCTGAGAAGAGTGGATTCTATGCAAAAGACAAAGAAGCATCCTGGGGAGGTGGCTCCTCAATAAGAGCGAGCGCTAGCTGCAGAAGCATGAGGACTCAGGTTGCAGTCCCCAGCACCCACCCCAAAAGCTGGATAAAACTGACTTGGTAGCATTCATACCTGTAGTCAGAAGCTGTCTAGGCAGAGACGGGAGGATCTCTGTGGCTTGCTGGCGTCCAGACTAGCTCTAGTTTCAGTGAGAGATGCTGTCTCAAGAGATAGGGAGAGAGTGATGGAGCAGGACACCCAGCGTCCTCTGGCCTCCACTGGCACACACCCACATATACATGTATGGATAACAGACGAGAGAGAGAGAGAGAGAGAGAGAGAGAGAGAGAGAGAGAGAGAGAGAGAGAGAGACATGGAATTGCAATTCACTTTGCGGGCAACACTAGCCCCTTAGCCACTCATTTCTCCTCAACCTGACCGTTCCGTTCATTCTGAGCTCGTCATATTCTTTTTTCTTTTACTTTCTTCATTTTCACCTATTCCTACACCACCATTCAGCCACCACTGGTAAAGTGTCTCTTGCACATTGCACAGGAGCAATTAGAAAGTAAATAAGGCCTTACAAGAGGATTCAGCAGATAAAGGCCCTCGTCACCAAGCCTGACAATCTGAGTTTTATTCCTTGAACTCACCCAGTAGCGGAAAAGAATCGACTCCTATGGGTTGTGCTTTAACTCAAACTTCGCACATGTGCTATGGCACATAAACACACGCCCCCTCCCCAATGTTAAAAATAAAGCACTATTCTCATTTACTTAAAGGTTTCTCTTAAATAATACTCGGAGTTATCCGGAAAGCACTGACCATGGTGCCGGCCTGTTTTTCTGATTCATCCTCCAGCATCGGTGACAGTAAGCTAGTTCTATCTGCTACGCATGGTTAATAACTTCCTTTTGGTTTCTTAGGACTTTTTCTTCAGTAAAATGTCTTATTAAGGATGTGTTTGAATGTACTAAGAATCTGCTTACAAGAAAACTCTTTGAGGGCCTTGAGATGTAGCTCAGTTGGTGGAGTACTTGTTCAGCAGGGAGGAAGCCCTGGGTTCAATCACAGGCTCCATGTAAGCTCCTGATAATCCCAGCACTGGACAGGTGCAGGCAGGAGGACCAGAAGTTCGAGGGTGCAGGGGCACCCTATCTCAAATAAATAATAAGTAAAGTAAATAAATAAATGAGTGAAACATTAAAATAAACCAAGACATTCTCTGAAAAGCCAATCACGATGGCACGTGCCTCTGACCCTAGCACTTGGGAGGCAGAACTCGGCAGGTAGATCCCTGTGGTTTCAAGGCAAGTCTGGTCTACACTGTAAGTTCCAGGTCAACCAGAGCTATACAGAGAGACCCTGTCTCAACAAAACAGAACAGAGCAGAGCAGAGCAGAGCAGAGCAGAGCAAAACAGAACAGAATGGACAGGACAGGACAAACCAGACAGAACAGAACAAATCTTTGAAAGGTGCCTTTTATTGATTGGCTAAATAATTCTACTCTCCATCACCATTCCTTCTGTCGTTTGATATGTTCTAAGAACTCTCTTCTGTGAACTTAAGTTTAAGCTTGTCTTTTCACATGGCTTTCACGAATGTACACACTGTCTGACCAGCAAGGACACCGACTGCAGCTTTGGTCTTGTTTTCTTTTTCTTCTCTCAGAGTTCACTTGCTAGAACAGAAGCCAGAAGACGTGACATCTGACACGGGCTCTGTAGGGTCCACTGTCAGGCCGGATGACTGTCAGCACCATAGTCTCTGTGTCACAAAGCGATGCTTCAGACAGGTAACTTGAATTCATTCTTCTAAGTTTTACAATCTAAGACTGGAATGAAGACCAAGGGCGGGGGTGGGGGGAAATGGGAAGCCCTCAGTGAGATAGTCCTGAAGAGACAGCAAGTCAAGTATAACTAGAATTATCCAGAGTGTGTAGACTGGCTTTCTGAAATATGACTGGAGTAGCTAAAAACCATGGTGGGAAGCCGCTCATCACTTCAACTAGCATGCTTTTTAAGTCAATTGTTTAAATGTTTTCCTATGCTAGTGTGGTAATCACATTAAAGAATAAAGCCTACTGCTCGGCATAAAGGAATGGGCAGAAGATTAAATAGCAAGGGGTGGAAACCAAGAGGATGAAATGTAGCTGAGGTTGAAGCTGATCACGGCCTCATTGAAAACCCCAGGCTCAGGAGACTTTGATCAGTCGCCTGAAGCTGAATCTCAGTCTTGCTCAGAACATCAGGAAATTCAAAAGAACAAAGACAGATGCAGGCAGGAATGACAAAGATGCAGACACCAGGTAAAGATGAAAAGAACGCAGAGACAAAAATCCTGACATCTACAGCCAGGGCTTCTTTGGTAGGATTTTATCAAACATGTCTACCAACTTCTGAAAAACCATAGAGAAAATCAACCACACCCAGACACCCACTAATTTCCATGGGCTTTGAAGCTGGCAAGGCTCACAAGCGCTGCCAGGGAGGTCAGAGCATCAGTGCTTGTTGATGTCAGATGATGGAAACACAGAAAAACATGACTTTGATCACGTCCCATCTTCTCATCTTCAGTGTTTTAAAGACTCGTGAAGATGCCAAAATGGCATAAATCCAAAGGATACAAAAGTGAAATTACATAATGTTTCTGACCAGCAAGTTAGGAAAAGTGAGCGAAGGCGTCTGAGCCTGTGTCTCTACCATCTCTTCCAGGTGATGCTTTTCTATTCCCGGTATATGTCATACCAGAGTGGAGAGGCACTCCAGAGAAGGCCTGGCTGTCACTTCAAATGCCATGGATTCCTGTCGCACCTCTTCCTAGCCCAGAGCTGTCCTTTTCCTGACTCACCAATTTCTTTTATGTGTGTTTGTAAGAGTGTGGGGTTATGCATATGCGTAGATGTGTGGATCTTACATATCGAGGCCAGGGGTGGACATCATGTGTCCTCCTCAGTTGCTCTCCAGTTGTTTTTAGATAGGGTCTCTCACTGAACCTGGAGTTTACTAGACTGGCCAGTGAGCTCCAGGAACCACCCATCTCTGCCTTTTCAGCACTGGGATTATAGATGCACACTATCACACCCCACTTTTACTTGGATGTTGGGGATCCAAATTCAGGTCCCCATGCTTGCACAGCAAGCGCTCCTCTGACTAAGCCTTCTCCCCAACCCCATGAAACTTCTGTTTTTGTCTTATGTTTCTACCAAAGTCCTCCTCTGGATCTGTCTGGTTGGAAACATAGACATATCTGGACTCTAAGGTAAGATAAGACATTTAAGGAGACACTGCATTTGCAATGAAAGCAAATACTTCCTTAAATTTTGAGCCTAGACAGTCACTAAGGTCGCACTCATCCTGGCCTTGAGTCATCCTACTTGTTATTTCAAAATACCACCTTGCAAAGCTAAGATATGCCTGGCTTTGTGCTCCACCTGGCCCTGCTTGATTGAGAAAGCCCTGGCTGGTGAAAATATTAGTTGGACAGGTTAACTACAGTAAAGAGTGTGTCTTCCTCCAGTACACCTGCTGCAAAATGTTCATCTCTGGCAAAATCCCACATTGCCTTCCTTATAAACACAGACTCAGAAGGGCTGTTTTTATAAGCTGGATTCAGGCTTCTTTTCCTTGGGCTTGGACTCAAATGGAATGTTTTTGGAGTGATTCTAAAGGTACCATAATCAGGTTGGTCTGAGAGTCACCCTGTAAAAATCCCCATTCACAGCAAGGAGAAAGTCAGGCAGAGGGTCAGGGCTGTGAGGAAGTCAGGATATGCACTGGAGAACCCGCTACCTTTGTCTCAGCTCCAGTCTCTCCTGCAAGGTCACCAACAAGTCACAAAGCTTTGCGTGGAAGAACTCCCGCTCCCCTGCCCTCACACGCTTGGCTGCTCTAGGGCATTAGCCTTTCCTTCTCCCGCAATGAGATTCCTTGGAAAATTTCAATTTCTAGTTAGCCAATAGTCTTGTTAGCCAAAGCGAGGAGGCACAAGTATCTTTCAGGACTATCTTTGTTACTGCCAGGGCAGTCCCATTGGCTCTATGGGGAACTGATGGTTTATAGAAGTTGGGAGCAAAATTGGGACCCAAACCATAAAATTGGAAACTGATGAGCACATCATTGGGAAGTTGCTAAGATACAGACCCGGTAGAGAGTCCAAGTCGTGGAACCTGGAGAAACAGGAAGAAGAAAAGAGGAGAGTTGAGAACGGAATATCAAAGGACGTGTGTTTTGCCACGTGGAGACACAAGGTACAAGTGCTCCTATGGATTACCTGACTTTGTAGCCGGATGTTGACATCTGTAACCATCTTTCTGACTCCTTCGTCTTTAGACCAATTCCTCCTGAGAAGGAAATCCCTGAAGAAGGGAATTTGGTCCGAAGCTCCATAAATGTCTGTTGTGAGAAGGGTCTCTGTCATGGCTCATGCTGTCAACAGGACAGACTCTAGAATCACCTGGAAGATGGGCCTCGGGGCATGCTGTGGGGAATTATCCTGATTACGCTAATTGAAGTAGAAGACATGCCCACAAAAGGTGGCACTATTCCCTGGCTGGATCTTGGAACTCTGCAATGGAGGGAAGGCGTGGACAGCAGTACGCACTAGTCATCACGCTCTGCTTTCTGATTGCGGCTGCAGTGTGCCGGCTGTTTCCTGCTCCTGCTGCCTTGTCTTCCCTGCCAGCATGAACTGCCCCTGGAGCTGTGAACTAAATAACCCTTGTCTCCCTTTATTCTGTCAGGGCATCTTATCACCACAATGGGAAAGAAGCTAAGAAAGTCTCCCATGCCAAGTACCTGCAGAAATGAGGCCCCACACTCAGCAGTCTTTGCAAAGATTCCAAAATTTGACTCATTGAAAGAATTATCACTCACATACCTGGGTCACTCAAGGGGAATCTGTGACCATTCAAGAAGGAGGATTTCACCCACACCCACCACCAAAGGTAACTGACGCGCTGTGTCAGTGCCCAATTAAAGAGAAACTGCTTCTTGGAGTCATTTAATCAAGGGTGAGCCCAATCCATTCTGGGGAGTTCTGATTTCTCTCAGAACCATTCTGCCCTGAACAAAGGGCTTCCTCTTATATTTACTGAATAGTTTACCAGTCAGGGTATGGGAATGGAATGAGGAACTATGTCTCCAAGAATCTTTAATGAGAATTTACAAGGGAAGGTTATTTTTCTGACCTTTCTGACTCAGACCAGCATACAAAGCCATAAACAGACATCACTAGCCTATGCCTGCCCGTGGATTGCTTTCATTATTTGTGGGAATACCTTGATTTCTCTGCTTTCAGTCAGTGGTGGTCTTAGATCTAATTGGCCCCCCATGCACACACACACACACACACACACACACACACACACACACATAAGCATAGGAAGGTTGATTGTTTTTCTTAAAGGCCGGTTAAATTTAAGCAGATAGTAGGAAAACAGGTTGAATACATAGTTCTAAATAATCTCAAAGTATATGATTAGCTTTCAGAAGTTCAATTTGTGATTCCCAGAAAAGCTGTTCTCAAAGGCAGGAGCTACCTCTGCTTTCCTCCTGTGTGAGCAATGAAGGGGTGTGTGCGGGGAAGACAGAAGTTTCCTTCCCATGCTTCGTGTATACATGCCTGACCCCACCCCTCGCACACACGCATATGCTGTGCATGGAGGAAGGTTTCCACCTGAAAGTGACTGAACATAAGACTTGGTGGAGTGCCAGTATTACCTGCCCTAACATGTTGACAATCAAGACACACCCTGGGTTGAAAACACCTGCCCTGGAGGAAGAACTCATCACAGAGTGGTGATAGCTATTTTTTTTTTCACCTATTATTTAGAAAGTGAAAGTTAAAGGGAACCAAACCTTTCACAAGTTATGGCATGAGCAGCTGTTTTCTGGCAGAAGCGAAGGAGGCAGTGGAGCACTGGAAATGACTAGAATCACATCTCTACCAGGGGGTCCTGGCAGCAGCCTCAGCAGCTATGCACATTTAATTTCTAGGCCAAATATTGATTGGTGTTTTTCCTCCTGTATTCCAATGCTGTATTTTAAGCTAATGTCTAGACTTGGCAGGAATAGAGCCTGACCCCGAGTCAGCATTAGAAGGCACAGTCAGTCAGTTTGCAGTCTGAGAGCCTGTTCTGTCTGTTCTGCTCTCCCCTTCTTGATAGTTCATGTGCAGCTCCGTCTGTGGTGTGACCTTGATTCCTACGGAAGCACATGGCTGTCACTTCTCAGGCCTTTCCAAGGACTCTGTATACTTGTCTGAGTATATTTTTCTGTGGATAAAGAATCCATCATCTTGGTGTCCAACAGTTATTTCATTTCCAAGCACAATTGGATGTTTCAAATGAATGACAAGTAGGTGACTATATTACAGGCTGCAGTGCACAAGCGTCCACATTTCAACTGCACCACGTGTGGCTGGTACCATCCTCTTCTATGGTGAAGACAAACAATAGTCAGTGGCACCTGCCAAAGCCCTAGAAGGGGTGGGAGAGGGAGACGACTGAGATAATACAGAGGCCATGAGATTCCACAGAACAGGAGACAGCTAGGATTCTAAACACAGCATGGTGAGAAAGGCTCTGTAGACAATGGTCTAGCTTGCTGGGGGCAGAGAATAGAGGTGCTAGTGATGGGGAAATTAAGAGAATTTCTCAAAGTCATCTTAATCCATTTTTCATTGTTATAATAAAATGTTTAAGACTGGGTAACTTTATAAAAACATATTTATGGACTCATGGTTCTAGAGGCTGGGAAGTCCATGAACAGAACTCCATGAGGGCCTTGCGTTCCTTCAGCTCACATCAGAAAGGGAAAGGCCAGCATCTCGTGTGGAACGGGGAAGTGTAAGGAGCAGCTTTGCTTTTAAAAATCTCCCTCTTGCTGGGGCTGGAGAGATGACTCAGTTCCAGGGGATGGGATGACCTTTTCTGTCCGCCCCAGGCTCTGCAAGACCCTGGAGCACTTACACACATGCAGACATAACACTTAAACACACAAAGTAAAAACAAACAAATGAATAAATAAATAAAATCTTCCTCTTGCAATCACTATTAATATCCTCAAGAATGACCCATGCCGGCTACCAGGCCAATGGATGTCACCTCATTTTTGGCAGTCCCATGGCTGTGCAACACAGTTACATTAGCAATCAAGTTTCCATGGGTTTTGTTGGGGATAAACCATGCCCAGAGCTTAACAAGGGCAAGGAGGGTTCTGAACAAGCCAACCTAAGCTTACTTTTTAAGGCAGGCTAGGGTGACAGGGCATCACCCAGATGATGGTGGAGGATGAGGAACCTCATTATACCATGCAAGTGATCGAATGTTGAGAGCAGAGAGCCCTTGCTAACCTAATTTTGCAGAGTTGTTGCTAAACAGGATTTTATAAATATGAATGAAAGTTCCCAGAAAACAAACAAACCTGCACCTTCAAATTGTCCCTTTTGCAAGGTTGAGCACCTGATGAGAACTTTAATGATTGTGAAAAGTTTGCAATGTTGCAGGTACAGAGCCTAATTACAATTTATCTTGGGCCATTTTTAGCCCCCCAAAAGCCCCCTCTTGTCCACTTCTGTGTCTGACTCAACATTCTATGACTAATAGATTTAAAGAAAACTTTTGGAATATATTAACTTAGCAGACCACCAACTTCCACCAACCCAAGAGTTAAGTCTATCAGATAGCATCTAAGACCTGTGACAGAACCCTCCCCAATTTGCCACAGACTGTCTCTCTAATATTTTTGCCAATGTACTTGAAAAGTGTCTTGATACATGTTTTTATGTTTTCTATTATCATAAAAACTTCATGAAACTGTTAACACATTAAAACACGGAATTTGAAGTAACCTGAATCTGTGGTCCCAGGCTATGATCTCTCATACTTGGTTCCAGAATAAACTCCCTTCTAGGTGAGAGTTGTGCTTTTATGTTGACAGTTATGGTGCCACAATGTGGGACCTCAAGAGTGATCCACTTTTCACTGGAGGAGTCACCTACTTGTAAGTGAGGTACCCTCACGGGCCCATTGAGTCTAAGCCATCTGGTGCTATTTCTTCAAGTGGATTGTAGTGAATTCTTTCTGGGGCTCCTTTGATTTGGGTGTCAGTCCATACGTTTATTCTGAATTATTTGTTTAAGGACCCCTACTTGGTAGATACCATTTTAGTTTTGGTTTGTTTTAAGGCATGTTTTGTAAAGTACCACTTACTCTTTTCAAGGTGGACATTGTGTTTAGGGGAAATGGACAGGACCCTGACTAAAATCTGGTCAAGTTCCAAATCTGTCACTTAAAAAGAGCATGTTTCTCATGAGCTGAGAGAGTCCAAGTTCTCAGGCTCCTGGACTGCGGCCTGCTTAATATTGTTCACAATCTCGTTCTCTGCACAAGGTTAATCAGCACACTCTTTGCCTAAGAATGATGTGTCTTTCCTTTCCTCAGAGCTGAGATAAACTGGATAGCCCCAGCTGGAGTTCTGGGTCTTACCGCAGTCACATCCATGTCTTCCAGAGCAGCTCTGTGAACTTGCTGTCCGATCCTTGCTTTCACTGAGACAGACTAGAGAAGGTGACCCAGTTTCCGGACTGGCAGCATAATCACCATGAAATCAAATAACTGTAGTACTAGAGTCATTAGAGTCAGAACCTGGGCTTTGGCAGCCCTTACAAGCTAGACTCAGCCACACCTCTCCACCTTGTCAATTAAAGAGACAAGTCCAGTGAAAAGCAGACAAAAGAGCTTTGTTCAGCAAGGCCACATTAGGAAGAAGAACAAAGAGGTCCAGTGACCACTAAGTCCATCCTCGGGATACTGACATGAGGTTTAGGTTTAAATAGAGGGCAAAAAGTATCCAGAACTAAGCATCCTGGTCAAGGTGTTGGCACAGGAATCCCGGGGTGTCTTTGAAAGTGACACAGCCTTTCTTAGCTCTGTGGTGCTCAGCTTGAAAGGCCAGGGTTCCAGAAACTCAATGGCCATCAAAGCCACTTGAAGCCAGAGGCTTTCAGGTTCTTGTCTATTGAATTTGAAGAATGGCATTCATGGACCACAGAGGTGAGTTTAGAAAGGAGTGTTTATTATAGTGAATTTGGGGTGGAGAAAGCAGAGCCCCTGGACAGCAGGAGGGTCCCAGATGGGAGACCACCGAGTCTCATTCCCTGGAGTTAACAAGGATTCAGTGGAGTGATGAGAGGACAGGGAGTTGGGCTGGTCAGTCCAGTGCGCATTCCAGATGTTCAGGTCCCTCAAGGTTCTGGTCAGTGGTCCTGGTCAGAAGGCCCTGGTCACCAGTGTGTCTTCCAGGGACAGTGTACTATTTCAGAAAAAAACAGATAAGGAAAAACCAAACCCCTCACTGGCCTCCCCAGCCTCTGGCTATGACGGAACCAGAGTCATCTTTAGATTAGACAGTTCTGGCATCTCTAGTCTCAGCTAGGGACAAGTTTATGAGAAGATCCAAAGACTTTCCAGCTCTTAGCCAGAAAAGAAACTGAATATTTTTCTCTTGGGAGTCTATACCCTAAACTGCCTAGCCATTTTCTACCTTCTGTTCTTATCAATGTGGTCCTGCCCATCATTGACCCATCACTGTCTGGACTCCGGTCTCTCCTGAAAAGTGGTCTAATAAGTTGTCAGAACTGTTACAAAATCCCTTCCCAGAGGACAAGCTTCTCTTCTGGTTCCCAGCCTGAGATTCCTGAGGAAATTCTTCCTTGAGGTTCATTGTTTCAATAGTCCGATAGCTGAAGGAGGGGCCCAAGTGTCCCTCTTTAGAATACCTTCCCTCCGGACAGGGTGGTTACAACCCAGTTATCAGTGATTGATTTAAGGGGATCGTGTGGTCCACTGAGGCTGGAGGGAAAGTCAGAAGCACCTGGCGAGATCAGTTTGCTGACAAAGGACGAGCGAGAGAAGGTGCTGTCCCTGCCGCTGCTGGTGTTGCCTAGTCTATGGCAGGGCTCAGACGCCTGCAGCAGCACTGGGACAAGAGAGGAAAGACACTGAAGAGAACATGGTCATTAGATGGTGTTGCGGACAAGTTGACATCACGGACTCTGGAGTAAACTGACTTTAAACTGCTGTCTTGTGGATTTTTTTTTTCTTGTGAAATGTAACTGTTCAAACTAGTTGAATTGGATCTTTCTCTCACCTACAGGCAAGCATTATACCTTGCACAAAAATGTTCTTACTGAGGGGTTGCACTGTTGATACTGGGGAAAGCTGAGGGTACCCTCTTGGCATTCTTAGTCTTTAATAAAAGAATCTAAGGACAGACTCAAGCAGGAGCTCAAGGACAATTTTATTAGAGCCTAAAAGAAAAACCCAGGCCAGGCAAGCACTAAATCTTGACAGCTGCCTGGAAGAGGAGGATGGAGAAGAGAAGGGAAAGGCCATATTGCTTGTGAAGGAAAATCAGTCTGAGAAGTGACTGAATGAACTACCATTCCTGGTGCTGTCCTCCAGGAAGGAGATACATCTACCTCAGTAAAACGACCCCTAGCAGAAAACATCCGGTTTCTTCTCAGCTTCCTTGCAGATCTGGTTCTTTACCAACCACCTTGCAGAAGATACCTGGTCCCCCATCAAAACTCTCCACCTCTCCTTCCCAGATCCCAGGGAGGAAGCATGAAGAACCCAAGAAGGCACGCCCCCACCTTCTGGGATTCTGGAAAAGCAAGATCAGACCCTCTTTCTGGGATTTTCTGGGTCCACCTGTAAATCCCAGACCTTCCCCAATTCCAGTGCCCAGCCTCCATTCCCATGGAAAGGTCGTGCCTCTTGTAGCTAATAAAGCATCTGCATCTGTTGAAGGCCAGATTCCATTCCTACCTCTTAACTCCATCACTTCTTATCCTGAATTCTAACAGCTTGAATCACGGCGGTGTGGAGCTTGAGCACATGACAGCAGGCAGCCGTGTGGCAAGGAGAGGGCTTTAGAGAAAGAAGAAGGAGCCTCAAAGTATTACGGAAAGCATGCTTAGAACAGAGAGGCGCGGGGAGATCCTTTTCTCAGTAATTCAGAAAAGCAGACAGATTTATGAAGCAACATAGTTGTGCTTTTTGTAAAGGGTAGGAACTCTGGGACGGAAAAATATAGTATCTCATTAAAGGGATAATTATTCTGCCTATCTATTTAGCGTGTCTTAAGGTGAGCCTGACTTCCTAGGGGTGATCACCTAGCCAGGTCATGGACCTGCCCAACTGGATGAACTCTTAAGGGAGGAGACAATGGCGTGTCTCTCCCTAAAGGTTGCTTCCATTCTATACTGTAACACTAACAGCAAAACTCTTCAAAGCTAGTTGGTCAGCGGGCATGGATTTGGGGAAGGGCCAGGAAACTGGCCTCATACTTCGATTTAGTTGTTTAAATGCCCAGGTTGCGAAGCATCTCTGCTGTGCCTCCAAAAAGAGTGACCCGATGTTTCTTTGTTGTTTTTATAATTAAAAATAATTTGGGGGACTGTGGACATAGCTCGGTGGCGGAGAACTTGCTTGGCATCCTTGAGGTCCTGGACTCCATCCCTAGTGCCAATGCCTGCTTCCCGCAAAGTCCTACCAGCTGGTCTTCTCAAAGTTTGATATACGTAGATGAGGACAGATGATTGGGGCTTTGGTGTGGCAATCGGAATTACAGAGAAAAGAATAGTGACGAGGAAGATCTGAAGTCACAAATTCCACAAGTTGGCACACCTCAGGGCTCAGCCCTCAGCCTCCACACTTGCCTCACTGGCTCCCCGTCTGGCATCTCTCTCTCTTACAGCCTTAACTCCCAGTCACTACCTCAGAGGTCAGGACCTGGGCCCCAGCAAGTCAGATTCAGATATCCATCCTCAATAAATCAAATTAATAGTGACCAGCAGAAAAGGGAGACTTATTCAGTGTGGCCACATTGGGATGAAGGACAAAGAGATTCCTAAATCCACCTTTAAGTTTAAAGAGAAGCTCAGGGATACACGCATATAAGCGTTGCAGTCAAGGTATGGCCCTGCCCTTCACTGACCCACCATTGTCTGGACTTCTGTCTCATCCTGTAAGGTGGTCTGACAAATTATAAATCTTTTTCTGGGGAAGGAATGCCCATTCCTTTTCCCAGATTTATTTCTGAGGAAATACCTTTTTCTTTGGGGTTCGTTGTTTCAGTAGTCTGACAGCTGACTGAGAGATGCAGAAATCTCTTAAGAATATCTTCATTTCTGCCTGGCAGTGCAGTCTGATGTCTCCTGAGGCTTCCTCCAGGCAGCTTCTCTTGTCAGCTCCAGGCTGACAAGCATCTGCCTCTCAGCACATCCACTGTAGGGCTCGCTCAACATCATGCCAAACTTGTAGCATCTCAGAACTGATTTCTTTTTCCAAAATCTTTTCCAAAAGAATTTCTATACTAAGTAGCAATCCCATCTATGCAGCCATTTAGGTCCAAATGTTAGAGTACTCTCCTTCTTTCCCTCCTCCCCTCGCCTTCTGTTACAGAAGCCAACAAACAAAACCAAAAACATAAAACTGATCAAGACTAAGATCCTCTGACCTAGATAAAGACCCAACTTTCCAGTTCCGCTGGTCAATCGCCTGGTCGTAGGACTACCCCTAGTAATGTGGGTTCACCTTAAGTTATGCTACAGAGATGTGCAGGACACCTAGTGCATTAAGGAGATGGTGACCTTTTCTACCTGTAACTCCTGCCTCTTAGTGCTGCTGCTTTTGTGTCATATAAGGAACACAATCCTTCCCCATCTAGAGAATGATGCAGTATTCAAGGTGCTGTAATCGACGCATGTCTGAGTCCTGGGGTACCTACTGTAGTGTTCCAAGGACACCCACTTGAGTGTCCCAGGGGCATCTGTTGATGTGCTCAGGTTCCTGTGCCTAATGACAAAGAATTAGACCAGGGACACATGGTTAGAAATAGAGATAGCTTGTTAAGAAAAAGGAAAGAATTTCCAAGAATAAGAGTGGGCTACTGAACTGAGGGTTGTGCTCCAAAAGTGCTGGGTCACGAGGATCACGACCTTTAAGACATTTACACAACACTCATATCTATCTCACTTGTAGTTTGTCTGTCCTGGGCTTCTCTGGCACATACTCCACTCCTTACATGAAACCCAGGTGAGGAAGGACTTTGGTTCTTTGCAAACTGATGTCCTTTATATATTAATCTTGATGTATCTTTGTGTAGTTTCTCTTCTGTTGCCATTCTAGAGGGGAACCAGGACTATCATCAGACACCAAACCTATCTATAGATAGATATAGAGACTTTATTAGTCTCTAGAAGTGAGAGAAACAAGTTTCTGTTCACAAAACATCCAGTCTCAAATATGTTATCATAACAACAAGAAATAAAATACAATAAAAATCACTTTAACACTAAAAAATAAAATATAGCATAAAAGAAAATGGAATAAAGCACCTTCTTAGCTGTGAAGTGGCCATCTTGTCTGGCCAGCTGCCTGCCCAGCTGCCAACTCTCTCTGGCCTCACATCCCTGTCCTGCCTTTGCCCCTCCTGTGGTTCATTCTCCCAGAGTTACCCATTTCTCTTTCTAACTCACAATGCACATCAGAGCTCGCTAGTGAACCTGAGTCATAGTTAGAACAAACGTGAAGCCCTTCCTGCCTAGAGATACACGAAGTATTTGGAATCCCTTTCCTTCCCTGGGTTGCCTTCTAAATGCTACGTGGCACTGCTTCAGTTTCCATTTCTGTTGCTGTGATAAAACATCCTGACCAAAAGCATCTTGGGGAAAAAAAGGTTTATTTGGCTCACAATTTGGCTCCCAGGTTACAGCCTATCATTTCAGGGAAGTCAAGAAAGGACCAAGAGAAGCACATCCACAGTCAATAGAGAGAGAGTGAACGCATCCTTCCTTACCACTTCGCAGTTAGGCTCAGTTGGCTTTCCTCACTCTGATAGTGTTCAGGACTCAGCCCATGAAATAGTGCAGTCCACATATAGGGTAGCTAACTATGAAGATAATCTCCTACAGACATGCTCACAGGCCATCCTGATCTAGATAATACTTAATAAAGACTCTCTTCCCAGATGTTTCTGTAACTGAACTGGCAGAAATAAAGATACTCACTCTAAGTCTGCCTACTATTCAAACAATGGATCCCAAAGAAATGGGAATTTCCCCAGGAATATCATCCTGGAAGAAGGAAAGGGTACCAGCCAGAAGGGCAAACTTGTCTCTCAGAAAGAGATTCTACACAGTTCTATTAGCTTGGCAGACAATCTTATAGGATGTGACTGAAGCTCAGACAACAAAGGTCAGTGGTGGGAAGGACTCACCTTGACTGGAACTGCTTACATGTGTATATCCCTGGTGCTCTGTTTAACTTGAATCTGAAGGCTGGAGGGATGGTTCAGTGGTCTGCTCTTGCCAAGGACCTGAGTTTTGTTCCCAGCACCTACACTGAGTGGCTCACAACTGCCTATAACCCTAGCTCCAGGGAGATCCAAGCTTCTGGGATCTGTAGACATCTACACTCAGAAGACACACACTCATATATAAAAAAATGTATAAGTCTAAATTTTAATCTGATTTCAAGACCCCACTGATGAACGTGATGTGGGGGCTGGATTTTTTTTTGTCCCTCTTCCCAATGTGACCACATTAAATGAATCTTCTTCTGCTTTTTGCTATTAATCTGGCGGTTTTAATCAGCTTATTGAGGATGGATGCCCATACCTGACTTGCTGGTCCCAGGCTGTGACTTTCAAGTTTGATATCATTTCCAGGGTGTGATAACTTGAAATTTGAAACAGCTCAAGTAGAACATCAAACACTCCTGTACTGACCATTGACATAGTGATTCCTAGTGTCACTGACGTGTTCAAAGAAGGAGTAATGTGACAGTCCTCCCTCACCTCACCGAGTGGCTGACTCATCAGCAAATCTATCCATTACAGTAGGAAGTAAGAGGCTTCTTATAGTTTGGCATTACTGTAGTGATCCATGCTTAGCCCTTATCCATTAGCTGTGCTTGCAAACCAGCTGACTCACTGCTTTGTGGGACAGTGTAACACCCAGGAAGCCAGCACCTCTGGAGAGGGTTTTGTATTCATAATTTTCTGACCGTTGAGCTTTTTCTGTGGTATTAGTCTAAGTGACAATAAATTGCTCTCATCTGATTTGGAAATGTGATACCTTACTAAAATCTAGCAGGGTTTTGGGAAAGTTTTGCAAATTTCTGAATTTTAGAAAGGCTAGGTCTGCCTTTTCTCTTGTGTGAACTATAATTGGGATGCAGTAAGCGGCACCCACAGAGATTCCGCTGGGTCCAGATGGGCCTCGCTGCCTTTCCTTATCACCAGCTCTGCTATTGGAAATTAATTGGCATTTACAGCTGTGCCAAATTATCAGCCAGCCCATAAATAGAACTGGGGGTTTAGTATTCACAGTGCGCTTATCCTAAAACTATAACGTCATATTAATATTCTGTTACCACTCATGAATCTCAACACTTCAGCTTTTTAAAAAAATCACATAAAATTTTAAAAAGTTGGGTCAACTTGAAGGCTCAGCAGGTGAAGATGCTTGACAGCCAAGCTCAGTCTCCAGAATCCATGTGGTGGGTCTTCTGACCTCCACATGTGTGCTTTGGTACATTCTTATATACACACGTGTACAAATACACACAATAAATAAATGGAAATTCTTAACAATGTGAAATGTTGACTAACCAGCAAATTCTCAGTCATTTTTGAATATGTAAAACATTCTGGTAACGTTATGGCCTGCATGAAATGTTGTCACCTATATATTAAGGTGAAATTTTTATAGATGCAAAATACTTGTTTTAAGTAGCATTTTCTGTGTGTATGCCTTTGGGGAATAATAAAGAAAAAAATAAAGCAAGACTTTTTGTGTGTATGTATGTGAGGCTTTATATGCACCACATGTGTGCAAAGACCTTTTTAAAAAAGATTTACTTTTTGTATTTGTGTGTGTGCACACTCTTTACACATGAATGTAGTACCCTCAGAAGTCAAAAGAGGGCATTAGACCCCCTAGAACTGGAGTTACAGGTAGTTGTGAACTATATATTGTGGATTCTAGGAACCAAATTTGGGTCCTCTGCAAGAACAATAGGAATTCTTAATCATCGATCCATCTCTCTGGCCCTAAAAGAAGATTTTTTTAAATAACAAAACTTTATAGCCAGGCACAATTTCTTTGTGATACCTGCTTTAAAAAGCCTGGAGCCTATTATGGGTTACAATGGCTGTGGTGTGTGTGTGTGTACATATCCATTATATAAAAGAGTGTGCATCAGCCAACTAAATAAAAAATATTCCTCTTTAAGTTTGATATATCAAAGCTATAGTAATTTGGAATCAATATCATGATTTGTTAATCCTTTTACATTTGTTCTATTTAGGGAAGAGGAAACATGTCCAGAAAGTATAATTCTGGATGATTGTGAAGAACCAATGTTTTGTCCAGGTCTTTTTTTTAATTAGTGAGAATTGACTATAGATATTTAGCAAGACTTGCTGCACATCTATTTTAATTAAAGCTGCACATATACTATCATTGGTTAATTACTTTTTGACCACTTAAATGGTGATATCCTCATATTTGGGAGTTGTGCTGACCTACACCAGGTTCGTGACAACTGAGACTTAGGTTTTACTTCAGCACAGTTGCTCAAATGAAATCTCACCTACAAGTCTAAGAAATGAAGCCCTATGAAGCAGAAATGCTGAGGTTGGAGTGGGGTCAGGGTCTGGGCCCCTCTGAGCCCTGCCCAAGGCAGATATCAAGCCTCCAGAAGGGCCTTCTGGTGCCATGCACCTGTTCCATGCCAGTCACCAGGAGAGCCTGGTCCAGCCCTGTTCACAGCACATGCATTGCTAGGTATTTTTTTTATTTCAAACATGCTCTTTCTTTTTGAGCTTAAGTATAAAATCTTTTTATGTACCTAGTAAATAACTTGACATTGGTGATCCTGTATCCATCGAAAGACACCTGATGTTTTAGAGTGGGTTTCTTTTTCCTTAATATGTGTCATGGTTTGACTCAGATGGTTACATTTCTATTTTATGTGGTCTTTTTATTATTTATTTATTTATTTTGTGTATGTCTGTGTGTAGGTTCATGAGTATATCTGTGCAAGTAGAGGCCACAGGACAAGCTTGGGTGTTGTCCCTTGGGAGCCATTCACTTTGATTTTGAGGCAGGGTCTCTCCCTAGCCTGGAATTCATTGATTAAATCTAAGACAGCTGGGCCATGAACTCTAAAGATCCACTTTCTCTTTCTCTGCCTCCTCAGTACTAGGGTTACAAGTACATGCCACCATGACTAGATTTTTTTATGTGGCTTCTGGGGATAGAACTCAGGTTGTCCTGATTACAAGGTAAACACGTGATAGACTGAGCCATCTCTCCAGCCCAGAGTGCCTTTTTCTGGTAAGTAAGAAGTGGCAGTGGCAAAGAAAGTTTGAACAGAATTACTGTAACATCCATGCCACTCCTTGAAGACAGACATGACTTGGGAATAGACAATTTTTCACATAATTGATACTATATATAGGATACAACTGCATATATCTGAATAAGGTGTTTGTGTCTGGGGAAAAAATAAACACAAGCTTTTTAAAGATATTTTCTGGGCTGGGGCTGTAGCTCAGTGCTTTCCCAGCATGCATGAAGCCCTGGGTTCCATCCCTAGCACTACATACACTAGAAGTGAATCATACCTGTAATCCCAGTACTCCAGGGAAGGTGGCAGAATTTTGGAATTCAAGGTCAAATTCAACTGCATACTGAATTTGAGGCTAGCATAGACTACATAAAACCTCATCTCAAAGAAAGAAAAAACACCGTTTCAATGTGTGAAGACAATACATAGTATTAAGGTCATGTTTACGACCACAATCCTCTCTAGGCTGTAGCGTGTTTGGAGTCCTTAACAAGAAGGAATGCCAAAGGACAAATGATGTAGCAGAAAACACTTTGAATTGGCAGTTTTGTAGAATCCCAGCTCATTTCTCTTGGAAAAAAATTGTCACCTATCTGCATGTTCCAGAATAGGTAGACAAATGTAATCCTTAGTGCAGAGGTTTCTTAGCTTATGTGGAATTTTCTAGAAAAGTCTCTGTGTTCAGTTCAGCCTATTGACTTGAGGCCCTGTAGATATACTATCAAGCAATGGTGCCACAAACAAGATTAACATTAGCATGGATTGTCCCCCCACTGGATTTGAACCTCACTGATCCCCATGGTCCCGTACACAGACCTGGAGACTGGGGCTTCTGAACAAACTGCACCAGCAGATTCAGAACTGTTCCTTGTCCACCAATGCCTACAGCACAGACCACACCTAGAAAAGCATCATGGCACTTTCCCAGGCTCTACCTTCAATGGCCTCTTGATCACCTGCTATCCTCTCCAACATAGTCTACCAGGCCTTAGCTTCCTCCCAGAAGTCAAGAACCAAGTTGACCATTTGGACAGAAAGAGACCAAAGCACAGCCAGCAAGCCTCACTCCCTACAATCAAGGGTGGTCTTCATCACCTTCCAAGATTTCTTCCTTCCAACTTGAGAGATTCTTTATTTAATATGGAAAATTTAATCCCCAATGGAATTGAAGGTGACATTTAATGCAAAAAAGCCAGGTCTTATCTGGAAACCAAATGTCTTTGCTTTGCCCAGCTTCTAGTGATTTCCACCAATGTATTCCTGGCGGTGGCAAGGTCCTTATGTGTACGAATTTTGAGGAAATCATACAGCATTAGAGCAATAAGAAACATCATAATCACAGAATCAATGCTTGCAGTCTACAGTGGGGAGTGCTTTCCCATCTTATTGTGATCATATAAATGTATTAAATTACTAAAAAAATACAATGCAAAAAGTTACATGACAAAATGAAATTAAGCATGGTTATCGGGAACACATCAAAGTCTAGAGACAACCAGAATCTTTGCTTCTAAAATTGAATTGGAATGTTCATGTTCACTATCTTCTTGTTGTATAAAGTTATAAAGGGTTTGTGAACATTACTTTGTATCTATGCTTGCTTCCATCCCTCCAGAACATATATGCTGTGTTCCAAAATAATTTGTCTCTAAGGTGATTCTAAATACAATTAAGTCAGCAATCAATATCAGCCATCACATATACATACACACACATGCACAGGCATCTTCACACCCACATACATACACACAGACATGCACACACAAACATCCTTTATTCAGACTAGTTTCTTCTTATTTCTTCCTGTCTTGTGGGGTGAAATATTTTTCTTCCTCTCTTCCCAGTTAAATCTTGCCAGCAAAGAATTCCTACATGCTTCCTCTAATGGTAATTCTTCATTTTACAAATACTGATAAAATATCCACTATGTAGTTTCTATACAATTGAAAGCAATGACAAGAAAGACGGTCCCATCTCTATAGAAAATACAAGCAGGTAGTGAGTGACTAGAGAGCCAGAGGTGTGTGGGATGCCTTTGAAGCGGGTGCTTCTTTACGGGGACCTGGGGGAGCTGAGGCGTGCCGACTGGGGCCACTGGCGCAGTGCACTTGCCGTGCCACTGTTGTGAGAAGAAAGGGCAGAAGTGTGTGCAGCAGCTGCTCTGATACTCTTTTTAATTTTTTAAATTAAAAATGTTTATGACTATGTGCATGTTTATGGGTATGCAAGTGCACGTGTACATATGTGTATATTCACATGAAAGGCAACGGTCAAACTTGGGTGCCTCAGGTGCCAAATACTCCATTTCTTTTTAATTATTTATTATTTCTATTATTATTTATGTGTCTGTACGTAGGACTGTCTGTGGGTTATGCCATGTATGTGTTTGTATGTAGGACTGTCTGTGGGTGTATGCCATGTATATGTCTGTATGTGGGACTGTCTGTGGGTGTATGCCATGTGTGTGTCTGTATGTGGGACTGTCTGTGGGTGTATGCCATGTGTGTGTCTGTATGTGGGACTGTCTGTGGGTGTATGCCATGTGTGTGTCTGTATGTGGGACTGTCTGTGGGTGTATGCCATGTGTGTGTCTGTATGTGGGACTGTCTGTGGGTGTATGCCATGTGTGTCTGTATGTGGGACTGTCTATGGGTGTATGCCATGTATGTGTCTGTATGTGGAACTGTCTGTGGGTGTATGCCATGTGTGTGTCTGTATGTGGGACTGTCTGTGGGTGTATGCCATGTGTGTGTCTGTATGTGGGACTGTCTGTGGGTTATGCCATGCATGTGTCTGTATGTAGGACTGTCTGTGGGTGTATGGCATGTGTGTGTGTGTGTGTCTGTATGTGGGACTGTCTATGGGTGTATGCCATGTATGTGTCTGTATGTGGGACTGTCTGTGGGTGTATGCCACGTGTGTGTCTGTATGTGGGACTGTCTGTGGGTTATGCCATGCATGTGTCTGTATGTAGGACTGTCTGTGGGTGTATGCCATGTGTGTGTGTGTGTGTGTCTGTATGTGGGACTGTCTATGGGTGTATGCCATGTATGTGTCTGTATGTGGGACTGTCTGTGGGTTATGCCATGCATGTGTCTGTATGTAGGACTGTCTGTGGGTGTATGCCGTGTGTGTGTGTGTGTCTGTATGTGGGACTGTCTATGGGTGTATGCCATGTATATGTCTGTATGTGAGACTGTCTGTGGGTTATGCCATGCATGTGTCTGTATGTAGGACTGTCTGTGGGTGTATGCCATGTGTGTGTCTGTATGTGGGACTGTCTATGGGTGTATGCCATGTATGTGTCTGTATGTGGGACTGTCTGTGGGTTATGCCATGTATGTGTCTGTATGTAGGACTGTCTGTGGGTGTATGCCATGTATATGTCTGTATGTGGGACTGTCTGTGGGTTATGCCATGCATGTGTCTGTATGTAGGACTGTCTATGGGTATATGCCATGTGTGTGTGTGTGTCTGTATGTGGGACTGTCTGTGGGTTATGCCATGTATGTGCTGGTGCCAGTGGAGGCCAAAAGAGGATGTTGGATGTGCTGGAGCTGGAATTACAGGTAGTTGTGAGCCACCTGATCTGAGTGATGTGAACTGAACTCGGGCGCTTTGCAAGAGCAGCCAGCACTCTTAACTTCTGAGTTATCTCTCCAGTGCTCACATTGTTTTTTAAGACAGGTTCTTTCACTGGGACCAGCGGTTTGTTGACTAGGTGAGGCTGACTAACCAGCAAGATCCAGGGATCTGCCTGTTTCTGCTTTCTCAGCACTGTGATTACAAACATGCATCATATAGAGCATTTCATGTAGTTTCTGAATTCAGATCCTTACGCTTGGTGGAGAAGCTCATCACCTACTGTGCATCTTCCAGCCCTCCACTGGTTATCTTAATGGAGGGGTGTTTGTTTCTTTGTGATTGGAATAATCATTCCTCAGCCTACTTGCTCATTTATCACCGGGATTGTTTAAAGTGTCTTAGCTCTTTCCATGAATACAATCCACTTCAAAGAGATGGAAGCACGTATTAGCTTTGTTGCATCTTATTTACTTTGAAATTCCTAACATATATCACATGTTAGCTATATAATGCATTCTCCGTGAATGTTTATAGAAAATGGATGGATGCACGATGGATGGATGGAGGATAGATGGGGAATTCAATCATAATTTTTTCCACTACACATATTTTTCTTTTAGCCTTAAATACTTCTTTCTTCTATGTAGGGTTTTATTTATGTTTAATGGACCAAAAAATGATTTCAACAAAAACTTTATCAGAAATGAGTATTATACTTATTGCCAGCCTCACAAGAAGGATGCTAGAGACTTCAAGCTGCTGTTTATTCAGGGATGTTATCTAATAATAAGGACTTATTCTCTCATTCTATCTTCTTCAACAGCTGATTCTGTCAGAGAGAACCTCTTCCTTCTTTTGATTGATATATAGAAGACATATCTTTAAATTTTCCTTCTATGCATAAAACTAAAGAATGAGCCATGAGAGATGCAGTTGGGGGCGGGGGGTCCTGGATCTGCTTGTAGCCCTTACCAGTTTTGACTTGTGTACCTGGGATGGTGACTAGGAGGGAAGGGCTGAGGTCAAAGAATGTTCCAAGATGCTGTCTACACCAGTGGGCAAGCAGATGTTTGGCTGTTTGTTCTTATTTTCAAGGTCAGGTGATAGCTGGTTTCCATTTCTTTTCTCAGCTTCCATTGCTCTTAAATATTCTGCATCACAAGGTAGTTGTCTAAGAACACAACTGTTGGGTAGACCTATTCAAAGTGAACTGGAGAATTAGAACAGCAATCTTCATGGAACAGGCGCAAATCCCAATTTTTTCTCATAAAACATTGAGATTGTGAGCATAATTGTGTTACTTTAGAAAGCATCTTCATAAATTCATACTTTCATTTATTTTGGTTTGACATTTCTCATTATTTTGAAATCACATCTCGTTTCCATAAGCATAACATAACCAGAAACAATCTCAAAATATAACAAAAACAGGAGCCTGGTGATGGGCAGAGAATTTTTTTGAGAGTTCTGGGATAGATCACAGAAGAGATTAGGGAAGAAAGTTCTGGAAGACTCACCTTAAAGGAACTGGTAAAACAGTTGTAAAGGTGAGGAGGATAGACCAGAGAAATAAGACAAACTATCTAGGACAGAAATCAGCACTAAATAAAAAGAAAATGAATCAAGGCTCTGATGCCTTCTCCAGCGAGACTTTGATGTGTTCTTGTCAAAGTGAGATTTTTCCTGTTGTTAGTTGTTCAAAGTGCAGGTCTTTTCCTTGCTGATGGGTAGGTTCACGCCCTGAGGCCAGAAGGTCACCCACCGGACAACTGAAACAACCATTGGTGGTTTCAGCGTTTGACACACTTCCAAGCTCCTGACAAGCCACTTCGCCAGTGCTCCTGTCCGAGGTTACAGGTCCGTGGTAAACACCTGAGGGGCATATTTAGAGGAATGCTGCATTGGCTGACAGTTCAGAGAATTCAGCCCATCGCTGCTGACTCCACTGCTTTTAGGACTACGGCAAGGTGAACACACCATGGCGGCAAGGCACGGTGGAGGAACAGAGCTCACCTCACGGCAGCCAGGAAACAGAGACAAGAGCGGGAGGGACCAGGAGCAAGACAGACCTCTCCCAGGCACCTCACTTCCTCCAAGCAGCCCTCAGTTCCACAGTTCCATCACTTCATAACAATCCATTCAAATTTGGAATCTGTCCGTGGAGTAAATGATAAATTAGATCAGAGCCCTAATGTGAAGGAATGACTTTTATAAAATGGACAGAAGCTGAACTAATGACTTTGAATTAACCTTTAAACCAAAACCTATTGAGGACAAATACACTGAGCCATGTGTGCTTGTGACCTGGCCACCCGACTTTGATCCCTTGGAACCTCAATTTGCAACCCACCTAAGATAGTGAATGAATGTGGATATGCTTGAGAACTAACAAATCAAATCCCTGAAAGGCAGTACATCTTCACTGAAGACTGAGAAGAATGTTGACCTTGTGGATAAGATGTTTTAGGCCTAGGGATGAAAGGGCAAGATTGTCCATAAGAAGAAGGGTGGATCTGAGCTTGGAGCTCCCCATGACTGATGCTGGAGAAGCAGTTTGAATGAAAGTATGGGTGAGACCTGACTTAGTGCAGTCCTAGGAGACATCTTGAAGAACAGGTGCGCTCTGAGTTCAAGCCCACTCAAAAAATAGTCAGGCTGTTTATTCAGGTATAGCTATAATGTGGTGTGATAATGCTGCACTTGTGATCTAATTTTCCCTGGAAATGCCATCAAAGACACCCCAGAAAGAGGTTTTATTAATCTGTAGATGTTTTCCAGTTCAATCAAGTTGCCATCAAGTTTAACCAGCACAGTTACTATCTGATTCATATGTCAGATATTGAGTCGTATATAGGTTGTCTATATCAAGGCTCATAGTACATTGTTTAGCTAGGCAACCTCTTAGATGGGTGATTGCTGTGTGTCTTGGGAGATGTGAACAGATAGGGTACCAATAACTCACCCCAGATAGGGTACCAATAACAGACCAAGGAAACTACCCCGTCCAAGTCTACCTTGAGTATTAACTAACCAGTGAGTATTAACTATCAAGGGGCTACTTACAGAACCAGGAATGACTCCAAGGCAGAGTCACTAACAAGTCACTAACAAAACTCACCCAAACATGGAGGAATGGCTCATGAGAGCTGGATACAGGACTTGTAGGCAACTTGGCTGATCAGAGTTCCCTCTCCTGAGCAATTGTTACTGTTTCTATAAACTTGCTAAGGAGTCTTGTGAATTTTGTTTCAGGAGCTTCCTCATACTTGCAAGTTTATTTTTACTTCCTGAAACTTGCAAGTTTCCTTGCTTCCTGAGACTTGTACATTTTTTATTATTTCCTGAGTCTTAGCAAACCTCTTCAATTCTCAGGCAATAGCAACACAACAATGATAAAAGCAAGTCACTAACAGGTACTAAAGCTAGAGGATCTCTTCAAGCATGGCCTATTTTCACATGTCTGGGCATTTCTTTATGACCATGCCTTTTTACAAAAAGTTGGGTGTTTCTGTGGGTTCCTAAATTGTTGGTGTCATATTTTGGGGAATTGTGTTCTAGGCCTTATGATGCAACTGACCTGGAAAGTATTCAGATGTTCTAAAGAACATGTGTCCTCCTTTTGGCTATCAGACTATTGAAACAATGGACCCCAAGAAATGAGAATTCCACCAGGAATCTCTTGCTGGGAGAAGCTGAAGCCTTCCAGCAGGGGTGTTCATCTCTCAGAAAGATACTTTACACAGTTCTGACAACATGTCAGACCATCTTGCAGGCAAAACTGGAGCCCAGACAATGATAGGTCAGTGATAGGCGGGGCCCCACCTTGACCAGGACCGCTTATCTATGCTTGCCTCTTGCCATCTATTTAAACCTCAACCTCATGTTAGGACCCCAAAAAAGGATTTGGTGACATTCACTGGACCCTTTGTTCCTCTTCCAAATGTGGTCATATGGAATAAATATCCTTTTTCTACTTTTAACTATTAATTTGTGTCTCTAGTTGGCTTATGTGGAGTGGGAAACTGAGTATACCTTATGAGGGCTGCCAGTGCTTAGGTTCTGACCCCAACTTGGATTGACACTGACATACTCTGTTGGATCATAGGCATCTGCTAATCTACACAGTTTAGGACACAGTGAATATCTGAGAACAACGGAGCATGGATGGTAAGTGCACAGTTTATGGGGACATATTAAATATTCAAAACTTGGCTCATTCCTCTGGCATGTGAAACGAGACTACGAATGTGCCATTTTTTGCTAGGAGATAATCCATGCATAACCTTCAACACTCTGTCTGGCACTTTGCAAGTGCTTACTGATCATGAACCTTATGTTAGATAGAATTTCCATAACACATGCTGGCAAACTGACTTGGGCTTCTGTGATGGGCTTTGTGGTTCACAATTTAAAAGGGGAACTGGCATCCTATTGACAAAATGGCTACCAGAGAGATTTTGTAAAGAACATAAATGTGACACATTTCTCCCTTTGAAAAGATTTCACTTTTCTTTCATTTGAATATGAGGAGAATTTCTAAACAATAAAATGGTAATTTGAATGCAAGACTACACCTTGAATTTGCAATGGGGCAGACTGTATTGCTTGTCTTCTTGAACATGAGGATTGCTTAATTGCTTTCCCCTCCTCATTTTCAAAGAACACAGTTTATAATTTTTTAATGGTAGATGACTAATGTGCTGAGCCTCTCAAGATATCTTTCATTGCCAGATGGAGACTCGCTGAGTGAATGTCACGTTCCAAGTTCTGAAGTGCTCTATGAAAGGAGGACAGTAATTGTTTTCAGACAAATCTGAAGGGAGAGCGTGTGACAATAAGCTAGGCCCTACATGTCCCTAATCCAGCTTCAGCAAGGGCATTCTCTGAAGCATGGCAGGGGTGTGTGTGTGTGAGTGTGTTGTGTTGTGTGTGTGTAAATATTTCTAAAAACAATTTTTTAAATTTTATATAGTATTTCCTAAAGATACATTGTGGGATTCTACAAATAATTGGTTAAAATACTGAATAATAGATATATGACAATAAAGGTCAGTGACCCAGACTAGACTATTAGGCAACTAGATAACAACCTTAGTAAACTTGGAGGCCATTGAGATGGGACCCCTAGCCCCTTAATCAGCTCTGCCTCTCCTTAGGATTTAAAATACCATATGAAAAGGTGGAGGAATCAGGGCTTTGTTGAGGCCTAATAAGAGAAATCTACTTCCTTTTGGTCAAAAGAATAGATACTGATTTCTATGTCATCGGGGAAGAGGGGGCTGGTTATGAGGGAGTGGAGGTCAGACATCCCAGGCAGGCAGAAGGAGAAAAGAGGCTCTAGGTAGAAAATTGTACTTTCACTTAAACATTTAAGATGGTCAACTTAAGGATTCTTCTTCCTCTCCCTGCACCTGCCCCCAGCCCTCCAGGGAACTTTCAAGTCTCTCACCCTGATGGCTCTTGTGGCAGAACCAATCAGCTTCCTTGACTTTGTCTGGATTGTCAAATACCCTGTAATAGCCCAGACCAGCCAATTCTGAGGGGGAAAAGGAAACTCAGTCTAACCCCCAAATACATAAAAGTTTCGGCTCTGCCAAACAAATCTGGATTCCCTCTCCAGTGGGGAGTCTGTCTCTTTGGGTGCTTTGCTGTATGTGTGCACGAACATGTACACTTCTGATACAAGGGAAAATCAGGTCCCCTTTCAGGATCCTTAGTCTTGTTCACAAAAGAATTTAAGCATGATGGTCTAGCAGTCCCATGTTGGAAAGGGGAGGGGACATGTAACACAAACCAGGTCGTTGCTGAGTCTAGATCACAGCAACAGGATGGAAACAGAGACTTGAGAACCAGGCCAGCCAGGGATGGCTCCTTCCAGGACGAGACCAGGGGGACCCAAGCTGCATCCAGCATCCCACCTAGTGCATCTGATCAGAACCCAGAACCCAGAACCAGAAACAGAGGCGAAAACTGTCTGGCTAGCCAAACTTCAAAAGAGAAACCAAAAAGAGGCTTCTCCGAGCCTGCTCTTACCTTGGTAGTGATATGGCTGAGTCTGGGTCTGGGAACCTCTCTCTAGAGGGGACAAACAAGCAGCCAGGACTGAGCAGGGACCCCAGAGGGTCTTTCCATGAGCTTTCAGGATCCCCTGAAAGGGTCTCAGATCTCAGTGGAGGAGCTGGGCTTCCGTGGGCCTCCGAGCCAAATGGCTCACACCCAAATAGGGCCTGTCCCAGCTACTCGCCAGAGATCTTGGTGGGACCTCCAAATATTATGGGTGGAGATAAAATATCCAACACCACATGGGTGAAGTAGCAAGAGAAGGTGCTGGATGACAGCGCAGAGCTTGGGTCCAGACGGGTGAGCAGAGGGTTGGGAGAGGTACAGCAAGAGGGTGCCGGTTTCCGTATTCGCGCAGATGGCGGTTCCAGTAACTGTGAGGGTAAAGACCGATGTCGGTGCTTATGGCTCAGTGGAGTTGACTTTGAATCTATTTGGGGCCAAAGGTGAAAGGGTTGCCAGTACCCCCTGTACCACATCTGCCCAGGGTTACTGCAGACATATGAAGGGACACCACTTTGAACTTCTTAGTCCTTCCTTTTCCCCTTCTTGGTGATGCAGATATCAGACACTTTTGTGGAGGCCCTGCCTGATACCTGTAGCTCTTACTTGGCTGGTTCTTCATCAGACTTGCCTGTTCAGCATTGCCTAAGGGAATGACATCATAACCGCATTGGTTGGGGGAAAGAAGGTTGGCCAAAGAGGGGGATCATTACCAGTTTAGAGAGTGCTGAACACCTAAGCCTTGGGCTCCCTGCAAGGGGGCATCAGGATGCATTTCCCTAAAGCTGGAGTTCTGAACTTCTTCCCAAATGGAATTAGAATTCCAGACTGGGCACCTTAATTGTTAGAAATAAAGTCTGATGTGCAAGGACCCCACCAATACTGTATAAAGAACATGCAAACAAAGAAAAAGTAACTCATCAAAGAAACTTCTACTTTTGCAAAATTGTGTGATCATTTCAGTCCAACAAGCAGACCCAGCAATGTGATAGATTTTTATCCCTTAACACAAGAGTTCAACCTCACAGTCTTTCCTGGCTTATTTAAAAGAATTGGAGCAAAGGAAGGAAGAAGGGCTCCACTTTCCTGGATCATCAGGTTCTAGGAATGCATCAGGGCCTTCTTGCAAATAAGTCTTGCAGGGTGTATGTGGGTGGGTGGGGTGAGTGCGAAAAATTAAAAGATTACAATTCCTTGTTATAAAACAAAAGTTTTACAGGCTTTAAAAGAAAAGACTAATACTTAATGTTTCTCACATAGTAATTGAGCTTCTATGACTCCAGTCTCTCAAGTTGAGCACAAGAATGGAGAAAAGCTTGACCACTCCCAAAGACACCAGATATTTCTACATCATGACAGCCAGGGGAGCTGTATAGCTTTGCTAATAATCAGTGGAAATAGTTCTGTGGTCATGGCAACTTATAGGTTATATTTTCTTCATGGTTCCTAAGCTTTTAACTGTTTATCTGCAAAGCCCACATTAAATCAAAAGTCCCTGGGTCCAGAAACAAAGGGCCTCTTCAGCCACATCATGCTGGTGCCTGATCCCACCCTGTGGATGTAATATTTGCATTTAATGCATCTAACATTTCACTGCTGCTTTTCTTTGTATTACTCATTTTCTTTTGTCCAAGACACAAGATCCCCTCACAGGAGATTGTCAAAACCCCTTCTGGTAACACTGTGAGACAAGGGCTATGTGCCTATCAGCATGGGGCATATGGTAAGATATCAGACATCCATTGAGTAAGTGACTAAGAGAATAAGTGAATTATTTATCTTTATCCTAACACCCAAGAAATTGCTTATTGCACACTGGCTACAAATGTGAATGTAACTGGTAACTGATTTCAGATAAATCTCAGGATTATGAAAGTGCTTATTAGAAGAAGAGAATCTTTTTCTAGGCAAGAGCTCTTCCAATGAGTGTGGTGGATACTGCAATGCAGTGGTACCTGATTAAAGAAAGACTAACTTGTAGAGCTTTTTAAACCTGATCAGAACTATTCCATTCTGATGTCTCTCAGAACTATTTCTTGAACCAAGGACTTTCTCTGTGTTTACTTAAACATTATATCTAACATGATATGGGAAAGGAATGAGGGACTTTGTTTAAGGAGCCTTTAACCAAGTTTGCTTTTGCTTACCCCTTACTGACCCAATAGAGCATACAAAACTATGAACTGATAGCACTACACACACACACACACACACACACACACACACACACACACACACACACATACACACATTATTCTGGATCAGGGGCAAGGAAGGGTCATGAGAGAGAAATAAGGTGCATAGTTTAAGATTAAAGCTACGTGTTTAGTTTACTTTCTTAGAATTGATTACATGGGGAGCTCAAGGCCTATTAAGATTGTTTATGTTGTTTTCCAAAAGGCTAGTTAAATTTAGGCAAGCAGATTACACAGAGGGAAGACACATTGAAATGTAAGATAAATGATGTAAAAGCCTATGATTAACTTTAGGTAAAAGTTCTATTTGTAGCAGAAGGCATTTCAGAAGTCATTTCCACAAATAAGCTGTGTCCCCAGATACATTTTTACTTTTTACTTTGAGGCAGACTCTCACTAAGTCACCCAGTCTGGCTTTGAACTCACTGTTGCTCTGGTTCCTGCTTGCTCCACCTTCTCTTCCTCCTTCGTCTTCCTCCCCCGCCTCTTCCCTTAGTCCCCTCCTCCTCCTTCTTCTTGAGCCAAGGTCTTACTATGCAGCTCTGACTAGCCTGCAACTCCCTATGTAGATCCATTGGCCTCAAACTCTCAGAGCTTTGCCTGCCTCTTCCTTTGCCTCCCAAGCATCAGGATTAAAGACAATAATTACCACACCTGGCCTTGTTTTTTTGTTGTTGTTGTTTGGTTTCTTTGAGTCAGGGTCTTTCTGTAGCCCCAGCTGGCCTGGAATTCACTATGTATATCAAGGAGGCTTCTATCTCACAGAGGTCAGCCAGTTTCTGCCTTCTAAGTGAGCTGTGCATGTAGGAACTGGGAACTGACTCTGGTTCTCTGCAAGAGCAGTACGTGTTCTTAACCATGGAGCAATCTTTCCACCCTCTCCCTAGTGCTAGGGTTAAAGGCGGGGGCATCACCATGCCCTGCCCAACCTGGCCCATTTCTCAAAAATACTAAATTGTTACAAATTAAATGTCAGACAATGTGGTACTCTAAGAGTATTTGGAATCCTAGAAATACAGCTTTGAAATTTCACTGTCATTTGCTTGCTTTGTGATCTTGATTTACTCATGGCACTCAGTTTTCTTATCTGTGACATGAAAATGGCAATACTTATTGTTGTGACCAGAAGCTCCCTAGCCCCATGTCCAGTATGGACTTGGTACCTTGCCACTGCAGATCCTACACGTAGGCCCCTAAGAGTCTGTTCCTAGGAACCAGTTAATCATAGATAATTGTGTCACCAACCGAGAATTGTAAATACCTATTGTAACTACTCTCAGGGTTAACAGGGAATGTCCTGTTTACTCCATCCCAATCCCTGAAGCCCCTCTGCCCTTTACCCTACTACTGTGCAATTATCAGGAGATGATTTGTGTTAAGTGTCACAAGATGATTAGCCATAGCTTGTCCTGTGTGATCGGTACTCCCAAACAATCCCTTCCTTGTTTTTGGCTTTAAAGAGTTTATTCACGCCCTTTCTCTCAAGCTGTAGTCCATGCTGACTTGGATAAAACTTTGAATCTGAACCCAGTCCATCGTCTGCTGGTCTTTTCCCAACAGTCTTGAACTCCGTAACACTTAGTTTTGAGAAAATTTTGAGTTTGAATGATTTAACATCTGCAGTGGACGTGAAGGGAGCCCAGCGGGGAGCACACCCTCCTGAAGCAATGACGGCCCTTCATCAACTCCTCACTGAGACAGTGTCTAGAAATCCACCCTTCCTCTCAAGTTTTTACAGCTGGAAACTCTAAACAAAATTATATTTCTTGTGTGAGTATTGATATGTGAGCAATTTTCTATCATTAGAGTGCGAGTGTTGACAGTTTTCTCAAAACTGTCTTTTGATGAGTCAAGCACGCTGATCACAATAGAAATGGGTGATTGCAATCCAGTTATTTTTCATGAGTAATTTGAATGGGGCAATGAACAATTACGCCATTAATAACAAGCTGATGAGGAACCCTGAACAAAAGCCAGGACCTGGGTGAATCAGTTCCAGGTTCACCTGGGGTGCAACTAACAGAAGACTCAGAAACAATGGACAGTAAGATCTCGGTGTCCTATGAAAACATTTAAAAAATCCGTGCTTTTGAAAAAACAAAATACCAACCTTCCAGATGAAGACAGGATCCGACAGAACGAAGACTAGAGGGGACTAAGGAGCAAGCGCAGTTTCCCTGCATATCGAGGTAACACGGGCTAGTATAGCCAGGTGGAATTGTTGTAAGTTTTTACAAGATTTTTAATTACTTAATTTACTTTTATGTGGGTGGGTATATCCTTTGCCACATGTGCAGGTATCCACAGAAGCCAGAAGATGTCCAATTGTGAGCAGCCTGATGTGGGTACTGTGAACCAAACACAAGAGGAACAAGTGCTCTTAACCATGGATTGATCTCTCCAGCCACTGTCTTTTAAAGACTTATATTCTCTCTCTTCGTCTCTCTGTCTCTCTGTAAGTATAAGTGCACACACGCATACCTGAGGAGATCAGAATAAGCGATCATGTCACCTGGAGCTGGTTACAGGTAGTTTCCAGCCATCTGGAAACTCATATCTACTGCAAGAATAAGCATTTTTAACTGCTGAGCCATCTCTCCGGCCCCTGGGGTTTTATAATAATAAACATCTGCTGTTTTATATCAGTCAAGCTAAACATTTCCTTGTTATGGTCTGAATCTGTTCTATCCTCCACAGGCTCATGGTTTGAACACTTGTTCTCCAGCTGTTGGCTCTATTTTGGGAAACTCTGCAACCTTTAGGATCTGGGGCCTTCCCAGCAGAAGTAGGTGAGTAGGAACAGGCTTTTAAAAGGCTATATTTGGCTCCTGGTTACACTGTATGCTTCCTGATCCATCATGATGTATGTGGAGGCGCCACACGCTCTCAACACCATAAACTCAGCCATACCTTCCTTACCAGGATGGGCTGAAACTCTCTGAAACTATGAGCCAAATAGTTCTTTCCTCCCTTACGTTGTTTGTGTCAGGTACTTGTGTCTTAGGAATACAAAAGTGACTAATCCATTATTTATGTAAATATATTCAATCTTTACAAAGACTCTCCCTATCAGGACATACTTGATCATTAACAATGACCCCTTTAAACAGACTTATGCTAAAAACAGAAGTGAATTTTGTATAATGTTGCAGGAAGACTATTAGCCTCCCAAGTGTTGGTGCAGTGGATTCAGAGAGCAGGAACTAGTAATGTCAAGACTCGTTGACTGCAAAAGTAAACAGAATTTTATTTGGAATCTTAACAATTGTAGCTCTGGAAACTAGGTCTTATATAGTTCCAGTCTGTTTCCTGAAGGAGGCTGTAATGTGTGTGTTTCTACTGAGCAAGCAGTGTTCATTTATTATAAACAGTAGAAATTGTTTTATGGGAACCTTCTGTTGGAGTTATGAATAGTTGCTGTGTGATGGGAGATTCATAATCAGTAAAGATAAAGAAAGGAACCTATATACTTATAAAGAATGGCCATAAAACAGGAGTCTGGCAATCTCTTGTTATGTATCTTGAGTCTGCACACGGGATCGCTATTTGTTCTTGATGCTGGGGGTCAGAAGGTGATGGAGTCCACCAGGCAGGAGCTTGCCTTGTCTCTCAGTCCTGCTCCCCATCAGTCTCTTTCAATGGTGTTTCCATTGTGATTTTTCTTCTTATTTTCACATTGCTGGCCTCAGCATCTCCTCAAGTGGCTTCTTCCCTTCTCTTCAATGTCTCAGAAAATGGTGTTTCTGATTTCTCATTTGCATAGCTCCTCATCACGATAGAGCCTAAAAGCTGTCTTGATCCTGTGCGTCCTCCTCAGGTGCTAACTCGGCCGCTTCGCCCGGACCAACTCCTCAGTGGCAGCACATGCTTAGCTTTTGGAAGGGGCTGTGAGGGTGCGAGCCTGCATAGCACCTCGTTCCTCCAGATCAGGATGTCTTCCGCTCAGTCTCTCTGCTTGGTGTCAAAAAGAGGAAAGCAGAAGTCTTGAGTTGTCTAAGTGCCAATGAAAATGGGTAGGAAATGAGTTTGGCTAGCCAGGTAGGTGGGGACTAGAGCATCTCCAGTGGCATTTGAGGAAACAGACAAATGCTTCCTGAAGTCAGAGTGAGGGACAGGAGACTAGACTCCTGGAATCTGTGTGGCACTGAGCGAGTTAACAAGCCTCCCTCAGCCTCCATTTACTTGTATGTACAGTGAGGTAAACTACTTCTTTCTCCCACATATATGTAGACAACGGCTTTTGACCCAAGCGCAGAGTATACAAGTATAACCTTGTAACACGTGGAGCAATTGGAAATGAAAACGAAATACCCTTCAACCAGGAAATTTGTACCATGCTGTATAAACAAACACACACTCAAAATGGTTAGTAGAAGAAGAAAATCTTTGTGAGCTTAGATTAGGTAAATATTGCTTGGGTAAGGCACTTTAAAAATACAATCCATAACAGACATCTACTGAATATTCCAACCAAGCACCAAAGGATACACTTTCTACTCAGCACCCCATGGAACTGTCTCCAAAATTGACTATATACTGGGGCACAAAACAAACCTTAACAATACAAAAACCTGAAATAATTCCATGTATTCTATCAGACCACATTGCAATAAAGCCTAAAATCAACACTTAAAGAAGCCCTAGTAAGTTCACAAACTCTTGGAGACTAAACAACACACTCCTGAATGATGAATGGGTCAAAGGAGAAATTAAGAAAGAAAAGTATTCTTGGAATTAAACAAAAGGACAATCCAACCTAACTAAATTTCTGAGACATTTTAAAGGCAATCCTAGTAGGGAAGATTATAGTTCTAACTGCCTACATTAAAAAATCAGAAATCAGAAAGAGCACAAATAAATGATTTAACACTGCAACTCAAAAATCTTAAAAGCCAACAACAAGTGAAACCTAAACCCAGAAGGTAAGAAGAAATAACAAAAATCAGAGCAGAAATTAATGAAATAGAAACAAAGAAAACAAAACAAAGAATCAATGAATCCAAGAGCTGGTTCTTTGACAAGATAAATGAGCTAGAAAGACGGTTGGCCCAGTTAACCAATAGAAAGAAAGAGCAACTCCAAATCAACAAAGTCAGAGGTGAAAGGTGAAAGAGCACAGCAAACAGCACAAAGATCCAGAGCATTAAAAACCTATATACTATTAAATTTGAAAACCTTAAAGAAATAGATGTATATCTAAAATCATGGGAATCACCAAAGCTAAACCAAGAAGAGATGAACAGGTTAAACAGATACATAACACATAAGGAAACTGAAACAATATCAAACCTCCCTACCAAAAAAAGCCTAGGCCCAGATGAATTCCCAAATTCTACCAGACATTCAAAGAAGAACTATATTCAATAATACTTAAGTTATTCAAAAAGATAGAAACACATGGAGAATTTCCAAATTCCTTCTACAAAGCCAGCATCATTCTAATACCAAAATCAAAAAAGAAAACTATAGACCCATATCCTTAATGAACATAGAGGCAAGAATTCTCAACAAAATACTTGCAAACTGCATACAGACACACATCAAAAAGATCATCCACCATGATCAAGTGGGCTTTATTCCAGAGATGCAGGGGTGGTTCAATATACGTAAGTCAATAAATGTCAGAGAGCACATAAGCTCAAAGACAAAAATCATATGGTCATCTCAGTACATATAGAAAGGGCCTTTCACAAAATTCAAATGTATATATGTTGAAAGGCCTACAGAGAATTGGATTGGAGGGAACATACCTCAACATAATTAAAGCTATATGCAAACCCCCACAGTCAACATCGTTCTAAGTGGAGAACATCTAGAAGCATTCCCATTAAAATCAGGAACCAGACAAGGCTGTCCACTATCTTCACTCCTTTTTAATATAGTGCTTGAAACTCTTGCTAGAGCAAAAAGACAAGAAAAGGAAGTTAGAGGAGTACTCATTAGAAGGAAGTCAAATTATTCTTTTTTGCAGATGATATGGTATTATACCTAAGAGGTGACAAAATTCCACCTTTACATTCAGTAAAATTATAGGCCACAAAATTAATCTACAAAAATCAGTAGCCTTTCTATATACCACGCAATTAGAGAGAGAGTACAAAGAAACCCTCCCATTCACAATAACCTCAAAATAAAATAAAATAAATGATCTTGGAATAAACCTGACCAAACACATTAAAGATCTCTACAATGAAAATTTTGTATCTTTAAAGAAAGAGATTGAAGAGGACAGTAGAAGATGGAAGAACCTCCCATGCTCATGGACTGGGAGAATTAATATTGTGAAAATGACCATTCTACCAAAAGCAATGCACAGATTGATAGCAATCCCAATCAAAATCCTCATGACATTCTTCACAGGATTAGAAAAAAATATTCTATGAAAGTACAAAAGATCTTGGATAGCCAAAGCAACCCTGAGCACAAAGAGCAATGAAGTGGGGTTGCTATACCAGATTTCAAACTATACTACAGAGCTATAGTCATAAAAACAGCATGATACAGGCACAAAAATAAACCCATAGACCAATAGAATATAATTGAAGACTCAAACATGAGTACATGCAATTTCAGTCACCTGATATTTGACAAAGTTGCCAAGAACATTTACTGGAGGAAAGATAGCATCCCCAGGAAATGGTGCTGTCAAAACCGAATCTTCACCTATTGAAGAATAAGATTAGACCATTATCTTTCACCTTGTACAAAACTCAACTCCAAATGGATCAAAGATCTCAACATGAAACCTGAAACTCTGAAAGTGTTAGAAGAAAACATTGGCAGTAACCACCAAGATACAGGTGTAGGAAAGGGCTTTCTAAATCAGACAGCAGTTGCTCAGGAATTTAAGGTCAATAATCAACAAGTGTGACCTCATTAAACTAAAAAGAAAAAAAGAAAGAAAATCTTCTGTACAGCAAAAAAAAACAACCAAGAAAGTGAAGAGAAAACCACAGAATGGGAGAAAATCTTCACCAGTGATGTGTCTGACAGAGATTTAACTTTCAGAATATATAAAGAATTCAAAAAAAAAAAACAAAGAATCAAGAAAACAAGTTAACCAATTAAAAATGGGTTAAGGATCTGAGAGGAGTGTTCTCAAAACAGAAGTACAGATGTCTGAGAAACATTTTAAAAAGTGTTCAACATCATTAATAATTAGGGAAATGTGCATTAAAACCACTTTAAGATTTAATCTAGTCAGATTGGCTAAGATCAAGAGAACAAATGATACCAAATGCTAGAGAGATTATGGGTAAAGAAGAATGCTCACTCACTGCTTATTGAATTGTAAACTTGTGCAACCCTATGGAAAACAGCGTGGAGAACTCTTAAAAAACTGAAAATGAACCTACCATTTGACCCAGTTATACCACTCCTTGGCATATACCCAAAGGACTCATCCTATTGCAGAGATACTTGTACATTCATGTTTGTTCCTGCTCTTTTCACAGTAGCTAAGGGATGGAAGCCACCTAAGTGTCCTTCAACTGACAAGTGGATAATGAAAATGTGGTAAATTTACACAATGGAGTTCTGCTCAGCGGTAAGGAAAGACAGAAATCATGACATTTGCACGTAAATGGATGGAACTAGAAACTGTTTTACTTAGTGAAATCATAGAGAATGAGAAAAACAAACAACATATGTTCTCTCTCACTTGTGGATTGAAGGAATCTAAGAGAAGAATAGTAGGAGACAGGTGTTACTAGGAAAGAAATAGATTAAAGGAGGATATTTAAATGGGAGGAGAAAGGGAGGGACCATTGCCGAGAGACCAAAAGGAACTATGGGGATAAAGAGAAAGAAGGAGCTCAAGAGAAGTCAGGTTTTGGAGACTGGTATTATCAAGGGAGAAATGGGGAAAATGGAGACACTGTAAATGGGGAAGGCGTGAAGGGAAGGTTAGAGAGAGAGAAAAGGGTTTTAGATCTCCTAGAACTGAAGTTAGGAATGGTTGTTAGCTACCTTGTGGGTGCTGGCAACTGAACCCAGATCCTTTGTGAGAGCAGTCAGTGCTCTTAACCTCTGAGCTGTCTCTCCAGCCCTTAACCAGAAATTTTATATATGATGTCTTTATCTATATTTTTCATTTTATTAAAAAATTTTGATTTTATTTTAAAAGAATTCAAACTTCTTGGTCTAAAACTTATTCTAGAACATTTCTACTTAGAATGATCTCAGAAACTGTGCTTGGAGAGAAGAACATCGTTATTTGGTGTCTGCTATTTATTACTTGCTTCTCACTCTTACTCAGCTTAAAGACTGCAAAAAGTGGAGAAGGAACATGATTAATAATGTATCTTCTCCACCAGACAAAAGCAGTTCAGAAACTGTATTGCATGGGTACATCAAAACTGTTGAATTATGTGCTTTCAGCTCTCAATTTTAGAAATTTTGATGAAAAAAATTAAGAGTGCAATTCTGCTCTTATCTCCTCATTTAAATAAGGTAAAAATAGGCACACTGGCATTTTCAGATGATTTTGACTTACCAGAATATAAATGGCCCTAGAGAGTTATAACACCACACATTTATACCAAGCTTTAAAGGTCTTTCCATATGATTTCTATTTATAAGTGAAATTTTATATATAAATGGTTTCTGGGTTATAGCCTATCCTTTGCTGTGTAATTAGACAATAGAGCGTGTTTAAATCTCATAGGCAGGGGCTTGGGAGATGACTCAGTGGTTAAAGGCACTTTCTATTCTTCCTGAATTTTGTCCTAGCACCCATGTCAGGCGTCTTGCAACCACCTGTAACTCCAGCTCAGGGGATATGATGCTCTCTTCCGGCCTCCATAGCACTGTCCTCACATGCACTTACCCACACACAGACATACACACAAGTACACACAATTAAAAATGAAGTATAAATCTGGAGTTGGAGAGATGACTCCGAGGTTAAGAGCACTGGTTGTTCCTGAGGCAGTTCTGTTCCCAGCACCCACGTGGTGACTAACAACCACCCACATCTCCAGTTCCAAGGGAGCTCGACACCCTCTTCTCACCTCTATGGACATCATATGACATGGGTGCACTTACGTACATGTAGGCAATGTACCTATACACTTAATTAAAAATAATAAAATTATAAACAAATCTTTAAATCATACAGGTACATGGACATCAAAATGGTAAGGAAAGGGTTTCTAAAATTACAATAAAAAGATCGTGCCTTATCTAGAAAGCATGGGGACCCAAGGTAATCCTCAAATGTCTCTTGGTTTGTCCATATGGAGGGCTTGTGAAGGAGTATGTATTAGCTTTGGCATATGGGGTATGGTGCTGTGAGGCTGAATGACAGACAATGGTGAGAGATATGTTACTATCATGGAACTTACTGCTATAAGAACTTAGAAAGTTGCTCTGAGAGTCAGGTCTCCCAAGGAGACTTGCACTAAGGTACCATGAGCATTCAGGGGCTTTGAAAGCATCCTAGCATTCCTTAAGCTTGGTCAGGTCCTCCACATGCTCTCTGTCAACCTATGGAATGTTGAGTATTTAGGATGGTGTCAATGGGCAGAGTGGGTGAAAAGATCTCAAAGCCAGAAGTAGAAACTTTAAGATTTCATGCAGAATGCTAGAGATCTGGGAGGTTCATGGCCTTTCATTTCTTTTATGTAACCCCAACATGTTATTCACTGAACACTGAATCTACATTAAACCTGTACTGAACTAAGAAGCCCCAAAACTGCAGGAGGTTCTTAGGGGAATTTTAAGTCAGGATGACAGGGTTAGATTTGCATTTTAAAATGTCACTGTGAGGGAAGCAAGAATAGAGGCAGAAAGAGCAGGTGATGATGGAACGAATTTAGGAGTTAAAGAGGTCTTATAAAAGAATTCAAAGATCAATTGTAGCAGGAGGAGGTGGGCTAGTGGGTGGTTAGCCAGAAATGTCAAGATGTCAGGAGGAAATTATAGAGACAAAAGGCCAAAAATAAAAGTAAAATTCCCACACTAACCATTTGTCCACTGTTATTTGGAGCCTGACTCCTAGCGACATACCATATTTTACCCACATATCTGGAGCCTAACCCTTAGGGACATGTGGTGCCTTAGCCAAGTGAATACTCTCAAAGAAAACAACTAACATTGTAAAATTTACTACTTCACAGGAAAAGAAGTCCACCTGTCCGGTCACATATGAACTCACATAGGAGTGCCACGATGACAAGATCAAATATCAGTCCCTCAGCCACTAAGAGCTTCCACTCCCCATCAGTGGCACAGCTCCTCTGTGGGAACGCACACACCATTCAACTGCTGTAGATCTTGAGAAATCCTCTTTGTCCTTTTGTGATATGCTGAATTCTTCTTCATCTCACTGGCCTTCCATGTACCACTCCGCATGGCAGCAGTGGTGTCACAGCCACTGAGACAGGAGATTCAGGGACTCGGAGAGGATTTAGAAAAACATGCAAGCTAGCTGAAGACAGGAGGAATGTTAGGTTCCCAATGAAAATCTAAGCAGAATTTAACTCAGAAGGTAGGTAGATACCCAGATTCATGGCTTGGAAGAAATAAATATTTAAAGTTGATAGCTGTGAAAGGCATAGGCCCTCATGAGGTAAGAGATAGAGAGGATTTGGGCAGTTAAGGAACAGCCCCAGTAAGACCTTGACCTCTGGACAAGCACAGCATCCACTTCTGACAGTCCACAGATCAAAGCCCGTTAGGTGATGACCTTCAGATAACTATGTCAGTTATGATGGCACTTCTGTGTGAGGAAGAAACCTTGTGTGATAGGAGGAGCAAGTCACCCTTTACCTCACCACATTATTGTTCTTTCTGTTCTGTAACTATTTGGAAGTTCATAGTCCTTGTCACTTGGACAGTATCCTCTCTTGAAGCCAAAATATCTCACTATGTATACACAAAAATCCCCCAATCTGAAAAAATACAAAATTTGACATGCTTTAGGTCCCAAAAGCATTAGATAATGGAGAGTCAGGCATAGCACACACTACATTATGTTACTGTGCTGTTATATTTCCCCCATGTAAGTGTGCTGTTTCGATCTTTCAAATTCTAAACTTGGTATGTGAAGTTGCTTAGTTAAAATTTATTAACTTATAAACAATACATTTTTCATTGTCATAAATGTTCTAATTTTGCAGTACTCCTATATTTTCTTACATTAACTTATTGTTTAGAATAGTTATATATAGTGTATAGAGACAGAGAGAGAGAAAGAGAGAGAGAAGAGAAGCCTGGCACCTCGGACTTATGATGAAATTATCTGGGCTCGAAAGGGATTAGGGAGCCCCAGCCCCCAACTCTGCAGCCTGCATCACACACAACCTCCCTCTGGATCTGGTTCCACTCCTTCCATGCAGTGGATGTCCCATGGTTCTGGTATTTCCACATCCTGGAGTCTCTATTGTAACTTACACTAACTCACAACTACATGCGGCGGCATCTCAGGGCCTCCTTGCAGGTAGGATGGAAAACCTAGAGCCAGTTAGGAAACAATACTGCAAAAGCATTATCTTGAGAAACAGCGCTGGAGTAAGGCCGGATCCCCTCATTGCTTCTGCTTCTGTGAGCATGCTTACTGTTTGAGGCCCTCCTCTCACAGTCTTCAGTCACATAAGTTAGTGACCCCTGTGCATGGTCCCCATTCACAGTTTGGAAACCCCTGTGCATCACCTCCAGTCACATAGGCCAGGAATTTTTAACCTACCAGTGACTAGCCTGGAATGACATTGAATGATCTATGAATGTTCTAAGTGTCTGTGGTTTGGTGTTCTGGCTTTGGAGATTATTCCTGAGTCCATACTGGCACAAATAATTGCAGTTCTCCAGTCTCTGGTGCCTGTTCTGAACATGGCGAATTCCTACCACACAGACTCTGATCCTGCCACACACTGTCCAGACGTATTGTCTGGCCTCAGTTGCTCTCTGACCCCGTGACTCCCGCGCTTTTGCATTTTTCATGTCTGCAAAACCAGCACCACACGGACCACACTTCTACAGCCAAGTTCTCCCGCCAACTCCAGATGTATAGCCGGCCTCAGATCACCGCTGTATGGTCTTCTGTGTGCTGACCCTGGGGAAACACTCTCAGTTACAGTCTGTTCAAGATCTCTCCTTTCAAATAAGTATCCTTTTTCTCAAGCTGTAGCCTTTAGTGGATGGGGGCTTGCCTTCAGGGCACAGGTCCTATTGTCCCAGTGCAGATCAGGATACTTCTCCATTTACAGCTTTTTCAGCAGGCACCTTGGCTACAAAGTTTAATTTGCTCAAATTCTTTTCATCCTCATCAAACTGCACAATTTTTATACCGTTAAGTCCAACTTTTTACTGTTTTTCATTATAGAGCTTGACATGTCCAGCAAAAATTCATGCCATAGCCTGATTGCTCTCCTCTCTTGAATTTTTTCCACTAAACATTCAAACTTAAACTTCCCTGAAGTTCTCAGAACATGGATGGAATGAAGTAAGATTCTTTGCCAAAATGCCACAATAATGGCCCCCATCCCAGTTCCTGATAGTCTTTGTTCCCTCTGAAACCTCATAAGCAGGTCCTTTGTTTTATTCATCTCTGATCTTCTCTTTTATGTTCTCATCAGAATGGCCCATCAAGCTTTGCTTCCAGAATGCTAGGGATTTTCTAGCTTAAAGTACCAAGCTCCTCCACAGTCCAGCCACAGAACAATTCCAAAGGCCTAAGAACCACATAGTCAGGTTTATCACACAATCAGTCTCACTCTTGATACCAATTTTTCTGTATTGGTTACTTGCCTTATTGTTGTCACAAAATAACAGAAGCAATTTAAGGGAAGAATGGATTGATTTTGGATCACAGTTTTTTTTTTTTTCAATGTATATCTTTATTGAATTTTTGTGCATTTCATACAATACAACTTAATCATATTTAGAGCCCTTTCCCTGTCTGCACACTCCCGTAGCCTGGCCGCAGGATTTCATGCATTCTGTCCTATATGCTAAGGCCTATTGAGTCAAGTTTGTGTACCCAGATGTCCCTCAGTGTGAGTTCATCCACTGGAGCCTGGTCAGCCTAGCTAGAGTCTCTCCCTTAAAGAAGGCTGACTTCCCCTCATCCAGCAGTAATCAGCTGCCAATAGTTCCTCTGCTAAAGTTGGGGCCTCTTATCCATTTCCTCAGTTCTATGCTGGGTTTTATCTGACTGAGTTTGCATGGGTCTTGTGCATGCTGTCACCATTGCTGTAAGTTCATATGAACAAGTTCTCAGAAACTTGGAAGACTGTTTACTTCTGGTCATCTGCCACCCCCAGTTCTTATAGTCTTTCCACCCCCTCTTCTATAGTGTTTTTTAAAATATTTTTGGAGAATTTTATATACGTGTACACCATAATTTTATATAATTTCTATCCTTCCCTGTCTTCTCCCAACTATTTCCAAGTCCCTCTTCTATCTCTTCTCAAATTCTCAAATTTTTTTGTAATTATTATTGATCTATCTATCTGTCTATCTATCCATCCATCCATCTTTCTATCGAGCTCAGTTAGTATTGCCTGTATGTACGTAGGTTTAGGGCTGATCACTTAGGAATCTCCAGGAGGCTCATTCCTGGAGAAAACTGATTTTCTTTCTTGGCAGTCACTGGCTGCCTGTAGCTCTTCATCTAGGTGTGGGGCCCTCTGAAATTTCTCCTTTCCACACTGGCATGTCAATTGGTATAGCCTTGTGCAAGTCTTATGCAAGCAACTATATTGTTGAGCATTCATGGGTGCAGCCGCCCTGCTGTGTCTGGAAGGCACGGTCCCACAGTGACAGTCCTAGTCTTTAGGCTCGTACAACCTCCTTGCCCTCTCTTCCACAATGCTACTTGAGCCTTAGGCATAGAGCTTACCTTGCAGATGTGTTAGTTGGGACTGGGCATCACTGGTCACTTAGTTTCCGCCTTTTGACCAGTTGTGGATCTCTATTATAGCCTCTGTCTGCTGGAAAACGATGTTTCTTTGATGAGTGGTAATAACTGCACTTATCTATGGGGTAAGGATAAGTATTAGAACACAGTTGGAAGCCATATTAGTTGGCAGTAGTAGGCACTCCTCTGGGGTCCATGACCTTTCTAGCCACAGCTTCTTGGCTAGATTTACAGTACCAGGCATTAGTTCCCTTCTATTGAATGGGCCTTAAGTCCAATTAGACAGTTGCTGGGTAATCTCTCAAGATGAAAGTGCCACTATTGCACCATTTGGGCATACTGCTGGGCCAGTCATTATTGTGGTTCACAGGTTTCAAACCCGAGTAGATTGTTGAATATTCTTCTCCCTTAGCAGCTTACATTGAGGCACCTTCTATACTATGAGAACTAGCCTTCAAGGAGGAGGCTTCCGCATCAGCACAAGCTTGATTTGTTCAATTTCTGTGACAAAAGTGGTGTCTTCAGCACTAGGGCCATATCTTCAAGTTTTGGTAGAAAACCAAGAGGAATACCAATAGCCTATATTGTTTTAAGGGTCTCTTGGAAATCCCCACCAACAACCTTGTCTGGCACTGGGGTTTTGTTAGATCTCATTTGCTGCAACTTTTATGAGAACACACTTTCATATCTTAAAGGCTTTCCCTATGCCAACCTCTTTCAGTATTGTCTTCCTATTTCAGTTCATATTTTTTCACCTTCTAATTTTTCTTGAGACAGTGTTGTATATATCTCAGATTGGCCTCAAACTCAGTATACACTTGGACTTCTAATCCACCTGCTTCTACCTCCCTTATGCTAGGATTACATGCATCACCACACTCATTTTGTGGAATGCTGAGGACTGAACTCTGATTTTTAAGTTTACATCTGTTTTATCTTTTGCTATCTTTCTGTCCAAGCAAAAGGTATAGGATTGGTTGATACAGGAAGACAGACAGAAAGGGAATGAAGGTAGTACAAGTTCAGATGAATGTTTTCCATCAGCAAAGAAAAAGGACCAGTGCTTCTAAAACCATGTGGGGATGAATGGACTGTGCTCATCTCAAAGAAGAATGACTAAGGCACTGGTGAATAAAATAACAAAGAATTCTAAAAGGTAGACCAGGAACATTTCCTTTCAAGAAGAGTAGACATCAGTCACTAAGATTTCCTCAAATTCTTAAGCGAAAACGTAGACTTTAGAATCACATTTAAATGATTTTGATGAGGATAAGTTGTGAAGTAATTGATTCCCTTGCTTCTGAAAGTCTTTGAAGGGTTTTAGTGAACAGACTCGTGCTCAGCCCATCCAGGGTGAAGGTTTGCTGCTGAGTATAGTCCCTGTCTCTCTCGGAGTCTTCCTCTGGCTGCTTTCAATGCCAACAGCAAGCAGTCTCTCTCTAGTCCCCACAGACACCTGCTTCTTCTCCTCTCTTCACCACTTGTCCTGAATCTTCAGTTCATTGCTTCCATTCTGATGCCTCTTAGCTTTTTACTTGTACAAGTTTCTAGTTCCTCCTACATGTGGATGATATTTTAGTTCAGCAGGAGATTTTTAGAAAGCCACTGTCTTAGTATAAATGATCCTTACCTATGAGCCAACACTCAGATCAGATGGCTGCCACCAGCCAAAAAAAAAAAAATGTCAGGGGAAATAATGACATGACAAGGGTGTGTGAGCCTATGAAGAGTCGGTGTATTCGGAGCAAGGGTTTGCTTCCGATTTTGTGTATCAAAGAAGAGTAGCTTCAAATGGTGATCCCGCAGCCTTCCCCATCTCAGCAGGAAGGGTGGTTTACAGGGTGAGTGCTGACTTCTGTGCTCACAGTGAGAGGTGCAAGAGACACAGGCAAGCTCAGGGCCAGGGCCATTGACACAAAAGAATGATGCATAAGGTTCAGGCCGACCGGAGGACAGTCTGCTTCTATGTAGCCAGGTCCAGAGAGCACTTCTATAAAGAGTGAAGTTTCGGTGGCCAAGCTTGAAGTCTTCTGTGTGTGTTTCACTGGAAACTATGGGAAACCTGGAAAAACTGAAGCTATACTCTAGGTCATGCCTGCATTGCTCCTTGTCTCAACTGAATCATGGGAAGAGAGGGTGTATGAACGTTTCTAAGATGAAAAACAAGTGTCTACTTACTACAGAGAAGGCACCACTGACAGAAGAAACAGTTCCTCTCAAGTCTAGCTTGGTAAAACAGTGAGTTTATTTAGGTTACCTACAGGAACAGGGACAACATTCAAGTGACTATACCACTGAAGAAAAATGCCTCTCCCCGCACCCATTAATCACATATGGTTCAGGGAGGGATGGGGCCTCCTAAGCCCCTCCCCCAGCAACTATTAATCATTTATATAGCCTTAGTGAGGCACAGGGTCTCTTATGTCCCCTCCTCCATTATGGAATGCTAATAGGCCTAAATACCTGTGAGTCATGTGAAGGTAATCACAGACATCCAGAATTTAAGAGGGCAACAGTCATGTCAAGTCTAGGGGAACAGGGCATAACAAAAGGTCCTACCTATGAATGTGTGAGCTGGAGCTCCTGAAAATGGTGATTGATTAAGATGGAATTGAATAGCTCCTGACATTTACAGAAAACCTACTGTGTGCTAAGGCACTGATTTCTACATTTTGCTGAAGGAAGGAAATCCCACGTATTTCGAAGACTGTTGATGATTGGGCACATGGAGGTCAGAAGAGGGCATCGGATTCCCCTGGAACTGGAGTTACAGACATTTGTTAGCTGCCATGTGGATCTTATAAATCAAACCCAGGTTCTCTGCAAGAGCAGCCGGTGATCTTGATCGCTGAGACATCGCTGAATTCCTTGTGTGGGAAAATACATATATAATACATGTAGATATAATATATAATATGTATTTGCTGTATATATAAGGCTATTGTAATCAGGCCTGACTTTTGATTAGAAGCAATGAAAGTTACTATAAATTCAAGGTGACCTACACTAAGTTTCTAGGAATCAGAGATGAAGAAATGATTATCAGAGTTCATTTCTGTAAACAATTCAGGCTAAAAAGTGTGTTAAAGTTAAAAGGTTAAGCAGATGTTGTCAAGTTGTCTTCTGAATATTCTACTCTTATGTCTATAGGCCTGGGTTGTTCTTGTCAGAGAAGCTTCTTTTTGAGTGGGCAGCAGTCAGCGTAGAGATGCATAACTCAAAGTGCTAAGACTAAGACAGAGTGATCAGCACTAAACCAGACACCTTTATAAACACTTCTTATCACCAAGGCTCAGGGCAGATCATGGAAGAGATGGCAGAGAAAATGTAAAAGCCAGAGGATCAGGAGGAGTGCTACGGTGCTGTCTTTAGGATATAACATGGCTGTTGCACTCATGAACTCACAGCAGCTATGGTTACCTATGTAAGGCTGGTTCAAGAACAAACCATCAAAATTCTGGCATAGACTGGAGAGGGACTCACAAAACCCTATTCCTTACTACACAGTTAGTGGCAGATGACAGTTACTGGAGGAGAGAGAATCATTCATTTTGAGGGTGTGGCCCCTGAAGGTTTCCTATCATCCTATGGATGATCTCACATCCATGCACACATGGATAGTATTAACTGGACAGAGTATTATCTAAAACCAAAAAAAAGAAAAGACAAAAAGGGGACACGGGAGGATGTTGCAGGGTATGATGGGAAATGGAGAGGAAGATGGAGGGTGAATAAAACCATGTTTCTATGTATGTATAAAATTCTCAAGAATAAACAGATCTGTCTATAAGCCTGTTGGCCATTTACGCATTTTTTTTTAGAAATCACCATTCAGGGCATTAGCATATCATGACATCATCATAATACAAGAGCTGTAAAATAATTAAAGCTAACAAAATAAATCAGAAAACAAAAATAGTGAAAAACTATAAGCTAGGAAAAGAAGAGGCTGGGAATGAAAAGCGGAACTGAAGAGAAAACCCTGTGCAAAAGTCAACAGAAACATTCAGGCAATTTTATTGCCTTAGGTGAAGGAATAGCAAATCCGGATCATTTGCTTTCCTAATACAAAGTGAGGTTTTTTTTGGAGTTCTTATATACTGTACATTTGTCTCTTATCAAATGTATGATTTGGACATATTTTCTCTCTGGATGGCTACTGAACAGAGAGCACACATTTCCTGTGAGCTAGACAGAAGAGTCAAGTTTAAACCTTGATGTATTGTTTGCTTTTTCTTGTTGTGATGAAATTCCATGACCAAAACCAACTTAAAGGTGTTTTGGCTTATGGTTCCAGTCTCTTATGGTGGGGGAGCACAGCAGCAGGTGACTGGACCCAGAGGCTGAGGAATCACATTTCTATTCACAGGCAGTAAGGAAAGAGTGAGCTGGAAGTGAAGCAGGGCTATAAATCCTTGAAGCAGCCCCCTGCAACGTTCCTCTTCCTCTAAGCCTCCACATCTTAGAAGTCCCAAACCCCCTCAAGCAGTGTTACCAACCAGGGGACCAAGGGATTGAGCTCTTGAACATGAGGGCTTTTCCTTAATGTCGCTAATCTCCTTAAAGGTGTGGCCTTTCTTTCAACACATGCATTGACTATAATATTCGGCTTCCTTGTCCTCTTTTTCTCTCCAAACTGTACATTTTTGTTCATGTCTGCCTTACTTGCTCTTTTTCTACGTAGACATACATAAAAGTCACCGTTAATAGCCTTGCCACGGATTCAATACTATGTTTTCTTGAAATTTCTTCCACCAAAGAAATTAATTCATTATTTTTAAAATTAGCCTCAGGCTAGTTCTTCATGGACAGAGAACAGATTCTTTGCCAAAATATCACAGGAATGGCCGCTAGCCCAGTTGCTCCGCCTTGAAGGCTCATGAACCATGTCTCTACCATTCACATTACTCTAAGTACTACTGTTTTCTAGTCTCCTACACCAGTCACTGTTACAGCATTCAACTGCTCTCCTGATTCAAAGTTCAAAAGTCTTCTACTTTCCTACAAAGGAAACAACATGGTCAGGATCTACACAACACTCCACTCTTTGGTACAAACTTCCCTAGTAGTTATATTTTGTTGCTATGATAGAACATCATGACTGAAAGCAACTTATGGAAGAAGGGTCTAGTTGGGCTTACAGCTCCCGAGGAAGAATTCATAATGGGAGATGGGGAATCATGGCAGCAGTTGACCAGAACAGGAAGTTGAGAGGTTACGTCTTCAACCACAAACAGGAACCAGAGAGAGCAAGTTGGAAGTGGAGCATGGCTATAAACTCTCAAAGCCCACTCCCAGTGACATACTTCCTCCAAAAAAGCTTCACAGCCTAAATGTTCCATTACCTTCCAAACAGTGCCACAAGGTGGGGTCAAGTGTTCAAATATTTGAGTTTATGCAGAACACTTCTCATTCAAACCACCACATAGAGTGACCACAGTTCATAACATGGTTGTGTGCTTCAAATTGTATTTTTCTTTTCTTGTTTGAGACAGTATCTCATGTAGTCCAGGCTGGCCTCAGATTTGCTGTGTATGTGAGGATGACCTTGAACTTCTTATCCTCCTGCCTCCACCTCCTAAGTGCTAGAATTACAGTCATGTGCTACTGCAGTGCATATGAAGAAGGTCAAGAAGAGGGCTTGGTGAAGGCTAAGCAAGCACTCCATCAACTGAGCTAGCCCTGCCCTCTTTAAAATTTTCTAAAGAAGTAGATTTTAAATGTTCTCAATGCAGAAAAGCAGTATGTATGTGAAGTGATAGATATGTTAATTAGCCTTACACGATGAATACACATATAAAAACCTCATGTTATAGTCCACAAATATATGCAATTCCTATTTGTCAATTAAAAATAAAAATTCAATTAAAATGTCATTATTTGTTTTTGTAGCATTTATAAGGCATATTATGACATCGTCTATAGTTCTCAAAAATCGGAGTTCCAGGAGCTGGAGAGGTGGCCCAGTGGTTAAGAACACTGGCTGCTCTTGCGGAAGACCTGGGTTCAATCACCAGCATCCACACCGGAGCAAACAATTGTCTATAACTCCAGTTCCAAGAGATCTGATGCCCTCTTCTGACGTCCTCCAGCAGTATACGCCAGAGGTGCACCCGTATGCAGGCAACACACTCATACACATCACGTAAAGATGATAAATAAAATATATTTAAAAAGTCAGATTTCCATTGTAAATGAGTACAATAAATTTATAAAACAGAATATAAAAGGCTTAAGTTGGGAAAACAAGAGAATGGAAGAGATTGGAAAATGCAACCCAAAACAAAATCCTGTTTTAATGGAGAGGGCAGTGTGGTTGCATTATACAGGGCGATAAGGAAGCAGGGCGCCAGAGTGTCTCAGATCAAAGAGCTCTTCTTTCCAGGATAAGGAGCAAACCAGCAGCCGCCTGGTGGAAGGCCAGGGCTCGGTCTGTGGTAGCAGCTTTTCTCCAGAAAGAATATCTGGGATGGGAGGCTGCCTTTCCCACTTTTGCTATGGGGCTGAATTCTCTGTGTTTAGACATGTGTTAACGTGTATGGAACAGTACTGAACGTGGATATTCATCTCCTGTTTCTATGTTCTCAGATTCAGGTTTCTGATGAGGGGTCTTATTTACTGACTTTATCTTTTTAAAGATTTATTTTTATTTGTGTATGTGGGTATTAAATGTATGCCATGTACCTGCACGTGCCTGAGGAGGCCAGAAGAGGGCGTTGGAGCCACTGGAACTGGAATTATAGGAGACTGTGAGACACCTGATGTGGGTGTTGGGGACCTAACAGGGATCCTCTGAAAGAACAGCAGGTGTTTTTAACCACGAGCCATCTCTCCAACCTCTTAATGACTTTAATATTAATATGTTCATTGCTTCCATCGTTTGTTAAAAAATTTCTCAACCACTTTCCTGATGGGTATGGACATTCACTGTTAAATTTCAATTTAAATGAACAGTTTTCTTCTTTTACTACTTGTTCTTGTTTGTGTGTGTGGTTTGTGTATGTGTGTGTATTCATGTTTGTGTGTATAAGAGATCAGCCTGTTCCTGCTTCCTGAGTGTTGGGATTAAAGATGTGTGGCACCACAACTGGCTTCTTCTATTGCTTTTAATTGGAGGAAATTCCTTCTTAGGCCTGGTGACTAACTTATTCTATTATTTCTCTATTAGGTTCTTATAGTTTTCTGGAATCTGATCTCTGTAGACTTTACTGATGTCATTTAAGATACTAACTCAGCACTTCAGGTCTGTGTGTGCCAGTTTCTTTCCTTCTACGCACATACATGTGATTACAAGCAAACTTGCTGTGCAGATGACTTTGTCTACAAATGCTCTATTGCCAATGTAACATTCCATTTCAATGGAGAAAGCAATTTCTAGACTTGAGGGCTTTGTTGTTTTGGGAAGGAGCTATAGTTGAAAAGTTCTGGAAGTTGCTGGTTCTGTTTACCTTAAAAGAGAGCTTGTTTAATTTAAGCATGTAGTAAGTATCTGTTCATGCCTAGACATTATTTACTATAGGGCTATAATTAAGCAGATTAATTAAGTACTACTCCAAAGACCTTCATCCTGTCTGTTGCTGAAGGGACAATCAAGGATATGCAGGATTTCATAGTCTTGGTTCACAAGGAAAGAGAACATCACAAGCCCCTGAAGAGCATTCCAAAATGGGCATCTGTTTGGTTTTTTTAGAGATTTGTTTATGTAAGGGGGCACACTAGTGCATGGTATGCATTTAGAAGTTAAAGGACAACTCTTCAGGGTCCAGATCTCTCCTTCGACCTTGTTTTTCAGTCAGGGTCTCTTTTGTTCCTGCCTCTATGCTGAGCCAGCAAGCTGCTGGCTGATTCTCCTAGCTCAGCCTCCTCTCTCACTTTAGGAGTTCTGGGATTACAGATGTGCACTATTGCATCTAGCTTTTTTTTTGACGCAGGCTCCAGGGATCAAACTCAAGTCATCAGGCATTTTTACATGCCGAGTCATCTTCCTGGTCAGTCCTCCAAATGTGCATCTTTGAGTCCAGCCACCTTTATACTGCTTTGGTCTGGAAGTTCATTCCACCTAAGTAAAGAGGTGTTAAGGCTTTAGTGATCAAAGCACAGGAACTTTGCCATCAACTAAGCACTGACTTTTTAAAAAAATATATTGGATTTGGAGTTTTGACTCTGAGCTGAATCTTTCAGTATTGTACTCCGTTGACCAGCCAGGAAGGGGTGTGCTCAGTTGTAGTCAGTAAATCCTGACAATCAATCCCTGATTCCAAGCACATTATGAATAACGAATTTTGTCCTTTTGCTTCTCCTCAATATGATGAACCAGGCAATTCTCTTTCACATTTCAGCTGGATTTCTATTCTTAGCAACAAAAAGTCATCACTTGTATAGTTTCCTGAAAGGATCTTTTATTTATTTCCTAAAAAAAATATCTAGCATGGGCTGGCGAGATGGCTTACCAGGTAAAGGCACTTGCCAACAAGCCTTGATGATCTGAGTTCAATCTTGAGATCCACACAGAAGGAGAGAACTGACTCCTGAAAGTTGGTTTCTGACCTCCACACGCGCACTGTGGCGTGCATGCAACCCCTCCCCCCATCACATGAACTCAAAATGAATACTAAATGTAATTTAAAAAAATGTATACCATAGCCAGGCACGAAGGGGCACACTTTTAATACCAGCACTGGGCGGGCAGAGTCAGACAAATCTCTGTGAGACAGAAGCCAGCCTGGTCTCTATAGGGGTTCCAGGGTTCCAGGGTTCCAGATCAGCTGTGGGGCTATAAGAGACCCTGTCTCAAAACTTCCCTCAAATCCATGTGTATGTCTATATATATATATATATATATATATATATATATATATATATATACTGTGTGTATGTGTGTGTGTGTGTGTGCCCCTTCCATGTGGGTTCCAGGATTAGATATTATTTTTACGGAAATAAAGAAAAGAGCCTTTTGGGAAACCATACAAAAGATGGCTTTCTGTTGCTAGGAGATATATATCTCTGGGGGCTAGAGAGATGCCTCAGTGGTAAGAGTCTGTACGATTTTGTAGAGGACCAGAATTCAGTTCCCAGCACCACATCAGGCTGCTCACAGGCTACCTGCAACTCCAACTCCAGGGGATCAGACATCCTCTTCTAGCCTTGGGTGCCCACACATATGGGTGCATAGTCATACACAGACAAACACGCAGATACTTAAACAAAGCTTTTAAAAAAGTGTATAACATAAATAAGAAATTCTTGACTTTGATGATTTGAAACGGTGTATCTAGCTTTTGACTCCCTTTCTCATTTTCTGTTTGATGTGCTCTAAGGGCCTTTGATCTGTGGTTTGCAGTCTGGATCTTTATTTCTGGACCATTTCATCTTCAAAGTTCTTTTTAACCTGCTTTTGTATTAAATTCCAATTGCATATATATGAGATTGACAGGCATGAAGTAGATATAGTGTAGTTCCAGGGCGCTCTGTTCTGTTTTCATTCCGCTCCTTTTTTTCAAATCCATATTTTCATTTCGATAATTTCCATTGACTTCTCCTTAAGCTCCTGTTTCTTTCCTCAGCTACAGAAAATCTTTTGATGAGCCTGTTGGAGACATTCCTTGCCGTGGTTACCATGGTTTTTATTTCTTTTCCATTTTATTCATAGTATAGTTTCCAACTCTCTGCCAAAATGACTCACCAGATTTTGTGTTAGATTGCATTAGATTTTCTATTAGAGCCTTAATCACATTAATTTTAGTCATTTTAAATTTCCTCTCAGAAAATTCCAAAATCTGATCTGAGCCTAGTGTTTTATGACTTCCTGGTCATTTGGGAATACATTATTTCTTGCATTTTGTGTGGATTATAAAGTTTTACATAAACATCTTGCATTAGGCACTAGATACTGGGGTAAGTTGGGGGGTGCTGTGTATATTCCTGGTGTATGCACATGTGTAGAGAATGTCTGCATGTGTGAAGGCAATGTGTTTGGTAGGTGCACATGCATACACATGTGGTAGCCAGAGGTTGATGTCAGAAGTCTTCCTTGACTGCTTTCCATGGTGTCTGTTGAGACATGCTCTCTCACTTGAACCCAGATTTTACCAGTTCAGATAGACTAGCTTGCTGGTTTGCCCTGGGATCACCTGTATATCTCCCAAGTACGGGGACTATGGACTATGGGACTACGGGGACAAGCCAGGCCCACCTGACTTGTATGTGGTTCCTGGGGGTCCAAACTCCAGTCTTCAGGATTGTAATGTAAGGCAAGCACTTTACTGACTCAGACTGAGAACCTAAACTTCTGGTGTAAGGTCTTATTAGTTTCTTGAAAGATATGTTATTGATGTTTAATTAGCTTATGTTTTGTTGCAGTTTCCTCCAAACTGACACATTGCCTCCAGGAGGGAGGGGCAAAGCTTGATGCTTCTTCTCACTGGCTTCCACAGAACACACATCTGTGGACTGTGGGCTTTTCTAAAGGTGCAGAGTGGTCACTATGATTTTCCTCCTGGGTTCATCTGGCTCCTCCAAGCTTTACTTTCTCTCTCTGTAAAGCTGGACTAAATTCTCCCTAGAGTCCTATATTAGTTAAGTAACGAAAAGAAATGACTATAAAACACAGCCTAAAGGAAAGAAGGTTTTATTTTGGTTCACAGTTCAAGGATACAGCCCATTCCAGTGGCAGGAGCATGAGGCAACTGGTAAATGTCTGGTGTACACCCAGCCTTCTCTGTATTCGTCCCCACGCCTGTCTCATCCATTATACATTGTAGTTTAGAATAAGATTCTCTGATCCCAGCTAGCCTGACAAGGTTTTTAATAGAAAGGGAATTTCTAGGAGTTTCTTTATTCTTTCTTCTCAACAAAGGTCCTCTTTCAATTCTATGATATTGTCAAGAGTTCAAAAATCCTATTGTAGAAGTCAAAACCTGAAATTAACTCCCAATTCTTTTCCTCTTTGCCATGGAGCAATGGCAGGGGGCAAATTATAGAGTTCATAGGGGAAAAAGAATGGAGCATATTATTTTATTCTCAGATTAAATCCTCCCTGTAAAAGAAATTTCTGTGACCTGAGTCCCAGCCTAAGGACTTGTGTGTCTGAAAACTATGCCTTCCTCCTGACTTAGCCTTTCTCAGATATTGTATCCCTTTCAGCCTTACTAAAAACCATCATCATTCTGATAGAGACTTGGTTCTTTTTCTATTATCAAGGGAGCAGCCGGAGACAGTGTAACTGTAAATTAACTATTTTATCTGCCTGGCTTGTGTCCTTCAGAAATTTAGATGATAAAATTCTGACAGTGATGGATTTCACATGTCTATAAACTCTCTCTCTCTCTCTCTCTCTCTCTCTCTCTCTCTCTCTCTCTGTGTGTGTGTGTGTATGTGTGATCATATGGGATATGCATATGTACATGCAGGTGCGTGTGCATCTGTGTTCATATGCATGTGGAGGCCAGAGGTTGACACCGGGCATCTTCTTCCACTGCTCTCCACCTAATGTTTTGAGTCAGGAGACCACCGATTGGCTAGATTGGCTAGACTGACTGGTCATTGTGTTCCCAAGGATCCACCAGTTTTGTGCCTCTGAGCAGCTAGGTTACAGATGCTGGTCACTGGACCCTCTGCTTTTATGTGGATGCTGGAGTTCTGAACTCAGGTCCTTGTGCTTGATTGGCAGGCATGTTACTTACTGAGCCATCACCCCAGCTCCTCTACAAATACCTTAATGTATTACCTGTCAAAGAGCAAGTGGACCACTTCTTCACCTTGGGCCATTTTCTATAATGGAGAGAGGAGAGGTCTTGCTTTGGCTCATACCTGATGAGTTCACAGTAAGTGAGGCACATTGAATCCTTGATTTTCCAGTGCTGCTTTTAATTATGTCATTCCTGTGGAGACAATAGCCATCATCTGCCATTGTTTCTCTGTCATTATAATCTAAAGAGACATTTAAAACAAGCTTTTAGGATCCATGAAATACTGTCGCCCAATAACCATGAGTTACAGAATTCAATTGTCTTAAAAGTTAACTATCCCTTCATTATAAAAACATTGGTTAGTCAACCTCATATAGATTCTATACATTATTCATAATTGTTTCATAAGAATAACAGCTTTTAGTCATATCACTAGTTTATTTATGCATAATAATTAAAATTTTTATTTTACCTTATGTGTCTGAATGAATGCCTACATGTATGTAAGTGCACCTATGTCATACAATGCCCTTAGAGGTCAGAAGAAGGCGTTGAATCCCCTGGAATTGGAGTCATGGATAGTTGTCAACTATCATGTGGGTGCTGGGAACCGAAAATGGTCCTTTGCAAGAGCAGCTGGCTCTCGTAACCACGGGGCCATCTTTCCAGTCCCTAGGACAGAATTTTAAAATCTGGTTTATACACTACTATCCTCTTTGCCATGCTGAATCTTTAAAATATCTTGATGTTTTCGCTTTGTGACATGTCCAATTTAATCTTAAAAATAAATATATTACATACTTTTCTGGCATTCACCTCTTTTATAATGTGCTAGAAAGCATAATTTCATAAAGCATATTTGAATGAAAGTGGTGTTTTCTAATAAGGTAACTGAAACCCATATGAGAGGACAGTCATGTGGTATACACAGAGTGAAATCATCCCACGCAGATCTGCACGAGGAAGAAAATGCAAAATTGAGCCCAGGAACTCATTGCTTGATTTCAGTAGATGAACTGCTAAACATTTATTTGGAATTTAAAATATCTTTGATGGTGGCCCAAGAGGCCCAAAATATCAAGTGTGTCTGTGCTTTCTTTCTTCCACCCTAATTCTTCCAATAAACATGTTATCAGCCCCAGAACAAATGTTTAGTTTTCCTTTTAGGTAAGTGAAGCAGCTTGGAAGACCCTTCTGAGATTCGGTTTCCAGTTCTGTGGGGTCAGAGGCCTTTCATACATGAGGTGTCAGGTGACATCACAGGCACACAGTGACTTTTCAGATTTTATATTCACCCTGTTAGCCTACCCGGTGGGAGAGACTGATTTTATGCTGCAGTGTAACAATTTCCTCCAATGAACTCTTCCACCTAAGAGGGGAACTTAAGACTCAGGAAGCGAACAGCTCAGAAATCTCAAGAAGTTCCTGAAACTTGCCAGCTTCCCAAGGCCCCTCCCTCACCAAGGTTCTAGGAGCAATAAGGACTACTGAAGGGAGGAGAGGCTTCTGCCCATAAGCTGTTTGAAAGTCTGACAGTGTGCTCCAGGGTCGAAGCCCAAACACACTACGGCTTTTGATGATGCACCTACCTTTGAGTCATCTCTGCTCCTGCAACTCCAATAAACTCATTGGTTCACTGAGTTGGACTCTGTGATATGGTTACTCAGTTTGTTACTGGCTTCCTATCTGAGGTGAGTAGATGTTTGTTGTTGCCCCAGTCCTTACGCCATTTAAATAATTCTTTCCAGGAATAGTCTCTGCAGTTTGCATTTTCAGAAATGTTTATTCAGTTGAAGACTTTATCTTTCTGGTAAGAACAATGACAGGTTTGACATTGTATGCAATGTACATTTTGAGAAGTGGACCTGCCACAGCACAGACCTCCGCAGAGCAGTTCTCTGTCCCTAAGTCTCATAGGGGTGGCACGGATGAACTCAGATAAACTCACAAACGTGCTGTGGGTTTCATTAAAGAAGAGGCAGCCTGAGCATATGGAATCTAACTCTTAGAAGGACAACCAGGTATACCTACTTTATCTTCTAGAAGGAAGCATATTAGAGTCTAGAATAAAAGTCAGTCCGAGTCCCAGGTTACAAAATATGAAAGAGCCATGAAAAATTTCCACTCAGCACTTTGCTCCTGGTAGTAGACTAGTGAACCTGCGTGCATTAGTAGAGGAGATGCTTTACCAGTATTACTCAGGAAATTCGGGCTGATACTTAACTCAAACAACCGTGTCTAATCAAGAACTTGCTTCTCATGTGATTGGCAATAACTCTCAAATTTTTATGAACTATCCCTGCTCTACCACAGCCATTTCCTAGTTTAACTGAACCTTGCACAGGATGGAGCAGCCTGGCAGCAGTGTGTAAAGGATGTTTCAGCTCACCTCACAGCTGACCAGGTTCCTAGTGGTCTTTTCAGAGACACAGAAAGAAATAACTCCTTAAAACCAACTCTGATACAGTTCCTACAAAAAGGGTATCACTGCTTGTCAACAGGGAGAATTACAACTAAAATTGTTTTCTGTTTTTGTTTTTAACGTGGACCAATTATTTCCCTTAAACACAATCTATGATTTAATTACTTTGTAAATAGAACCTAAATATTTGTGATAAACAATATAATTAATTCATGTTTTAGATACTAAAGGCAGTATTTTGACTAGTGTGCAAAGGTTGTGGTGTTGACTAAAAAACAATGTTTTCCAACTTTGAAAAGGACTTTTTAAAAAAATTTCCAAGAAAACGGTTGAAGTAGGGACGCTTCAAAGCTTCCCTCCCGCCAGGACGGTGAGTGTGTCTCTACTGCGAACACAAATCAAGGATGGCGATTTTCATATATCATTTTCTTTGCTCTTGAAGTATTATATTGAACAGGATTTACAATCAGTTCTCACCTTCCACCATATGGATCTTTAGGATCAAACTCAGATCATCAGGCTTGGTAGCAAGTGCCTTTACCTGCTGGCCATCTCAGTAGCCCCTCCAACTGATCTTAGGAGAGCAGTGATGTGAAAGAACCAGTGGCTTTGTCGAAGAGAACAATGAAGGATTCATTCATTAGGAAACATAGTAGCAAATGATTGTAAATCCTGTTCAATTTAACACTTCAAGAGCAAAGAAAATGATATATGAAAGTTGTCTTCTGACCTCACAAGTGTGCCATGGTGCTTGCTTGTGTACACACACACACACACACACACACACACACACACACACCACACACAAACAAATAAATTTTTTTTTTGTCCTTTTGAGACAAGGTCTCCCTGTAGTCCCAGCTGACCTGGAACTTGCTATATAGACCAGCCTGGCCTCGAACTCATGGAGATCTGCCTGCCTCTGCCTCCAAGTGCTGGGATTAAAGGCGTGGACCAACAAATTCAGCATACTTTTTAAAAAAGATTAATACAGGGAAAGGATCAAAACCCTTATAGAGAGAAACTCAAGATGGAGTTAAATCTATGAATTGTTTTAACTGGTGGTGGGGGGTGGGAGCAGAAAGATTCAGTGTCTTAAAGATGTCAGTTCTTTCCAAATTGATCTGTAAATTCAATGAAATCCCAGTAGGCACCAGAGCAGTTTATTCTATGGACACTGGGAAACTGATTCTAAAGTATATGGAAAGGCAATAGACATAGATTAGTCCAAACACATTGAAGAATAAGTTTGGAGATTGACACTGCTTGACTGTAAATTTATCCGAAAGCTGCAGTGGCCAAGTCAGTGTGGATGGGGAAGGGTTTGAGGAGCAGAGCGGTGGAATTAACATTGTTGCCAAGAAGCAGAGCCACACTGACTTTTGAAACAAGAATAAAGCGATTCAGCGGGAAAAGGGACAATCTTCTCCATAAACAGTGTTAGAATAACCAGACATCTGCATGCAAAACTGTGCGTATAAACACAGATTGGCAGTCTTCACAAAAATTAAGCTCAAATGGATCACAGACCTACATGTAATGTACAAAACTACAAAGCTCAAAGGAGATAACAAAGAAGATCTTGAAGTAGCTTTGGTTGTAATGATTACATGAGCACCAAAACCATGACCCATTAAAAAGAAATAGGGTTTTATTAAAATGAAAAAATTCTCCATTGGAAAAATACCGTTAAGAAAATAAAAAGACAAGCTAATATTCTTAGCACATATTAGATGAAAGACTAGTCTCTAAAATAAAAAAAGAGCAATTAAAATTCAATAAGCGGAAAACAGACAATCCGTTTTTAAATGGATAAAAGACCTGAAGAGATACTTCATCTAAGAAGTTATCCAGAATAACAAATAACATAGAAAGAAAACATATCATATGTATGTCACCAGAGAAATGTACATTAAAACAACAAGGAGATTACACCATGTATCTATTTAGAACAGTCAAAATTTAGAAGATATAATGTTAAATGCTAGAGGACAGTGGGCCACCAGGAACTTTTGTCTGCTGCTGTAGAGAATGCAGAATAATACATGTAGACAGTTCCTTCTGAAACTAAACCTACTGTAACTCTATCAGCCAACACCTCTTAATGTTTGTTCAGAAGCTGAAAACTTGTATCCATGAAAATGTCCATCCATAGATGTTTATAGTAGCTTCACTCACAATTGCCAGTATTTAAGAGTGTCCAAATGTCCTTCAATGGCTTAATGGATTCACTGTAGAGCACTCAAATAACAGGGAAGTTGTGCTGTAACAAATAGAAATAAGTTAATAAGGCAGGAAGACATGGGAATAAGTACATTCTGTTCCTGACCGAAACCAATGGGGAAAAAGTAGGCACTATGCACTACGCTGTATATGGCTCTCTGGAAAATGCAAAACTGTGGCCACGGTGAACAGACCATAGAGTGTCAGCATCTCTAGGGCGGGAGGGGACAGATGGGCAGAACATAGGGGGATTTCAGGGCACTGATATGTTGTCTGATGTGTCTGGGTGAGCCTGTGTGCTGTATGTGTGTGATATACACAGAGGCCAGAGGAGGCACTGGGTCCTCCTTTTCTGTCACTCTCTGTCTTATTCTCTTGAGGAAGGGTCTCTCTCTGAACTTAGACTTAGGTGGGTGGCCTACAAGCCCCAGTGATCCTCTCGTCTCCAGCTCCTCTCACAACCTCGGGTGCACACAGCTACACCCAGCTTTTTATATGGGTGCTGGGGATTAGAAGTCAGGTCCTCATGCTTGCTCAGGAAGTGCTCATACCCACTGAGCCATCGCCTCAGCCCTTGCTGATGCTTCAGTGGTGGATACATGTCATTACATATTTCTCATAACTCCCAGAATATACGAGACAAATGTCAAAATATAAACCATGGACTTTGATGAATAATAACGCGTTAATGTTGGGGCAAGTGGATAGCTGATATTCAGCTGCAGGTTAAGATTCCAAAGTCCAACAGGAAAAAACAAAGAATCTTGGCATAGTGTGCTAGGATGTGACAGATGATGGCGATTTTAAGACTGCAACAAATTTCTAGAAAACAGAGATGTCGGCTTGAATATTCACCCATGGTCCTGCCTCTCTATGTAGAAATTTCAGATTTACTTCCTATTGCTCCCATCCTCCCATCATCCAGATTCTTCATGTGGAGCCTTTTACTTAAAGGAATTACAAAGACAGACTGTTGAATACATTTAACAGTTTCTGCCTTCAATCACAGGAGCTGCTCTGTGCTCCAGTAGAAATGAGATCTGAATCCAGAAAACACAGCCATATCTTCTGCAAACACTGTTTCCTGCAGTGTTCTCCCTGAGATGAGAAGCAGAAGGCTGCTTTGTGCCTGACTGCACAGCAAAGAAAGCAATTTTCATAAACCCATGGCTCTGCACAATGGCAAATACTCTCTTCATTTCTGACCTGAATCTGTATCTGGACTGACAGTAGTAGGGAGAAAGCTTGTACAGGTTGGTTCTTCTCCCTGCTGCTAATCAGATGACAGTGAGACTCCACCTTTTTCTGAGGGCCAGTAAAGTGGGCAGAGAAACATTAGAATTCCTCCCAAATGTGGGGATCAAATAAATGGCTGATTTTGCTGCCCAGCTGTTAGTGGTGGGACTTTGAGCTACAGATGGGTTCATTAGCAGTAACAAGAACAAAGTTAGAAATCTGGCCTTTGGGGGTAAAAATTAATGCTTTAAATAACCTCTGCTTTTTTTCTTCTAATTATATATTGGCCTCTGGGGCTGGAGGGAGAGGAGAGACCCTTTTTGAACTTTGGAGCAATACAAGGAGATGTGGTATTTACTCAGGGAGTCTTACAGTGTATCTGAAGATTGCTCAGTTTTCAGTTTTGTTCATAAAGTAAAGGAATAAAGCTGACATTGGACTGAGGTGTGTACCCAGAGGTAGGGCTATTGCCTACCATGCAGGAGACCCTAGGTTTATCCCAGGATTGCAAAACAAAACAGAAAACAAAGTCAACAATAGGCCTGACAGTGGCTGACACCTCTTCCTCTCATTGCTGTTCAGTTCACCCATCCTCCCTGGTCTCTGGGCCTCTGAACTCCCACAGTGAGATCAACTGTAAAATTTAATCATAGGCTTCTTTGTCATCACAGAAAGAAAATTCTAGAGTTTTAAAGAATCCTGCTCATCATGAAATCTAGACCTTTATTTAAGAAAGAACACCAGAAATATTAAAGTTTAGTTCTGTTTCATGAAGCTCATAGGGACCCACACCCTGGGTCTAGTCCAAAAAACTTCCCTGGAGGGTGGTGAGGTCTGTGAGAACAGGAGCCAAGCCTTAGGCTAATACCTCCTGAATCCTCTGCAGAGGCCAGAGCAGGAGTTGAGCTCAAGGCAGTTACCTAGTGAGCACATGTGATTGACACACCCTAAAGCCACAATCCATTAGACCTACAGTTCCATTAGAATTCTACTATGCCTCAATTTTCTACACTATGTTGTAAAAACGATTCCATAATCAAGACGTAAGTGCACATTAACACTCAGAATGAGCAGGACCATCATGCAGACTTCAGCAAAATTAATTTCTTATAGCTTTCTGTAGAGCATAGATCAAGGGCAGTGTGATGGCTAATCTTGGTTATCAATTTATACATCTGGGAAAATGGAGTTTTAATTGAAGAAATTCCTCCATCAGATTTGGAGCATGTGTGTATTGCATTTTCTCAACTGATGCTGGATACAGTAGAGCCCAGTCCCCTGTGAGTGGTGCCATCCCTGTTCTGTGGGCTTGGGTTGTATAAGAAAGGTAGTTGAATTGTGAGCCTGAGACAAAGTCAGTAAGCAGTGTTTCTCCATGGTCTCTGCTTCAATTCCCACCTCCAGGTTCCTTCCTGGAGTTCCTACCTTGGCTGCCCGCAATGATGGACTATGACCTATATGTCAGGTAAACCCTTTCCTGCCCAAGCTGAGAAACAAACTAGAACAGACAGTACAACGTTTTCATTCTAAGAGGGTTTGATGATTAACCTTGGTCAGCTTGATTGGAGATGTGCCAGTAGGCCAGTTTGTGAGGGGATGAACGAGGGGAGGGGGGAAAGACCCATGCCCAGAGTGTGTGCACCTTCTGCAGTGGTCCAGATGTCAAGAGATCTGAGGGAGAAGTCCCGCTGCTTTTGCAGGCCTGGCTTCACTCCTTGCCGGTCAGTGCATCTCCTCTGCTGCTGCGGTGATGACACCATCCTTCACCGGCGTCAGACATCAAGCTGCTTCTCATGGATCCTTCAGCTACCAGGTGCTCAGCCTCTCAGTGATGGCGACACCCTTCCTTGCCTGAGATCCTGGCTGCATATATCATACATCTACTGAACATGAACATGAACTGAGCATCCACATGTTGTGTTTATTGCTCTCTTCTAACTGCAGGCATGTTGTTTACCTGCCATGGTGGCCTGTACCTTGAACTAAACTGTACCTAACTAAACTCTTTCCCTCTTTTCCGCAATAGGAAAAGAAACAAAGACACAGCCTATATTGTGCAAGCCAATCCGCTAAATCCCCTTGGTGATGTGTATTCTTTCTGTTGGTTCTGCTCCTTTAGAGAACCTGACTGACGGAGGATATGTGGACTTAAACCAAGGTCAGACGGTGAATGAAGATCTCTGTGACACAGGTGCAGTGGCAACAAACAACCAAGTAAGAAAAACCTTTGACTCCATCCGTTTCCATCAGTAGAAGAGCTCTAGATCACTCAGGGCATCAGTACTGGAGAGTCCCCATCTCAGAATAGTTGGAAGACTCTACCCAGAAACCCTGGGTATATATTCCCTGTCATCTGCCTGCCTGGCTTCCAGAGAACAGGGATTTCGAATCCTAAATCCTTCGTTCACTAGCCTAACATCTCTATCCTCCTGATACCTGGGCTCTGGTCTGGGAGTCATGTTATACCTTCCTGACATCTGTATTTCTTAGAACGTGTAAAGTACAAGATTCAAGTTTTAGCATTTCCTGATGAACAAAGAAAATTAAACTTGAGACTCAGAAAAGTCCTACCCACTGAATTCCATGATGTGGATATGAATTCATGTTATAGGTGTTAGTTCCATTGCCAGATGGTCTCAAGAGCATGGCACATGTTTTCCTGGGAAATGCCATTTTGTTCTCTGTACCTACAGTTAGCAAAGTCCCCAGCACTTACCTGTCTGTTCACATCCACTACATCCAGAGAAAGTTTCCATCTAGAGCTGGCCATGATTTGCTAACAATAGATTACTGTGGTTTGTATCAGGTTTCTAAGAGTTTTCTCTTTCTTTAACATTGCAACATTTTAATATTTTCTTTTCATGGGGCTTTATAATACCTGTTAGTCCATTTTCCGTTGCTTTAACAAAATACTTGAGGCTAGGTGATACATAAAGAAAAGGGGCTATCTAGCTCATAGTTTGGTGGTCTCAAAGTCTAAGGAGCATGAAGTCAGCTGTGGTGAAGACCCTGCGAGCGAGCTTCCCTTCCGCCACTGTGATAATGTCAGAGTGGGAAGGAGGGTTCACAAGGGGAGATAGAAAACCAGGGATCTGAAGGAAAAGCAGAACAGACAAGCTCTTTCTTTTATAGCTCGCTCTTTCAGGAAATGACAAGATCTCATGGGAGCTGCCTTTTCTTCTGGGGGTGGTGCCCAGCCCTGAGCAACACCACTCACACAGGTGCTGCTTTCCAGAGGCCCACCTTCCACCAGGTTTTACATCTTGACGCTTCTACTACATCAATATCACCACGCTGTGGACCAAGATTTCATCTCAAGAGCCTCTGGGAGAAAAAACACATCTAAATCATACACTGCCATTATAAGATTATAAGACAAAAACATTTGGGTGTATTCTTTTTTTTCAATTAAATTTAATTTTTTAATTGAGTTGTTGTGTATTTCATACAGAACATCTCAGTCAGTCTTAATCATCTTTATAACCCCTTCCCTACCAGCACCCCAAATAGCCCCCCAACTGGAATCCATACAATCTGTCATCCCTGTTAATGTTTATTGTGTCAAGTTAATGTCCCTGGACCTTCCTCAGTGCAAGTTCATCCACTGAGGTCCAGTCAGCCTATCCAGAGTCCTTCACTTTAGGAAGACCAGCTCATCCTCATCCAACAGTAATCATTTGCCAATATTTCTTCAGTAAATATTGGGGTCTGCTACCCATTTCTCCAGTTCCATGCTGGGTTTTTGTCTACTTGAGGTTACATGGGTCTTAAGCATTGCTGCAGGTTCATATGAACAGGGTCCCAGGAGCTTGTAGGATTCTATTTCGATATGGTCATGTACCTCCTCACTGGTTCTTACAGTCTTTCTGCCCCCTTTTCCACACTGGCCCCGGAACCTTGGGTGAGTGAAACTTTATAGGCACCCTCTCCAGGGACCCACACTCTGCAGACTCCTAATCTCCATTCTTCGGCCATTTTTGACTTTCTGTCTTACTGGCCCTCTGTTGCATGAGGGAGCTTCATTAATGAGAGTTAAGAGATTCACTAATATCCTCTTTACCCCTTGTTCCATTTTGCTTGAGCCTTGGGTGTAGAGGCTGCATTGTAGATGTGCCATTTAGGCATGGACAATACCTGTGTGACCAGTTGTGGTCCTCTGCAGTAATCTCTGTCTAGTGTAACAGAAGCTTCTTTGATGAGTGTGGACTGGGATACTTGACTGCATATATAGGGATACATATTTTGCACTTAGTAAGAGGTTACATTAGCCTAGGGATGTGATGTGACAGCTTTGGGGAGTTCTTTAAGATCTATGACTGATTCAGCCATATGTATTTGGCTATGATTATAGTACCACACATGAGTTTCTTCCCATTGAGTGGGCTCTAAGACCAATTAGTTAGCCATTGATTGGCCCCAAGATAAAAGTGCCACTCCTGTGTTGGTGTGTTAAGTGTTGTGCCAGTCATTGATGTGGTTATTTGGTCATGAAGCTGGTGTTGGGCCATCAATCGTGTCTCCTTTGGCTGCTTGCATAGTGCTTTCCAGAACTACGAGAGCTAGCCTTCAGGGAAGTAGCTTCCATGTCAGTTTGCTCCAAATCTGGTCTCTGAAGTATGTCCTATTTTCAGGAATAAGGTCTTACCTTCAAGGTCTGGGGCATTCAAGGGCTGAGCAATAGCCTGTGTAATTTTGGGAGTCTCTTGGATCACCCTGGCCAACAACTCAAAGGAAGGTTTCTCCTGTCTAGTGTTTTACACAAGCTAGGCATTATTTCTTTCTCTCTCTCTTTCTCTTTCTCTTTCTCTCTCTCTTTCTCTCTCTCTCTCTCTCCCTCCCTTTTTCTCTCTGCCTGTTTAACTTCCCTTCAAGCCTTGCCCATTTAAAGTGTGCCCATGTTTCCATTTCTCCCTTGCTAACACCAATCTCCTGAGGCCCCACCTCTCTTGAGCTCCTTCTTTCCGTTAATCCTTATAGTTCCATGTACCCCCTCCATTTAAATCCCCCATTTTATCTATTTGTCACTTAGTAACACCTGCCTCCTACCATTCTTCTTTCTCAGGGTTTTTCTTTTTATCTCCCTGGTTCCTTTCCATTTTCCTGATTACTACAGTTACATCAGGATACAACTCACATAAAAGGGTTTGGTGCTAGGATTCAAAATAAGGAAGAATAAACATCATTTGTTTTTCTGAGTCTGTGTTATTTCCCTTAACATAACAGTTTCTAGTTCTATCCATTTATCTGCAAATGTCATGATTTTTTCATCTTTCTTTACCGCTGAGCAGAACTCCCTTGTGTAAATGTACCTGTATCATGAATCTCACTGTGAGGCCTGTCATTCAGCCTCACCCCGTCCCCAGGTTTGAGCCAACTGAGTGGACAGAGAATGCTCTTTTAGAGAAGTTAATTTATTCCAGGTTAATTACAAAAGATTCATCCCCAGGGAGAGAGAGAGAGACAGAGGTGTTGTGTGACAGAGACCGCATTTTGATCATAAGTCCCCCCCAGACCTCTGGAACATGCACATGAGAATGGCGCCCTGGTGTCGCACCCACCTCTCTCCTTCCCAGCCTTCCCTGCATTTCTGCTAGAGCCCCCCACTTAGGTCATTGGTTAGTTGGCTGTCAATCACATTTGGAAGCCTATCCCTCCCAGCAGAGAGAGAAAACTGCTTTTCTATGCAACATCCCACCCCCTTTTCTCTCTGGCTCTTACACACTTTCCGAAAACTCTTCCGTGATAGTCCCTGAGCGATAAGAGCAAGGGGTTTGGGGAGGGAATAACAGGTACAGGATGATGCTCTTTCCACTGTGGCATGGATTATCATCTTGCTTCAGTGATGCTCCTTCTACTGTAAAAACACAATAATTGTAAAACAACAACAGCAAAAGTAACATCCATACAAATACCGAATGACCTAACCTATGGGTGTAACCACAATTGCTTAGGCAATACCTAAGCAGACACATCATATTTATCTTGCAAACAATTACCGTAGCTTCTTCATGGGGGCTTGTAACTCTCCCCCTCACCACTGGAGTCGACATTCCTTTCATAATATCAGATGTGTGTGTGTCCTCCCTGAAGAGCGGGCCCTAAATCCAATTTTAAACATGCTGGGGGTGCATATATCAGATGAGCCTCTATTACACCTATAGAGACACCTGACAGTGAAGCACACAAGATCTGTCCTTCAGCAGAGCTTTTCAGGACCATTCTCCCATAGTGGCCTACATAGCGCCCTCTAGCACTCTGAAAGCCATCCATGTGTGGGGAGTTATCGGCCCGGTCCCAGCTAGATCTCTCTTTCCATGCTTGAACCATGTCACATCTTCAGTAATAGGGCTTTACTGTCCACTTCCAGTGTGCAAATTATAATAAGGCAATTGCCTTTTGTTTTGGTAGAAGGGGGCTTCCATGGCTCCCTTGGCCAACAGCTCACAGGGGGAGCAACCCACACCTGGTACCAGAATTGCTAGTTAACGATCATATAAAGTATCCTTTTACTCTTTGATATCTAAAGGCCTAAGCTCATAGAGCTCCCAGAATTTCACAGCTATACTTCACCCTTGTTCCCTGTATGAGTTACATTCCATTCTTGTTCCTTTAGGCGTACTTGACATCTCTCAACTGGGTTTCATATTTGTAAAACACTCAGAAGTTAACACTATATACACATACAAGGTCTAACATAACAAGGAAAATTCCTTTTCATTTGCATCGGCTATTTTTTCAACAGATCCATGTTGGATGCAATGGCATGTGGTCCATTTAGTGTCCTGGATTTCTCACATGGAGCCTCCAAGCATTCCTTTATCCTTGCCAAGCTCGTTTGGTGCTGGCCCAAACTGCTTGGTCCTACATAGGGCCAAGGAGGAATAAGGCTTCTCTGACCCCTGTCACACCTGTTGTTTCCTAGGGCTGGGGAGACCCTGGATCTGATTCCTGATCCTAGCCACACCTGTGATCTCTCCATTGACCACACCTGGCTGTTGGGAGAGGCCCTGGCTGAGCAAATTGTCTTCACCCCTCAAATAGCCAGTCACAGGGGAGAAATGTACCCTGTTTACTCTGGGAGGGTTAGTATCCATCCGTGGGATAATCTTCATCCTCTGTGTACCTTTTGTAAACCGTTTCTCAGGGCTTAAAGCCTCCCAAAGGTGCATTAGCACAGAATTTGGCTTTTAATCAATCCTTTACTTAGGAACTAGGGATAAAAACAAGTCTCTTTACATTTGTCTACCAGTAACCCAAGCAGACCTTCTTTTTTGTTTTGCCTCCCTTGCACATCTTTTAGGCTGTTCTATTCTTCTACAGACACACTTTACATGCTGGTCTAGGTTGTTTAAATCTGTCAAAGCCTCTCCTGCCTTGTACAGCTCTGTTCCACTAGGAGATCTAACAGGGACACTAAACCTCCATATCAATGTCGAGGTCCTTGTTCAATGAAGGTCCTTGTCCTTCATTAAATCTCTAGTGAACACAGTTCTATCTGGTCCTGTGAAAGGGGCACCATATGTGGCTTTCCTCACACCCAGTCCTCTCAGCTGTGCCTGTCCCACTTTTATTGTTCTCCAGCTCCTGACATTCATGGGAAACTCCATTGGTGATAACCAGGTTTCTCTAATGGCTTGTATAAGCCAGTTCATCAGAGACTGCTTTCCCTTGTATTGTTCGAGGTTACACAGCCTAAATCTCAAGGAGGGGTGAGCTGTTATGTTGCTCAGCTGTCCTGCTTCTGCAGCATTGAAAATAATCTCATCTGCTCCCATGTCCCACAGCCTTACAAGCCAGGTAGTTAAGGGTTCCCTTCTGGTTTGTTTGAACGTCTTTCTTAGCTCCAGCAGCTCTATGGCCAAGAATCCTTTATTCACTAAATTCTTATGCTTGTTAAGGCCCTTATCAGTGCGCAGACATACGGATTTTTCTTTTTGTGTTACAGGTTGAATCTGGGGACACTTTTAGTTTCTTCTGGGTTGCTCCCTCCCTCGTTGCTGCTTGATTCTTCCCAGGGGTTCTTAGGTCCTGGGGGCCCAGGACAGGTCTTGTATTATCAACCTGACCTGGATTTTTGTCCCCTTTCTACCTCCTAGCTGTAGAAAGCGGCAGGCTAAAATGTCTATGTCCTTTTCTCTTTTATCCAATTTGCTAGCAAGGTCAGAGGCTAGTATTGAAGAAGCAAGCCTTGTTTCTTTCTCTCGACCTAATTCCTCTGTCACATTTTGGGTCTATCTCTGTGCTGCTTCCTCCGCCTGACATAAATTCCTCAGGAGAAATAGTAATGGCCATGCCACCTCGGCAGCTGCTTGCTGATATCTTTGCTCTTGGCTTGCCACTCTCTGGGATTGCAAAGTTTGTTTAGACCTTCTACTGTCCTCAAAACATCACCATATTCCAAGGTGGCCCCCATCAGTCAAGTAGGCATGCCACTCCATAGCACTTACACGTGGGTTGCCACCCCGGTATTTGTCCCACAGCTCTCATCTGCTTAGGCGAGTTCATCTTAGTTACACATTTCAGTATAAACCGTACTATCTCTGCAAGGGCCACCACACACCAGTCCTATGGGATAATCCACCATGTCAAAATTTCTTCTGCTCTTACTTTTCCCTTGACTGGTCCCCATATTAGCTGCAGCTCCATAAATCCTTTGCCCAAGAGCATTTTCTCCTTTTGTCAGTTGGTCTTTCTGACTATGCCAAGTGTATCATGAATCTCATGGTGAGGACCCAGGTTTGAACCAATTGAGTGGACAGAGAATGCTCTTTTAGAGAAGTTAATTTATTCCAGGTTACTTACAAAAGATTCATCCCCGTGGAGAGAGGGAAGAAGGAGGTGCTGTATGATGGAGACCCCATTCTGATCATAAGTCCCCCTGGACCTCTGGAACATGAGCACAGGAATGGCGCCTCGGTGCCACACCCACCCCTCTCCTTCCCAGCCTTCCCTGTGTTTCCGCTAGAACTCCCCCTTTAAAGGCATTGGTTAGTTGACTGTCAAGCACATTCGCAAGCCTATCCCTCACAGTAGAGAGAGAGAAAAATGCCTTTTTATGCATCAGTACCACATTTTCATTATCCACTAGTCAGCTGAGGGACACTTAGGTTGCTTCCATCTCTTAGCAGAGAAGAATGTTGCTCACAGGAATCCAAGGCAGATTGGGGAAGAGGACCACCAGGGTAGACAGCCGGTCTAGGGCAGGCAGAGGGAAGTTGCAGTGGAATCAGCCTGTGAAGACCCTAACAAGCTAGAATGGAAAATTGAGGTGGTCTGACTATGGAGGATCATAATGCAGGCAGTGGGTGTCTGAACTGAGAGTGTAGTCCAGAGATCTGGGGTGCCAAGAGCAAGAGTAGACCTGTGCCCAGTGCTAGAAGGAGACCAGGATGTGGGCAGTGGAGAATGGAGTTGCTCATGTGGTAGGGAAGTGGAAAGGCCTCTGATTCTTATTCATTGTAGAAAAAGATTCATCAGCATTATTATTTATCATTTTACATATTTATTATTATTATTTGAGATAGAGTGATAGAATCTCTTATTGCCCAATCTGGCATCAAACTTGTTCTGTAGTCAAGTATGACCTTGAACTCCTTATCCTCCTGCCTCCACCTCCTGGGTGATGGGATTACATGACAACATGTCCTGATTTTATGTGGTACGGGGATTGAATCCAGAGTTTTGTGTGTATCAGGGAAGCATTCTACCATTGAATTACATCCCAGTATCATTTTATGTTAACGATGTTAATAAATAATAAAATATGTTAATATTTTACTAAGAAACAATTTCAGATGCAAACACATACAAAGTTTGTAATGACAGAAAGTAGAAATATTGGAAGAGTTCCGCTTGAAAACTATAAATTGGATTCATGTGCTTGATTAAATAAAGGAATGTTTGAAGATGGTATTGGATAGATATACAGTTTCCTCTCTGTTACGAAGGACAGGCTTCCAAATGTGATTGACAGCCCACTAACCAACGACTTAAAGGGGGAAGTCTAGTGGAAGCGCAGGGAAGGCTGGGAAGGAGAGAGGTGGGTGCGGTGCCAGGGCTCCATCTTGGCACATGTTCCAGAGGTCCGGGGACTTATGATCAAAAATGCAGGCTCCACCATACAAAATCTCCATCTCTCTCCCTGGGGATGAATCTTTTGTAAGTAACCTGGAACAAATTAATTTCTGTAAAAGAGCATTCTCTGTCCACTCAATTGGTTCAAACCTAGGGGTGCAGAGGGTGGGGCTGAACGTGAGCCTCACGGTGAGAGAATTCATAATACAATGAGTTTTGAAACTATAAGCCCTAGGTGGGGGAGGATGGAGAGAAGACGTGTTCCCGTTTCCCCCTCTCTGGTATAGGTCTCCATTTCTTGGAGAGTGGCTCAGTTTTGCTTTTGCTGTTATGTGGGGAATTAGGCCTCCCAACACAAACCCCCTCCATGGCTATGTGATGGTATGCGGGCCCTCCATGACTGCGCCATGGTGTCTGATTCTGCTTAGCTTAAGAGTTGTTCATTAACTTGTGACTGCAATCGCAGAACATTCTTCCGCCTTTCGCAGAGACTATCTTGTCTGTGCTGCCTCTGCTTTATGGCCTAGTAAACATGCCTTGAAGTGCTGAGTCCCTGGGTGGGCACGGGGTGCTCTGTCACGGTAGGACAGAGGTTGTTATCTTTTTTGGCCACTGGGTCAGTGGTCCCTGGTCTTCTGCGTTCCTCAAGGATTGTTAGATTGTATAATGACGTACGGAAACGGTATAAAAAGGAAGAGACATTTTGTAGTAAAGGCTTCTTCTTCTCAACTTCCATGGTGTGTGTGTGAGTTCTTTCATCAAGCCTCGCCGCTCCTCGCAGGGACTCGGACCCAGGGCCGTGCAGGCGCAGTGCTGTTAAACCACTAGGATCTGCATCTGCCAGAGTCCACCTTGATTGGTGACAGACAGCATCCAACCAGAAACTATTCCCATGCTTGAGCATCAAGGTCCAGGTTGGGAAACCTATCAATTAGTAGCTGCTTCTGTGCTTGTGGAGGGTAGCAGGAACCCAATCCCTTTGCCAAAAAGGTACACGAACACCTTAGAACCAATAGAGGAAAGAAAGGTGGTCACCAGAAGTGGGTACCCGCACCCAAATAAAAACCCTGGCACCCTTAGTGCCAGCAGTCATCCAGCTCTGGAGCTCCTTTGAGAAAGAAACTAAAATTACTTGAGAGAAACCCAGAGCAGGTGGACTGCATTACCAGCCTTCTTGCTGGCTTAAGAAAAGGGCTTCCAGTTTACTCAAGGTAATCAGGTCTCTTGTCTGCTTAAGAAAATCAGCATAAGTTTAACCTTTGCTTTTACTTCTGTAAATATGCTTCCTTTGACCTGCGGGTAGAGGCTCCTGTGCATGGTCCCAGGTCACACAGACCCCTGTGAGTGATCCACAGCCATGTTGGCTGGAAGGCCCTATAACCTCAATGTGTGCCAATGTGGAGCTGGTCAGGGATGGCACTGAAGTGTCTACAAATATTATAAAGAACCTATGACCTGTGCTCTGGCTTTGGAGATTGCTCCCTTGGGTCTCTTGCCACAAAGATCAGGAATAAAAGCTGTGACTTGCCGCTTTGTCCCTGGTGTCTGAGTTGAAAGTGGGAGCTCCCATTACAGTATTCCCATCGCATCTTCTCTACCCAGGAAGTCAGCAATACTTGCCATAAACCCCAATTTCACTTTGCTCTGAGCTATTTTTCTGTCTTTTAATTATTTAATCAATTGAGAAATAAGAACCTACAAGCTTAGCTGGTATTATTTCATCAAAATTGGTGATTATAATTTAGAATAATTTTTTCTGTTGATTGATTTAATGTGTGTTCCTGTGTGTGTGTGTCTGTGTATGGATGTGTATGGGTGCTACCACGTACGTTTCAGGGTGTACCTGTGGAGGTCAGAGGGCAACTTTTTAGGAGTCAACTCTCTTCTTTCATCTTACTTTTAAGACAGAACCTCTCTGGCTTTTTACATGAGCTCCACGGATCAAATTTAGGTCATCAGGTTTGTGTTTTTACCAACTGAGCCATCTCCCTGGCTCAAATTTAGAGCAATTTTATTTTAAAAATCAAATATTGATTATTTATTTTCACAGGTTCCAGATATATGTTATATAAATTGTAGGACAATAATTTTATACCTTAGATGTAAAGACGTATTTACATGCTGAAAACAGAAGTTTCACAAAAGAAAGTATTTAAAAATCACTTTAAACACGCTATGTCCATGAGTGATGGGAACCTCAGAGGGAAAGAGTGATTGCTAAGCAAGTCTGACAGCCTGAGTTCAATCCCTGGGACCCATACAAAAGTTGGACAGAACCCACTTCACAGATTTGTTTTCTTATCTTCCCCCCTGCATTATGTCACAGTCCACACCTCATAATGATAATAAACAAAAATTTTAAAACCTCTCAAATATTTAATGATAATCTCTTAGGAGTAATTTTCATACAAAGATAAACTGATTATTATGCAAATCCTTTTTGCAGTCTTTTTAGGTTTCCAGAAGGGCTTAGAATTTCTGCAAAGGTGAGTATCTCATATGTAAATTTTACTTACTAATTAATTTATTGGAAAGTAAATGACATGTTTTTCTGTGCTAGTTCCTTAGGGACTCTCACTCCAGGTCCCACTGTTCCCATGTCTCAGACATAAGGGACCAGCACCGTCACCAGGAGAAACCAACCCTCTGGTCTAGAGGGAGCCGGGGTCATTTCCATGTCACAGTCATCGAGAAGGAGGACACCTTCAGTGTAGTTTTCTTTGTGGTCTTGCTTTGTTTTTGCTGTGTTCGGGTGGGTGGGATTACCTAATAAGTAGTTTCTGTATTTCTCCTAATTGGAAATTAGAAAATTTTGTTAAAAGATCATCTTTAGGCACATCAGTTTTGGAAGCAACCTTCTATTTGCCCTGTTTGTCTTTCTTTCTTTCTTTTTTTTTTTTTAAAAAAAAAACTCAGTTTGCATCAAAAGGCAAAATAAATACGTCATTTTATTTAGAATAGGGACATTAGATAGCTGTGATTTTTCTGGCACGAAAGTCATCTAGATGAAAGATGAAAATTCTTCTGCTATTGAGTTCTTTTGTTTATCATGAAGTTAAAAGTCTATGCATTTGATTTAGCTGTTTTGCAAATGAATAAATGTTTAACTAAATATTTTATAGGTAAACCCAATTGCTATCACTTACTCAAAATCACTCAGATTGCTTCTCCTTGAATTTAAATGTCGAACCAAGTCACTATCTGCCTTTGCTTTTTCATATTTTAAGGGCTGCTATTTCTGCCTTAGATTGAAAAATGTAAAATTCTCCACTGTAATGATGGTGATCCAACTGAAAAACGAATAAACCTCCATTTTCAGAAAGCTATCTTCAAATGAGCAAATGCTCACTCCAGGTTTCAAAGATTAACTCTCTTGAAGACACATACTCTTCTAAACATCATCTAGATTTAGAAAGTCAGCCACTCAGTCATGTTGACTACCATGAGCAAATTCCCAAAATCAAGGTTAAAAAGGTCATGTGAAATCAATTTTCAGAACTGTCTCAGGCTTTGTTGTTACGAAAATGTCTTCTGGAGCATCTTGTCTTTCAAGCATTGGCCCAGAGTGTTTTCACAATCCATGAATGATTTCGCCAGGAACGGCTCTGTTGACTGAAATCCCAAGGAAAGTTGGGAAGGCCCGAGTGACCACTCTCAGATCAGAGTCAGGGACGACAGCCATCTTACTGGGAAGTCATCCAGAAGTTCCTGACTCCTCTGACTTCCTTCCACTCCTGTTTATTTACTCATCAAAGCAACTTTAGCTTGGGAATTTATCGGTATGCACTACACAGTCACATCCATGGATGTGATCCCACCATCCTGCGTATTGCTGGTCTCCCCAGCCTTTCTTGATTCTTAATTGTATTATTTCAATGTCCACAAAGTGCTCTTTGCAGGGGAAACCTGACCATGTCATTCCGCCTCAACAGTGCTGATGGATTTCCATTACTACGGTGGTGTCTGTGGCTTACTGCTATAGTTTGGATGTGAAATGTGCCCCAAAGGCCATGGGCTAATTGATGCTATTGGGAGGAGGTGGGGCCTCCTAGAATGAAGTTAGGTCACTGGAGGTATGTGCCCTTGAAGGGAATATTGGGATCTCTCTCTTTGTTTCCTGGTCGCTATGAGGTAAGCAGGACTCCCCCACCCCATGCTCCATCATGATGCACTGTGCCACTGTAGAAACAACGTGAGAGGCACATGTGTTTTTAAGCTCCATCCTCCAGGGTATGCTGATGAAGAGGATGGGAGGTGTGAGAGGTAAAGAAGTCAACAATGGGAGCTGGAGTGATGACTCAGGGGGCAAAGGGGCTTGCCACCAAGCTTGATGACCCAAGTTCCATCCCTGGAACCCACATGGTTGAAGAAGAGAAACAAGTCCAGCAAGTTGTCCTCTGATGTCCACACACATCTGCGGTAACCACTCGTGCCTCCCACACCCACAAACAAATTTTAAAAAGAAAAAGAAACAGGAGGTAATGAATGTAAGGTTTTAGTCCTGACAAATGGGAGAATGGTGTTGGTATTAAATCGTATTGGTGAGTCTGGGAAAGACTCGGGTGTGAGAGAAGGAAGGCTGCCATGACTAATAGGGACTCAGTGTGAATGAATGAACAGAACAAATGAGTGAACTGTTTAAGTAAAACTTTCTAGGATATTCTACACTTGGGAATGTTGTGTAAGGACTCACCAGAAATGAAAAGTGAAGGCTACAGCAAACCTGACTCATTTTGTTAGAGAAAAACCTCTGCTATGTAAGCCTGATTTCCCAGCTCCAGGAAAGGCCACAAACAGTCTTTCCCACACTCATAGGAAAACACCTGCAAGGACGTAGCCTTCAAATACTAGACGGTTTTGTAAAAACACCCTACTTAGGACTACATGAAATCTGGTCAGGTTGACCAAGGCTAAAATCAGAGACAAACAAAACCTTGTAACATCCTTTGGTCAGCACATTCCACGGGCCCTGTAACCTTAATATGAGTAAGATGCTTTTTCGCGCCAGTGGGCTTCCTTAACCAATCCCAACCCTTGTCCCTCCTCTCTTTGTTTTAACCCTATAAAAGATCACCTCACCTTCCACTCGGGGCCACTGTCTTATCACCTGCTGTGTCGGTGTGTCAGACTGTGGACCGAGCTCGAGCTTGTAAATAAAGACCCTTTGTTCTTGCATTGGATTTGACCTCACTGGTGGTCTTTTGAGAGGATTCTATAACCTGGGCACAACAGTTGAACATCCTAAGTATCTAACCTCTTGCTCTGCTTAGCACAGGGGAGAGGGCTTTGAACTGAGATCTTGACACTGTGTAAGGAAAACTGAACTTTCAGTGTGAAACAAGCTGAACAAGAAACTCAGCCATTCTCCGGAAAGCCCTGCAGCTGGTGCCTTTCAATGAATATAGGGATGATCTTCCCCTACACATCTTCCCATTAAGAAGAATTTGAAATAGCCCTTCCTGAAGAGCTCATCACTAAGTGTCTCAGAAATGATGATCAAATTCTTCCGCACTTCTAGTTTTCAGTTGAATGGCCCTTTTAACAAAATTTATACAGCTATTAAATAGTTAACTCTTTTAATGTTGTCTTCAGGGACAATCTACTAGTACGAATGACAAACCTCTGAATTCTCAGCTTTATATTAAAATCTGTGAAAAAATGTGTTGTCTACTGTGCTGGTTAGATTTTTGTTTATGTTTTTTGGTTAGTTTGTTTTTGAGACCGAGTTTCTCTGTAGCTGCGGCTGGCCTGGAACTTGCTATGTAGATCAGGCTGGCCTTAATCTCACAAAGATCCACGTGCCTCCGCCTCCTGAGTGCCTGGATTAAAGGTGTGCACCACCTCACCTGGCTGTGCCAGCTAGTTTTGGTCAATTTGGTACAAAGTAGAGTTACCTGAGAAGTAGAAACCTTAAGTAATGAATTTCCCAGATCAGACTGGCCTGTGGGCATAGCTGAGGCATTTTCTTAATTGCTGGTTATATGGGAGGACCCAGTGCACTGGGTGGTGTCATCCCTAGGCCCAGCCTGTGTGTGAAAAGAGGCTGAGCAAGCCAGGGTAAGCAAGCCAGTAAGTAGCATTCCTTCTTGGTCTCTGCTACAGCTCCTGCTCTAGGTTCCTGCTTGAATTCCTGCCCTGGTTGCCCTTGATGATAGACTATCACGTGTAAACTGAAATAAACCCCACTGTCCCCAAGTTGCTTTTGGTTGGTGTTTCATCACAGAACAGAAAGTGAACTAGAACTCCTATTGAGGTCAACAACGTCAAACTATTCCTAGGTTCCCATCTTCTAATACAGGGTCAAAGTTATTATCCTAAACACATTGTGAAGGCTGACTAGGATCACCGCCAAATCCATTTTTAGAATGTCCTTTCTCACATCTTCTCTTTGAATCTTCTGTGGTGTGTTGGAACAGACTACCTTCACACTGCAAGAAGTGACTGCCCCATTTTTAGATGTTTTACAGGTCAAGAATTAAGCATAGCTGTTACAAAGCAAACTATTACGAAATTATTTGCACCTTAGAATTAAGCAAGTGCTTTAAGTCAGGGCTTTGCTTCATGTTTGTGTGTTATTGAGCCACACTACACTTACACTTGAATAAAGAAACAGCCTGACTCTTAGCTTTTAGTTTTAAGGCCAAGAATAGACCTGAACTCAGAGCCACCTGCCCCATCAAATGTTTCTTGGATTGCGCTTGATCCAGGCTTCACTCATCTTCTCTTTCCAGCATCAGTTTGGGAGATAGAAGTCAGGATCCACCCTTATCTGAGAATCTTGCCCTTTGATTCTTAGCTCTAAAATATTTCACACACACAATCTCGAGCAATTCTCAATTATTCTCACTGTTTTCAATGAGGATAGCACCCTGTTTCCAGTGCTTTGGTATGTTAATCAAGTACACTCAAGGTCAAGCTACCTGGGCAGAGTGAAGGCGGGGTCATGAGGGATTGAGGTCAGAGTCCACTGAGCTGTGCATCACCAGACTTACCCTCTGAAAGTCAGTCCTTCATTCTAGTTCAGACCTTTAGGAACTGACAGGGAGAGGCCAGAAGACATGCAAGCAGGTGTATGTGTTGTTACAATCAGCCTAAGTTACAGGGCAAAAACTTCCCCTTAATATTTATTTAAATATTTTAATAATAGTTTTGACAAACATTTTATATCAAATGGACTGAACACATAGAAAATGCAAAATGTAACAAGGTTTTGGTTTTGGGATTTTTTTTTGTTTGTTTTTTTGCTGTTTGAGATGGGGTCTTGCGTAGCTTAGGCTGGCCACAAACTTGTTGTATAGTGCTTAGAATTACCTTGAACTCCTGATCTTCCTGTCTTTAACTCTGAAGTGCTAAGATTACAGGCCTGTGCCACTACAAAGATTTGAAACCCATGTACATGAATGAAACAATCACCACACTTAAGATGTGTCGCTTATCTAGCAGCCCTTACTGCCCTTGCCTGACTGCTCTGCTCGCCCATTCATCCATGGCACGTTTTCTGTATTGTAGTTGAAATTTCTCACAAAACTTTAAAAAAAGTGTTTATTTATTTATTCACGTGGTTGGGCTGCGTGTATGTGCGTGTGCCCCTGTGTAGATATGCACGCTTGTGAGCATGCGCAGAGACCAGAAGAGGACAACAGGCGTCCTTTTTCATTCCTCCCCACCCATTTCTCTGAGGCAGGATCTTTTCCTGAATGTGGAGCTTTGCATTCAGGGCAGGCTAGAAGTCAGAAGCTCTAGCAATCCTATCTCTGCCTTCTCCCTCAGAGCTGGATTTACAGCTGTTTATGGGGACACTCAGCTTGTTACATGGATACTGCGATGTGAACTACAGTCCTCATGATTGTACTGCAATTGCTGTTAACTGCTAAGCCATCTCTCCAGCCCCCTGGAATTTCTTACATATATACTATTACAATATGGACTCGTTTGCTCATCTTTTTAAACTTAGCACATTATATTTGGAAAATTACTCATATTGTTTCATGGACTTAGAATCTATTCCTTTTAATGCTGAGAAACATTTAAATGAATGGATAAACCACAATTACTTGTTTATTCATCTATCAATGGATGTTTGGGCTGTTTACAATTTTTAGTTATTACAAATGGGGCTGTTTATAACGTGTGCATGAATAGTGGTATGTACACTGTACTAATTCTTTGTTTCAGTGCTTTGATATCTTGGTTTCATTTTGATCCGGGAGGGGCCATTCCTCTCAGGGCTGACTAGAGACAGCAAGCAGTGTACCTGGATGCTGACCTTTCCTAAGTCCCTACAACAACCACTTTTTTATCAAGTTCTTCTATCCTGGGCCAGTATTCTTCCCTAGTTATTACAAGTTCAGTGTGTGCTTTTCATGTGTTCTCTGACTGAGATGCTTCCTATTTATGGTAAGCAGGGTTCTTATGTTTGTACCCATCCAAGAATGTTTGAATATGGTGGTCTTCAAATAAACTTTGGTAGGATGTGGCTGCAGGACTATTTAGGGGTTATGCTTTAGTTTCTCTTCTGTTTCTGCAATAAAATACTCTGACAAAGCAACTTGGTGGAGATGGGTTTGTTTGGCCTTACAATTCCATGGTATGATGAAGAAGGCAAGGTGGAAGGAGCATGAGGCCAGTTCATCATGTTGCAGAGGCAGTCTGGAAGCAGAGAGAGACTAGGAAGTGGGGCTGGGCTATAAACCCTCAAGCACCCCCCCCCCGCCCCCAGTGATGTCCTTTCTCTCGCAAGGCTTCGCCTTCTAAAGGCTTCACAATCTTTCAAAACAGTGTCACCTGTTGGGTCACAAGTGTTCAAAGACACTGCGTCTACTGGCAGCATTTTGCACTCAAATCATCACAAGGTGATAACACTTGAAACCATGAATTATCTTCATGCATAGCAAAGAACCAGGAACATAAATTAACATCTATGTCACCTGACTTGTATGGATCAGGCAGATGGTATACTGTACATTTTTGACTTTCTAAAGTACGTGTTTTGCTTCTTTGGAATATCTGACATAGTTAACGGGTTTTAAGAATAACTGTCCTGGATTGAATAGTGTCCCCATAAATTCATGTTCTTCATGGAACATCAAAATATGACGCTTTCAAAGGGAAATTCTTGAAAGTTTAACTGTTAAATTATGATAAGAACGTGTGGGGTATGGTGGGACTCAAATCCAACCTGACTGTGTCCTGACAGAGATGCTCTATATGAAATACACAAAGATTCAGTTAAAAAATTTAAAAAGCCTAAATAAATAAACAGACTGGAAAAATAAAAGAACAGAGAGGTGTCTGGGGAGATGGCTCAGATACTAAGGTGCTTGTCATGTAAATATGAAGATCTGCTTTTGGAGCCTCAGCATTCACATAAAAAGCCCGGCAGAATGCATCCCAGTACTGGGAAGGCAGAGACGGAAACCCCTGGGGCTCAGTGGCCTGCAAGTGTAAGCAACTAGTGAGTTCTGTGTATAGTAAGAGACTTTGTCTCTCCGGGTGTGGTGGCAATGCCTTTAATTCTAGCCCTCAGAAGGCAGAGGCAGGTGGGTCTCTGAGATTTCAGCCAGCTGGATCTAGGCCAGATATGGCTACAGGGAGACCCTGTCTCCAAATAAAAACAAAAAACAAAACTCAAACAATAAAAGAAGAACAAAAAGAGACTTTATCCCAAAACAAGCAAACAAGGATGGAGAGTGACTGAGGAAAACACCAGATGTCAATCTCTGGTCTCCACAAGCACATATGCACATGCATACACACACATATGAGCACACACACATACACACATAACAGATGGCATAGAGACATGTGCACAGAGAGAAGGTGATGTGAACACAGACACACAATTCAGCGAGGACCAGCCAGACAAAGACCACTCATATGGTGTTCTTCCAGATGATGAAGGCAGGATTGCAATTATGCACATGCAAGGCAAGATTCCCCCAAAGTACCAACATCTGCCAAAAGCTAAGGTAAGGCATGGAAGACCTTCTAGCTCTGTAATTTCAAGAAAGAACTAACCCTATCTGAACCTTGATTTTCAACTTCTCTACCCAGAACTCTGAGAGAATCTCTGTGACACTAAAGCTCTCACTTAATGATATTTTATTACAAGAATGCTAGGAAATTAATTAATACAAGCAGTCTTCTATAGAACTAACACCCAACTAACATGGGTCCACAGGTGTTATTAGGAGTCAGTAAAAACACAGCTGTGATGACAAAGCAGGACTGTGAATGCTAAGTGTTCTGGTTTCATTCTGTTGTTATGACAAATACCATAACCAAAGCAACTTAGGGGAGGAAACGGTGTATTTGACTTATGTTTCCAGGTCACAGTCCATCACCAAGGGAAGTCAGGGCAGGAACTTGAAGCAGAAATCATGGGGAGCTTGGCTCTCTCACTCTCTCATAGACCTAAGCTTATATACCCTAGTACTAACTGCCTAGGGAATGGTACCCCCCCACAGTGGGCTGGGCCTTCCTACATCAATGACCAGTCAAGAAAATTGCCCACTAACATGGCCACAGAGCAATCTGATCTAGAAAATTCCCCAATGGAGGCTTTTTTCTCTGATGACTCTAGGCTGTGTCAAGCTGACAAATAAAGCTACCCAGGACACTAGGTAAACAAAATCCCATACTTCTCATTGCCTTAAATTATAACATTAATATTCATGGTGACTCTAAAATTATTATTGAAAATAAATTTTAGCATCTTATAGGAAAAATTTTTACAGAATATTAATTTCTGAAAACTACAAACATTTGAGAACTGAAAGGTGGGTTTTATTAGCCATCTTAGAACCCAGTCAAGGCAAGTCTTTATTGATCTTCTGGTGGGATAAAAGCAGAGTTAGTGGAAGGTTCAATATTGTATCCTAGATCTCTGCTTCCCATGGGCTCTGTTCGCACAAGAAGTTCCCAGTACCCTGACTGAGCCTCTCTGTAACTTCACTGGTTGCTGAGATTCCAGGAATCTCATACTCTACTCTCATCAGCTCCACCCAAACTGTAAGTACGCCCTCATTCCCACAGCACCAGAACAGTCCGCTGCATTTGCCTATAGCAAAAACCTTGTGTGGATATGACAATATGTGTGTGTGTGTGAGTCTGTGTGTGTGTGTGTGTTTGTGTGTGTGTGTGTGTGTAGTGACACCAATATGGAGATCAGAGAACAATCTTAGATGAGCATGTGTATCCACAGATAATATGCATGTGGAGGTCTGGAGAACAACTTCAGCTGTTCTTGCCTTTTGCCTTGTTCTGCCTTGTTTGAGACAGGTTCTCCTGTTGTTCACAGTTCCTTGAGCCAGGTGATCAGGTCAATGGATTCTCCAGCTCCAGTTCCAGCTCCCAAATCAACAGGAGTCCTGGGATTACAGATGCACTACCATATCCAACTTTGCATGGGTTCTGAGGATCTGAACTCAGGTCTTCATGCTTTTGTAGCAAGCATGTTATCCACTGATCCATCTCTCCAGTCCAGAAACCTTTATGGATCTAGTTAGAAATGGTTGATAAATTTAAATGGTTGGTAACTAACAGAATCTCTCATATCGCTGCATTTTGATGAAGCTATTCATGAGTAGAACTATGATAAGATTGTTCAACTGATGATTATTAGATCATCTGCTGAAAAGAGCATGTGTTTGGTATAAAAGATACCTCCAATGACATTCAAATCTCTTTAAGATGCTGATGTTGTGGGCTGTAATGCTTTTTATAAGGGATGAGTTCAAATGAACCATCCACAGACATGAAGACTGGCTAGAAATGACAACAAAGAATAAAAGTGTACTATGGACATCCAAATCTAGGTTTGTTGGTTATTTGTTCCATTAGTATGGTTTTGTTGCTGATGAACTAATGAGGCAACGGGGATATTAAAAGTTTTGAAATATGGAGCTGGAGAAATGGCTCAGCAGTTACGAGTACTGCCTGCGCTTGCAAAAGACCCAGGTTTGGTTCCAGCACCCACATGGTAGCTAACAATTCCGTAATTCCAGTTCCAGAGGGTCCAATGTCCTCCTCTGGCCTCCATGACCATTACCCAGCAGAGGTGCTCTTATATACAAGCAGGCAAGACGCTCGTCCATATAAAATAAAAAATGAATGAGCCAAAAATTATTTTTAATTTGAAATACTCAAGTGGCTTTAATACAAATGGCAATACTAGTGTTTTTTCTTCCTTTCACAAGAACGCAGCTAACTAGTAAGTGGGCCGGTGAGAAGCTATGCCAGCTGAACACTTTTCTAGTTTAATGCCAGAGTTTTGTTTTAACTATAAAAATCAGGGTTTGAGATTCATTCACCTCAAAGCTACAACATTCTGCCTTATTTCTGCCAAGATATCCCAACTTTTGTGTTGTTATAAATATCGGGAGGTGTGTACTCTGTAGCCTGTGAATGTTGTGGAAGTAAACTATTACATTCCAGGGAATACTTTAGGCCAGATGTGATGGGTTTTCTGGCATTAACTATTCAGGCTGTAAATAAATTAGCATTATCTAAGGTTTATGTTCAGATAAATACAATGCTAGATGGAGGGGCAGCTAACTTACAATTAACATTTTTCCCCACAGTCAATGGCTTAGAGGAATATTTTATGAAAAAGGACCTGTTTTTAATATAGGTTTCACTTTTCTTCCAAAATAAACCCTAAGGAGGTTTTAATGGGAGTCATGGAAAGATGAAGAGTTTCATTCATACCACCTTTGAATTCTAATGGCCAGGTGTTTGATTGCTAGCTTACTTCATGAGCCTTCCTTGGTACATTAGAGTGTTCAGTCAGTTCATTTACTGTAAGGTGTCAGTTAACATGCTCTGGCCCTCAACATGACTAGAATGCTTTATACTGTGAAGACTCCTTCTGCTACATAATCCAAAAGCATTCTTTTCAAGAAGAAAGCATGCTTTGGGCATGGTGTTGTATTTGTGAAGAGATATCATTTGACAAAGACCTTTTTAGGAAATTGCTTTCTAATTTTAAAATTTTATTTATTTTCATTGTACATGAATGCCTAGCCTGCGTGTATGTAAGTGTGCCTGTGTTGTACAAAGCCCTCAGGGGCTAGAAGAGGGTGTCAGATCCCCTGTAACTGGAGTTAAGGACAGTTATTAGCTGCCATATGGGTGTTGGGAATTGAATCCAGATATTCTAGAAGAATAACAAGTGTTCTTAAACACGGAGCCATCTTTCCGCCCTAGAAATTGCTTCCTCTATTAATCTGTTATAAAAATATTCTTCCAAGGGATTGGGGAAAGAGCTCAACTGGTCACTGCTTGCTTCACAAGAAGGAAGACCTGAGTTCAATGACTAGAATCCATATAATTAAAGCCGGACAGAGTGGCACATGCCTGTAAATCCAACACTAGGGAGATGGAGACAGGAGGACCCATGGGACTTGCTGGTTGGCCAGTCTAGCCTACTTGGCAAGCTTCAAGCTAGGGAGAGAATCTGTCGCAAAAATAAAATAAAAAGAAGTTGAATGAATCTTGAGGATCAGCCCCTCTAACCTCCACACACATGTTCTCCACATGCACATGAACATACACATGAACACATGAACATCAAAAAATGCTTCCAATTTTAACCAGAGAAAGAAAATCTAAGTTTGAGGGAATGAATCATATATTTAATCAGTTTACTTAAAAACTGTGTAATTGAAGTTGACCTGCTAACTTCAAATGATAAATTAAACCTAACATAAGAAAGATTGATTCTGGAGAATAAATAGCAAAACACATGGGGTTTGGAGTCAGGGAAGACAGGGTTCCCACTGGTTGTTTACAACACACTGGAGGGGCATTTGAGGGAGACACTGGTTCTTAAAGTCATGAGATGCTGCCACATCGTGAAGCGTAAACCCTCACACAGTATAATGAGAGAATGGTATACGGGCTGTACGCTGGGTCTGTGTTCCCTGAGCCCGGATCATCGATTGCTGCCAAGTGTCTTCTACTGCTTTAGCTGCAACACTAAACTCAGAGTGACATCCACCTCATCGAACCCCAGAAATCTTCTGTATGCAGCTAAATTACTAAGTCACCAAACCTATGACCCTGAAAAGAAGGAGTCAGAAGCAAAAGGATCATGCTCTGAGAGTGTGAGAATGTTCAGGAAAGCAGTGATCCATGGTTCTCTGGCCTGCAGGTGTGTGTTGGCCTCAACCTTGAGAGACACAGGAAGTGTATGTAGCTCAAGTATTGATTTGCACGTAGAAAAGGGACACATTTTTTAAATTAACCTCCTCTCAAACATGAAGTGAACATTAAGAATTTGTGAATTAGAGATGACAGGGCTGTTGCCCACATGAACTCATAACCGCTGGGACTGCATTCACAAGACCTGTACAAGCTGGAGCCAGCCAGAACCCCAGCGTGGATCGGAGAGCTGTCCTTGTTGAGGCACTATTGGCAATTGATGACTACCAGGGGACAGGGAGGGAGTTTTCTTCAGAGGTGCAGCCCCAGATAGGCTACCCATGCTCCAGCGGATGTCCTAGCACCCATGCACATCCAGGCAGTACGCAGACGCAGTGGGTTGAAGCAAAAAAGTATGTAAAGTTGTGAGAGAATAATGATGAGGAGCAGGAAAGCGGGAGGGCAGGGAGTGGGGCGGAATTGATCAAAATACTTTATGTACACGTGTGAAATTCTCAAAGAACAAATCTTTTAGAAGAATTCCTGAACTGGTCAATCATTATGTGTAGACAAACTTAACTACCCTGTGATGAATATTCCTAAAGAAATAAACATCTTTACAGACACATTTGTGATTTTCTCTTGAGTAGTCAGTAATTGTCCAGTACTGTGATATGTCTCCCATAGCATAACTGAAGTCAGACTACTTAGTGGCAGATGGACTGTTGATTATTCCCAACTCTCTTCATTGAAAGTTCTTTGGATGAAACATTTCCTTAGAAGAGGTCCATTAACCATTAACCCCAAATGCTACTGAATCAAATATGATTTTTAATATGCTCCAGAGAGGGGTGAGGTAATATTTTTTTTTTAAAAAGATTGATCAGTATTGAATAGATCCTAACTAATATACCACTTGGGGTGATCCCTGCAGATGCCTGGTATTTGCTCTGCTAACGTGTATTAAGGTGAGTGCACCCCAGTAGCTGTAGCTGGCCTGCTGGCTGAGCAGTCCCTTCTCTCTCTGTGTCTCTGCTTCTCTGTCCCTCTGCCCATCTGTCTCCCCAACCTTATACCAGGTTCCCACAGCAGATGAAATCCCAACTTGTTGGAACCCCAAATCCAAATCAAGCGATTGCTTTTGTCTACCCACTCTAGCTAAAATACATTTTAAAGTCATACTATGTTCTTTCAGATTATAATGTTCTGCTAATTAATCTATTGGTTCTACAGAAAATAAGAGTTTAACACAACAATTAAAACATCTGTCCAATGGGATCTCACAAGTCACACCAGAAGGTTGTTGCTTTGTTTTCTTTTTACAGAGAGCCTTGCCATGCATACACTCAGGCTGGCTTTGAATCAATAATCCTCATCTCAGCATCCTGAGTGCTGAGATTATAGGTGTGTTACTACACCCATCTTCATAAATTATTCTTTAAAATGTAATCCTCCAAATCCCTTCACTAGAAAAAAGCACAAGGCACCCAAGAAATTACAGTAATTGCTATACCTCTCATCACTTTGGGGGATTTTTAATGTGTGTTACCAACGTATCTGTTAGACAAAGATGTGTTAACCTTCCTAGAGTTATTTATCCATGGACCCTTTTTCAAATAATACTTATTAGCACACAGGGGTGTATGTGTGTGACTAGTTTGGAGGGAGATTTCTGTAGGTAAATGTCCACAATAACCATATGATCATTTTGGAAGACAGTTTGACATTTACTTACCTATCAAGATAAATGCATTTCACCATGTGATCCAGTAATTTTACTCCTGGGCATTCTTCAAAAGGTGGTGGGGAAGAGAGAAAATTTAGTAACTTCCATATGAGCAAACATAAAACTACAGAGACACTAAAACTCTAAGATGCTGCCCAGTGCATGTGCAGAGGTAGATGGGGGTGGACAGGTGTCACGGGGAGGCTTTTAAGTTAGTGAAATTCTTCTGCATTCCATCAATAGATGATATGTATTTGTTCAAAATCCATAGAGCCATTCACCACAAAACCAAACTGTCATGTAAACTATGGACCTTAATTTCTCAGAACCGGGTCATGTCTTTGTAACACACACAGCACACTAAGGCAAGACGAAAATGACATGGATAACTGTGGTAGAAAGAGAAGAGGTTTGTGGGAATGGCTGTACTATTAGCTCCCAAACTGTTCTTAAAATAGAGTATTAAGTTTTAAAAGCCTACATGATACATGCTGTTTACCTATGAGTAATATTTCCTCTCAGTCCAAAGTCTCATTTTTTTCAGTATCTCTAGACTACGTACAGATGAATTCAATTTGTGTTACTATAACAAAATACTAAAGACTGGGTACTTAATAGAGAAATTTATTAAGCTCGTCGTTCTGAGAAAAATGGTTTAAGCCACATAAATGCCATTTTAAACTTGCACCCTCCATTTTATGTTAGGCCTTAAGTTCCGGTTTCCCCAACTTCTGAGTTTCCAGTTACCAGAAGTCAGATGGCTTGGTGCCTCAACTGATGTAGACAAATTTAGAAATCTTTGAGTGGGGAAGGAAGGACTTATGGCTTACTGAATAAAATGTAACTAATGAAAAAACCCCAGTAAGTCTTACAAATGCCCCAGCCAATCATAATAAAGGTCATGCAGTCTGCAGTTTTGTCCTATAAAAAGAGCTGTGCCCCCTGCTCCAGGCTTCTGCTCTCCATATTGGACATGGAGCTGTAGCCCCATCTATCTGGAATAATCAATCTTAAATAAATTTGGCTTTTCAAAACTTTATATTTGTAGTCTTTCTCGATCATTCTCAAATCATGGACCTAACAGTTCTAGAAGTTGAATGTTCGTCATTGACAGTGTCTTCTAGTGAAGGCCTTGGGGTGGACTGAATCACATGATGGGAACATCTGTGAGTGACCCGCCACGCGGCCAAGGAGGAAAGACTGCACAAACACATTGCTATTTAGGAACTTCTGCTATTAAAATTCCTCTTGGGAGAGGCAGACTAAGCTCAGTCTGTCTCCCTCCCCAAGTCCTGCAACAAACACACAAATTTCTTACTTCACAGCTAGGCAAATTCTTGGGCTTACTAACAGAGCAGTGGGTAGGGGGTTGCTTACACAGCATGCCACCCCCCCACTCCCGCAAGTTACATCAGTAAATCCTCAAGGAGGCTCGGATCTTGCGACTTCCTGGTGGTGGTCGGATCCAAATGGCCAATGGGGGAGAAAAAAAAGGCCAGCTTCCTGGTGCCCCCAGTTTAAAATACTTTTCACCCCTCTTCTTCTCACATCCAAGGCCAATGGACAGGTGGAGAGGGGCATTAGGACTTTCCCAGCTCCTCGTGTTCTGTGCAAGGTGGTCCTAGGTAATACCACTCGGCCTGGGAGGGGTGTTTATCCACAGCTCATCAGGCTTTTCCCTCCGAGAATCAATTTACTCTACAACCTCCCAGTCTTGGGAGAACTGATCTACCTTTCTGAGATTTGGTCTACTCCACAAGACTAGTATTAATTCCTTCAGGAAGTATTCATGACTCAAACACATCCCAGTAGGCTCCCCCTCTTAAGTGCATGAACTTCCCAGTACAGGAACCACTGAAGGACCAGCCTTATTCAAACCATAGCTCATGCAAAAGTGCAAATGAAGTCCATTTCTAGTATCTCTTTACATCTTCTACAGCACGAGAAATGATGGTTTTAACAGAGCTCTTCTAATTGTCCTTCAGTCTTTGGTTAAATACATTTGCAGACAAGACCGTGAGGAATTTATTCATTTTTTTGATATCAGGTAAAAAACAAAACAAAAGGAAAACAAACCAAAAATCTCAACAATTGAAAATACAAAATTCATGAATCTGGAATTGCTTCTCCAGCGCACTCCCATCAGAGAAATGTTCAATTTCTTTCAGGATGCATTTCTTTCTGATATTGAAACTGATTCTCTTGGGCTCTGCTGTGATTTCACAGACTTCAGAAGATTTTAATGCTCTCACCAACTCCTTAGGCCTCAAAACTCCTGGCAGAAGGTGAATGCTGTCTGCATCTTAAAGCATCCTAGATGGATTTCTAATCTCGACCTGTGCACATGGAAGACTGAGAAAATTTTAAGGATTGTAAAAGCATAAGTTTTTAGTCAAGGAAGTGTTGACTCAGACTTGCCCACAATCACAGCGCAGATTTGATTAGAGGAAAGGCTCTTAGCTTCACATACCCAAGCATGCAAGGGTGGTTTTGCCAGAGTATGCAGTTTCTAGTTTGAGTTTCCTCAGGAAGACTTCCATTCTCTATGTATTAGTTATTTTTCTGTTGCTGGGATAAAAAACCATGACCAAGGCAGCTTATAGAAGGAAGAGCTTATTTTACTCCAGTCCATCACGGTGGGGAGGCCTGGCAGGAGGCAGCCAGAGCAAGAAGCTAAGAGTTCACATCGTTAAGCAGACACAGGAAGTAGCAAGAGACAAACTGAAAGTAGAAATGTGGCTTATGAACTCTCAAAGTCCAACCCCAATGAGCACGAGCAACCAAGTAAAGATTTCATGGCCTTCCCAAAACATCACCATCAACCAACCAAGTCTTTCAAATAGTTGAGCCTGTGTGGGACACCTCATTCAAACCACCACAACTTGCTTTGCCTGGATTCTAATACAATACCCACCTGGATTCTAATCCTGGCTCTCTCAGTGCCTGGTCATGAAACCTCACCTTTGTGCTTGAAATTCACATGATGTGTATTCTAGGGTTTGAGATGGACACCTTTTCTTCTTAAAATATTTTACTTATTTATTTATTTTATTTTATGTGTATGTATTGCCTGCATGTGTGTAAGTGCACCTTGTTGTACACTGCCCTCAGAGGACAGAAGAAGTTGTTGGTCAGATCCCCTGGAACTGGAGTTATAGACAGTTGTTAGCTGCCATGTGGGTGCTGGGATTCGAACTTGGGTCTTGTTCAAGAACAGCCAGTGCTCTTAACCAGTGAGCCATCTATCCAGCCCCTATTGCCACCTTTTCTGGCTGTGAGCTCAGTTGCATTGCCATCAGGCTGCAATTTCTAACTCTCAGAGTTTCGATACAGAGCGGTGCCAGTCGCCAGCTGGGGCAGAGAGGGACCGGTACCTCCTGCTTATCTGATGAGCTCTAAGCCCACCTCATTCTGAAAATGGACCATAGTGATTTACTTCTTGAACTCTTGTGTCCATTCCATGAGGGACCCTCTTAAACACCCCATACAGCTTCCTCCCCACCTCCCATCCACTGATTTCCACCCGTTACTCATTAGATGTTGTCTCCAGGGGCTTCCTCCTCTACACTACGCCCCACAGATAACTTCTGATGATTTTTATGTCTAGACAGACTTCTGAGGAAAGCTCCTCACTTGGATCAGTGACAGAAGACTAGAAGGAGAGTGTGGCATGTTTCCAGAACTTTCTGTTGGATGCGGGAATGCCCGGGAAATGTGAAGGAAGCCTCAAAAGCATATTTAACTAGCCTCTCCATTTGGCATTTTTCTTTAAAATCAGTTCCATCAAGTTCTTCAAGTTCTGCCCTTTAAGAACTGCTTTCCTGTCAAATGACAAGGATTTAAGCAAAGCAGTAGCTTTCATTGTGGAGGAAAGCCCTGCCTCCTGTCTCTCCCTGAACACCCACAGGAGCAGGCACAGACAAATGGAAAAATCCCTATGACTCAGGGAGCTACATTATTCATCAAGGAAGGAGGTTGGGGGACCAGGATATATTATTAAGCCCCTCGGATGGTGCATCTGTGAGCAGAGTGTCAATTGTCTTTTCAAATGAGTTCTCTTTGTTCCTGGTAAAACACTTTTGATTATTTTTCAAGAAGTCAGAGCTTTTAAATATTTCCTAACCATATCCCTAAAGGGAAAATGCCATTTAGTGAGGCTCACGATACTGATAGTTTCTGAGTGGAATGTTCATGTCCTTCTTAAAAAAAAAAAAAAAAAAATCAAAAGTTGAAATGCTAGCTTCCAATCTGCTGATATTTAGAGACGGGGCCTTTGGATCTCCTGATAGGACCGGTGCCCTCAGAGGAAGAGGAGGCAGGTATCTGTTATCTGTGCATTCATGCTGAGGGAAAGCAGTGTGGGCACTCTGAACAGACACTGACTGCCAGGGGTGCTCGTCCTGCCTTTGAAGATCATCTAGATCATAAACTTTTCAGGCACTGGGAACTGTGAGAAATAGATACTTATTTCTGAAGCCTGTCCTGTCTCTGGTGCTTTGCTGTGTCAACCAGAGCTAAGATGATTCTTGGTACTCGTATGTATTGGGGGGCCCAGAGGTGGTGGCCTTTCTTTCTTTCTTTTTTTTTTTTTTTTTTTTTTTTTGGTGGTATCTGTAAGATGTGACTGAAGGAGGAACCCCCAGTGGTTCAGGACTCAGGAAGACTGACAGAAACATGGGACCAGAATTTTCAAACATTCATGAGAGGAGGCTGACTTTTACAACTTCTCCTGGGTGTGATCTGCAGATTCCTGCAGAAGGGACTGACTTTTAGATAAGGCTTCTGAATCCTGGGTCTGCAAAATTCCTGCAAAAAGGAGTGACTTTTACCGCTTCTTGGTCAGATAAGATTCCTGAAAGGGGGTTGCTTCCTGGCCAAGGGTTTGCAGTCTCACCTTAGGCATCAATCAGATGTCTTGGGGACCCCCCTTCCCCATGAAGGGGACTGCTGACCAGCTGGGCGGGGCTTATCTCTCACCTGGAGGGGGCCGATATCTCTCTCCTGGGGAATTAGGCGCTCTCTCTCTCTCTCTCTTTCTCCCTGAGCAAGGTTCTCCACCCAGATCTGGAGAAGTTAAGACAGACATGCCACCCTGGTCCTCACAGCTGAGCCCCCCACGATGAGGGGGCTAGCCTAATATTTTCTCCACTCCCGGGAGAAAGCTAGTCCCAGCTGGTCTTCTCTTTTCCCAACTGGGAAGCTAGACCTGTGCCCTTAATAAACAGGCCCTGTTAACTCCCAGCCCTCTGGTCCATTTGTCTGCTGCATCTCTCAAACCCAGACCTTACAGTATCCTTCACATGGTGACAGAAAGCCTGAGCAATTCTGGAATACATTGACAAAGACACCACTATAAGCCTTTTTAATCTTCCTGCAATTCACAATCCCTAGAGAGGCCATTTCCTGGGAAAGAGCTTACTGAGATTTCTTTGAAAAGGTGTCAGTGTTCAATGATACTTTCATGTTAACAATAGGAGTGAGTATAGATCTTTGAGCCTGGTCCATTTGATGCTTAGCTTCAGAGAAAGCAGTGAAATAGACACGGACTTGCTAAACACCATGTGGGATTGATTGGTTGATTTTCACTTGAGTAGGACTGGGAAGTCAGTTGTAGAAACTGAAGAAAAGAGAGGAAGAAGTGGAAAAGCACAACAGGAGGTCAGGTTGCAGAACAACTGAAGTTCTCAGAGACAGTGCGAACCCAAGGATCACTGCTGTGACGCAACTCATCCACAATAAGATAGTTACTAAGAACTTTGGACCAAGGAAGGGCCCAAGATAAGATAGGAAGAAATAAGAAAAGAAGGAAGGTAGAAAGGAATCTGCCTTCCCCTTGCCTTCTTTTTGACCAGACCATTGAAATCTTTGTTTGCCAAAGCACTACACTCTGGTGATCCTTTGTCTTGTGATCTTTTGTAACCATGTGTTTGGATGTAACCATTGGCTTAATTACCAGGCATACACTATCTGCTTGTTTAAACTCTTGCATATGAGTAGACTATAAATTTTCCTAAGAACTGCAATTAGGGGCTGGTACTGTTATGGAGTGTTCCTAGTGTCAGCCTGCTTACTTGAATGAATTCTCTCTCCTTCACCTGAAGGAGTTCTTGGTCTCTTGACTTTCAGAAGTTCCTGTAACACTATTGAAGGGAGACCTCTGTCAGCCCCCTAAACATAAACCAATTCTTGCTCTGCACTCAGTCTCTCTGGGAGCCCTAACCATAAATTTTGGCAAACAGGCCCCGCTATCAGAGAACGAACGCAGTTCTTAAATCCTCTCCCAAAAGCCTTCCCAAGAGACCCTTATCTAATGGGAAGAATGCAGGCCTTGAGTCCTCTACCCAACTCCCAAGACTGTTTACCTACAGAAAAGTACTTAAGCGCTCCAGCTGCTTGGCCCCTGTGGCTACTGCAGACTCCACTGGTCAATTGTCACCCTGCTCCCCTTTTGACTAATAAAGGTCAGTATGAATTATAGGAGATTGGTTGCTTTTCTTTTCTACCTGTGACTCTTGGAACTCCTAACCCAAACATTTACCCAGGAAAGTGCTCTCTAGTTAAAACTGCTAATTTCAAAACCTGGGAGATGGCTCTTAACTTACTGAGAGAGACAGAGATAAAACTCCTAATTCCTAACAACTACAAGCACTTGAAGGGTGACAATTTTTTCAACTGTTCACTCTGACATGGTTCTTAAAACTCCAGAAAAATTTTCACTGATTTTGATGACGAGGTTCTTTTCAAAATGATTTTTAAGATGTATTCACAGAAATACTCAGCTGAGTCAAGACAACTGCTTTTGTGCTACCCAGTGAAACTTCTGCTGTACCACGGTGTCAGATCTACTGTTGGCAAGTTCCATCACTGACTCTAGATCTTATGGCCCAGCAATGGTAGATATACTTCTGCTGGTTGCAGCGAAGCAGCGATTGGATCATACAATACCCTGGAAACTTGCTTTCTATCATTTCACTGGTTCTTTGTCTTTGATTATTTTACACTTGGTTCATTGAATCCAACATTGTATTATTTTGTTACTATTCCAAATGGCTTCAGCTGTAAACTGAGTTCTTTTCTGTAGTATATTAGTCTGTAATTATACCAGCTCTTAGATTTTTATGCCACGGTTCTCAGAACATTCTTCAAAAATGTGAACGAGAGCCAGTGAGATGGCTCAGAGGGTAAAGGAGCTTGTTGCCTATGGGAAAAGGAGAGATATGAATTCTCAAAAGTTGTCATCGCTTGCTGGGTGCAGTGCAGAATGCATTTAAACTAAACATTCAGGGAAACAAAGGCAGGTGGATCTCTGTGAGATCAAGGCCAGACTGATCTACATAGTGAATTCCAGGCCAGCTGGGGCCACAGGGAGACTTTGTCTCAAAAAAACCAAAACCCAAATAAAATAAACCCAGCTGTCCTCTGACTTGCATGTGCCCACCACGGCTCACAAATGCACACTCAAACACACACACACACACAGACAAAAATGTGAATGAACGACATGGCAAGTGAATGATAAAAAGATATTTAAGAAAAATCAGTGTTCTATTAATGATTATTGAGAAGAAACAGAGGTTTGGTGGAAGTTGGATGGGGGGTAAGGGAGGAGATAGGAGGATATGACCAAAATTCGTTAAGTATAGTGAAAGAATAAATAAAAACAGAAACAGAGAAACAAAACCTCTTTATGAAGTCCCACTTAGGGGTTATTAATCAAATGACTTGTGTGAAAATTTTTTCCTTAAGTTCTTTTAACTTAAATCTCTTCCACATGTTATGTAAAGTCCCATTAAAAAAAGAGAAGAACAGAAAGCCAGCACAGCTGCCAAAGGTGAAAGAAGATCCCTTTGTAGATCTCCTGATGATAGAAGTCTGGGGCCCTCTACAAACTCTCACCCAGCCACATGTGCTGTCCACTTTCCCAAGTTGGCAGCTCCGGTTTGGAGGAGGAATCAGGAAAGGTAAAGGTGATCTAAGGCAGCTGAGACTCCAAGGTACAGGAGCTCTAATTGGCACAAAAGAGCGGATGCTGCTTCGTGGGTGGGAATTTTGACCAGAGCAGTCAGCAGAACCCAATCTTCATGTTGAGAAAGAGCAAGAGGAAGAGGGACTTGAGAGGGCGGACCAGACCTGCACCGACAGACCAGACCCTGCACCGGCAACTGCAGTGTTATCTGGACTGACTGAAGGAACACCTCATGCAGATACTCCGAGTGGGAGACTAAGACTGTACAGATGTTCCCCAAAGCCAAGTGTTTAATTGTATATGGAACACTGGAAGTTATAAAGGAGAAAGTTTATCGTCCTTGTGTGGGTGGCATAGGAGAAAGCTGGCTTCACTGAATGCTGGAAGCAGTCGCTCAACCATCTACCTCAAATACTGAAGCATTTCACTGCCATAAAATCGCTTTAAATAATGTATGTGGTTTTGGTGTATATTTAACTAGGCAATTTATTTTGCTCTTTCAAATCACAAGGTTTGATGTGGCAGTGACATCTCCATGCCGCTCAGCAAATCAGTCCAGCAAGTCTAGAATGAAGAATCCACTTTTCAAAGTAAATCTGAGTTCTTTTTCTGCATAACCAGACTTGTCCAGGCTTGTCCATTGTGATGTAACTTCAAGAGACAAAACCACAGAGAGATTCAGGATGCCCATAAGGGGGTTTGCAAGGCACAGACACTGCTAATGGCAGCTCACAGACACTCGTTAGTCACAGGCTCGAGATCTGTAAAGACGTGTGTCTCTTGGCAGTGTGGATAATACGAGGCAAACCAAACTAACAGTAAGTATCACTTGTGAAAGGGAAGTAACTGTTCTAAGGAATAGCTGCTTCCTCTTGTAGCCTCAGGCAGGACGAACGCCTCTTCCTCTCGCTAAACAGCAAATATCTCCCACGTTCTTAAACCCATTCTGCTTCTGTAAGCTACATTTATCGCAAAGAAATCTCACCCTTGCAGTCTCTGCCTCATGACCGCCCGCTGTGCCAGGTTGCCCAAGCTTGCAGTAATGTATATGCTGAAATGTAAACCCACCCCCCAATGGGTATAAAAACTGTAATGAAGTTGAGCTTGGGGTTCAAGTTTTTAGGAGGAAACTCACCTCAAGAATGCTGGCATCAATTAACGTTTCCTGATTTCTCCATTCGAGTGTCTAGTGCGTTTTCTCTGTGCATCGCAGGTCTGGCGCTCCAGTTTCCCCTAACAGATGGTGCATTGATTGGCCCCGAAACCCTTAAAGCACCACAGTTAAGGTCCTTTGTTCTTTGAACCACTGCTGCCAAAACACTTGACTGAGACCCGGTATGTGGCTAGTGGAAATTTGGAAGGCATGTCATTCGACTGCACAGTATCCAAACTCCACCGGCCACAGCTGGCGTCATCAGCCTGCAACTTGCCCGGAATCCCGAGACACAAAGATGCCACGGGGTGTTCGGTAGTCAGGCCCTCTATTCTAGGTGGAAGAAGTGATTCCTAACTGCCTCAGTTAGAGAAACCTCATGGGGAGGTTCTGTTTGGAGTCTATTGGAAGGGAGTGTTATGTGGCAGTGACAGCTGCTGAGTCTGACTGGGCCCCAAACCTGCGGTTCTGTGATTACCACATAAGGCTGTGTGTGACTCTGGGGGACCCAGTCCCTTCCTGTGGTCAGGTCCAGATTCCGACGAGCATTCTACAAATGGCCAAAGACACTTGTTATTCACAAACGAGATTTGTAAACATGTGTATCTCTTGGCAGTAAGGGTAGTTGCTTAGAATCACAAAGCGTACTTGTGTATTCAGCATAAGAATTTCAAAACTCAGCTCTTCTGCAGCTGCACACGTCTTAGTGTGTTAGTGTAAGCTCCTGCCTCAGTGTAAGTGTGGAGGTCAGAGGACACTGGAGTGTCAGTACTTGCCTTCCACCTTGTTTGAAGTGGGGCCTTTTGGATGTTTGGATGTTGCTTTGTACCCTAGGCTCACTGTCCCGTGGCCTCCAGCCATTCTCCTGGCTTCACCTCTCTTCTCCCTTTGTGGACACCAGAATTAAAGATGGCTGCTTCTGCACTGGGTGTTCTACAGGTTCTGTGAATGTGAACTCAGGTTACCATGCTTACACAGTTAATGCTGAGCCAACCCCTAGCTCTTTTTACTGACTATCTCGAAAATTAAAAATTAAGCCGCCTACTAAGTTTTAGGGAAATGAATTATAAAATACCAGGACAAACTAGCTTCAAAATTCTCCCCAGTGTGCAGTATGCTGATCAAATTTAACTAAATGTATGTGTTGTGTTAGTGGTTCATGTTTCTAAATAATATTTATATTTTTATTTTCCATAGTTTAAATTTTCTATAAAAAGGAAGATTTTTTTTTTAATTTAACTATATAACCTTAATTTTATGAGATCAACAATCAGACGAAATTAGCTTCAGAGGTCACTCAGAAGACATGTTTTATTTAGTTAGTTTTTAAAAGCAGTCAGAAGTCATATATTGTCATTCCAAAAAATCTTGCAATCCTGGGGAGCTAGGTATGAATTTAAGGGTACTTTTTAAAAAAAGGTATATTTATGTAGAGCAGAGGACACTGTTTAAACTTTCGAAGTGATCAACAGTGTTCCCTATGCCAACATGGAAGAATCTAGAGTCCTAGGAAGGACAGCAAGGATGATTTCTGTGTGAAAATCAGATTCCAAGTGTGTAGACACTTGGTCCCCAGTTTGAGTTACTGTTTGGAGAGGATCATGGAACCTTTAAGAAGTATGACCATGCTGGAGGAAGCATGTCACTAGGGGTGGGCTTTGAGAGTTCTCAAGCATTTTTGGATTTCCAGTCTCTGATTCCTGGTCCTGCTCAAAGATATGATCACTTGGCTTTCTGCTCTGACCCCCCATGTGGCCCTGCAGACGCCTGATACAGACTCTAATCTCTCTGAAATTCTAAGCCAAATGACCTCTTCCTTCTATAAGTTCCCTAGGTCACAGTGTTTTATCACAGCAACAGAAGAGTAACTGATACAGCTGCTTATTTCACAAACATGAGTTCAACCTCCAAAACCCACATAAAAAGCTGGATATGAACCAGGTATGGTGATGCATGCCTTTATTCCCAGCACTCAGAGGCAGATGCAGGAGGATCTCTGTGAGACAGAGTTCAGCCTAGTCTCCATAGCAAGTTCCAGAGCAGCTGGCTCTACAGGGAGACCTTGTCTCCAAAAACAAAAATGAAAACAAACAAATAAATAAAAACAACTGTGTATGGTAGTGCATGCGTATAAGCTCAGTGCTAGAAAATCGAAGAGAGGCAGGTTCCTGGGGCTTGCTGGACAGCCAGTCTAGCCTACTAGTGAGAGACCTTGTCTTTAAAAAGGCTGATGTGCCTGAAGAACAACACCCAAAGTTGACCTCTAGCTTACACACACTTACACACACACACATACATATACACACAAATATATATATATACATATATATATATATGTATATATATATACATGCAAATGCATGCACACAATTAAAAACTTGTGTCTATGCTTTGGATACTGTTTGAGTACGTTCCTCAAAGGCTCAGGTATTGAGGACTTAGTCCCTAATGCTGCAATGTTAAGTAGGTAGGACCTTGAAGAAGTGGTTGGCTACTAGAAGGTCATTAGTTCTCCCAAGATTTTTATTAAAGAGAAAGACTGACCCTTTTCTTGTTCTCTAGCTTCCGCCTTCATTGTGTGATTTCTTCTTGCTCATGAGAACAACATGGTGTTAAATGCCATGACATAACACTGTCAAATACACTTTCTCCAGAGCCAACACCATGCGGTTTAGATTTTTTGGCTTCAAAATTATGAGTCTAACAGAACTTTTCCTTTATAAGTCTCTTGTTCTCAAGTATTTTGTTATAGCAATGGAAAATTAATTTCAATATATTTATGTTACTCTAGCAACTGGGTCAGAACTGGTTAACATATGTGCTGTTACTGTTTTTTGTAGAGAGCTGCGGATTGCCACGTCTTAAAGATGGCGCCTGCTTCCGCCTTCCACCATCCCGAAGGTGAGTGCTCTCTGGAGCAAACAGCTCCATAATTGGCTGTGGCTGAGATCTGGCCCTGCTTCCGCCTGTGTGCGCCTATCTGCTTTCACCACGTGGTAGTTTGGGGTTGGCTGGCAGGAGGGGATTTAACTCTCTGGCAGGCTTTCCCCAGGGGGAGAAGTAAGTCAGGAGGAGAAGTAAGTTAGGAAGAGAAGTTAGAAAGTAAAAAGGCCAAAAGGTTGTTCAAGGTTCCTGAATAAACTGCTTTAAGAAGAGTCCGGGGTTGCATCTTCCTTGCTGGAAGAGGTGGGCGCGACAGTTTTTTTCTCATGATTTGTTTTTCATTGATTGCTTGTTATGGATCATTGAAGGAATGTGGATAAATGATAAATGAATAGATACACAGATAAATATTTAGAAAGATAATGGCTGAGTACTTGAGTTCAATCCCCAGCCAAAATGAACTTCTTTTAGACAGTATATACCCACATTTATTTGAGGTAACCAATCACTTATCTGACTGTGGCATATCAGTTTCTTTCTAGAGTTGAGTCTGTATTAAGCCAGTCTCTCCCAAACCAGAAGCTCCACCAGACTCAGACATCCTCAATCAGAAAAGAACCACTGGAAGTTTCTAGAAATTGTCCCAACAGAAAATGTGAAATGGCATTATATTCTTCTATTGGACCCAGTTAAATCCTTTGATGTTTCAGTGTAGTGACACTCCAGATGACACTTTCTACTTTAACTTCCTCTTTTGCTCAGACTCAGCTCCTAACTATTCGTCGACAGCATTTCTAGCACTTGTTGCTCCTGTTCAGGTTGTGGGGTTGCACTTCTTATGATCATAGGGGGGCCCCTTTTGTCTTACTGGTCTGTCCCTTGTACATATCACAGGATGTGGGAGAAACCCATGTTCCCCATGTGGGGTCAATTTTTGAACATATCTTTTTTGTTCTTGTTTTTTTTTTAATTGAATCTTTGTGTATTTCATACAGAATATCAATCAATCTTAATCATCTTTAGACCCTCTTCCTCACTGGCACCACAGTAGCCCCCAATTGAAATCCATACAATATGTCATCTGTGTTAAGGCCTACTATGTCATTAGTGTACCCAGACATTCCTCAGTGCAAGTTCATCCACTGAGGTCCAGTCAGCCTATCTAGAGTCCCTCGATTTAGGAAGATCAGCTCTTACTAATCCAGCAGTGATCAGTTGCCAATCTTCATCTAAGATTGGGGTCTGTAATCCATTGCCTCAGTTCTATGCTGAGTTTTTGTCTGCTTAGGTTTGTATGGGTCCCACACATGCTGTCACCATTGCTGTAGGTTTGCATGAGCAGGGCTCCGAGAGCTTGGAGGAGAGGACCATACTTCCATATGGTCATGCACCTTCTTCCTGGATCTTTCAATCTTTTCATCCCTTTTTCCACAGTGATCTCTGAGCCCCAAGTGGGCGAAATTTAATGTAGGAATCATGTCCAAGGACTAGCATTCTGCAGACTCTTAATCTCTATGCTTGGTCATTTTGTACTTTTTGTCTTCCTGACCCTCTGTTACATGAGGGAGTTTCATTAATGAGAACTGAGAGATTCATTCTTTGCCCCTTGTTCTATGTTCAACGGGTCTTATGTATAGAGGCTGCATTGTTCATGTGTCACTTAGACTTGGACAATTCACAGACAATGTCTGTATGTGACCAGTTGTGGTACTCTAATTGTCTCTGGTACAAAAGAAGCTTCTTTGATGGATGGTGACTGAGATATTTGTCTGTAATTATAAGGATGCCTATTTTGCACATAGTAAGAAATCACATTAGTCTAGCAATGTGACAATCTTGGGGTTTTCGCTAAGATCTATGACCTCCCCAGCCATGTGTATTTGACTATGTTTACAGTACCACACATGAGATTCCTCCCACTGAGTGGGCTTTTAGTCCACTTAGGCAGCTGTTAATTGCTCCCAAGATAAAAGTGCCACTACTGCACTAATGTCATATGCTGTCTTGTCATTGATGTGGTCATGTGGTCTTGAAGCTAGTGTTGGACCATCAATTGATGTTCTCCCTTAGCAGCTTGCATAGTGCTCTAAAAAGTTATGAGAGTTAGCTTTCAGGGAAAGTGGTTTCCAGGTAAGCTTCAGCTCCATAGCTCCAAATCCTGTGTCTGAAGTATGTCCTTTCTTCAGCAATAGGGACTTACCTTCAAGACAATCAAGGACTGTGGCAATAGTCTGTGTAATTTTCAGAGTCTTTTGTACTACCTTGGCCAACAACTAAAAGGAAGGGGTTTTGTTTCTGTCTGGCACTGTTTGTTGTTATATAGCCTTCAGGTATACACATAGACTCCTGTAGAGATATTGGATGTGTAATCTTTCATTAGGTTGTTGGAATAATATGATTCCCTCCCATTTTTCCTCTCTTTCTCTCTCTCTCTCTCTGTCCCTCTCCCGGAAGTCTACCTCTTCCATGTCTTCCACATTTGAAGTGTCCCATTTCTCCTTTGATAATACCAGTCTCCTATGGTCCCATCTCTATTGAGTTCCTTCTTTCCCTTTATCCCCAAAGTTCCTTCTATAGTCCTCCCTCCCCCTCCCATTTAAACACCCCATTTTATCCATTTCTCCCTTAGTAACACCTGTCTCCTACTGTTCTCTCTCAGGTTTCTTCTTTCCCGTTACTTCCCTGGTTCCTTTCTGTTATCCTGGTTATTACAGTTACAACAGGGTATGTATGTACTCACATATAAGGATTTGGTGTTAGGATCCACATATGAGGGAGAACATACATTGTTTGATTTTTTTGAGTCTGTGTTACTTCACTTAGAATAACAGTTTCTAGTTCCAACCATTTACCTGCAAATGTCATGATTCCATCTTTCTTTATTGCTTCATAGAACTCCACTGTGTAAATGCACCACATTTTCATTATCCACTCGTCTGTTGAGGGACACTTAAGTTGCTTCCATCCCTTAGCTATTGTGAAAAGAGCAGCAACAAACATGTAACAAGTAACAAACCAAAAAGTACAAGTATCTCTACAACTGGATGAGTCCTCTGGGTGTATTACAAGGAGTGGTATAACTGGGTCAAATGGTAGGATCATTTTTGTTTTTTAAGGGTTCTCCACACCATGTTCCATAGGGGTGGCATGAGCACAATCCCACCAGCAGTGAGCGAGCGTTCCCTTTCCCTTACATCCTCTCCAGCATTTGGTGTCTTTTATTCTCTTGATCTTAGGCAGTCTGATTGGGGTAAGATGAAATCTTAAAGTGGTTTTCATTTGTATTTCCTTAATTACTAAAGATATTGAACACTTTTTAAGATGTCTATCAGCCATCTATATTTCTTCTTTTGAGAACTATTTGCTCAAATCCTTAGTTCTTTAACTTCCTTCTCTTGTCTTATTACTCTAGAAAGAGCTTCAAGCACTATATTAAAAAGGGGTAACGACAGTGGACATACTTGTCTGTTTCCTAATTTTAATGGAATGCTTTCAAATTTTCCCCATTTAGTGTGATGTTGGCTGTCACATTTTTGTATATAACTTTAATTATGCTCAAATATGTTCCCTCTAGTCGAATTCCCTCTAGAACTTTTAACATAATTGCATGCTGTTTAAGGCCTTTTCTGCATCTATTGAGATGACCATGTGATTTTTGTCTTTGAGTTCATTTATATATTTTATGGCATTTATTGACTTGTGTATATTGAATCATCCTTGCGTTTCTGGAATAAAGCTAACTTGACCATGGTGGTTGATCTTTATGATATGGGTCTCTATGCAGTTGTTGCAAATGTTTGCATCGATGTTCATTAAGGATATGGATCTCTACATTTCTTTTTTCTTTTTATCTTTACCTGGTTTTGGTGTAAGAGTCATGCTGGCTTAATAGAAGGAATTTGGAAGTTCTCCCTCTTTTTCTATCTTTTTGAATAATTTAAGTAGTATTAGATATGGATCTTGTTGGATATCTGGTAGAATTCTGCTGTGAATCTATCTGGGCCTGGGCTTCTTTTGGTCAAGGGCTTTTATATTAATGTTTCAATTTACTTATATGTTATGGGTCTGTTTAAACTATTGATCTCTTCCTAGTTGAGCTTTGGTGATTCCCAAGATTTTAGATATGCATCCATTTCTTTTAGGTTTTCAAATTTAATAGCATATAGACTTTAAAAATATTCCTTTATAAAATTCTGGATCTTTTTTGTTGTCTGTTGTGATGTGTCCCCTTTCATCTCTGATTTTGTTCATTTGGAGTTACTTTTTCTTTCTTTTGGTTAAGTGGAGTAAGCACCTCTATATCTTGTTTATCTTTTTAAAAACCCAGCTCTTGGATTCATTGATTCTTTGTTTTCTTTGTTCCTATTTCATTGATTTCTGCTTTGACTGTTATTATTTCTTCTTTTCTACTGGATTTGAATTTCATTTATTGTGACCTTTCAAGATTCTTGAGTTGCAATGTTAAGTCATTTATCTGTGCTCTTTCTGAATTTTTTAATGTACACACTTAGAGCTATGAACTTCCCTTTTAGGACTGCTTTTAAAATGTTCCGGAGGTGTTGTTGTGTTGTATCCTTTTCATTTAATTCCAGGAGTACTTTTATTTCTCTTTTAATTTCTTATCTGATCCAGTCATCATTCAGGAGTGTATTGTTTAATCTCCGTGGGTTCATGTAGTTGATGGGGTTTATTCTGGTGTTGATTTTACCCTTTATTGCACTGTGGTCTGATAGAATGCATAAAATTATTTCAGTGTTTTTGTATTTTTTGAAGTGTTTTTTTGTGCTCCAGTATGTGGTCTATTTTGGAGAAAGTTCCATGGGGTACTGAATAGAAAGTATATTCTTTGGTGCTTGGGTGGAATATTCAGCAGATGTCTGTTAGGTCCATTTCATATATGGTACTGTTTAATTCAGATGTCTCTCTGTTTATTCTCTGTCTGGTTGACCTGACTAATAAAGATCGTGGAGTATCAAAGTCTCTTATTATCAGTGAGTTGCGATTAATCTGTATCTTAAAGCCCTGTAGTACTGTTTTTATAAAGCATATTGCATATACGTCCATGATTGTTACACATTTTTGGTCAATTGTTCCTTTGATCAAGATGAAGTGACTTTCTTTATCTCTTCTGATTAGTTTTAGCTTGAAGATTATGTTGTTTGATATTAGAATCACAATTCCTGCTTGTTTTTTGGTGCCATTTGCTTAGAATACCATTTTACATCCTTTCACCTGAAGGTAGTGTTTTACCTTGAAAGTGAGATGGGTTTCTTGTAGATAACAAAAAGATGAATTTTGTTTCTTGATACACTCAACTTGCCTGTGTCTGTTAACTGGGAAGTTCAGTTCATTGATATTTAAAGCTATTATTGAAAGAGATGTTCTGGTTCCCATCATTTTAATTTCTGTTCGTATCTTTGGTCTGACTTTGTGGTCCCCTGGCTACACCCTCATTTAGTTTCTTTCTGTTGCCCCTTGGGTAGAGTTGTTCTTTTCTCTGTATTGCTTCATGACTTCTCTGAAGGGCTTGATTTGTGGATATGAATTCTTTCAGTCTATTCATGTCATAGAAAATTTTTCTTTGTCCTTCAACCATAATATATATTTTTGCTGGGTAAAATGTTCTTTGATGGCATATATGGTCATTTAGAACTGGGAATACTTTGGTCCAGACTCTTTTCGCTTTCATAGTTTGCACTGAAAATTCAGCTGTAATTCTGGTGGATTTTCCTTATATGTAACTTGTTTTTCTTTTACAGCTTTCAGTATTCTCTCTTTGTTCTGTACTTTCAGTGTTTTTACGATATGCCATGGGGAGTTTCTTCTCTGGTCTCGCGTGTATTTGGTGTTTATGTGCTTCTATAAAGGCATGTCTTTTCTTAATTTTGGTTAATTTTCTTCTACAATCCTGCTGAATATCTGGTCAATACTATTATACTTATATCTTTCTCCTTTCTCCATGCCTATGATGTGTAAATTTGGTCTTTTCATGGTGTCCCACATTTCCTGCCTATTTCATTCCTATGTTTAAAAAAAATCATAATCTTTGCTTGAGTGTTCAAATTCTTCAACTTTATTGTTCAGTTTTGATGATTTGTTTGTGTATTCTCAAAATTTGTTGAATTCTTTGATCATGTTCATGACTGTTCTTTTTAACTCTGTGTCCTGGGTTATCTCTATGGAGTTCTTGTTATAGAATTCTTCTATAGGTCTGGTGATGTTTGGTGGGGACATATTATTTGGGTTTTTCATTTTATTAATTTTTGTTGTGATCTTGGCATGTGGGTTTCTTTTGTTGTTTGTGATTCTTATGTGAGGCTCAAGCCTTCTTTTGTTGAACTGAAGTCTGATTCTGTTTGTATACTTGATGTGACTTGACTGTTTTAAAATTGGCTGTGAAAAACTGGTTTGTAAAGGCTTCAGGTTCTGTCTTCTGATTTTATAATGGAGGAACCAGATGGGTCTAGTCTAGCTGCTCAGCAGTTCCCTCAGTGGTAAAAGTCAGGGGACATCAGAAGCTCTTAGGCTCTGTCCTAAGGTCTGGGCCATCTAGCCAGCAGGCACATCACAATTTAGGAAGGTTTCTAGGAAGAGGCTGGATTCTGACATTGTCAGGCAGTCTGCAAAGGTCTGGGCTCATGCTAAAGTATTCTCCAGGAGGTGGTGGGTCTACAGATATTACCAATGTAGGGGATGGGCACAGTGGGGTTTGGAATGTTCACGACCAGGTAGAGCCAAGAGGGTAATCCAGAGATCTGGGCTGCTAAGAGCAAAGGTGGACTTATGCTTGAGGCTGGAAGGAGAACAGGATGCCTTCTAAATATTTCTAATCACAAGCTATACTCTGAAACAAGAAGGAATCATGTATTAAATATTATTTAATGAAATAAAATATCTGAGACTGTGAGATGGAGGGACATCTGAAAATCAGCTTACGGAATGGTTTGTGTTGAAGTCTGCTGTTTGGTCTAATTTTACTGTCATTTCTTCACTTCCTGCTCCATCCTTTTTGTCTACTTTCACATGTTTTTTTTTATTCTGTTTAATCTTCTTCATCAGATTTCTAGATACTACCATTTTGTAAAGATAATTTGTTGTTGTTGTTTTGGGTGACAGGGGCAGGGTCTTCCTGTAGCCCCAGCTGGCCTGGAACTCACTATTTAGACCAGGCTGGCCTTGAAGTCACAGAGGTCTGCCTGCCTCTGCCTCCCAGCACTGGCATTAAAGGCGTGTGCCATCTCACCTGGCCTGGGAAAACATTTATTTCGAGAGAGAGTCTCGCTGTGTTGCCTAGGCTGCTCCAACCTCTCAGTCCTGCATAGGCAGGATTGTAAATGTATGCTATGCTGATTATTCTTTTTAAAGTTTCTTTCTCTCCATTCTCTCATTTCTCTTGGGAACTCTTATTTCACACAATCAGGCCATTACAAATTTTCCATAGTCTACTAATAGCATATTTCTGATCTTTTTTCAAAAGTCTAATCTGACATTAATTCCATCATGAAGTTTTCATCTCTATATTTTTTAGGTTTTATTTTTAATTATGTGTATGTTTGTGCACATTACAAGCAAATGCTTGTGGACACCAGAACAGGCTGTCAGATCCCCTGGAGCTAGTATTACAGGTGGTTGTGAGCCACCTGATATGGGTGCTGGGAAGCAAACTCAAGTCCTCTGCAGCAGCAGTATAAGCTCTTAACTATTGAACCATCTGTCCAGCCTCTGAGGTTTGCATCTCTAAATGTTTGATTTGAACCTTTAAAAACATGTCATTGTGGGGCTGGAGAGATGGCTCAGCAGTAAGAGCATTGGTTTCTTTTGCCCAGGACCCAGGTTCAAGTCCCAGTGTCCACATAGTGGCTAACAACTATCAGTAACTTCAGTTCCAGGGGATCAGATGCCCTCTTCTGACCTCTGTGGGCATTGCATGACATGGATGTATTTACATACATGCAGGCAATACACTCATGCAGGCAATACAGTCATACACATAAAATAAAAATAATAAATAAAAAAATGTTTAATGTTATCTAGCTTGTGTTTCGGTTCTTTGAACATGTTTGTTATAGTAGCTATTTTAACCCTAAACTAGTAATCCTAACATTTATGTATGTTCTGAATAATTTTAATTGTTTTTTCTCCATTATAGGTCATGTTTTTCTTCCTCTGTGTATAACTTTGTTTTGGGATACCGGTCAGATGTTTGTGAATGGTTTGGTCTTTTTTTTGGCGGGGGGAGAGGGAGGTCAAAGTTAAGTGGGGACCATTGCACTGTGTAAACTAGCCTACAGCTTGCTACTACTGAGCTGAGACTCTTAGGAATGCTTCTCCACATTCTCTACTAATTTTGAGGATTATAGTGTATTTGGTGGCAGGGAACCCTGATCCTTTTCCTTAGTGACCACGGTTTTATAATCATGTGAACATGTTCCTTTAAATCTAGGTATTCTTAATCAGAGTTATATGACCACCAAGGTGAAAGGTCGTAAGTTTGGGGGATGAGGATGGACTGTCATTTTGGAGAAGTCTATTAGAAGAGTTATTAACAGCGTGGGCATCTAGGCAGACAGCAGCATAGCTCCAAGGAGCATTCTAGCCCCGATGCCATAGATAGATAGATAATACGAGGAGAGTTATATGACAAGAGTTAAGATAATATGACGAGAATTATGAGGCGGAGTGGGAGGCCTCTCTTAGAAGCTGCAGAGAAGGGGAAGCATGAGCCTACAGGTAGGTTGTCCCTGATTCTTGGATAGCAGAGGTGGGCGAGGGAATTCTGGGAAGGGATTCGCGACTCTCAGGATGAGTCTATGCTAGTAGTCCTCCAGTGTCCTGGCAACCTGGAATCTGAACTTCCTTGGGGAAGTGGGAGGGGCCTGTCCTTCTCCTGGAATCGGACATCATGCTCTAGGAAGGGGGGTTGGCATTTCCTTTAGAGAAGAAAGAGGATGCTGCAGGAGAGCCTGGCCTGAGAGGAAATCTGCTCTAATTTCTAACAAAAGGCCTGCAAAACTTAGTTACTAAGGGACTGGGAAAAAAGTATTCTTTATGAATGAAGCACAGGTATGCATACAATACTCAAGAGATGAACAAAGTGTCTGTGATATTAAAGTTACATGGAGGGGTCACTATGAAAGAGAATGTCTACAGAAAACTATAAAGGAATCATCAAAGCTTTTTAAAGGCCTAGACCAACTATTCTGATACTTCTGAGTGACTTTCCCTTTGACTTGGATCCTTTCCCCACGAACTTGGCTACACACAGGTGACCCTCTCAGACTTTCAAAAGTTTTCTTTCCTTAAGAAGTTTTATTTTATTTTAAATTATGTACATCTATGTTAGGGTTTGTGCATATGAGTGCAGGGCTGTGCAATAGGAAGCAAGTCACCGGAGGAGGGTTTTGAGAGTTTTTAAGCCTTATTGGATTTCCAGTGATCTGTTTCCTGTGTATGAAGATGTGAGTGCTCCATTTTTCTGCCATGATGGATTCTAATCCCTCCTGAATGTAAGCTCAAATAAACTCTTCCTTCTGTAAATTGTTTTGGTCAGTATTTTTATCCCAGCAACAGAAAAGTAACTAATACCAGCCCTAAACATCCTTCTCAAATGAAGACCATAAATAATTTTCTTTTTCAATTCAAGAACAAAATTTAGGGGAAACTACTTGCAACTAGTTCTCTCTCTCTCTCTCTATCCAACCTATAATCTATCTATCAATCATCTATCCAATCTATTATCTGTCTATCTATCACCTATCCTATCTATCTGTCTAATCTTCCATCTATGATGTTTAGTATTATGCTTACAACAAGAGCAAAAGTACCAAAGACAGGTTTTAGTCAGCTGATTGCTAAGCATTTATTTTCTGAAGAAAGTTTAAATATATAGATCAGATATGTTCTTATTCTAGCAATGAGTAAAGATTTATCATTTTTTGAGTTTGTGTTTAATAATTTAAAAAGAAAGATTTACAAGTTGGTAAATATCAGATCATAAAAAGGTAAACAGATCTTAATCTTAAAATATACAAGGAACAGTTAATGCACAAATCAGTACAGAAAGCATGTATCTGCACATTTCTGGTGTAAATTAGGAAAAACCACTTCATAAGTTTTTTACACAATTTTTCTCAAAATAATTTCATTGTATTCCAAAAAAGAATTTATTTTATGCAACTTCCCTTAAAATAGTTTTCCTACTTTATTGTAAAAATGAATTTATTTTCAAATAAAAAGATAAAGTCCTAAAGTCAGCTCAGAAGAGCAATGGTGGATGATTTATTAGTGCAATTTCATGCTTTTGTTTTACTGTCTGGCAAGAAGTACAAAGGACTGTGGTGTTTTGTCCTCTGCAGCCCTATGAAATTCCCACTGCTAAAACCTGTGGACTAAGAGAAGTGTATATAGCAGTTGTAGTAAGCACATGATGTCATGTCTACACTGGCTAAAAAAATGTACTATATTTTTGACAACTACCTCCCCATTCTAGCAGATCTTTTCAAGAAATTGTATCCCTCACAGATTACCATACATACGTATACAGATCTGTGCGTGTGTAGTAATGCATTAACACAGTAGAAATAGAAAACCATCATCCACGTAAAATATCCACAGAGCTGAGAAAACTGGGCTAACCTAAGACTTAAAATTTGTACTCATTCTTTCAAAAATAATACAAACAAGATAGAAATTCAGTTATGTAGTAGGACTGCTGAACAGATTAGATTAGGTTCATCTCCGACTTGCCTGGATATGGATGAACTCCACAACCTAATTAGTCCTTGGCAGGCAGAGAGTGTATCCTCATTGTTTGTAATATAATTGGCTTATGTAAGCCAAATGTTAGCTTCGTGCAATGAGCAAATCACATTGCCTCATTATTAGTTCTGCAACTGTCTCCATGAAATTAATTCCACCCTCTGCTCTCTCAGTGTGTGCATGAAGCCTAATGAGACATGTTCAGTTAATAGCTCATATTCAATTTGGAGCAGTCTATGAGCATTTGGTCCCGTGATCACAAGCCTGTGATTGGAGCTATAGGTTGAATGCAGATTGTGTTGGTGGTGACTTTCCTATAGCTGAATAGCCTTTGGTTTACATTCCAAAAGCAACTAGACAGAGAGGATAACATACAGTGTTTATGCCTAAAGCAATTTGAATCTGGGAAAAGGTGTGGGAGCTGATTTTCCTAATAAATTGAAGACGTTCTCTAGCTATATAGTATAGTCACAGGACTTCAAAGCTTATTGGCAAGACCTTTAGAAAAAGAGAAATATAGAACCATAAAGAAAAGCACAGATTCTTTCAAGATTTTGTTTGATTGACATAAATAAAAGATAAGTTTTGAAATAAGACGTGGTGTTTATAAATTTAGTTAAAAACACAGTCACAATTTACAAAGCCTGTAATTACAAATTACAAAGAAAACAGGCTGCCTCTCTTAATTGACATTCACTATGCATCTTGTTACCTATTGATTTCCTGTCCCATTACAAAATTCAATATTAAAATTACATTAACATTCAATACTGATTTCAACATTGAAATTTATCAAAATGATTAAAAATAGTCAACTAGAAAAAAGCAATACACCAAAAATATTTCTAGGCCTCTCATTGTATTGGCCAGCAGACAGGGAATGTGCTGTTGACTTTTTTTGACAGGACACTTGGCTGTGCAGTCCAGGACTACAAAATGCAGGCGAAATAAAGAAGCATTTTCTGTTTTACATGCACCAGCAGAGGAACAATAAAGGAATCGCCATGAGCTTCCAAATAACAAAAAACAGTTCAACTTGGCCTTTTACATCTGAACGAAAGTTCTGTTCCATTTTTGAAAGCAGGACCAGGATTCGATGGCCACTTAATTTGTCAACTAAGATTTGTGACTATTATACAAATTAAAGCTCTGTTTGCAAAAGAGCATTTCACCTGGGGAGAACTACTCCATGGTGACTAATGGCAACCCCGAATTTCCGGTGGGACAGGTCACTAAGGAGGAAGTTTCACTGAGGGAAGAAGGGGCCTCCTGGACACTTGAAGGCTGCAGAGGTCCTGGGACAGCTGGTGCTGGGCACCCTCTGTGATGGCAAGTACAGGACTGCTCAAGGGCAGGTCAGCCACAGCCCCCTTTGGAGATACACTGACTAGTGAGTTCACTTCAGACAACAGCCCTAGATTCATCACCCTTTGAGACTTTGGACTCATTTTTTTTGAGTAATTTTCTCTGTTGATGAATGCGAATGGCTATGGCAGACACGCAGAGCAAGATAAATATCACAACTGCTATCACACCTGGAGAGAGAGGAGGAAAACACCAAGTCAAAATAGTGAGCTCTGGTTCAAGGCTTTGCTGACATCACTGTTCTGTGAATTAGGTTAAAACAGCAGAGCCAGTGACCGAAGAACACATCCGAACTGTCAAAACTCAAATTGCTGTTCACAATTACTACTGCTTTGGGATATACGTGTTGGGATTCTTCTTTAAAACCATGGGATTGGATGTGAGCAAATGCTTTCAGATTTACATGCAGAAACATATACAAAAATAAAATTTAGAACGAAATATTTTAAAAAGAGAGAACAGAAAACTGTTGTTATGACGGTACAAGAAAGGCTATTACAGTGTCTCCTTCTCTCTCTTGGGGGCCACAGCAGACCCAAGACAGAGATTACAGCTGTGACTATTTAACAGCTATAAACCTCTGCAGGTACTCAGGAAATCTTGTTAATATTTAACTTAAAGCAACAAAATTTCAAAGACTTTTCCTTTATTATCGATTTCCTCTGCTCTTAGAAGGCTGGGTATTGACTCTGACGTTGTGCAAACACTGGTAGGGCCGGGAACCTATTTGGAAGGTGTTGAACATACTGAATTTACTTTTACATTGCAATGAAAAATCTTCTCCAAAGAAAATCAATATTTATTAAGGAATATATGAGTTACGATCCAGTGCATAATTACTACGGTTAGATGTGCATTGCAGGCTGTGTTTCTATAGAAAAGCATTTAGAAGTTTTTGTTGGTTCTAGGGGACGGCTCAGTGGGTAAGAGGGCTGCAGGGGCAAGAGGACCTGAGTTGAAATCCCGTTTCCACAGGAAAAAAGCCAGTTGTGACTGTGCTTGCCGGTAACCCCAGAACAATGGGGAGGCAGGGGTAGAGACAGGAGAACTGCTGGGGCTTACAGGCTGCCAGCCTAACTCCGTGTTTAATGAGAAAATTTGTCTCAAAGGAATGAGGCTGAGAGTGATAGAGCAGGATACCCCAAATCCTCTCTGCCCTCCACATGCATGCAGAGAACATGCACCCTCATGCATAAGTACACATGTAACACACACACACCACTAAGTTCACACAGCACTTCACATACCACACACACACACATACCACATTCATACACCACACACCATACACACAACATATACCACACTCATATATGCACATATTTTTGTTCATCAGATCATGTGTTTTTATTTTATTCCCAATTGATTTCCAAGAGGAAAATAAACGAGATAGTAATAGCCTGTTAATAACACCTAAGAAATTTAACAGTACTTTATAATGTCTGAATTGTTTTCTGTCATTTGGGGGAAGTGTTATGGGATCTGTAGACAGGACATTAAATGACATTGCAGGAACCACTGGTTAACTAGGAAGAATGAACATGGTTTTGAAGCAGTTCTTGATATACAGCAAGTAAAAGCTCTCTGTTTCCCTTACCAAGTGGATGTATTTAGATTGCTTTTAATTTTGCTTCCCTTCAATTAAAAATAACCAAGAGAAGCCAGGCATGGTGCCTTTAATCCCAGCACTCAGGAAGTAGAGGCTGGGGGAATCTCTGTGAGGCCAAGGCCAGTCTGGTCTAAATAGGGAGTTCAGGCCAGCTGGGGCTACAGGAAGACCATGTCTCAACACAATGTAACACAACACAACACAACACAACCATATCTAAGAAGGCTGGGGATGATGCTGAACTGTACTTTTTAAAACAGCACTTTAGGGGCAGAGAGATGACTCCGATGGTTAAGAACACTGATCTTGCAGAGGACCTGAGTTCTGTTCCTAGCACCCACATCAGGTAACTCCTGTTGCAGGAGATTCCACGCCCTCTTCTGGCCTCTGGGTCCAATTGCACTCATGTGCAGGCAGGCATGCACATTCACGCAATTGAAAAAAAAAAAACTTTAAAAGTGTTCTTTCAATGTTGTGTGTGTGTTTAGAGTGAAATAGTGTCAAGAGAAGCATCTCAACAATACAAATTGCCTTCAAGATACATCATAGCGCATGCCCTGAACACTGGCTGAGTTTTGGTTCCTGGTTTTGAACAGGATTACTGAAACCCTAAGAGCGATCCATTCCCTACCTTCAACATCCCATGCATCCTGGCGAACACAGCTACCTTCAAATAAACTTTGCCTTCTTTTGCACATGTGCTTTAAGAATCATCTTTCTATGAAATGCTTACCATTTCCATGGACCCTGAGCAAACAAAAACTCAGAAAATCAACACACTCTAAACACCTTTTTGACCCCACCATTGAGTGTTCTTTTTCTATTACTCTAAAAACTCGTTATCGAAGTGGAATCTCTCGCTGGTCTAGATCAGCCTAGCGCTTTACCTCCGATGAGCCCGGAGTCGCTCCTGTCGGCGTTAGGAAGGGGCTGTCCTTCTCCTGCGGATCCAGAACGACCTACAGTGGAAGGGGAGAGAGGCAGAGAGGAGCGACGGGGCCTTGTGCACAGAGCCCGAGGAGCAGGCTGCGGGCCTGCGGGGTGACGCGGGGGACCGCGGGCCACGCACCTGCGCCCCCAGCCAGCCGCGGGGCCAGTTCCCGCGCCGCCGAGCCCGGGCCCTCTGCGCAGCGCGGCGCGGCGGCCACGCGGCCGTGGACAGTGACCCCGGCGCGGCCGGGGCGCAGCACAGCCTTCAGCGGCGCCGCGAAGCCGAAGCGCACCGCGGAGAGGCAGCCGGTGAAGCCGCGAGCGGCCGCGCGCCGCGTGTCCGGGTCCACGTCCAGCGGCTCTGGGGGCAGAGGAGATGGGACAGGGTCAGGTCGAGTGTCCCTCGAGGTAGCACTGGCTCCGGGGACACCCACCCTCATCAGAGGCGGCTGTTAACCCAGGTGGCTTTCAGTGCGCAGAGCTGGCTCTGTAATGAACAAGCCTGCACGGTGGGATGACCTCAAGAAATTAATCAACCGCTTAGTTTATTTCATTCTTAGGGACAGGGTCTCATGTAACCCAGGCTGACCTCATCTCACTATATAGCTGAGGATGACCCTGAACTTCTGAACCTCTTGTTTCCACCACGTCTGATTTGAAACGAGTTAATCTTAATTCATATTTTCTTTTCAAAGATCATTAAAGCATACTGAAAAATTTTTACTACATTTTATTTATTACATTTATTTATTTAGTGTGGGGGGTGCACGTGGTGTGGAGGTCAGAGGATGACTTTCAGGAGTCTTTTCTCTCCTTCCATCAGGTGGGCCTGGCTGGGGGGTGTCTTTACCCACGGAAGCGTTCTCCTGCCCTGTAACTTTTAATGGACTCACAGCCAGTAATGCAAACATCTGCAGTAAAATGACTCCTGGAAATGATGATACAGGTCTGGAAATTGAATTTCATTGCTTTTGTTTATTTTATTCAATTGATTCCTTCCCTCCCTCCCTCCCTCCTTCCCACCCTCCCTTCCTTAAGAGGGTCTCACTATGTAGCCTTGGCTGGCCCCAAACTCACTATGTAGACTAGGCTGGTCTCAAACTCACAGATCCAGCTGCCTCTGCTTCCCCGGTGCTGGGGCTGGGATTAAAGGTGTGCACCACCATGCCCAGCCAAATTGTGCTTTTTAAAGGATTTACATTTTTATTTTTATTTGTGTGTGCGTGTCTGTGTCTCTCTGTGTGTATATACCTGTGTACTGTGCCTAGGGAGGTCAAAATAGGGCATCAGATCCCTTGGAGCTGACGCTACAGGTGGTTGTGATGTGGCCAGTGTGGGTGCTGGGAACTGAAGGGGCTCTATTGACTGCTGAGCCTTCTCTCCAGTCCATAACTGTACTTTAATCGCCAGAAAACGCCCTTCTTGGCTCATCCTGTTGCTCTCATCTTAAACCCTGTCTAGTCTGACAGTGATGCTGCATTTCTCGAGTGCTTTTAATTGCTGCTTGCTGGGTCTTAGCATGCTCCTTCTTTTTCACTATTGCAAGAGCATTTAGCTATTTTTAAACTTTATTATGGCAACCTAATCCATTCACATTTAGAATAATAACATCTGTATCTGACATAATCCAAGATGACTTTACATTAAAGAGTTGTATTTTAGGAAGCAGTATTATACTTTTGAGGAATTTTTTTCTTACAGATACTGAGTGTTAACATTAAGCAGCTATTTAATTTGGAGGTGAGAAAGCAGAACAGAGCTCCTCCACATCTTCATAACTGACTTAACTAGAAAATGATCACCGGATATTCTATTTTTAAGTAGGAAAGTCTGAAAGAAAGGAAGTATTTAGCCTGCTCTGAGTACACCAGCAACCAATCATAGGATGGCTGAGGAGCCCAGGGAAAGCAACGAACTCTGGCTTTTGTTAGTGTCCCTAGCAACTGTTTCTCAGTAGAACAAGTGTTTAACAAAGCTCAACTCTTATGGGGACATGCCCATGGGCTCCACTTCTCTATTACAGTGACAAGGTAACAATAATCCCATCTTTCATTTTTCCTCCTTTGAAGTTGATAATCTCAATAATAAAAATGTGAGTCAGCCTGGCCTTTCTACTCTGTGATCTCTTCACCTGTGTGCTCCTGCATGTAGATAGCTTAAACCTCTCTTCTGTTTCTGAAGCCTGTTTGTAATAACTTACTTTGACATAAAGACCTTATCGTGGTTGCTGTTAATGCGCTCAGAAGAAGGAAAAAGACTTCGAGGTGGAGAACTAGCTCTCGACTATGGAGTTTGAAAGATCCTCACACGAGGAGGTAGATAAGACTGCATTGAGGTAGAGCTGCCTTCTCAGACCACTGCCATGCCACACACAAAGGTTAGGACTCTATAACAAGGTTCCACTTGGTTGAACTAAAATAAATGACTAGAAGTGTAAGAAAATGGACAATCTTTTACACTGTGCAGCAAGAGAGACACTAGCCATATACCACTGTGATTCAATTAAAAGAAGTAAAATAAAAATTCAGTCCCTCAACTGCACTAAACACACTTCAAAGTGTTTAGAAAGCAGATGTGTCCAGAGATGATGACACAGGACAGCAAAGACACGGGACACAGTCACCACCACAGAAAGTTCCCGGGTAGCATCAGTCTTGAGGACTTATCAGTTCAAAGATTTCAAACCACCTATGATCCTCACTGACAACTAGTTAATAGATTATGTTAAAAAATTGTCCGTTTTCTAGTAAAGGAATCCTTAAAAATAATTTAGCTTAGTCAACTTATTTTAAGATGAGATAAAGAAGGGTTCATTTACATACTTAATATTTTATCTTTCTTTTAAAATGTAAAATTGGGGCTAGAGAAGATGACTTAGCAGGTAAAAATACTGGCTGCTCTTGCAGAGGACCCAGGTTCAATTCCCAGCATCCACATGGCAGCTAACAACCCATCTGTAACTCCAGTTCCAGGGGATCAGACACCCTCTTCTGACCTCCTCAGGCATTGCATGACAGGGGTTCACTTACACACCTGAAGGCAATACACTCATACACATAAAATAAAATTAAAATAATAAATAATAATTTTACATGTAAAATCTTATTTTGGTGAAATTAAACAAATTCTTGTGTGGTTTACTCTGTAACATAGGGGACTGTCATGGGCTGTCTCTGCATGTTTTTATTATGTAAACCAAGACACTCAAGACTGGATAGCACTTTATTCAGGCTGTTTCTTAATTCTGAAGCAAGAAATCTTGAGGGATGAGGTCATCTTTCTTTCTAGAACAAAGAATGGGGTTCCTTACTACTTGCTACAAAAGTCTGTAGATTCTCTAAGCCCTTTGCTCCTTAGCAGTAATGCAAACCCAGCCCCAAGCATCACTTGTATGTGGTGTGTGTTCGTATATGTGTGTGTGTATGTGTATGTGTATGCCACATGCGTGTGCCCACAGAGTTCAGAAGAGGGCATCAAGTCCCATGGAGCTGGAGTTTTAGGTAGTTCTGAACTACCTGATACAGTTTCTGGGAGCTGAACTTGGATCCTCTGGAAGAACAAGAAGTATTCTTAACCATTGAGTCATCTCTTCAGGTCTTGAACTTAATTTTTTTATACCCCAAATTTTAAGCCTTTGAAGGAACTTTCCTTAAGTAAAACATTAACATTTTTAAGTCTATGTACTTCTTTACAGGTGACTTTATCCCTGGATGCAAGTCCCTGGAGTTGACACTGAAACTGTCTGCTTTGGGAACTTCACTTTTCAAGAAGTGTTAGGGGAGGATGGAGCCTCATTATGTGTTGCTGTGACCGCTAAGTGGGGAAGTATTGGTTCTTTCGAGGGATGACGCTGCTCATCTGGCAGACAGCACTTATTCGTGATTGCACATGCACTCAACACGAGTACAATCTGTACCTTGATTGCCACTCACTGTGAAATTATTATTAGAGGACAAGGAGCTCCTTGCAGCATAATAAAGTCTGTGACACGACATGATCTGATGCTTTCTGAGGGCGAAAAGCTTTCTCCCACTTACCTAAAGCCTTCCCCAATAGGAGTGATCTGACGGCATTGAATTTGGTCCCTGAGGACAAGATGACTTGTCTCTTTGCACTCTGGTTAACCTACAAAATATCCCACCAGAAGCGAACATCAGAAGTGGGTGCGGATTTAATGATAAGAAAGCAGAGAGGGAACAGGAAGCGCATGATCAGAACATGTCATTTGTAAGTACTACAAGGAAACGAACAAACCTTTACACAGTCTGCAGAGGAGGAGGCTGTTAAAACTAGAGGGTCCCCCATCCGCCCCTTCTCCATTCTGCTCTTCTTCACAATGTGTGTGTAATGGGCAGAATCCTCAGAGGCTGGAATCAGCTGTTTTACTTTTAGTTATGTGTATGTGTAGGTGTGTCTGTGGGTGGGTATGCGCACTTGAGAGTAGGTGCCTGCAGAGGCCAAAGAGGGTGTCAGATCCCTTGCAGCCGGACTCACAGGTGGTTGTGAGCTATTTGGTGCCAGTGCTAGGAATCAAACTTGGGTTCTGTGTAAGAGCAGGGCTGGCTTTTAACTGTTAAGCCATCTTTCCATCCCTGGAATCAGCTGTTTGAAGCTTAAAAACTCATTTTCTGGAGGGGACCTGCTGCATATTGCTCAAAAGGGAGTTTTACATACAGACTTAAAATAAATTTTTCTTCAAATGTCACAGTGAGCTTACTCTTTTCTGATTGTTCTCTTATTTATTCTCATTTTAATGAGTGTCTTATGTTCAAATAGCTGCAGTATATATTCTTTTATAATCACGTGAGGACAGGTTCCCAATGAAACATTAATGAACAAATTCTGCCTGTAAACCACTATAGTAAGCTAGGTATTTCCATACTAAATAAAGTAAAACATAAGGACATTTTGACATTTCAAAGGATGAAAGAGTAATCACTTTGGAAGAATGATCAGCATACAAACAAGAGAATACACACTCCCATCTCCTCCAGGCCCTGGCTACATTGGCTTTCTATTCTTTATTTATGGAGAACATGGAGCAGATTGCCCTTATTCATGTTCATTACCAAGTTTGGGCATTTGATTATTTCTAGATGATTATTACTAGCAGTTGGTTTCTCCCTTTGGGGCTATTACCTTACCTCTACAGAAACTACGGCTTCTTCCCGGTTAATTGTCAGCTGGTGAAAGTGCCCATCAGCCAGATTTCTAAGGTCAGAGTTGTAAGCATCTGGATCTTGATGTCTGTCTAACCTGTACCTCACCTGCAAACTTCCTGAAGAGAAAAATAATGACATTCTAGATCATTCCAGAGCACTATACTATTGTTCACTAGACGTATTTTTGGATCTATTCAGCATCGACCGGGAAGCACTCGGGTCCTACCACTCCTCACCACGTGACGACTGCAGCGTTAATCCAGAGCCAAACTCTGAGTCAGCTGAACAATATTTCAAAGTTGAAACCAAGTGCATTAGTATAAGCAATCTCTTATATGCTTCTTAAATGACAGCTTCAATTACATATATGAAAACTCAAATCTAAATCCTGTTTATATTTTGGGGAGGGGTGATAAATATCTATGCAATACTTTATCCATGTTCAGCTTTGATAATTATTATAACAACTTGAACACAACTTATTTTATTTAAAGTTCCTCTAACAACCAGAATGTTTTTCTAAAGTCCTTTTACAGGACCAAAAAATAAGAAGAAAAAAGATTGTGTTAGAAGACGCACACTGCTGTCCTAAACAGATTCACTCTAATTACCCACAAGTATCTTGCAGCGGATAGATGAATTCAAATTCATAGAAATTATTTTAGATTGATTCACTATCCAACAAACTTAAAGCCTGACCTATTGTTACCCTGTGAAACCTTGGACTGCCCCAGCAGCCAACGATAGAGAGACAGTTGCTTCATGATTCATCTTAGGTGGATATGGTCTAACCAGCTTTTCAACCACTGATGACATAAAGAACAATTGCATCTGTCAGTTTTTTGTTTGTAAGAACTGGCTTTTATATTCATTATATCATTCATACTAATGATCCTTTAATTCACGTAGAATGAGCAATATCCAAATATCTTATTTTGGGATGAACTATAGAAAAAATTCAGATCATCATGTGGTATTAAAGACATGCTATAAATAAGTCTAATTTTATATCACATCTGTAAAATTTATAAAGGTATCTTAATTTAATCTTGGAATGATGGTGTTTATGTCACCCAGTTTGAATGGTATCAAAATAATTACCAAACATAATTAGAATACCAATTTGGTATATAGACATAATTTGGTAATACCCCAAATAACTGGAAGCCGTGCAACTCTTTTTTTCTTTGCTGAGAAGACCCATGTCCTTACAATCATTTTTCTAATTAGTGTTTTGTTTGATTTTGATTCTTGCTTGCTATTTTCTTTGGTTTTGGTTGCTTTTTTGCTTGTTTTGGGGCACTCAAAAGATATTCACCATTGTTGGCCAGTATAATTGAAAGGTATTCTTCAGAGAAGGAGCTCACGTAAAGCAGTAAGCACGGGGTCCGAGTGGTCCGGAAGCTCAGCGTGACAGTTTCTCTGGACAGTGTGACCCCATGCAGTGAAGATGACAGGGAGCTGGCGTTTTCACTCAGGGTGGAATGTTCTCGAAATTTATAGGTCACTGAGGAGCCAGTTTCAAAATATGCAGAAACCTCTGGAATGAAAAATACGTTTTTGTTACATTAACACAATGGAACCAACAAAAATCTCACACTGAGTGGATTTAAAGACTGGCTGGAATTCTTAAACATCCTGAGAGATAAGGAAATGAAACGTTTTCCTGTTTTGATTGTTTTCACTTTTCAAATGTTGAGAAAGTTTGAAAAAAAAGCCCCAATTCTTGATATAACAAAATCTGGAACTGAGAAGCATCTATCACAGATGTTTGATTCCTCAGGTGAGGAAGGGAATTTTCTAAGCTTCGGGTTCCAACTTTTTTTTCAAAAGGGTTAAATTTTAAAACATCCTTATGAAGGTAAAATCCACTTTGACTTTTTAAAGATTTTATTATATGTTTAATTATGTGCAAATGCGCGTGTGTCTGTAGGAGTCCGTGCACATGAGTGCCGGTGCTCACAGGAGCTGGAGTTACAGGTGGTAAGCTGCCTGGCACCAGTGCTAGGAAACACATTTGATCCTTTGCAAAAATAGTACATTCTCTTAAATGACGGAGCCATTTTCCAGCCCCCAAATATAATTCATACGCCATAAAATAGACCGAATTAAAGGGTAAGTTCCACGTGTTAGTACATTTACAGGCATATTCAGTCAACACCATAATCAGTTTTAGAGCATTCTCTTCATCTCCCTTCATCTCCCCCCGCCCCCCAATGCTATGTCCATTTGGAAGCCACTTTGCATTTCCACACACCACCACCTCTCAGCCCCCTATTCCCATCCTGGGAAAACACTATTCTACTCTCCTTTCTGGGTATTCTTGCTAGATATTTCATTTCGGTGAACTCATCCAGTCACCAGTGCATAGCCTTTATGATTTGCTTCTTTTACTAAGTATATTTTCAAAGTTTACTCATTTTCTAGCATTTGTCAGTATTCCATTCCTTTTTTTAAATCAGTGAATAATATCCATTGTCTGGATTTAATATATTTTCTTGATCTGTTTATCAGCTGATGGACATTTGGGATGTTTCCACTTTTGAGCTATTACAAATAATGCTGCTATGAACATTCACATGTAAGTTCTTGTGTGGAATTCCTTGATCTAATAATTGCATCTTTAACATTTTGAGGAACTACTGAATCTTTTCTTAGCGCTGGCAATGGAACACAGGGCCTTGTTCACGCTAGGAAAGAGTTCTACCGTTGAAGATGCACCCCTGGCCCTTGCCTCTTTTTTCCAAAATATCTGGACAATTTTAGATTCCCAACAGTAATTCATGAAAGTTTTGACATCTCATATTTGTTATCCTATTTCTTATAAACTATAGTTATTTTATAATTATGGTTGACAACAATTCAAAATAGCTAATAGAGACTATTTTGAGTGTTGCCACAGTAAAAACATTATATATGTCTGAGACATCTATGTCAATTGCCCTGATCTGATTGTTGCAATTCTTTATCACACAGTACACAAATATATACCATTTCTGTGCCAATTAAAATACACATATCTAAATAGTTTCCTGGTGGGGGTAAAGTTGTATTTCACTATGGCTTTGATTTATATTTCTCTAATGGTTATTGTTGCTGTAATGGCAAGAACTGTAACAGAATCACAGCTTTCAAATCAAAATGGGAAGTCAGTTTTTATTTCTGACCCTGTAGGCAACAGGCCCGGAGAGTTATCTCCAAAGCCAGAGCAATAGGCAACAGTCCTTTTCCAGTATATATAAGCAATTTAGCATCATTTCAGACCCACTCTGGCACTGGTGGGTGCCAGGGTCACAGGGCCTTCAGCCTATGTGACAGAGGCCATGCACAGGGGTCTCCAACATACATGTTATGAAAGGGGTGGAGGCCACAAGTTAGAATTCCAAGGAGGAACTGTATTTACAAAACTCAAAGCAAAGATTATATACCTGTTTTCTCAAGAAAACAAGAGACCTGGTTTTCTAGGTAAACTAGGATTTGATTTCTGAAGCCAACAAGAGCTGATAAGCAGGGGCTATTTTCTCAGGGTATCTGCCCTGGGTTCTTCTCAATTCATTTTAGTTTTCTTCCTTAATAATTTCAGTTTTCAGGCCAAGTGTGATGGCACGTACCTTTAATCCCAGCACTTAGGAGGCAGAGGCAAGAGGATCTCTGTGAGTTCAAGGCCAGCCTGGTCTACATAGTGAGTTCCAGGACAGCTGGGACTATAGGAAGACACTGTCTCAAAAGAAGACCCCCAATTTTTTTTTCCAGTCTTCCTCTTCATTACTATGAATAGCTTCATGTTTATTGGTTCATATATACGGCTAATATATATTATGTACATATATATATATATATTAGATGAAGAATAACTTTGCCCATTATTTAATTGGGTAATTTATCTTTTGAAAGAGTTCTTCAAATAATTTGGTTATTAGACTCTTACAAGATTGTTGTGTGGCCAACAGGTCACAAAGGGCCAAAGTGTAGAGAATAAGAGTCTGCACAGTCCCTGAACAGGACTCCTACACGAAACCTCAGCCACCCACAGCTCAGGGACCATTGCAGAAGAGGGAGCAGAAAGACTGTAAAAATGAGGGAGAAGGTGCATGACCACATGGAAGTCCTACGGGCTCCTGGGATCCTGCTCATATGAACTTACAGCCATAGTGTCAGCATGCACAAGATCCACGAAGACTCAGTTCGACAAAACCCCAGTAGCACAACACTGGGGAAATGGACAGCAGGCCCCAACCTTAGCTGAAGAAGTACTGGGAAGATGATTACTGTGGGTGAGGAAGAGTCAATCTTCTTTAAGGGAGAGACTCCAGATAGGCTGACTAGACCCCAGTGGATGAACTTGTATTGAGGGACATTTGGGTACACTAACTTGTCTCAATAGACTTTAACATATAATATGATGGAATTCATGAACTCCTGTGTGAAGTGGACTACTGGGAGAACGAGAGAGGGGGCTATAAAGATGGTTACGATGTTTTGTATGAAATGCACAAAAATTCAATAAAAATATACACAAAAATATTGTTGTTTGGAACTTTTTCCTCTGGTCATAACAAGATGCCATTCTTAGATGCTGCCCCGTAGCCATGGCAACTAGAGCAGAGCAATACAGTGGTCATCAGGTCTTTGGTGATGTTACTGGAGCTCTTTATCCTCTTAGGGAGGGCCAGAAAACCCTCGCCTGGAATTCCTTTCCGCCTGTTTGCAGGTGATCTTAGGAGATACTACACTACATAGAGAACGGAAGGGTTGTTGAAAAGTAGGGCTCCATAACAGAGCTTCAGCGAGGCTGCCATCCACGAAGCGGGACTTCATGATGATGCATGTGGCATCACGTGGTTGTCACGCCACAAGCTATTGTGCTAGGGTTAGGAATTCTGGGCAGGAAAAGTACATGATCTCATTAAAAGACTAGTGATTCTGCTTACCTCTTTAGTGTGGCTTAGGGTGAACTCTTCTTCCCAGAGGGGTTCCCTGGCCAGGTGACTTGACCCAACTGAAATGTTAGAGTCCACTCAGGCCATAGTTTCTATTCTCTTGATGACACGATTTTCTTTAATGGGCCTTTACCACTACTCTAACATCACACTCCTATAAGTAACCCCTTGCATGTGCTTTGTAAGAAAGCCCAATAAAATCAGTGATGTGACCAAGGTAGACATGGACAAAGTCAGTCCTCGGTGCCCATCTTGGGTGGCTGAACATTCATTTGCATCCTCCCAGGAAAAGTTGATGCAATAGAGACAGATGAGCTAGGTGGGTGTGGTAACCTGTGTCTATAATTCTCAAATTCAAGAGGCTGAGGCAGGGGGCTGGAGAGATGGCTCAGTGGTTAGGAGCACAGGCTGCTCTTACAGAAGACCCAGGTTTGATTCTCAGCACACACATGACAGCTAACAACTGTCTGAAGTTCCAGTTCCAGGGGATCCAATGCCTTCTTCTCTCCTCCATGGGCACTGCACAACATACATACATGCAGACATAACATTCATATACATAAAGTAAAAATAAACAAATAATAAAAATGTTTTAAAAGAGGCTGAGGCAGAGGGATGCCAGGAGTTAGAAACAAGTTTGGGCCACACAGTTAAGACCCCTGTCCTAAAGAAAAACAAGATTCAGGCAGGGCTCAAACTTTCAACATCGCTGCCAAATAACATTGTCACCTACAGAATTCACACTCAAGAACTGGGCAATGAAACTACCAAAAAAGAGTCAGATAATGTTTTAAGTAAGTTTACAACTTCATGTTGAGCCACATTCATACCTATCCTTGGATGCTTGAGGCCTGTGGGCTGCAACTTGGACAGATTATTTGCAAACATTTTCTTCCATTGCTTGGTTTATCTTTCTACTTACTTGAAGCTTTTTAAAGCAGAGATTTGTTTTATTGTGATGGTATTGTTTTTCGTATTTTTCTTTTGCCTACACATTTAGAGTTCAAGAGTTTGACATTTAAAGTAAGTGTTGCACTCGTGAAGCAGAGAACATCCTTCCTTTGCATGCACATGGCTATCCAGGTGTCCTTGTAACCACATGTCCTCAGCGTATTACCAAATTGCTTGTGCAAAATCCACTGAGCATAAACATGGGGTCTACCTCTGCACCCTCAGTGCTGTCCCAGCTGATCTATACGTTTGTCTTTGGTCACTGACAGTTTGGCTTGTTGTAACTTTGCAGTTAAGTTAAAAATCAAGATGTGCAAATGTACTAAATCTGGTCTTTTTGAAACTGTTCTGACTCTTCAGGGTCCCCTGAATTTCCATAGGAATTTTATAGCAATTTTTATCTGTTCCGGGAGAGAACCCAGATGGAATCTGGATAAAAGCAATCCTGTTGAATCTATAGATTGAGTTAGGGCCTATTGGCATCTTATTTATATTAAATGTTCTAATTCGTGATTTATAGAATCTCTCCATTTATTTATCTTTAATTTCTTTTGCTATTTTTTATTTTCATTGTAGGTCTCTCTCCCATTTCTTTTTTAAAATGTATTTTTGCACTAATCAAAACTCTTAACTTTTTTAATTTTTAAAACTTATTTATGCGTGTATGTGTGTGCTACATATGTATAAGCACCACAGAGGCCAGAAGAGGCAGTGTGATTCCCTGGAGCTGAAGTTACAGGCTATGGTGAGCCACCCAAAATGAGTGCTGGGAATTGAACTCCAGTCCTGTGAGAAAGAGGCAAATTAGAGCCTCTAGTGCAAGGCCGGGTAGAAGCTTGTGTGAGTAGAGACTGGCAGATTGCTCAGTGGTGAAGTGTTTGACATGCAAGTGTGAGGATTGGAATTCAATCTCCAGAGCTCATGTAAGTGCCAGATGGCCATGGCAGTCCACCTATACGGTAGCGACAGAGCAAGCTGGCTAAGCAGACTAGCCATATCTGAGAGCTCTGGGTTTAACTGAGAGACCCTGCCTCATTGATTGTAGGAGAAAGAAGCTGGAGGATGACTCCTGATATCACTCCACATGTACATACACTCATGCGTACTTGCATCCACACGTGTCCCCATACACATGCACACACACACGCACACGACAAATGACAGGGGTGGGGTGGAACTCAAGAAGTGAAAGCGCCTTGTTGCCTGACAGGAGTAAAACATTTAGACTTCAATTGTTAAAAATGATTCTGGACATGAGTTTTGTTTAGATGCTATTTGTTAGCCTGAGAAAGTTTTCTTCAATTACTATTCAATTAGCAGCTTCTCAAAAATATTATTTTCAGTATGAAAGAGATGCTGGATTTTGTCAAATGACTGCTTTTTTAATTTGAGATGACGGTGTGTTTTTGACTCTTGTCCCACTAAGAAGGTATATTTTATGAATTCATTTTCATCCATGAAGTCACCTTTGAATTTCTGGAATAATCATTACTTTGTCACATAATCATTTTATGAGCCTAGGTTTTGTTCCTGCACCCACATACTTGATCTTGACTCTATCTTTCTTTTAATGTCATTGGCTATTATATCAAGGAAGCAAAGGTCCTATAAAATAAGTTGGTGTAGTGTGAAAGAAAAGGAAGCAAAGAGCAGTTTTCTCTCTGTCTGCTATGAGGGATGGACTTCGGCCTGACTGACAGCTGAGTAGCCAGTGGCTTAAGGGAAACACAGGGGAGGCTAGGAGGAAGGGGGTTGGCGCCCGGGGGGGAAGAGGGGCGAGGTATCCATCTTGGACGCACACTCTGGGGTTCCCGTGATCAAAATGCAAGCTCCGTCATAGGAAACCTCCCCCCGCACCTCTGGAGATGAACTTTTTGTGAGTAACATGGAATAAACTAATCTTTCTAAAGAACATTCTCTATTCGTTCAGTCAGTTCAAACCTGGGGGTGGGACGAGGCTGAATGCTGGGTCCCTCCGTGAGAAAATTTATGCAACAGTTGGGATATGCCTTTCTGAATTTTGAAGCAATTAAACTAATTTCCATTTAGCTATTTGGTAGAATTCTCTAGTAAAATCATTTGAGCCTGAGCTTCACTTTATGCATTTGCTCTAAAGACAGTGAATAAATTATTTTCATTGTTCTAGTCCTATTCAGATTTTCTCTTTCTTAAGTCAGTGTTGGTAGATTGTGTCTGTGTTCTTCTGAGAACTCTGTTTATCTAAGTTACACAATTTTTAACATATATATATATATATATATATATATATATATATAGTCCTTCACAATATTCCTTCACAATTTATGTTATTTTGATAAGGTCGATGATTAAATCTCCTGTTCATTTGTTATGAGGGAGGACTTCCTGTCTAAGAAAGAATTAAGAATTTGTCTTCAATTAGCATACAAGTAGCAGGTTTCAATGTGATATTTTCATTCACACACACACACACACACATACACACATAAACACACACTTATATGCATACACACATACACATACATATACACTTACATATATACATACCCATACACACACTTATACATACACACATACACATACATATACACATACATATATACATACACATACACACACTTATACATACACACATACACATACATATACACAGACATATATACATACACATACACACACTTATACATACACACATACACATACATATACACATACATATATACATACACACACACACACTTATACATACACACATACACATACACATACACATACATATATACATACACATACACACACTTATACATACACACATACACATACATATACACATACACATACATATACACATACATATATACATACACATACATTTATACATACACACATACACATACATATACACATACATATATACATACACATACACACACTTATACATACACACATACACACATATATGCATGTGCACATACACATACGTATACATATACATGTACATATACATATACATTTGTTCTTATTTGCTCTGTCTCCCTCTTCCTAGTCCCCTCCTCCCCTGAAATGACCCTTCTTTCTACTTTCAGGTCACATATATTCCACTGTCTTCTCTTGTTCTCTCCCTCTCCCTTTTCATCTCTTCTTCCCCCTTCTCTCACCTCTCAGACCCCATTTTTACTTTCAAATTGTTTGTGTGTGTGTGTGTGTGTGTGTTTGTGTAAATCTAGATACTGCAACTGAGAGAAAATATGTCATTTTGTCTTTCTGAGTCTGGCTGATTTCACTTTATATAAGGATCTTCGTTTCATCCCATTTTCTTTAAAATGCAAAAATTCCGTGCTTCTTTACTGCTGAGTAAAATTCCACTGTGTACATGAACCACCTTCTCCTTATGCATTCATCTCTTGATGGACCTGGAGGCTTGTTCTATGTCTTGGCTACTGTGAATGGTGCAGCAACAAACATGGATGTGCAAGTACAACTGAGCATGTAGACTTAGAATCTGTGAGGTAAACATTCCTAAGGGTAGATCATATGGTGGTTCTGCTTTCAGATGGCTGCGGAGGCTCCATACTGACTTTCTTAGAGGCTGTGTTCCTCCAGCTGCAGAGGGCTTCCTCCTTTGCCACAGCTGTGCCAGCATTTGTTGTCCTTTTGTCTGATGGTCATTTTGACATGCGTAAGATGGAATCTCCATGTCATTCTGGTTTGCATTTCCCTGATGGCTAAGGATGTTGAACATTTGTCAAGTATTTATTGCCCATTTATATTTATTCCTTTGAGAATTCTCTAATCCATTAATCCACTTATTTATTAGATTGCTTGGTCTTTGGGTGTTTAATTTGTGCAGTACTTTACGTAATTTACATATTAACATTCTGTCGGATGTGCAGTTGGAAAGATTATCTTCCACTCTGTGGCTGCCTCTGCGCTATGCTCATATATCTTTGCCATGTGGAAACTTTTTGATATAATTCTGCTTATCAAATCTTGAGGTTACTTCCTATGCTATTGGAGTCCGTTTCAGACAGGTCTTGTTTATTCTTCTGTCTTGAAGGGCTTTCTTTATGTTTTCCTCCAGCAGTTTCAGATCTTACACTGAGGCCTCAGGTCCATTCTGATCTGAGCGTTGTTCAGGTGAGAAATCTGGATTTAATATCATTCTTCTGTATGTAGACAGTCCAGATCTTCTAGCATCAGCTATTGAAGAAGCTGTCATTTTTACAATGCAGATTTTGTCATTTTTGCCAAAGATTACATGGCTATAGCTGTGTAGGTTTATTTCTGGGTAATCTTTTCTATTCGATTTGCCTACATGTCTGTTTATGTGTCAGTATCATGCTGTCTTTGTTACTATGGCTCTGGAATATAATTAGAAATCACATATTATCACACCTCCATCATTGCTCTTTATTCGTATGATTGCTTTGGCAGTTAGGATTATTTGTGCTTCCATGTGAATTTTAAGATTCAAGAATGTCATTGGAATTTTCACAGTGATTGCATTGAATGTAGATGACTTTCAGTGATATAGGCGTTTTCATGATAATTAACCCTGCCAGTCCATGACTATAGAAGGTCTTTCTATCTCCTAGAGTCTTTTTCCGTTTCTTTGTTTAGTGGCTTAAAGTATTCACAGAAGTCTTTCATTTGCTCAATTAAGTTTATTCCCGGGATTTGTTTATGTATTTGAAGCTACTGTAAATAGGATTTTTCTTCCTGATTCTCTTTTTTAGAAAGTTTGTTATTGGCCGTGTGTGTGCATGTGTGTGTGTGTGTGTGTGTGTGTGTGTGTGTGCGTATGTGTGTGTGTAGACTTTGTTTCCTGCTTCTTTATTTAAAATGTTTATTAGATATAAAGTTTTTCTGATAGGGTCTGGAGGATCTTTTAAGTATAGGATCACTTTGTCTGCAAATAATAATCAAGCCTCTCTTCTATGTATACTACTTTACATTTCTATCTCTTGTCTTATCGCTGCCTTAAATTTTGTGTATAGAGTTCATACTCTTGTCTCATTCCTGATTTTAGATTAAACGCCTTCAGTTTTTCCTGTTTAGAATAGTGGTGGCTATATATTTGTTGTTAAATTGAAGTATGCTTTCCTTATGTGTAGTTTCTTCAGAATTTTTATCAAGAAAGGATATTGAACTTTGTCAAAGATTCCTTCTCCACTTATTAAGATGATCATGTGACTTCTTAAATCAATTAAGGTGCTATACTAGTTACTGATTTGTGTACATAGTCCTTACACCCCCAGCATGAAACGAATTTGGTCATGGTGTATAATATTCTTAATGTGTTCTCAAATTCAGTTTGCAAGAATTTCATTAAGAACATTTATTCTCATCAAGGAAACTGGTCTATACTTTTCTGTTCTGTCCTCATCTGATTTTAGTAATAAGGTAATGCCAGTTTCACAGAGTCAGTTTGGTAGGCTTACCACTGAGAGCAAGGCCACTTTTCCCTGCACACTTCCTGACTGAGCCATGCCTCCTGCCACATGTTCTTTTTGGCTTGTCAATGTCCAGCCACCCTGCTTGCTTCAACATCCTCCCACAGTTATCTCTATGGACAGAGGTGGAGGATGAGCTTCGACAGATTAAATTCAAGATCCTTGATTTATGATGCTCCCTGTTTTCTGGCCTTATACTGTCTTTACAGTCGTAATGGTGACAGGAAGGGACCCTCCCCACTGTGATCAACCAGCAGAGCAGTCACTGTCTCACCAAAACCAGTCACTGTGTAAGGCTTGTGAGGGCCATGAGCTTACACTGCCTTAGGACTCCAGTCTCTTTTTACCAGAACACCAGCTATTTATTATTGAATTTTTCAAATTTCATATATTTTTGACACATCCCCTATCTGCACCCATCTTATAACCTCTCCCACGATAGATTTCATGTACTCTGTCATATATATTAAAACATATGGAGCCAAGTTTGTGTCCTCAAATGTCCTTTGGTGTGGGTCCATCCACTGGAGCCTGGTTAACCTATCTAGCATCACATCCTTAAAGAAAACCAACTCTCCTTCTCCCAATAGTTACTGGTTGCTAGTAGGTCCTAAGAGGGGTGCTTGCTCCCTTCTTCCTTACTTCTCTGCTGGGCATGTCCGGCATAGACTTGTGTGAGTCTTATGCATGCTGTCCCCATTGCTATAAGTTCATATGAGTCACTTCACAGTTGTCTGGGAAACTCTATTTCCTTGTGGCAATACAAAACATCTGGCTCTTACAGTCTTTCTGGTCTCTCTTCTGAAATGGTTCCTGAGTCTTGGGTGGCAGAGATTTGAAACAGGTGTCCTATTCAGGGATAAGTACTCCTCAGTCTCTTAATCTCTGTACTTTGGCCAGTTGTGGCTTTCTGGATTAATCACCAAGAGACTCTCAAAATAACACAAGCTATTGCCATAGCCCTTGATTGCCTCTAAGAACTTGAAGGTAAGACCCTATTGTTGAAGACAGGACATACTTTAGACACAGGACTTGGAGCAATCAAGCAAGAACTGACTTAGAAGCCTCCTCCCTGAAACTACCCATCATAATATCAGAAGCTACTATGCAAACTGCCAAGGGAGAAAACCAATTAATGATCCCATCCACCTGTATAGCCTACGAATCACAATAGTGACTGGCCCAGCAAATAATCTCTACTGGTGCAGTAGTGGCACTTTTATCTTGGGGATAATCAACAGCTGTCTAATTGGAATTTAAGACATGCTCCATGGGAGGGAACTCATGTATGGAACAGTAAACATAGCCAAATACACTTGACTAGAGAGGTCACAGATCCTAGAGAAAACTTACTTTTATCATATCCCTAGACCAACATAATTTTTTCCTCTATTCTAAATACATATCCTTATATTTACAGACAAGTGAGCCTCTCATAACTCATTGAAGAAACTTCTCATTGTAACAAATGGAGACTATCACAAAATTCCACAATTGATTAGATGCAGAGGATACGTGTCTGTGAGGTGCCCTAAGTGACACATCTCCAGTGCAACCTCTAACGCTTAAGATTCAGGGAACATAGCAGAACAGGAGGTGGGAAGAATATTAATACAGCTCTCAGTGCTCACCATCGAAGCTCCTCATGCAACAGATGTTGGCCTATGTTTGAGAGGAGGCGTCTGCTCTCCTCCCCGATTAGGGAGTCAAGAGCTGTGCTTGGCTTGGCTTGATGCTTTGCATTGATCTGTATTTCCTTTTCTCTACACCTTTGGGCTGTCCCATCATTTGTGAATGTCTGAAAATAATTCTTTCTTTTTCCCTTTGTAACAGAGTGTATATTTTCTTATCTTAACTCTTCTTCTCTGGGTCACATGGAAGCAAGCTTCTAAGCCACCATTTTATATGTAAGGACTAGGATTTTTTTTTTATGCCAAAGATATTTCTTAGATTTACTATTAACTGCATACTAGAAAATAAAATCTTATCTAAGGTGATGTCTACGTGTATACTGAGAGAGAAAAGACAAAGTGTTTCTTAGCCTCTCTTAAAATACACTTTGAAAGGTTGACATTTCAATTTTGCATCAGATCAAGTCTAAAATATGTTTGGAACAGAAACACACACTCATGTACACACATACATACAAACTTATAAGTAAAGCAGAGATGCTGAGAGATGATCATTATCTTGCAATAATATTTCATTCTTCCTATGTCCATAAAACACAAGAGAATTCATCAAAAATCCAGATCATTTTCTTTTAGATCAAGAAATTTGTGGGCTGGGGATATAACCTAGCAGTGGAGTGCTTCCCTAGCACCATAAGGCCCCAGGCTCAAATCTTTAATAGCACAAAATAAATAAAATAAAATGAAATGTTAAATGACTGTTTGGGCTGGGGCTGTAGCTCAGGAGAGGATTTTATGTGCTTCCTTAACATGCATGAGGTCCTGGGTTCAGTCCTCAGCACCACCTAAACTGATATGGTGGTGTAATCTCAAAACTTGGGAGATAGAAACAGGAAGAGCAGAAGTTTAAGTTCATCCTTGGCTGTTTGGGGAGTCTGAGGCCAACCTGGGTTAGAAATTCTATCCAATAACAGCAATAATAAAAATTAAACATCTGAAAAAAGAAATTTAACTATAACTTCCTCTAGCTAATGAAGGGCCATTTCTTATTCACCCACAATATAATGTCTCTGCCCAGTTTAATTTTAGGTTATGGAATAATGTTTAGATTTTTTACTTGGCCAGTGTGGACTGGTAGTTATTTAGAAGTCAATAGTGTGCACACAAAATACTGAACCAAAAATCTGATTGTTAGATAATATCTGTTTGAATTATGTGACATGTTATCACAGACAAATCTTAAATGATAACTTATTCAAGAGAATGAAAAGAAGTCTTTCTAAGGTGCTTTCTCAAACATTCTAGTGCTTCTAGATAACTAATTCTTAAAACTCTTTTGCAAGTCCATCATTTTTGTAGCAATTAAAGGCCTTTATATTGCTAAACCTATGTGACATCCCAAAGATACATTAAAAAAAAACTATTGAATTTAATTTTAAGGAATATTCTGGAAGGTTTCATTAATGTATTAAAAACCATAAGCATATTCAAGGAGTTTGTAGAATGGTGCTCTACAGACTCAAACCAGACACTTCCTTCTTTTAGAACATGGCTAGAAGAAGGTATGCAATACCAACTATGCTCCTCTGTGGACAGTCAAAAACATATTATGGCCAAATGTCTGTGTGGTTAGTTTTGTTAGGAACACGTCATGTTTAATTAAGTGTACATTTCCCTCTTAACTAGCATTTTTTATGTGAAAAGGGACTATTAAAAAAGAATATATGTGGGTCTGGAGAGATGGTTCAGCCATTAAGACAGACAGCTCTTGCTGAGGACCTGAGTTTGGTTCCCAGCACCCACATTCTGTGGCTCACAATCGCTTTTTCTTCTAGCCCCAGGGGATCTGGCACCCTCTTCTGGCCTCCACAGTCACTACACTAATGTGCACAACACCCCCCCACCCCCACACACCATAATTAAAAATAAAAATTTAAAGGTATTGTATCACCTTACATTTAATGATGTACAGCAATGATGCTTGGATGATCTGTGAATCACAAAAACCTGAAATCAAGTAATTCTGGATCCCGAGAGCATCAACATGGAACAGAAGAGGAGGAAGACTGAGGACTTCCAAACGAATGAAAGACCCAGAAAAGGCTGATGCTCTGTAGCAGCCTTAGGCTTCTAAAAGTATTCATACACCTTCTAAATTTAACGGAGGAATTGAGACAGATGAGATTCTATTTCACATAATTGCATCATCTTATGCTTTCTTTATAAAGATCCCTAATAATTTACGTTTTCCATACTTTCTCCACGATTCGTTTCTCGGGCACACTTACCACGTGAGCACAGCGGCCCATCATATGCAGAGAAAGCACAGTCACAAGCGACCCCTCTGGGTTTCTCTCGACATCTCCCTCCATTCTGGCACAGGCTTCCGTAGCTGCTGCAGTGACCCGCGCACCCTGGCTCCACTCCGGGGGTCACCGTGGCTCTTCCCTCCAAGTCCAGCGCCATCCCATTCAGCTGCAGGGACCGGATGCAGCCCAGGAAGCCCCTCTGCCTGCTGGCCGTCCCCCCTACAAGGGAAGCACTGCAAATACAAATGTGTTCCTTGGTATTTTATTTAGGATTTTATGTGCATGTCAAACTCAGGCCTTGTGGAGAAAGGCAAAAAGGGTTGCATGTTGTCATAAATATTATGGGCATAGAAAACTTTCATCCAGATGTCCAAAACCTTGCATGGCATGCAATGAAATATTATTCAAACAAATTTTAAACACAGTGAGATTAGCAAACATTCATTCTAAAATATTTCATTAGCTTCACAAGAGATAACCCACATAAATATTATTTTATTCATGCTTATGAACAATGATATACATTAGTATGGTTATGTATTTACAACAATGTGAATATATGTAGTTACATTTCTTACTTGAGTGAGCTCTCAAATAAAGCACAAGAAAAGATGTAAAGTGGAAGGGGGAAACTGCCAATTATCCAAGTTACCCCTCACTCCATCCACTTGTCTCCAAAGATCCAGTATTAAGCATTAGCTGGATACTGCATATACATACAGTTTATCATGTCAAATTTGAATACTGAGGAATTAGAGAGGCTACAACACTGTGCCAGGACAAACACCATTATGCAGTTATGCTATGATGGTATGCTGGTCTGTGAGGAGAATGGGAATTTCCTAGGGGAAATGCAGATTCTAGGGCCTCCCTCCCAGAAGCTCTGATATAGTGGATTTGTGGCAGGGACCCCAAATCTAAATATTAAGCAACTTCATAGGTGATTATAAAGCAAGTAATTCTCCACCACAGTTTTATAGACCTTATCTTAATATCGATGTCTATTCTAGATGAATTTTTGTCATTTTAAAAATATCATTTATTATTTTTATTTTATGTGTACAGGTGTATTGCCTACATGTGTGTAAGTGCACCCATGTCATATAATGCCCATGGACGTCAGAAGAGGGTGTCAGATCCCCTGGTACTGGAGTTATAGGCAGTTGTTAGCTATCATGTTGGTGCTGGGACCAAACATGGGTCCTCTGCAAGAGCAACCAGTGCTCTTAACTGCTGAGCCATCTCTCCAGTCCCCAAGGTTTTGTTATTTTTATTACTAGGCTTTTTATTAAATAATCCTCAGGATTATAAGTGGGAAAATAAAGTTCCTCAGTTTGACTGATATTGTAGTTTGCCTTTGGGACTCTATATGTTCCATGAGGCCCATGTGTTAAGTGTGGCCTCCATCTTGGCACTAGTGGGAAGCGGTGTTCCATTTTAGGTCATTGTGGCCATGACGTCAAAGGGGATTGTGGGAGCTTGGTCAGTTATTCACTTTCACGTCCTGACTGGGAGGTGAGCAGTTTGATCAGCTACTTATTTCCACTGTGATGGAATCCTCCACCCAGCTGTATCAGAGGCCATAAAACAACATGTCTGCCTAGTCCTGGGCTACAGCTTAGAGCTGTGAGTCCCAAAGGAGTCTCTTTCGCATTTTATAAATTTATTTTTTGTGTGTGAGTTGTGTGTGGAGGTGGGCTGGGCACACAGCTGGAATTCAGAGGATAGCCTACAGGGAGTCAGTTCTCTCCTTCTACCATGTGGGGCCCAGAGATCAAATTCAAGTTATTAGATTCATGGCAAGAGGCCTTTACATACTGAGCTATCTCACTGACCTGAATCTCTCTTTACAAGTTGATTAGCTAAAGTATTTGATTTAGTAATGGACACCGGTCATTGTTGTGTTTCTTCCGTCTGATCGTTTGATGGTTTCAAATCCTTTGTGAAGAAGGTTCAGCTCACCCTATCTTAGGGACCAATAGTACCTGAAGCTATGTCTTGTAGAGTCATTGTATGTTAACCCCTCCCTGTGAGCACATATACAACTTAAATTCATCATTAGTAATTAGTACCTGGAAGTTGTATGTATCCTCTGAAAAGCAAGCTGTGTGGTTATTAATGACTTATTCTAGTTTCTAATTAGATTATGTTATTATTTGTTTTAAAACACAGAAAACAGAAACAAGTGCAAGCTATAACCTTAATCTGCTTGGTTCTAAGTTAGACTAGTGTAGTCTGAAAAGTCATATAGCAAAATATAGTTTTCCTTTTGGGAAATAAACAACATTAAATCAATAAATAAGCAAAGTAAAGGAAAGACTTCCATTGCCTAGAGCTTTGATCTCAAAGGCACTGTGAGAATAAAAGAGCCAGACCCAATTATAAACAAGAAGTGCAGGACATGAAAGCCTACGAATGGAGGACAGGGATGGGGAATGCAAAACTGGGTTCCTAGAAGACTTGCTGTGGGCAGATTTTACAGTGTACGTGGGAGAGGAGATATATGATATTTCCCTGAGTCTGGCTTAGTTAGCATGATTATTTCCACTTCCAATCATTATTTTTACAAATGGCACAATTTCATTCTTGTTTATGGCAGAATAATACTCCAGGTATATGTATCACATTTTTAAAAAGTTTATTGTTTTATTTTAAGTGTATGAGTGTGTTGCCTGCATGTATGTCAGTGCACCCATGTCATGCAATGTCCATGGAGGTCAGAAGAGGGCGTTGGATTCCCCTGAAACTGGAGTTATAGTTGTTATCCAACTGTGTGGGAACTGAACCTGGGTTCTCAGCAAGAGTAGCCAGTGATGTTACAGCTGAGTCATCTCTCCAGTACCAGATACCACATTTTCTTTGTACATGAACCCATTGACAGCCACCTAGGCTGCTTCTGCATCTTAGCTATTTCTAATGTCTAGCAACACAGTGAAGACATCTCTACAGTGTGTTGTCCTTTGGATGTACACCCAGGTGTAAAGCTGCACCCTATCATAGTTCTGTTCTTAGGTTTTTGAGGAACTCTTCTATTGTTTACGTAGTAACTACACAAGTTTGCATTCAAACCAGGAGTGAATAAGCATTCTTTTTCCACATCTTTGTCAGCATTTGCTGTAATTTGTTTTCTAGAAGATAGCCATTCTGACTGGGGTGAGATGGAACCTCAGTGCAGTTTTGATTTGCATTTCCCTGATGGCTAAGGACACTGAACACTTCTCTCAAATATGTATTGGCCACTAATATTTCCTCTTTTGAGAACTGTCTGTACAATTCATTTATTAATTCTATTTTTTGATGTTTTGAGTTGGATGAGTTAGCTCCCAATTACAACAAATTTCTCTAATTCCACTATGAAGGACAACTGAAGAAATGGGTAAACTATCACACTAATTTTTGCTAATTGTCACATTAATCATGTTAATAAATGTAGCATTCACAAGGCCCAATCATATGTTACACAAACTGTTCACACTTGTTCATCAGATATCTTGGGGCTGGGTTCTACCTCTCTGAGGCTCTGTGATCTCCCTCGCAAACAGCTATGAAATGTGATCTCAGATAAGCCCACCACACGCTCCCAGAACATATCGAGTCATTAGCAAATGGTGCCAAATGTAGTAGTTAGTGTTAGGTATTTTCAGAGCACATTTGGGGCTGGAGAGATGGTTTAGTTAGTACAGTGTTTCCTGAACAAGCATGAAGATCTGAGTTTGGATCCCCAGCACCCATGCAAAAGAGCTAGATGTAACAGTCAGAATCCCAGTAATATGGTGGCAGAGGCAGGCGGATCCCTGGAGCTCACTAGCTCGTTCTCCTAGCCAAATTCATAAGATCCAGATTCAGTGAGAGATTCTGTTTCAAAAAATTAAGTGGAGAGAAACTGAGGAAAACAACTCATGTCAACCTCTGGCCTCCACACACACCACACACACGCACACACACAGTGAAATAAAGGCATTTTCATAGCTGTGATCTGTTTTGGTCTATCCTGCAGTCAACACCCACAGTTCAGCCAGTCACCGGCACTACTCACCAATGAAGAGCTGGCTGTTGAGCTGCAGGCGAACATGCCCATCAGGGGGGGCGGGCTGTGTCTTTGGAGGGAGCTGATCCACTTGAAGAGATGCTCCTTTAACATTCCTCTCTGCCCTCACATGATGCCACCGCTTGTCATTAAAGGGAGTGGGTGACTCCACGGTGACCTCACAAGGTCCATTCCCCACGTCAAAGGAAAAGGTCACTTTGGTGGGAGCTAGAAGTAGTATATATGAATATGGTTTGAGTTAGCAGAGGAGAAAATTTAGATCTAAGTAGACATGAAAAAATAAAACTCGAAGGCATGTTCATCACTCATTCCCATCAGAGATAATGACATCCATGCAGAGTTATGCGACTCTGTGTTGGGAGAGAGGCAAAATGAATTTGCATCCCAGAGGAAAACAAAACAAAGTTGATTTGATTGTATTTTTCCTTGGTGTTTCCTTGGCATTATCCTGTTAAAATCTAACTCAGTCTTCCTTAGTCCTAACCAGTAGAGGTATATTCCTATAACTAGAATGACAACAAGAATTTGTTTTATATATGTACATAGTTTTCCTTTAAAATGTTTCAAAGCTTCATTTGATTTAAAAAACACTAACAATAATTTTTGGCAGTTATAATTAAGCTTTGGGTGTAAGAAAAAATTTTGGAATTTAGGTAATAGTTTGAAGAGTTCGGTTTAAAATTTTAACTGTACTCATCTATAATCAAAGAAAGCATAACATTTTTATGGTTTATTATGTACTTTATGCTCCACAGTTTGACTTTCTATTAAAAATGACTGACTGAAAAATCACAGAATTTTAGTGTTCAGTAAAGAAATGTAATTATGGTGTAAGAATGATGATAATTTGAAATTTTGTTGTTAGTTTTCATTGTTAAATAATGGGTACCCCAAGACCTGTCTGAAGTGGGGAGCTTACCACGCAGCTCTATCCTAATAAAGTCTGTGATTCCCAGATTCTCCATGAACACTCCAGAGGCGACAGTGGTCTTAAAAAAGAAGTGCACATCAGCAGTGAGCTCTCCGTGGAAGGTAGGGAAATGAAGGTAAGAAGCCTCGGTGTTGAAGGAGGCTGAATTCCAAAACGACCCTGTGGTTTAAAAAAGAGAAAAGACGAAGGACACAAAATTACGGATGGGGCTGGAGAGACAGCTCAGCGGCACAGAGCACTGGCTGCTCTTGCAGAGGACCCAGGTGTGTATCCCAGCACCCACATGGCAGCTAACAACTGTCTGTAACTCTAGTTCCAGGGGATCTGATACCCTCTTCCGATCTTCTGTTCACATTACGTGACACAGGTGCACTTATATACATACATACATACAGCAATATACTCACACACATAAAAATAATAAAATATTTTTTAAAATCATGGATTATTTTTACTGCCAAATAAGTTAATATTAATAATTAAAAACAAGGCTTCATTAGAAGTTCTGAACCTTCATGCCCAAACAGTGATTCCTTGAGGATTAAGATTCTGCTTTGAAGGCTGACAAGAGGGCTCAGTGGGCAAAGGCACTTGTCTCCCAAACCTGACCACCTGAGTTTGATTCCCAGACCTAAGTAAAGATGGAGCGAGAACCAGCTCCACAATGTCCTCTGAGCTCCACGTCGGCACAATGGCCTCGTGTATCCATCCCATACGCATCATACACAAACACACACACAGTAATAATAAATGAAATGACACTTATAAAAAGATTCTGTGTTGAGAGCAGCTGAGGAAAGAAGACCAAGAGCGTGACCAGTTATTACACCAGTAACATGGGCCAGACATGCTGGTGGCTGGAACTTTGGTGATGGAGATGTAGGTAGTATGAAGACAGTCATCAGGAACCATTTTCAAGTCAGCACCGGCAGAATCTACTGACGTTTGGAGTTAGGTCCCTGAGAAATAGGCACCTCTGAAAAGATACTAAGGTTTATGAACTAACTGGGATGAGAATGTTTTAGAAGAAGCAACTCGGACATGTATGATGAATAAAGTTTGAAATATTTCCCAGGTATCCAAGAGGATTTTGGAAGTAGCAGTTGGAAATACAACTTTGGGAACCAGATGTGACAGACTCTTGTTTTCTGTCTTTCTTGGTAACTTTGAAACAAACAAACAGGGGCTAAAAAGATGGATCAGTAGTTAAAAACCATGACTGTTCTTGCAGACCACCTGAGTTCATTTCTCAGCACCAAAACATGGCTCACAACCATCTGTAACTCCAGTTCCAGGGGATCTGAGTCCCTCTTCTGCCTTCTCAGGCACTAGGCACATGTATGGTGCAAAACACTCATACACATTATAAAAAGGAACAAAATAACAATGAAAATCCACTGCTTCAATAGAGCCCTCCATAACAAATTTAAAAAACAACAACTTGTCTTAAGACTTCTCTCCAATGATCTATAAGCAGTAACAATTAAGTACTAGGGCAAGGAGTCTTGTAGGAAGCTCCAGGAATGCAGCTGTCATGAGTTGTCACTCATGCTGGGTGACTGATTCATCTGCCTTTGAGTCCTGTGTAAGTAACCTCGATAAACTCATTGGTTTGTAAAGCTTTAGTCAAACAAACAGATAAACAAAAACCCTTGTTCAAAAAATCTGCAGTGTCTAATCCAGGACCACATATCACATTTAGCTCTCACATCTCTCCAGCATCATTCATTCTAGAACGTTCCTTGGACCTTTGTGGCATTTTTTTTTCCATTGATTTGTGGAATGTTCTTCAATGTGGGTTTGTCTGATACTCATGGTCAATGTTAGATATTTTTGTCACAATGCCATGGAAGAGTGCTATGTCCTCAGTGCACTGCACCAGGAGCTGCAGCGTCAGCAGCCCTGTGTTCACTCCGCCTGAAAGTGCTATCTGTCATCTCTCCCACACAGAGTTAACTTTTTCTTTGTAATTTGTAAACTTTTTACTTTATTTTATTCTTTATTGAATGAGTTTTGCAAATTCCATACAATATATTTTGACTACATTTAGACCCCCTCCCCGTCTCTGCTCCCCTAACAGCCTCCCCTACCCGATTTCATGTACTCTATCACGTATATTAGGACATATCGAGCCAAGTTTGTGTCCCCAATGTCCTTCACTGTGTGCCCATCCACTGGAGCTTAGTTAACTTATCTGTTGTTATACCGTTAAAGAAAAACAACTCTTCCTCTCTCAGTAGTCATTGGTTGCCAATGGTTTCATCTGTAAGGTGCCCAAGCCTAAGTGAAACATCTACAATGTAACCTCTACACCTAAGGCTCAGGGAAGGTAGCAGAACAGGAAGAATGCTAATCACTTCTCAGCTCTCAGCAGTGAAACTTCCTTGCAACAGATGGTGATTAACCCAGAAAGCCACAGATGGCCTAAGCACAGACAATAAGAGACTGCAGAGTGCTTATCCCTGAATAGGACACCTATATCAAACCCTTGCCACCCCAGGCTCAAGGACCATTGGGAAAATTTATAAACTTTTTGGTACCTCAAGGCCTTAATGTAACCTCACTCACTTTTTAGCCATGGGAAGCCGTCATCCATGCTGGGTGCACACCTTCCACTGTGGCTACTCTAGGGTCACCTGTACTCTGGCTTATAACTCCTCATCCATAACTATGTGCTTCCTAGTGAGGAGGAGACTGGCCCAAAGTTTGGGGCATTCTTGCTGAGGTTCTCATCTGAGATGTACACCCACTGTGTGTAAAGCATTCACCTGAATATGATCACACACATAGTCACATCACTGTGAGGCATATGACTGGGCAGCCTGTGCTCATGTCTGAATCCTAATACCACTTGCTGTGCTGTGAAAATAATGTCTTTTGACTCCAACTTAGAAATGTTACATTCTCTATTGGCATTCATGAAACTGGTGTGCTATTAGGGTGAGAATTCCTCCCCTAGGAAAATGTAACCAAAGCCTACCACCTTCTTATAAGTTCCTAACAGCATGCCAAAATTCAATTCCACTGAAGTAAAGTACGCCCAGAGCAACCAATCAGTTTACTAGGCTTACTTACAAAGTATGTGAGTGAGGTTACACTCAATACAGAGATTCAGAAGTAAGAAAAATAAAGTTAGTTTTAGACTTATCCACAGCAACACGTAATGCTAGTAGATAAGAAGCAGTACTAAAAACTTTTCTCTAAAAAAGAGGTTTGTGTACGTAGCTTAGTGAAAGTACATGTACTAAAGCAATGAGCAGAACCTCATGGATTGTAAAGAGAGTCAAGACCATAATGGTAATGAATCCTGGGTGGGTAAAGAAAGTCTTCACTGTGGAATCCATCCGTAGAGGAGAGCCTTGCAGCATAAAAGATGAATCTATCATTTGTTGTCATATAATTGTGAAATCATACTACAGAGGTCTGAGAAAAAATGTGTGACTCAGTAATTACATGCCACTCAAATTGTCCTAAGAGTATAATCACAATAAATGAATCTTCCCAAGCATTCACAAATTCAGGAAATAATTCATTAAAGGGCTATTCTGGAAGAAAAACAATAAGTGGGCAGCAACCAGGCAATCAAGTAACAGGGTCAAATAAAGAAAGTTCATGCTCCAAAAGCTAATGTAGGCTGAACATCCCTAATAGAAAACACAAGATACCCCAACATCCAAAAAGTGTATGTGCATGTGTATGTTCATGTGTGTGCAGATACATGTGTCAGTGTGTGTGCATGTGTACATACATGCACATGCATATGAAGGCCACAGGACAGTTTTGGGTATCATTCCTCACATGCTATAGGGTCTCTCACTGGCCTGGAACTTGCCTAGTAGTCTAGACCACTTGGTCAGCAGTGGTCCTCCTGTCTCCACCTCGCCAGCAGTCATATTACAAGTACCTCCATACTTTAGCTTTTTAGGTGGGTTCTAGGGACTGAACTAGGGTTTCGTGCTGGCCAGACAAATACAGAAGATGACAAACTGAGTCATCTTCTCAGAATGTAAAGTTCAAAACATTTGATTCAAAATCTGAAAAACGGATCCGAGGCATTTCGTGTGAAGGATCTGCTACTCTCTAGTGTGATACCGATCTGCAGTACCATCAATGCTTTCATGCACATGTTCATTACGTTCATTATGGATCTTAGATGCTCCCAAAGGCCCACGTGTTAGAGGCCTTTCCCAGCCTGTGGTGCCACTGGGGCCTTTAGGAGATGGAGGCTTGTGAAAGGGAGTGAGGTCATTGGTGGTGAATCCCTGAAGAGAATACTGGGGCTCTCTGCTCCACCCCCTCCCACTCTGCTCCCTGCTTCTCTCCAGAAGCTCAGCAGCTTGACTGCACCACGTGCTACTCACCATGACATTCCACCTCAACACAAGCCCCAGTGGAACTGATGGGTTGAAACGCCCTAAAACCAGGAGCTGAGACAAACATTTTCTCTCTTTAAGTCATTTATCTCAAGTATTAGGTCACAGAAACGGAAAGCTGACAAACACAAGGCTTTTCTGATATCTACCTTGGTCCCCAAATAGTCACTCATTTTTGCTGTGACCAGAATAAAGATACTCATCTACTTATTAGTAATCAAGGCATGATTATAAAGGAAAGCTTCTCCTTGCCATCACTTACTGTCTCCCTGGCAAAGCAGAGGTCCCAGTGTGTAAGCAGCTTCCGAATGTGGTGGGCCTGTGTCGGTCACCACCATCTCAGTGACAGGCAGGTGCTCCTTTTGGGAAAGGACTATTGTACCACTTGTCCTAAAACACAATAACCCAAACTCTTAAAATTATTCTCATTAACATAGAGATACAGTTAACTATGATACTGTGTTACAATTTGAAACTAATATTCCCAAACTTGACGGAACTCTTACAAGTCTTTTTGATATTTTTTGATAGCACAGCTACTGTTGAGAGTCAAGATCAAGATCTACACATGATTTCTGTGAAGGACCATGCAACAAGTGCCTTTTCTGGCCCAGCAGCCTGCAGGCTATGCCACCGACGTGTGAAAGCCAGAGGCATTAAGCGCGGCCATTACTCTGCTGTGATAAAAACTATGGACGATGAAATTTGAATTCCATGTGTTTTATGTGTCTCAAATATTCTTACTTCTCTTTTTGAATAATTTTAAAAGGTAATGAAGATGTTTCCGTTGCTGAGCTGTACACAAACAGCCCAGTGCGTAGATCTGAGCCACGGCAGCAACTTCCGATCTATGTGCCAGTTCATGACCACAAAGAAGAAAGGGGACAAATGAAAAAGAATGGCCATTTTACAAGTATAGATAATATTCTTAGGATATTGAAGCATATTACCACATTTCCAAATCAGTCTCAGGATAATATTTAAACAATTGTTAATTATAAGCCGGGTGTGGTGGGGCACACCTTTAATCCCAACACTTAGGAGGCAGAGGCAGGCAGATCTCTGTGAGATCAAGGCCAGCCTGATCTACATATCAAGTTACAGGTTATCTGGGGCTACAGGGAGGGCCTGTTTCAAAAAACCAATATACAAAACCAACCAACCAAACAAAACAAGTGTTAATCATAAATATAAATATTAACATGAGATTTAGATATGTGTTTCACAGGATTTTATCATTTTTTAAGACTTTTTGTGGTGATTGTGTATTTCTTTCTTTGGTAACTTTATAAGTTATGAAATCAAATCAACAGATTAGAATCCAAAATAAATGAAAACTCTGTACAAGTAATACACAGACTCCAAACTAATATGTGTGAAGTTGTTTTACACGTGATGAATCCATTCAGGGGACCAACACTTAGCATTTTCTTCCTATAGGTGCTGTGCCAGGCACAGAGGACACAAATGAAAGATGTATTGTTTCCTCTTAAGAGCATTCCAGCCCACTGGACACTATGAATATTGATTATTGCCAACAGCAGCAGTATCCCACATGCAAGTGGGGCCACATCTCTGGGCCCCCTTCAAGGAGGTGTGGGAGACAAGCTGGGAGGCCCTGAAGGCTTGGTCCAACCTGGGCCACTAATTTTTATTTCTGTCCCAAATGAAGGCCTTTGTCTACTCTTTTGAAACCTGCTTGTATTAATTATACTACTTTAGGATATACATATTATATATATTATATTTACTATGTTACAGGTATGTATGTATTCTGGTTTATTGGCAGAACACTCTTAGTATACCTTTCCACTCTGTTACAGCATCTCTATGGAATAAATGTTGTGGTTTTATTTTTTAAAACTAAACACTATTCAAATATGCTTTTGTGTGAATTTGTGGCACAAGATCCAAATACATATTTCTCACAATCCTTTGCATTTGCAAAACCGAAACTTTCTGAATTTGTGTAAAATTTTCTTGGAATCATAGTTTGAAATTTGAAAAGATAGAACTAAAAAAAAGCTCTGTTATTTAAGATTTTCATTCAATGGAAAAAAACTCAGGAAGCAATCTGTAATGCATAAAAGGGATCTAAATATTAAGTACTATGGAGTGTGTGAAATATTTAATAGTACATAAAGGTTATTTCTAAAATGAAGATTAAAATCCCACTACCTCATCTAGCAAAGGTCCTGTTGTCCATATGTGTGCAAAAAACTGAGCATGGAAGCTCAGCTGTCACCATTTAGCTCTGGAGTAGACTGATGGTAAGTGAGTTCAAAATTGATCACCTGGAATATGAGTAGGCAAAACTGGGAACTTCTTACTGTGGTAGGTACCAAAAACAAGTGTTTCGTTACCTGTGATGACCACTTTAGGGCCATAGTCTAGTGGGAGAAATGTAATTCTATTAGTTATTCTGCACAGACACTTGAATTTTAAAAATCTCATTTGCATAATGGTTGTCTCATTCCAGTTTTAGTGTGGAAAATACTGAGCTCCTTAACAGGCTACTGCAGTGCCTCAGTGGCCTTAGAGCAGATGCTGAGTCTTGGTCTTTATTTTTCCATTGGTTTGGAAAGCTCCCAGGTGAGGACGAATGACATCTCCATAGCTTCCTTGGGACGGGCAGGAAAAAGCCTTACAGACTTATGTAGACCACTGAGGATTTTCCAGGTTCCAGACTTCCTCAAAACTGCTTCAACAGGGATGGTTCTTCTCTTTACTCCCTGAAGAATGGACGACTCGCGAAGCATGGTAAATGCTCCAAAATCTGAAACGTTTTCAATTCTGACATGATGTCTCAAGTGGAAAATTTCACACCTGACAGCTTATGACAGTCAATCAAAACACAGGTGCACTAAAAACATGGTCTACAATTACCTCCAGACGTGTATAAGGTATATATGAAGAATACAAGAAGTTCATGTTCAGACTTGGGTCACATCTCTGAGATATATCACTATGTATAATCCAAAAGAATCTGAAACACTTGTGAAATTCCCAGCACTCTTTTTACATATACCTTCATTTCCAAAACGTATTTTCCAAGGGTTGGGACAAACTTGAGAATGGTAGTAGTGTTCTTAGTGGTGAATAAAATCTGCCTGGTGGAGGTTTCAAAGCAAATAAGTTGGAAAAGCAAATAACTATACAATCTACTCTTCTGAAATAAAAATATTCTTCTGATTACTTCCTAAACTTTCCTTTAAGTGGCAGACCCAGGTCTGTGCCACCCCAGAGTTGCTGGTTATTCCAGAGCCCTGAGCAGACACACCAGTGGCTGCAGCAGACACCTCCTCAGTTGCCCCATTCCTTTCCTCAGTAGGAAGGACTGTCACTCATGCTAAAGCTCTCCAAATGATGTGTTTCTCTGGTTTCTGTTCCAAATAAACGTTTTATCTAAATAAAATATTCACTCAGTAAGAATATAATGTTCTGTAATAGAAAATCAATTTCCTGTTACTCTTCAAATCTTCAGCTTATAAAATTACTGGGCAATTCTCTCTTGCAGTGTTCTGTTAGATCTCTTTTGCCTGAGCTGAAGAAACCAGGGACCGGAACAGGTCAGTGACTTCAGCCTTCTGAGCAGCCAGCTGGAGTCCCCCCCCGCCACCCCTTGTAGGAAGGAAGAAGGGAAACTCTCTGAGGATGCTGGACACGCCCATCATGAAATTTTGAAGGTGGCTGTTTGTCTCATTATGGAACCCGAAGTTCACAAATGTCATTAAGTTGCAGTACCAGATATGTGAATTGTAACTTGTGTGAAGGCTTTTAAAAGGCTGGAAGTTAACAAATGTCATTAAGTTGCAGTACCAGATATATAAATTGTAACTTGTGTGAAGTTTTAAAGGCTGGAAGTTATTTACAACTTGCTATGACTAGTGACATAATCTGAAACTACAGGCTAGCTTTCCCCAGCATTCCCTGCCCAGCACTCATGTTTTCAAGTAGAATAAAGTTACACACCACACCACTGAAAAGAAGCACATGGTCTAGTAACCATTTTAAAACTTTGATCTTAAGAAAAGGTAAAAATAATCTCCATGCAAATCTGTAGTATAGATTTTATTGGTGTCTCCAGTCTATTTAAGTCTATTTTTCAAGTTCAACAATATTTTTTGGAGACTGTCTCACTATGTAGTCCCAGCTGGCCTGGAACTCACTATATAGACCAGGCTGGCCTCCATCTCACAGAGACCTGCCTGCCTCTGGCTGGTCAGTGTTGGAATTAAAGGCATGTGCCACCTTGTCTAGTAAGTTTAGTATTGGTTTTCTTTTTCAAAGGATGCAAAATAGGCTCGTGCCTGTGAGGTAAGAACAAAGATTAGCATGCCGTTGAAATGATACAGTCAATTTTCAGGAATTAAACCACTAATGAGAATGAATATTTTACAGGCCAACCATATGGATACCTGGATAAACCAGTGAGATTTGTTTTTAAAAACAATGTGCTCTATGCAGTTTAGATATTCTATTAAAATGTTTTTTGAATTTCTAACATGAATTCAAAGACACAAAGCATTTTATTTTACAAATGAAAAGAAATATTTCTAGAATAACTTTAAAATAATTTCTCAGAAAGGAAGCAATCTCCATAAGAAAATTCTTCTTAAAGAAAAGTTAAGCCACAATGTCAAATTCCTTGAAACCATATATATTAGTTGTTTCAAGATGGGCCACATTAGACTCTGTTTTTAAAGCATTGGTGTTGTACTAAAAAAAGTTAGGTGAAAAACTTGATTCCACACAATAAAAACAGCCTCTTATCCAACTCTTAGAAGTTCCAAAGTGACCATGTGTATAGCATAGCATTATAAGATGCATCCTTGAAGAGAAGGATTTGGAGGAACTTCCTTTTTAGACTACTATTATGAGTTACTCTACTGCCTGGGTAGTAGTTTGATTAGTTAACCTGAACTTCAGAAACTGATATTTGACTTCCAGTGAATGAGCAATTTACCAAGTATTTCCAAATAAAATGCACATTATATAATATTCATAATGCAGTATTAACATTTTTGTTATGAAATTGAACTTTTACGTAACCGATCGTAGTTCACCACTTGCTTGAACAGAAGTTACTTTTATATAGCAGTTTAAATGATAGTTAATTAATTATGCATAAAGAACACAGCTGCATTTTTTGTGCAGGGAAATCACGTGGAAATTACCATTCATTCCGGTCGGCGTTACAGTGGCAGTGGTACTGAGAATCAAGGCAGTTCCCCACTAATCCACAGGTACACCTCTGAGCGTCAGGTGGAGAGCCTCCCCAGTGAGTGTGTGTTTCATTGGTTCTTCCAGCCCACCAGCTCAGTGGGCTTCCATCTGAAAGACAAGGATGAGAAAGATAACATCCATGTCACCCCAGTCACCACCACTCCAGTAGCATTCCTTTTACTCCTAGACTTAATGGCTTTGGTGTGTGTGCATGTATATGTGTCTGTGTCTGTGTATATGTGCGTGTATGTGTGTGCATGTGTGTATGTGTGTGCATACGCATGTATGTTTGTGCATGTGTGTATGTGTATATGTGTCTGTGTTTGTGTATATGGGCATGTATGCACATGTGTATGTGTGTATGAATGTATATGTGGGTAAGCGAGATACAGAGAATGACAGAGAGAGAGACAGAGAAACAGAGACAGAGAGTCTTGAGAAGTTATATTTTATCTCTGCCAACAAGAACATGGCTGTTGTTTGCCCCCGCCACCGTGTCCATGTTTCAATATGTAGGCGTCATTGATTCTCTTTCTTTTCTTTTATTAGAAAATGAGCTCTTTATTTCTTTGTACTTTCTCTATGGAGAAACAGTAAACAATTCAAGCCATCATTAAAAAATTCAAGACCTCAGAAGAACTATCAAGACAAAAACCAGACTAATCTATGCACCAGAGAGGATTCTGTCTGAGATGATAAAGTTTCACCGAGACAGCTGAATGCTTACACAGCAACTCTGACCAACCTTACTACATCATTTTTGTTGAAAACAGTCATTATATATTAAGCATTTGGGATTCTACAATGCTCCCTGTTAGGACTTAATATGTTTTCAGAAGTATGTGGTTTTCCTGCAAGGCATGGCTGGGCTATTTATTTGGACGTTTAAGAAATATCACTGATAGGTCCTCTATATGCCTGGGTAATATGCTCCTGGGTCGTTCCCTCTCAATGAAGATGCTCAGGCCATCTCTCAGCCTTCATGGTGACTGAGTAACAGAGTCAAATAGTGCCGCTGGGGGGCTGGAGAGATGGCTCAGTGATTAAGAGCACTGGCTGCTCTTGCAGATTACCCAGGTTCAATTCCTAGCACCAACATGGAGGCTAACACCCATCCATTATTCCAGTTCCAGGGGATCTGATGCCTTCTTCTGGCCTCCACAGGCATTGCCTGCACAGGCACACTATGTGCATGCATACTCATACACATAGATAAAGCATAAATTAAAAATGTTAACAAAGAAAGTGTTTCTAGGGGTGCACACGTAAGGCTGGATGAGTAGAAAAGCGGGTGGCAAGGTGCCCTGGAGCAAGGGTGGGCATGGGAGATGGCAAACTGCAGTATTGAGACACAGTACATGAGGAGAAATGGAACTGGATTAACTCGGCAAACTTCCAGTGCTATTGGGTGCCATTTAAAAAATTTACATGTTGTCATCACTGGAGCCCGAGTTAAGATCTGGAATCTTCTCTAGCTTCTACTTTTCTGTCTTTTACAACTCATTCATCAATAAGATCTTTGCATTCTAATTACCACTTTAACCCATGCCCAAAAGGACAGGAAAAAAGTTGATTCTGGGAAGCATAGAAAGAATAAATATCTAGAACATCAGATACTAATCAATAGGAAGTAACAGCTATTCATGCAATATAATACTCTTCTCAAAATACTATTTTAAGCCTTACTTTGCCACTACATTGGCATGGATGTTGAGCAAAATTTTATTACATCCTTTTATTACAAATGCACAGGAGTCAGTTTGCATCTAAGTCTCCTATAACCCTGTAAATTGATGGGGAACAATTTTAGAGGAAGTTAATGTACTTGAGTTTGTTCAAATGCTTTAAAGTACTGTGGAGAACGTAAAGAGCACCAACCACAATTCCAGCACAGACTGGGGAGACCTTCTCCAGACCTCATCCTTTGCTGAAGAGCTTTTGGCAGTGGGTAGTTGCTGGGGTGGGGCTGGGGGTCATTCTTCTTGAGGGTGTGGCCACTGAAAGCTCCCTGTGCTCCAGCAGATGGCCCCACACTCAGGCACGTATGGACAGCCCTAACTGGACTTAGTGGTTATCAAAATACAAGAAGGTATGCAGTTGACAGGTCATGTTGGAGAGAGCAAGGGAAGGGCTGAAGCTGGACTGGATACAATCACATTTCATCACATGCATCTATGAAATTCTCAAGAACAAAGAAAATTAGGCCAGGAGTGGTGGCACGCACCTTTAGTCCCAACACTTTGGAAGTAGAAAAAGGTGGATCTGTGTGAGTTTGAGGTCAGCCTGGCCTACAACAGAGAGCTCTAGGCCAGCCAGGGCTTTGTAGAGACCCTGTCTCAAAAAATAAATAAACAAGAAAAGTAACTGCACTGGGTCCCAAAGATTGGGGTGGCCTCTTAATGTCCTGTGTCTTTTATCTTTAGATTTGATGCAATATAATGTCTAAAATAAACACAAAATAAATAAATAAATAAATGTAAAAGCCTGAAGTATAAAGACAAAGATTGAAGGGGGACTTGCAGACCAGCAAGAATGTCCTAGAAATCATACAAAAGATAACCAGGAGATTCTGAAAGGGGGAAAGAAAAGGATTAACTGCTTGGAACCCCAGAATTGAAGGCAAACTATTTCGGCTTACATGGGTCCTCATTACAACTCTTCAACCATGATAAGGTCTTCAAGAAGAACATGGGTTAGAACACTAACATGACATGGGTTAGAAGATTAAGATCTAAACAGGGGAGGAGCACAAAGGGAAGTAAGTGAGGCTGATGCAAAACAGTCCTTTCATTCTTAGTCGATATAAGTGATAAGTTAATTAAAACCAATATAGCGTCTACATAGCAATATGGGCAAGCCAAATTAAATTAAATTAAATGGAAGAGGAGCTAGAACATAGAACCAACATTACCAACGAGGTGGATTAGTGTTATCTGAAAATTTAAATTAGTTATAAAGTTTAATTCATATTCAAAGGTAATCATTTCAAAATTCAAAAGGAATGTTTGCTAGAAGAGAAAAAGTGAAATGATATAAAATAACTCATTTCAAATGAGCCAAAACAAGAAAGAAATTCAATAAAGTGGGAGAGGAAAGGAAACACATGAGCAGCCAGGTACGGAGGCACATGCTCGCACTTGGAAGGCAAATGCAGAAGTATCAAGAGTTCAAGGACAGCCTTGGTTACACAAGACCCTTTCTTAAAAACAAACAAAAACACAACACCGAGCCAAGGACATCTGCTAAGGTTTGATTACAGTTTGTTTCTTAAAGATTCGTGTGAGGGATGCTGGGCACTCAGCACGCAGTATTGCCATGTGAGAGCTGGTACCGTGGTATGGCCTTGAAGAAATGAGGCTAGTGGGAGGGCCTTGGGGGTCACTTCTCTTGGAACTGATTAAGATAGTTCCTATAGGACCTTAAGTTAATTCTCATGTAAGCAAGCTGCTGTAAGAGAAGAATGACCCCTGAATTTTCTCTCTGGAATCCTGTCTGGTCATGCGATCTCTTGTTCCCCTTCCCTTGCACACACACTCCCATCAGAACAGTCTGTCTTTGTGTGAAACAGACAAGCAGGATCTCATCAGAGCTGAGTGAATGCTGGCCTCATGCCCTGGAACATCCTTACACGGCCCAAGCCTGACAGTATACCACCTTGGTACAGCGATGAAAACGGACTTTTTAATATAGCATCAAATAGGGAAAAGTTGCAATACAGAAAATATTAATTAAAGCATCAACAATCATTTAAACGTGAGTTTAATTAAAGGACAGAGACTGTCAAAGTGGTCAAAAACCAAGACCCAATTATATGCTATCAAAATTCCTTTTAAATGTAAACATGAGTATTAGGAGTAAAGAGATGGGGAAATCTATGCCACCCTAACATTGGTTAAAACAAAGCTATGGGTCTTGGAAAATGATTCAGTCAGTAAAGTGCTTGCACTTCTAGATCTCTAGAACACCTGTAAAAGTGAGGTGTGGTAATGCACATCTGTAAGCCCAGCACTGAGGATTGTGGAGATGGGTAGATTCCTGGAGCCCATGGACTAGCCATCCTAGCCAACGGGTGAACTCAAGGTTCAGTTGATGAGACTGTCTCAAAAAATAAGATGGAGAGCAGTCGAGGAAGACACCCAATGATGCCCTCTGATCTCTACATGCACATGCACAGATGTGAGCACACATGCGCACACATGTACACATACATCCCACCTACATACATACACACACACAAGCTGTAGGAGCAGTAGTAATTTTAAAGACAATTTCAGAGCAAGGAAAATCGCCAGGAATGATAAGGGTCATTCTTCAAGGAGACACAACAATCCTTATTGTGGATATGCCTAACAACAGAGCACCAAGCACATGAGGCAGAACTGAATACAGCTCTGAGGACATAGGGACGAAGCTCTTCTGACCCCTGGAGACATTAACACCCCTCAGTCAAACACACAGATCCAGCAGGCAGAGTCATTAAAGATTTCTTAATCTACATAGCAGCATCCATCATTATGCCTCCGTGGAAAATGGACCCTCTTTATTCCTGATGATTTTGCTGGCTCTGAAACGGTCTAATGGACATTTATAAAATACTCAATCTGACAACTGCAGTTCAAACATCTTTCCCAAGTACACATGCACAATTAAGTTAGACCATATTCAGACTGATAAAATATAACTTACTGAATTAAAAGAAGAGAAGCATACAAAGTATGCTCTCAGGCATGCAATGTCATCAACATAATAATTAAAAGGTGGCTGGACATTTAGCATCCCACTTCTAAGTAAAATGTGTTCAGGGAGTAAGTCCCAAAGGAAATGCATTCTTGACTATTGAAGATGAAAACAGAGCTTGTCAAAATTTGTGGTATACAGTCAAGCACTGATTGGGGTTCACAACACTACATGCCTATTTTAGAAAATAAACAAATTCTAAAATCAACTATTCAAGCCTTAGAGAATTAGAAAAATGAGTCAATTAAATCTAAAGCAAGAAAATGAAAGTAAAAGTTATAGTGGAAACTAGAAAAATTATAAACAGAAAATTATTAGAAAAAATAATTCATGAAAGAAAGCTGGTTCTTGGAGAGGTTCAATAAATTAGTAAGTGTGTAGCCAGGGTAACCACGAGAAAGAAGTAAAAATTAGAAAGAAAGAAAGGTCATTAGTTTGATCATATAAATATTCAAATAGTAATGAAAGAATAGTATGAACAGCTTCAATTTTGCTAATTCATATGAAGCCACTTGACAGAAACAATTTACCAAAACTCATTCAGGGAGAAAGAGATAATTTGAAAAGGTTCATGTTATGGGCTGAGCTGTGTTCTCCCAACAAGTTATCTTAAAGTCCTAACTATTAATACCTCAGAACACGACCCCTTTGGAAATATGCTATTTACAGAGACAACTAAATTAAAAAGAAGTCACTTCTAGGGTCAGTGACTCATGCTTATAATCCTAGCACTCAAGAAGAGGCAAGAGGATCGTCGTGAATTTGAGGCTATCTTAGATTATGTAGTGAGTTCCAGAGCATCCAGAGACACTGCCTCTAGAACAGTCATAGATAGATAGACAGATAGATAGATAGATAGATAGATAGATAGATTGAGAGAGAGATAGATAAAACCATTAAGGTGGGTTCAAATCCAATGTGATTAGTGTTCCTCCGCTTTTTACTGAAGAGAAACGTGGCCACAAGGACAGACAGACACACACAAGAAAGATGTGAAGGTGAATAAGAGGATGTCACATAGAGTCAGAAGATTAGAGTGATTAATCTCCAAACAAAAGAAAGGCAAAAATTGTGAACCACTAGAAGCTGCTGGTTCCAGAGGGATACAGCCTGCACAATACTTTCATTTTGTACGTCTAACATCAAAAACTATAAGCCAATAGATTTCTATTGTTTTAAATGACCCTGCTTCTGGAATTTTGTCACAGCAAATACAGGAAAGTAATATAGCCCATGTCTACCAACACAGATCAATAATTAATAACTCCCCAAGATGGAAGACCCTTGACTCACACAGTTTTACCATAGAAGTCAACTAAACATGATACTGATTAACTACAATCTGCTCCAGAAAACAGAAGCAGAATATGATTAATTCCTAACTCCACTCCAAAGGACTGCACTAAAACTAAAATGAGGAAACAAACCGCACAGAAAAAGGCAACTGTAGGCAAAAGTTTCTTCCAAATATGGATAGAGAAATCCTGAACAAAATGTTAACAATTTGGATCCAGCGATATAAAGAATAATTTATGTCATACAAAGTGAGATTTTTCTAGCGTATATTTAATATTAGAAAACTAATTAACATAATACCTCTATACCAACAGGCTAAAAAAGAACAATCATATAATCCCATGAATATATGAAAAAAGCATGTTATTAGATCCAACAGGCATTCATGATAAACAAAACTTTGAAAACTTGGACTACAAAGAGAAAGCCATCAACCTGGAAAACAACATCCACAAGAATCCTACAACTAGCAAGGTATTTAAAGGTGAGAGACTAGTTGATTCCCCTCTGAGACTTGGAACAAGGAAAAGATGTTACCACACACCCCTGCCTTTCCATATAAGGTTCTAGGCAATGTGGTGAGGCAAAAAAGAAAAAAAATTATATAGATTATGAAGGGAAAATATAACCTTATTTTGCAAATAGTGTGGTTGTATAGAAAACCTCTAAAATCTCAACAACCATAACTTCTGCAACTAAAGATTATTAGAGCAAGGTTGCATGCCAAAAGTCAGCTTCTTTGATATATGTAACATTATATAATTGGAACCTAAAATTAAGAGCATGATACCTTTTATATTAACACTAAAAATACTTTAAAAAATTTTTAAAAATCTGCATTCAATCTATATGAAAACATACAAAATCCTGAAGAAAAAAAAAATCAAAGATCTGAGGACTGAAGAGATGGCTCAGCAGTTAAGAGCACTGACTGCTCCTGCAGAGTACCCAGGTTTGATCCACAGCACCCACATAGCAGGTAACGACTGTCTGTAACTCCAGTTTCAGGGAACCTGACACCTTCATCTGACCTCCACAGGCATTGCACAGCATGGATGTACTTATACACGGGCAGGCAACACACTCCTACACATAAGATAAAAGATAATAAATAAAATCGTTTTAAAAAATCAAAGATATAAATAAATGGAGACATGCATATTCACACATATACAGACCTAAAAGTCAGTGTTAAATTATTCCTAAATTCATCTTTAGAATGAATGAAATATTAGTCTAAATACCAGCAAGTTCCATTGTAGATATTGACAGACTGATACTAACCTTTTATACAGAAAGACAAAGACTCATAATACACAACACACTAATGAGGAATAACAAGGGCCATTGCTGTCACCTGACTTAAGACCTAGCAGCATTCAAGGCAGTGTGGCATTTGTAAACTACCAATCAAAACAGCACAAAAGAACGGACAGCTGAGGTACAAGCCAACATATAGATAATCAACAGATTTCTGAAAAAGAGTGAAAGCAACTCAGTAGAAACAGCTCCGTCCTTTCAACGGGTTCTATTAAAACAACTAGACACCCACATGCAAAAGAAAGTGAATTCAGGCAATTTACAGCTTTTATACAAGTTCATTCAAAATGAATGACAGCCTCTGTAAAATGCTATATTATAAAACCTGGAGATGAATAGGAAAAGTGAAGACGATCTTGAATATATCCATGAATTTGTAGATACAGAAGCAAAACCCCAACAAATGAAAGAAAAAAAATTAATTTGGGATTCATTAAAATTAAAAGTTCCCATGACTGCTTTAAGATGATAGAAAAGCAGGATGCAAACTCGGAGAAACTAACTACAAAACATTGATCTCACAAAGTTTTTGCACCTCAAATGTACAAATAACTTATACACATTAGTAGCAATAAAATAAGCAACTGAATTAAAAAGACCCAGAGAGATACATCACCTAAGAAGACCTACAGAGGCTGAATAAGAATTTGAAAAGCAAACTAGTTCAGAGTTGTTAGCATAAGGGAAATTTAGACCATATTATCCCTTAATTTCACCTCTACCCAAATCAAGAAGTATCCTAAATGTTTATCTAAATTAAGTTTCTATTTAAATTCTCCATTGGTGGCTTTGCGATGGGCTTACAGGACCCGCATTGAGAGATGATTGCAATTCACTCATCTTCATTTCCAATCATCCATTCTCTGTATTAAAAACGAGTTGTTTTTATCGTTCTAGAACCATTTTTGTGTTCAGAAATAAAGGCCTAAGGGCAAGAGTTAGCAGGTACTTAGCAAGTAAGTATTGGCCCTGCAAGGCAGGTTTGCTGCTGAACTCAGTGGTGTGCAGGCTGTGGGCCAGTCCATTTGCGTGCGGCTTGCTCTCCGCTCACCACGGGAAGAGGTTTTCCGGTTTCATTATAGGGACATACTATATGTAAGTTGCTGTCTTGCATTCCTTATCCTTCCTTCCCTGGTTAACGACCCGAGGCACTGTGTTCTACAGTCCCATGCAAGGACAAAAATCCAACAGTGATAAACTAAAAAGTCACTGAACTTTGAAATGCCAACTGCACAGCTTTGAAGAACTAGCAAACGAGCAGTGAAAACATCTTACTTCTTAAACTCAACTTTCTTCCTTATCTTGTTTATTTAGGGAACCTCAGTGAGACCAGCAGTGTAGGGCCCATTTCTCTGAAGAGGAAAATAGAGACTTAGAAAGATTATATAATTACTTAAGTTTCTACAACTGCTAAGGGATAGACCTGAAACTTGGACATGAAATGGAAAAGCCCTTTTCTCTTTTAAGCGGTTCAAACTGGCTTCTGGGCCTCTGAAGACAGGGCGCAGAGGGGGATGAAGCAGAGTGGTGTGGGCCTGGCACAACCAGTGAGATTTAGGTGTAAAGGCAGCAGGGGCTCATCCAGGTGGGAACACTTCTGGCATGGGAAAGAACAGGGCCTGGAATATTACAACGAGTCAATCAATGCAAATTAGGAGAGTTGGGACAGATGTGTGCCAGTGACCCCGTACGACAAACCTGCACCTGAGGGTCATGCACTGATACTTTACAGTTTAATAGAAGATGGTGGCTTGAAAATTTACAAGTGACCTTTGAAGCTTCTAACATAGGCTGTTTCTGATTACTATGTGTGTACAGGTGTATGTTTGTGTATGTGCATGTTTGTGCATGTGTGTGTGTGTGTGTGTGTGTGTGTGTGTGTGAGTATGTGCAGTTGCGCTCATCCCTGCAGGTAGTGGGGAGCTAGGGTTTGATGGGAAGTGTCTCCCTCTGTGACACTCCACTTGATTTGTTTTTTGGGGCAGCATCTCTCACTAAACATGGAGCTCAGGTTGAAGGGCGACCGGCTGGGCAGTGAGTCCCTCAGATCTGCCTTTCTATACCCCTTTCAGTGCTGGGGTTACAAGCACACATCACCATGCCAGGCCTTTAGGTGCGTTCCGGGGATCCAAGCTCAGGTCCTCATGCTCGTGCACCAAGTACTTTCCCCGGGATCCATCTCCCCAGACCCTGATTACCAGATTTACAAAATGAAAGACCGATTTCAGTTCGTACTGATAATAAAGTCCTCAGACAGGCATATGAAGAGTGCGCGGAGTGCAGTGGAGGGCTCTGTGGGAGACTGAGGGAGCTCCCTCCCCGAAGGAGGAGAAACGCGCTGTGACCTCAGAGAGCTGGATGTCTTAATTATGCTCTGTCACTGTGAAGATTCAGAAACTAAATCCCTTAGGTTGGGGGAAATGAGAGACCCAAAGAAAAAAAACTTCAGTTATTATTCTATCTTAGATCAGTGTGGGAGAGGTGGAGCTGAGGAATAAATACTGGCATCCCAGCATCAACAAGATAGGTAACTCTGTGTGTGTGTGTGTGTGTGTGTGTGTGTGTGTGCATGTATACAGGCCAGAGGTCTATATTCAGTTCACAGGACAGTGGCTCTTGACTTAATTTTCAGGGTTCTTTTATTTTTTGGTCTTTTTGAGACAGGGTCTCCCTTTAACCCCAACTGGAACTCACTATGTAGACCAGGCTGGCCTTGAACTCACAGAAATCCACATGCCGTCCCACCACACCTGGCTCTCTACCTTTTGGGGAGGGGCAGTGTCTAGGGCTCATTGGTTGAACTGGCTGGACATCTAGTCCCAAGGATCATCCTGTCTCTGCCTTTTCAGGACTCTGGGATTACTAGTGTCTTCCCACCTGTCTTTTTATGTAAGTGCTGAGGATCAGAATTCTGGTCCTCCTGCTTTGCATTTTTATCAACCCGGCCATCTCCCCAACCCAAACGAGACAACATATCAAGGGCAAAAACCTAATTGGTACAGGGAACTAGATTAGAGGTCGGTTTTGAAGTGTAAAGAGGCATTATGGGCTTCGGTGGGTGTCCAGGAAGAGCTGTTGGCTACACTCACTAGTTAGCATTGTATTCTAATTGGGAACGGAGAGTTAATGCTATTATTAATAGTAAATTTTCCTTGTATTGGAAGAAAATATGTGCCTGCTCCCCCTCGGACTCATGCACATTCGCCAAGGTGTCAGGGGGGCTCTTTCACTGCTTTCTTGTCCAATCAGAGGCCTGAGTAAGTTTTCTGTAAATGACTTTGGCCTGGTTCTCCTGAAACTGCATCACACCCGCCAATGTGCAGAGGTGCGCCTTTGCCCGCCTCCCCCTTTATCAGCACCACTCCAGGCCCTTACCTCCGGCATCCGAGGGCCCTGTGGTCCTGCATTGCAAAGCCACTTGCTGCTCACAGCGCTCTGCAACATCCACAGCAGCGTGCAGCTGCGCCAAGTCCACAGCATACGAGAAGGTCACTGAGCGCGCATGCCCCCCTGGGCCGCCTGGAACCGTCACTGCGTGGGGCCCACTGTGCGGCACCACGGTCCAAGCCATGTCTGCTGGGCAGAAACAAAGCAGGAGGAGCCATCGCTAGGCTGTACCGGATCGCACGAAGTATCAATGAGCTTCTAAAATGGCATGTGTGCTATTGTGAGTTTGCAGCCGTTTTTCTGAGTTGATTTGTGTAGCAATAAATCTAGCCAGAACTCAGCCATTAAGAAAAAATATTCTATTAGAAAAAAGTGTTGGAACTGATGGTTAAACTTGCACGACGTCATGTCTAAAGCTACAGTGGAAGCATGGTTTTCACAGTACTTAAGAACTATTTTTGCATCAACCCAAGAATGAAGCCAAACTGTGTGTGAACATTTATCTTTAAATAAAACAGTACTTTCCTCATGTATGTGTCTATTTCACTTATTAATAATCTATAGAAAATGCCTCTTCGGAGGATGTGATCCACACAGTCAGGGAAAACCACAGGAAGTGACCATTAAAACACAACGGATCACATCTGCTTCTCAATCCATAAGCAAGCACAGAAGTCCACACATCACCCCTCCACACCTCTCAGAGCTACTCCAGGGAGTAACCCCGACCTTCTCCACCCTCCTGGTGTAATTTCTGACATATTTCTGTTACACAGACTAAATATCTCCATAGTCACAAAGGGGAAGGAACACATTCAAATTCTTTTGAGTTCTCTGCAGTGGACTCCACTTCTGGTAGTACATGTCACCGCCCAGCTGCTTGTCGATTCAATGGATAAGCTGTCTTGAGGGCATTCTACCTGCACAGATGCTATTTGATTCTTAAATATCTAAAAAAATGTACATAAGAGTTTTTCAAACTGGAAAATTCAGATGGATATACATCTTCAAAGAAGTTTAAATCAGAGCAATGTAATAATATAATAGGTATTATACTGAGAAGTCACCTTCACCCTCCCATCCCTTCACAACTCCAGAATTGTGTGTGTGTGTGTGTGTGTGTGTGTGTTTGTGTGTGGTGTATGTACACACAACCATGTAAGCCCTCACTGAAGCCAGGGAAGGACATTGGTACCTTGCTCTATACCTTTCTACTTTATTTGAGGCAGCATCTCTCAATGAACCTGGAGCTAGGCGGTCAGTCAGCAAGTCTCAGTGATCCTTGTGTCTCCACTCACAGAGTAGAGTTATAGGCACCAACTACTTCTGGCTTTTTACGTGGATTCTGGAATCCAAACTCAGATCCTCTTATCCATTGAGCCAACTTTCTAGTCACTGTGTCTCAGGAATTTTAATAGCTTGATTGTCAAAGGTTCAGGAGACAAGTTGAAGAGTCTTACTATTACTCATCTGTTACATCAGAACAGCAGAGGAGGAAGGAAGCCATCAGTGCTACTGGAACCACTCTTTATGCATGTGCAGAGCAGAGGCAGAATACCCACAAGAAGCAGCCTATAGTGAAAGAATCCTTGAATGGCAAGACTAATGTGATATTATGTTAAACAACTACTGGGCTCACTGAACTCAGGAAGGAGGCTCCAAGGGCTTCTGTGACAATTTCAGCTTTATGGATTTTTCCCTTTAATGATGTTCTAACGAGAGGATGGGCAAGAGCCTAGTCTTGTAAAAAGTGCTTGTCTTGCAAGTGTGAGAACTTGCATTTGATCCTCAGAACTCACAGCATAGAAAAACCCAGCATAGCATCACATACTTCTAATCTCAGTGATGGAGAAGCTGAGAGAGGCAGAGTCCTGAGGCCAGCCTAGCCTAATCTGTGAGTTCCAGACTGATCAGAGACTTCATCTCAATAAAAAAGTGCCTGAGGAGCAAAACCTGAAGTTGACTTCTGGCTGCTACATTCATGCACATATGGCTTGAGTAGCTGCGTATACACACATATGTTCTAGCTAAGCTTTCTGTAATTTTAGAATTTTAAAAAATTGGCAACAGAATGCAATGCACACAGAAAGTCACACCTGGCCAAGTTTAAGAGACTGCAGAGTACATGTCCCTGGATAGGACTCCTACATTAAACTTCACCCACCAGAACTCAGGGACCAAGAGGGAGTGGAAAGATTGTCAGAGCCAGGGTTGGTGCATGAACATAAGAAAACAGAGCCTTTCGGGCCTCTGGGAACTTGCTCATAGGAACTTGCAACGATGGTGGCAGCATGTACAAGACCCATGCCGACTCAATCAGACAAAACCAGTATGGAACTGGGAATATGGCAGCAGGGCCCAACCTTAGCTGAGGGACTACTGGCAACTTATTGGCAAATAATTGGATATGGCAGCTGAGGGATGAGGGAGAGTAGATCTTTAAGGGAGCGATTCTACATAGGCTGACTAGACTCTAGACTCCAATGGATGAGCTTGCTCCAAGGGACATTTGGGTATAGATGCTTGAATAGATGGGCCTTAACATGTATGACAGAATGCATACAATCTGGTAGGAGGTTGGGCGGGGGGGGTTCAGATATGGGAGGGAGTCTAAACTTGATTAAATCTATTATATGAAATGCACAAATACCCAGTAAAAATACACATAAATAAAAATTAAAAATAGTTTTCTGTTTTAAAAAATTGGCATTGCATTTTTTGGACCACCTACCCGGCATGTCCCTTTAGGTTTCTCCTATCAACTAAATTAAATATACAGAATGCTAAACCGGGCTGTGAAGGAAGTCAGGTGCCAGTTTTTCATCATGGTCATAGATTGGTGGCCCTGAGGAGTTCATTAGTGGTTGATCAATTTGATACATTTTCAGTCATGCCCGACTCAAGCATAATAATAGAAAATATCCTTAGACTTGAGACAAGTCCTAAGTGTTGCGAATATAGTCATAAAACTACTTTTCTGAAAAATAAAATAATAAACTGGGAACATCATGAACTGTGCATTGGTGTTTAGAAAATTCCATTTCAATCATGGTTGTTGTTGACACCATAGTAAGTAACCTAAGAAAGGATACACATAATTATTGCTCCCTAATGATCCACAATTTGTTTTAATGAATATTAAGAATTTTGGAACTAGGAAGGACAGTAAACAGTATCTAATATGACTTCAATGTTATAAAGAAGCAGGCCAAAATTCTAGTAGTCTGTATAATGACAGTGTACAGTTGGTGATCCATGAGGTCCGAATCTTGACTTGGGGCCAGGGAAGTGACTAAATGTGGGAATTGCTTTAGGGTTATAGTCAAGTCAGACCCAGCAAGTCTCATGGACTGGCGATATTAGTTCCCCAAGTACTTGGAATAAAGGTGCAAGTTAGAAATTTAAGCTGGCTTAACTTCATTGTTTGATTAAGGTAGGCAGCATTTAAATAACAAAATTACTCAGTAAATCACATGAAATTAGAACCAGGTGATATACCAATTCTTCATACTCAGGAAAAAAGAAAAAGAAAAAGGAGCCATTAAAATTCTTTAAGACTCATGATTTGGGCCAGGTATAGTGCATTCCTTTAATCCCAGCCCTGGGGAGACAGAGCCAGTGGGTCTCTGTGAATTCAAGGCCAGCCTGGTCAGCATAGGGCGTTCCGGACCAGACAAGGCTGCATAGTGAGAGCCTGTCTTCCACAGTGAAATAGAAGCACTCTGGGATTCTCTGCTGTTGGAAGCAAGCACAGTAAAGGTTTGTGTGTTTGTGGCAAATGGATTCTTCTGTTTGTTTGAGAAAGTATTTCCCTTCACTCTTCCGTAATTTCAGAAGGTGCAGAATTCTAGGTTGGCTGGGCTTCCCCTTGGTTGTTTGGTCTGTTGCTTCTCTCAGCTTCTTAAACACACAGTCTGCTGTCTTCCTTGAGTAGGCTTTGATAAACCAACTACTACTGAAACCTTTGTTTTCTGACTTATTTCATGATTGCTTTTTAACTTTGAATTTTCTAGGACTTGAGTACATATGTTCGGGCTAGGGTTTCTGTTGTTGTTGACTGACTGCTTTGTTACATTGTCCTGTTTTAGAGTCCCAGGAGCTTCCTGGCTCTGTCACCTGATACTTGCTCTGGTTTGAATGGAATTTCCATCGCAGCTTCAGGTGTCTGAACACTTGTTCTCCAGGTGATGACTGCTTGGGGAGGTCATGAGACGGTTTGATCGGAAGCCCACCCAGCAGAAGTGGGTCACCTCTGGTGAGTTCTGAAGCTGAAAACTGCTTCTAATTCTAGCTTGTGCTCTTAGCCTCCTGATCCACCAGGATGTAAGAAGTTTCTACCATGTTCTCCCACTGCTCTAGGTGCCATGCCATCCTGTCAGAGGGACCGATATTCCCTGAAACTATTAGTGAAAATAAATCTTTCTGCTTTTAAGCTTTTTCCATTATAGATTTTGTCGTAGCAATGAAACAAAACAAAAAAACGCCTGGCATCAACTTACCAGAAATCTTAGACATTACTTCCTCAAAACCACTCCATTCCTGTCTTAACTTTTTGCATGTAAGTCACATCTTTTGTGGTTTTATTATAATTTTCAGATATTCTGTTATTTTGTTCCTAGCTTTTTTTTTCTTTGCTTTTAAATACAGCCTCAAGACTAAGAATTCTTTTCTCCAACCTGTCTCTCTCCAGAGGAGCCTCGGTGAAGACATTTCTCATTTCTGTTACAGTTGTTGGTCTAGCATTTCCTTTCATAGAACTCCCATCTTGCTGCTGAGACTGGGTCTCTATTCTTGCATGCTGTCTGCTTCATCCAGTAGAACGTATCCCATATCAATTACCGTGATTTAAGTTCCCAGTCTGGTAACCCTGACATCTGTGTCTAAGGCCTGCTCTATCTCTTCAAGCACTAATTTTTCCCATTAATATGTCTTGAAATTTCTTCTAGATAAATGGGTGTGCTTTACTGGGTCAAAGTCATAGCTGTAAATAGACTTTCAGTGACGTAAGGAAGAGAGGAAGGGGAAGCATTCTGCATCCTGAGCTCCCTCCCTCACCAGCCTTCCATGAGACTGGATGACTAGATGGAGCTGGAGTTTGAGCTTTCTTTTCCCCAGGCAGTTAGGCTTTGATTAAAAAATTTCCTTGAGACTTAGGCACTAGTAAATTACTTCTCTCGAGAGAAAACCTTGTGAAGAAGTATATAGTATTCAGGGGATTTTCAAGATGGTTCTTCACTCTCTCTTCCCTCCCTTTCTGGAAGTTTTCTCCAAAATTCAATCTGAGAAGTTGGTCAGAAGTTTCCCTAAGAGGGAAAGTGCACTCGGTGGGCTCCGCTGGAATTCTTTCCTCTCAGACTCGGCGCTTGTCCCCAGAGACGTTACTGCTTTTTGGATATCTGCTAAGCAGTGATATCTGTGTTCTTCCGTCTGTCTTTCCAGTCTGGGGGTCAGTGGTTTGCTCTTGAGCTTCGCTCCTCGCTGGCTATAGAAGAGTGATTGTGTTTTCATGTCATTCAGACCTTTACTGTGTCCGATGGAGTGATAGCCTGCAAGCGCCTGAACGCGCCAGGTAGAAGCCATTAGAAAGTTTGAACACTTTTGCCACATCTGTATTTTCAAGCTTCTGGAATAGCATTTTGACTGCCGACATTTGAAAGTCACTAGAGATTGATCTGAATGACGAGATATTATTTTATTGTCAAGAAGCAGTGCAGCCTCTAGCTTCCTCTTTGTCAAATGATGATGATCAGGATTCTTGTTGGTTTTGAACTTTGTATGGTTCTTTGATTTTTACCAAGCTCATTTTGTGAAAATGACCCATCTGAAGAAGAGGAAGGTGCTAATGGCTTCTGGGCAAAACCGCATGGCAGATGCCAACCACATTGCCTGGCTCTGATTGGATGACCCGATCAGGGCGAGCTGGGTAATCAGTGTCTCTTGGCAGGACCTTTCCATTTCATCATCTCTAGCATACTGCTGCACAGGGGTTTCTCAATCTACCTTTGTCCTAACATGCTTTGGCAGTCTTAACTAAAGAATTTTAAATTTCTTTGTATTTTAATTTGCTTGTTTTCTTTTTTCTTGGTCTTTGCTGACCCATCTAGTCACTGTCCAATTTTATGAAACTTTTGAACATTTTATCAATATATTAAATGAGAACTATATTTATTTCAGACTTCCTCTTTCTAGAGAGTTGGAAATGCTGAGAACAAATTTCAGTAAAAATTTAATTATCTAAGAGAAATTTTAATGTAATCTTCCATAATCAAGCTGTGTTCATTTGTACTAATGTTTAAACCAGGAGTAGTTTATAATATCAAATAATCAAATGTCCTTGATGATGAAAAAATTTTGCGTCATGCAAATCACTAAATTATCTAAGCTACACATAAATCCTAACACATATATGCTATTTTTAGCACTTTTAGAGCTCTGTATTTTTGTTCTAAATTATAAAAATAGGTAAATCTCTGATTCAAAGGTTGATGTTTACTGTAAGGTATGTGAACAGGTTCAGTTTTAAGAGGTGTATGAGCCATAGGGTGGCCTGGTGTGGCTTTCAATTTTGCTTTGAAAATAAGGCCAGAACATTTTATTCACAACAAAATTAACAAATACATACGAAAATAATTTCTCCTTAATGTGACACGATGATCAAACTACCTTTTAAATAACACTGCCAACCAGGTAGATTTATGGGTCTACTCTGACCCTATGTCTAAACAGCTGTTACAGGAATCTATAGGTCATTAACGTACCTGACATATTGCAGAAGACAAGGAACGGTGCCAGTGGACCACTTCCATCTGTGTCAATGTAGTAAAGTCCAGAAGGGTTCCCTCTGTGCCTGTGGGCTTCACAAGACTGTTCATAGATGGCTGTGGGGGGTACCAACATCAGAAACACAGTGAGCCTTTTAATATTTTCAACTACTGTCCAAAAGACTTCCATTTCTGAATTATAGACACATGATATACATTATTTGACGTCATTTATGTTAATTTGTATGGCATTATATTTGGCTAGTTAAAATAAAATATGATCATATTTTAAAATTAAATTTATTTTGATTAATATGCAAGTGAAGGAAATTATCATTAAGATAAATTTAAGTGTTCAAAGCTGTTAGATGCTAAGTAAATATTTAAATATATAAATATTTAAAATAAAAAGAAAATAGCGTATTGGTGATTAAAAATGAAGGTGGCTTGCATATAAAAGCACTAGCTACGTTCGAATGAGGACCAGAGTTCAAATCCCCTACACCCATATGGAAAGCCAGCATGGAGGATGACAGGTTCCTATGACCCCAGTGCTGTGTGTGGTGGAAACAGGGGGGTGGCTGGGGCTTGCTGGCCACCAGCCTAGCTCCAGGTTCAGTGAGGGACCCTATCTCAAGGAAATAAATTGGAGAGTGATGGGATAGATACCTAATATCCTCCTCTCACTCCACGGGCATCCTCACACACAGGCATATGTTACCCCCCCACCCCAATGAAGTTGGAGGTTACAGTGGGACTATGACACCACTTTCATTAGACAGTCATTTGTTAACATCTAGGACCTGTGTTTTCTCTATGTAAATGTTATCTTGCTTCTGAGTGAAGGGGGAAGATTCTGAAGCACAATGTAAAAGATTTAGAAGGTGTACGGGGGGAACTGCATCCCAACTCTACATGCTGTTGATTCAAGGCTCTGTTCAAACTCATGGCAGCGTTCCTTCAGAATTAAGTGCTTTAATTAAAGAAGAAAATTTCATTGTACCTGTAATAGCTTAATATCAAAGAATACTAGTTTTAACTTACCAAATAATCTGGTATTGTCCAACAAACATGCTGTAATACATCAGTAAATAATTCAGTAATTATACCCTTTGCTGAACGCAATCTAAATGAACATTTTAAAGATATGAATATAACTTATAAATCAGCGATTCCTCTTCATTAAAAAATAATTAGAGTTGATTCTAAAAGGAAACTTGGTTAAGCACTTTGCAAATGACAAATCACAATAATTCAAATTCAAAACAGGAAATGATTTTTTATCATTTTAAATGTCCCTGTATAATGCTAACTTATTCTGACATAATAGAATATTTTCATTTGTGCATGTAAATATCTTACCAAGATACAGGATTGAAACCTGCAGATAATACACATTATTATTCAGCATAAATTCCCAAAAGACCAGCAAGGTAACATGTTGACCTATAGAAAGAACTTATTTGAAGAGGCCAAGGCTGCTAATTGCTCCTTGGAAAGTTGGTAGAAGAAAAGTTGTCCATGGTGGATCCCTTTCTTATTAGCACCCCAAAGGTCAGGCCTGCCTGCATCAGCCCATTTTGGCCTTTGTAGACAAATAGAATAAAGAAATGAAATATGAAATAAAATCATATTGGAAAAGAAACGGTGTATTTATGCCATTATCATAAGGACATGTTTACATCAAATGATCTCCATCTGCTTTCATAAATGTTAATTGAAAAATGTTTTCAAACACTCAAGGAATGTTAAGGAAACCAACAAAAACTGAATTGTGTAGCATGGGCTCAAAAAACTGAAATGGACTCAGGAGGTCATTTTTAATCTATCTCAGACTTACCTCCAGCTGAACCTTTGAAGTGGGCTGCAGGCAAGCTCACTCCCACACTCCCTTACCTATTAACTCCTTGTTAACCCCAGCTGACCTTTTGTGTAACAGTTCTCTTCCCTCAAACTACCCAGGGAGCTCTGAGACTGAACCCAACCACACAAAACAGTGCCAGCCATAATCCCTGATAAGGAATGATGGTTTCCCACCTGCTTTGGTTTAAAGCTATGCATACAATTGCCATTTAACAGGATCTCAGAACACGTTTTTAAGATTGCTTGAATCTTCATTTTCCTATATCACAATTCTAATTAGCTCCAGATAAATATAATTTTCTTTGGCATTGATCATCCTGACTTTACTCTTGGATGATAAGAAAACCCACATGAAAGGAATGAGAATTATTTTCCTGTCATTTCATAAAATAGTATATTTAGACAACTGTTTCTTTTTTAAAAACTTGCATGCACTTGTGTGTATGCATGAGTGCCTGTGCATATGTACGTGCATGCATGCTAAAGGGAGAGAACAACCTTGGATGTGTTTCCTCAGGTACCACCCATGTCCACCTCTTTTGAGACCTGGTCTCTCATTGGCCTGGAGCTTGCCAAGTAGGCTAGACTGTTTGATTAGTGAGCCTCAGGGATCTAGCTGTTTCTGCCTCCCCAGTGCTGAAATTATAAGCACAGGCCACCACATCTAGCTTTTTCCATGGATTCTAGAACTTGAACTCAGTTCTTTATGTTTTTAAGGCAAGCACTAAACCAACTGAGCTTTGTCCCCAGCCAAGAAAATTGGCTTTTGTTTGAAAGAGGAAATCTTAAATCTGAGCAACCTTAAGATAAACATGGCCAACTGTCATACTAAAATGACCCACAGGAAATTGTCTGAGTCAATAGTTTTCCTTCAGCAGATTTCATGGATAGGAATGTGAGTCAGATGGCTTTCTCTTCTTTCCTTTTCCACCTCGTGTAATTATGTAAGTAAGTGCGCATGAATAGTCATTCATAAGTAAGTTCTATAAGAATGGCTCGATTTGGATTGCAGGCTTAGAAACCAAATAAATGTCAAAGAGAATGTTTAAAACTTTTTTAAAAATATGAATCTTTAGATGTTTTAAATGGCAAGATATGCATGCATTAATTGTTTGACTGTTCAAAACAAAAATGACCTAACCATCTGGTCTCATAGTCAATGACCAAGGGTTTACTGAAGTCCCTCCCTCACGTGGAATGTGTGTTTGAAAACTACAATTACTAAAACCCACAATTAAGAACCACATGATCAGATCATATTCAAATTTAAATAGTTATCTTTTCAACTTTCTGATATATATATATATATATATATATATATATATATATATATATATATGGTCTTTTTGAGACAGGGTCTCCCTGTAGTCCCAGCTAGCCTGGAATTCACAATGTAGACAAGGCTGGCCTCGATCTCACAGAGATCTGCCTGCCTCTGCCTCCTGAGTACTGGATTAAAGGTGTGGGCACTACACTTGGCCCTCTTCTGATATTTTTGCAGTTACATTTTGACCAGTGGATTAACAAGATTAGTTCATGATCTACTACGTGTAAGATACGAAGCCAGACAACGGAGGAAGGTACCAAGGCGTTCAGGAAGACATTCGCTGGATGTTCAAGACTGTGCTTAGGGAGTGGAAAGCGTATGGAAGTAGAAGATCCAGTCCTTGTGGCCATTCTGGGACATTGCACTGTCACTCACATTCTGGTCAAGGAACCCCTACAGAAACCAAAATGACTGTAGAAACAGAAAGCTTTGCAGTCCTAATGCATGCTTGTGTGTGACTCTGCCGCAGAGCTGGTGGGGTACTGTCTCCTCCCTTGACAGACTCTGGTATAGAACATCACTGCGGGAGCCCAGGACTGTCCTCTAACTTCATTGCGTCCTATATTCTTGAAAAAAAACTTGGAAGCCACATGGAATTGTGAAAAGGTTTTGGTAGAAACTTGATGTGAGTGAACAGAGGACTTGACGTCTCATCATTACCTTAATGTCTCAGGGATGAGCGACTTGTTCCTAAGGAGCAGTGCTCAGAGATATCAATGGCAATACACAGTGTGAACTGAAATTCTTAAAACAAAGCTACACCAACGTTAAAGACTCCCTAGACTGCTTGACTGTGGAGAGCTGGAATGTTGCAGCCCCAGATTATCTTGGACTATCTATAATCTCCTAATAGGCATTAATTTCCTATTTTGTGGCTAGCAAGTAAACTTGGAATATAGCAACTTAAACACATCACTAGCTTCTACCACCCCAAAAGCTATAAGTGTTATTGGAGAGCATCTGACATCTGTAGCCAACATTTCCTCCCTTTGCTATAATTTGCCTTCTTGATATTATCAAACTATGTTTGAAAACATACCTTGATTTGTGACTTTGCTTTGTTTTGTAACTATAGAAATTTCATGAAATATTTCCACATTGGAACACATTGTTTGATACAATCTGAATCCATGCTCCCTGGGCCATGTTCACCCATATTTAGCTCAAGAATAAACTATGTCTTATTCTCTTTGAGATGACAGTTTTGGTTTGCATGGGTAATAGAAAGAAAATAATCTCAAAAAGCTAAAAAATATATGAAAATAAAATGAAAAAAAAAAGATTTCAGTCTTCTGCCATGTTCTTATTATTGACAAATTGGTGATCAATAACTCAGACTTTAAAATATGAGGAATTATTTGTCAGTAAAGAGAGATGACTTGAAATTTTTATTACACTTATTATTTAATTTAAAATTATTTATTAATTATTTAAATATTTAAATATATTGTACGTGTGGAAGGGCATGAATCATGTGTGTGTGTGTGTGAGTGTGTGAGATGAATCATGTGTATGAGTGTGTGTGTGAGATGAATCATGTGTGTGTGAGTGTACGTGTGAGTTTGTGTATGAGTGTGTGTATGTGTGTGTGTGTGTGAGATGAATCGTGTGTGAGATGAATCATGTGTGTGAGTTTGTGTGTGAGTGTGTGTGTGTGTGTGTGTGTGTGTGTGTGTGTGTGTAGTGGTTGTGGGTAGGTAGGTAGGAGGATGATCTGCAGGAACTGGTTCTCCCTTTCCATCACTTGGGTCCCAGGGATCAAATTCAGCTTGTCACCCTTGACCCACTGAAGCTTCTGGCCAGCCCAGGAAAGATGATTTTTAAGACAGGGAAACAGTAGAGAAAGTTATCTTCTAGACATGGTGCCCGCATTGTTATGTCCATCACGAGCACTCAGAAGTTGGTTAAAACAGACTGCTGAGATCAGCAGCACCTTGCTCTAAGCTACTCCATACTGTGAAAACAGTGGTTTTTCAGAATATGCTTTGCCCAGGGAGACTCCATTTCATAAACAGTTTTAGGCTTCATCCTTGAATGTAAACCCAGAGGTAGAACAACTCTGTACCTCGTTGTACATGTAAATAACACCATCTGTCCAGCACCACCCACAAGGCCCAGGCTGGTAAATAATTTATTTCTAAAACTAAAATGGTACAACCATAAAACTCATCAAAGTAGACTGGGACTATGTGAGCACATGGGTGTTTTAATTAAACGCACATCAGAAAAAGAAATCCTGAAAACTTGATCACATGAGACCAAGGGAGCATGTACCATGGTTACATGGACCCCATAAAGAGGAAGATACATCTTGGTGATGGTGATGGGCTACCGCAGACTTGTCACCTGACCACCTGGTGTACGCATCAAGGGACCAACAGGCAGAGAATTCCAGCTGGTTCGCTTTAGGGCGGTTCCCTCTTCCAGTGCAGCCTACTTGAATTATCATCTGTCCATTCATTGATCCATTTGTCTTTGTTTCTGGTCCTGCTCCTGCACCTTACCTCCAGTCTCCTGAGATCCTGTACCTTTCCTCTGCCACTAGACCCAACCCTGAGGCCTGGCTTAATGCTGTGACTCAGCGGCTTGGCTTTGCAAGGCTTCCAAAGGCTCTCTAACTGGGTTCATTGATAGCTTGTAACCACCCACAGTCGTTCTCTTTGCATCTTTACCAGATCTCTGCTCCCGCCTCCAGTGAGGCCTCCGTGGACTCTCTGAATTATGCTCTGTCCTTTTAACCCTTTTGTAACCATTCTATAAGTTATAATATACCTAGACATGTTTACTGTGTGATGTGTAAATTAAAATTAGAATAAAAAACACTCGTGCTTGCCAACAGCCATCTGTCAAGGGAAATCAGGACTGCTTGGTAAACTGCGCTTAAGGAAGCCCACATAGAATTTGAATTTACTATTATTCAAGAAGTTCTGACACGATGAAAGAAACAGACATGTCCGTCTCTACTTCTGTCATAGTACACTCCAGCACAAACCCATACTGAGATTCCAGTTCAACAGGTTTGAGTGAGACCTGAAAGCTTCTATTCGTTACATGTTCTCAGGGGTCCCCAACGCTACTGTCCAAGCAAAGGTTCTGGAACCAGCTTCTCAGATCACATCTTACTCTGCTGCCAACTAGCTGACTGTTGAGCTATTTAACCTCTTTCCTCTCCTCAGGTAATGAAAGTAATAATAGTCCTTTATTTCTGAATCTCTTTTAGGGTTTAATGAGTTAATTCATGGAAATCACTAGAAAAGGACAGGCATGCTTAAGAACTCAGTTAAGTGCATACTTTCATAATTATTCATCATCATCTCCACCAAAGAAAATCACAGTTGTAAGAGACCGTAATTGCCTCTTCTAAAACTTTGCCATGCAGCGTCCCCATCCCGTGTTGCTTCTTCAATCTTTAATTTTATTACATTCAAACTTGAGGGCCTGTCAAATGATTATTTTCCACTTTCTTTGACCGATAGGATTCTAGGAATTAAAATTCACATAAAGGAACAAGACGGCACACCATACATCCTTTTATAAAAAAGTATCGAATAGTATTTTTATTTTTTATGTGCATGAGTGTATTGTCTGATGCATGTAAGTACATGCAATATCCACAGAAGCCAGCAGAGGGCGTGAGATACCCTGAAACCAGAGGTTCATATGGCTGTTATCTACCATGAGGGTGCTGGGGACTGAGCCCAAGTCCTCTGAAAGAGCAGTCAGTGCCGTTAACCACCGAGCCAATTCTCTACCACGTATTCTTGATTTAAGTTCTACTCTGTACTATATAGTTTTTATTGAGATTTTGTGAGTTTCATACAGTATATGGTGTTTGAATTTAGATCCCTTCACTCATCTGCATTCCCTTACTACCTCCCAACCAATTTAACGTACTCTATACAGTTATAAATTTTTTATTTTGTGTGTATCTGTGTGTGGAATATGAGTGTGGGTACTTGTGTATGTGTGTGTGCACATACACATTGTGTGCATGTGTGTAGATCAGAGATTGACTCAGGTATTCTCATGAGAGCTCTCCACTGTATTTTTGAGTCAAGGTCTCTCACACTCAATGTGGAGCTTGCCAGTTTAGCTAGACTGGCTGGCCAGCAGCCTCACTGATTCTCTGTCTCTTTCTCTTCATACTGGGATTACAGGCACAGACCACCAATGCCTAGATTTTTATGTGGGTTCTGGGGAAACCCAAGACTGCATGGCTTGCACAGCAAACACCTTACCAAGCAAGCCCTCTCCTCAGCCTCCCCTGCTCTGTACCGTACTCTATTATACAGATTTTGCTATTGTTCACAAGGTATTTTTGACCCTCCTTAGTAGTACATATTTCTGTGCCCTCTCTCACTGCTCTTATATGAAATGAGGTTGGGTGCTGGGGCCATAGCTAAGTGGTACAGCATTTGGTTCAATATCCGCACTAAATAAATTATAAAAGAAACCAGGAATTAGATACCTCAATACTTACTCTGATATGTCTGCATGATTCAGACATGCATATATATGTTTATATTTACACATACATATATATGTATATAACTAATGAACATGAAAGGAAAAGAAAGTCACACAGGCACAAAGACCACGAGGTGTGAAGCTTACAGGAGTGGCAGGTGGCTCCAGCGTAGCCTGTGCCCTCGCAGTCACAGGAGAAGGTGTCCCATGACTGAGAACATCCGCCCCCATGCTCACAGGAGCTGGGCAAGCACCTATAAGAGAACAGACACAACTGATATTCCCCTTGGTCAATCATTACAAAAATGTGTCATAAAAATTGATTAATCTGAAATTACAGCATATGCAGAAAATTCAACACAACTGCTAACTACTGAGTCTGCCAACAGGGTTTCTAATAATACTGATAAATTTACATCATGCATTTACTTACATGTGACAGTTTAATTTCAACACACCTTGCTTTTTGCGTCCAAAATAGCAAAATATTAAGAGTATGTAGCTAGAAAACTTGATTACATACACACACAAAATTCTAAAATTTGTCAAAGCTCAATTACTATGTGGTTGATATTTTTAAAGAAAGGAGGGGAGGCAGAGGAGAGGAGATGGGAGAAAGAACAGGAGGACCATTTTCTGTTCTATAGCAACATAATCTGAGGAATGCTAATTGACTGTCCATTTAAGTCAACACGTTGTTACCTTTCAGCTTTAGAATAAGCAGTTTTTAGGGGACTTAATGTTGGTAAGAGGTCAGTACCACCCAAACCCACGGATCCTTTAGTGTAATCGCTATCAAAATCTCAATGACTTTTGTTTTTTGCAAAAGTGAAAAAATCCATTCTAAAATTGAGAAAAATCACAAGGGACTCTGGACAGCTAAAACAATTAAAAAGAGCAAAATGAGAGGTGCCTCCTGCTTCCTGAGTAACATCACAGCAACGAGTAACGTGACAGAAGCTGTTGTAGCTCACGTACCAACTCAAATCCTTAGGACAACTCAGGGGAGAAGCACTATGTAACTAGCAAGCAACTCACTGTAGAAAGTGGAAGTGTCATTACAAAGCAAAGGGTTAGGGAGAGGGTTCAGTTGACAAAGTGCTTGCCACACAAGCTTGAATACATGAGTTTAGGTCCCAAGAAACAACCATGTAAAAGATGGTCCAGCACTGGGGAGGCAGAGATAGGAGAATCCCCAGGGGTCACTGGCCAGTGCGCACACACACACATACACTCACACACACCACACACACACACACACATACACATTGGAGACTTGCAGAGACCTAGCTAAATCTCACCACCCCATCTCACAGGCAGTGGGGCTGGGATCTCTACCTCTGCCCACCTTCTACAAGTGCAAATGTGGCTGAGAGGAGAGAGTACAGGACACAGAGGTCACTGACTTTGCAAACTGCAGGCCCAGAACATTGCTAAAAGGCTGAGGGGGAAAATGGTCCATGATAAAAAGCAGAGAGGTGATGACACAGGCTCCTGTCTTTTGGGATGCAGAGAAGGGACAGGGGGGCTAGCAGTCCTAAGATGAGACCTCTTGGTTGTGGTTAGAGGATCAAGGCCAGGCAGAGAGAGGAAACACAGAGACTGACAAAAGCCCCCAAGGGACTCGTTTGCTTCCTCTAAGAATCTCTGGAGGGGGACCTGAGGTTCTGGGAAGAAGAACCATAGTACTCCCAAATAAACTAGTACTGTGGTATCTCAGAAATGTACACATGCGTAAGGCCAAATTTTTAGTAATAACTTGAAGTCAGTGAAAACTTAGTTTCTTTGGGAGAAGAATGGCTATTAGCCACACAACTTTTCAAGTATTTCAAGGGCCAAGAGATGGCAAGGTACATGTGGATGGACCCAAAGGCGGGCCTTAGCAACGAGTAGAAATGAGAGTGACAGGTGGAGGCTGGAGGGAGGTCCACCCCATACCACCTTTGACAGCTGGGGACAAATGAGAGGCTGGGTGGGGGTGGTCCGCTTCCACACCATCCTTTAAATGGCAGCTGTCCTTCCTCTGCCTCCCCACCTCCTCCTCCTCCCTCTACTCTCAGTATGGTGGAAAATGTCAAGATTGGACTGATTTCAGAATTTTACAGACATTAGAAAGATTCAGAATCACTGCATTTGGTTGTACATGTGAACCTACAGCCTTGTGACAAGAGACAGAAACCCAGAATGAGTTGGGGAGGTGGGCTAGAAGCCCCAGCCCTAGCTGAGGATCTTTTGGCAACTGGTAGCTGCTTGGGGAGTGTCAATTTTCTTTACTGGTATGAAGCCTGATAAGGTGACCAGACTCCAAGGGATAGACCTGAACCCAAGAGCGTTTTGGGAACACACATTAGACTTGATAGGCATTTAGAAAAAGACACATAATAAGAGAGGACATGAAGTTGGAAGAAGGTATATTAAAGTGAGGTGTAGAGGGCTCTGAATGTGATTAAAATACACTGCATGAAATTCTAGAATCAATACAAATATTTTTTAAAGTCACTATAGTTTGATACCTATATGGAGAGTGCAATTTTACTTTAAAAGATCTGTGGGGAAGAGCTATTTGAGCAATTGGGAGTATATTTTTTTCCAACTGGACACAATATCAATTATGAAGAACTGACATGCAATACAAACAGAACTGGAATCCAGCATACACAACAGTGCGGAGGGAAAGAGTAACCCGAGATAAGAAGCCATCAAGGAACAGGTTGCTCAGCACCATGCAGGTGAGGAGGTGGGGTGCCTCCCTGGAAGGTGGGGTGCCTCCCTGCTAGGAGAACTCTAGACGCCAATGAAATGCAGACAGCGTTCATATATGATATACAGGGCAAAAGTCAAAGAAACTGTTTTTAACCATAATAAGAGTCTGAGCCAAGCATGGTCTCTCATGCCTATAAATCCCAGCACTAAGGAGACTTGGGTAGAAGAAATGCTGTGAACTCAGGGCCAACCTGGGCTACATAGTGAAACCCATGTTAGCTTGGAGTATAAGATTCTGTCTCAAAATAAATAAGTATATAAATAAATCAGAGTTTTCCAAAGGTAAATTTTCAGTATGTTTAGGATTTTCAAACGATATAAGGGAATAGCAAAGGCATTGAACTCTTTAGAAACCCACTTTTCAGCACCAAAGTGTCCTAATATGCATTACTCTTTGAAAGCTAACGGTTTTAGAAACAGTTGAGGCAGAGGGCTGGACTTCTGTATCACTGATTTAAGGATGAAACGAGGGGTAACTCCCATTTGCAGTCCTACTTGGAAACAAATGTGCTTCCTTAAAACCTAATCCGGAGGCTGGGCAGACGGCTCCGTTGGTAAAGTGCTTGCTGCAGAAGCATGAACACTACAGTTTGCTTCCCTAGCACCCTTGTGAAAGCCAGAAGTGAGAACACACATTGATAATCTCAGCACCGGGAAGAGCGAGACAGGCAGATCTACGGAGCTCACCGGCCAGTCAAGCAAAACTGGTGAATTCCAGATTGAATGAGAAACCCTGTCTCAAAAACACAAAGCGAAAAGGCATAAAGGAAGATAGCCAAGGTCAACCTCTTCCCTCCACACACATGTGCACCCACGTAAGAACACACAAAAACATGTTCACATGAACATACATACACACAAAATAAAGGTGTGGTTACTATATGCAGTCTAGCTTATGTTTTCCTGTAACTCTCATGAGCAGGGTGGTAAGTAACTTTGGATTTCAGAAGCCTTCTAAACATGCAGGAACCTAAAGACCTAGGTAGACAGCAATCTACATCTTAACACTTTAAGGTTAAAAGAGCTTAGCTCTTACTTTCTGGACGATATGTGCAGCAGACATGTGGATGTTTGCCATGTTAGTACGAGGACAGCTTTCAGATAAACCCTCATGTGTTGGTCAGGCTTCCTATTTATGTAGCAGAATGCCTCAGATAATGAACTTTAGAGGAAAATTTATTTTGGTTCAAAGTTGTGGAGGTTTCAGTCTGTGCTTGGTGCCTCTGTCTGGCACCGACGCAAGGCACATCGTGGTTGAAAGTTTGTTGCTTGGAAAGCTGTTTGCCTCTGGTAGCTAGTCAGGAAACAAAGAATGGAGGGGCTGGGAGCCAACATCCGCCTTAAGGACACACTCCAATGGCCGAACTTCTACTCTCTAGGCCCCGGCTTTTGAGGGTTTCACCACCTCTGAATGGTGTCACAGGCTGACACATGGACATTTGGGAAGGGCACTTATCGTAACCACATCACTTCATAAGGGATATGTGAACATATACTGGCCTGTGAGTCATTGTCAAGATATCAAAACAACAACTTAGAAGTAAAGAAAATCATATATGCATCATAGTTGAGCTAATGGCTCTCAGCACTCACGTGGAAGCCTGTCAGATACCTCCACTGATGACTGAGTGGGGGGCTGCACCTTGCTTGGTGAGTAGGTGGTCAGAAGCCTTTGCAGCAAACCTCCCTGTGACCAGAAATTCGGGTTCCTCAGTCAATTCTTGGATCTGTTCCAAGAATTCTAACTCTACAGTGAGAGTAATTGGAACAACTTCTTACACAATACACCCTTCATCCTTGAATCAATTAATTTCTCCTACAAACCAACTGAATGTTCACAGGGAAAGTAATTCTGTGCTAAATCAAGTTCTTATGAGTGAATTTTTCATTTGGTAGGAATTATGTTCTTTTAATACATCGCTAGACATAATTATAAACTAAAACCTGCTTAGTTGGTAATTGTACAGTTAATGTTTGAAGTAGTATGACTAACAAACTCTTATCTATGAAGCAGAAGATAATAAATTCTGAAATATCTTACCTATGTATATAGTTTTCTTCATTTTTACACTATTATTAATGGATTAATTTTTACTTTAAGTTGACATATAATAAATAAACAGATTTTGGGAGAACACTGATATTTCCATCTATACACTGTGTAATGATAGGTATTTATTTATAACAGACATCAAGAGGAAGCCACTAGACATACATTGATAGCTTTCAGTGAAAATGATTACATAGCTACAATACACCTGAAATAAAAAATATTCACATTTTTCTTGTTTTCAAACTGTGTGTGGCTGTGCATGTACAGGTGGAGGTCGGAGGCAGAGGACAGCCTTGGATGTGGGTTTTCATCCTTTGCCTTGTTTGAGACATGGTTTCTTATTGACCACTGCATGTAGTAGCATGTAGTAAACTATGATTCTCCTGTCTTGGCCTCACAACTCACCTTAGGGATACTGGATTACAGACTAGACCAGGCAACGGTTTCCATCTTTACATGGGTGCTAGAGATCTGAACTCAGTCCTCATGCTTGCATAGCAAGCACTTTACCCATGGAGCCATCTCTCCGGCCCTAATTTTTTGAAATTAACTTTTCCCCCTGTCTTCTCCAACCTTCACAGAGTCTAATGTGCACACATCTTCATGTAGCTCTGTGGTCCAAACTTTTCTAGAAAGAGATTGTTTTGTATCTGCTCTTCAGAGAGGCAGTGCTTTTCTGAACCTGAGAATGGAAGGATTGTAGCCTGGTCAGTTCCTCTATCTCACCGCAACATCCAAACTCCAGGTCACAGGTGCAAAGACTGGTCTGACAGCTACGAACCTGGGACAATTTTAAGTTAAAGTTCAAAAGGGATATATAGTTCTTTTTGAAGATTTATTTTTATTTATGTGTATGCATCTAAGTGAGCGTATACCTTCTGTGTGTGAGGGCCGATGGAGGACAGAGGAGGCTGCCAGATCCCCGGGAGCTGGAGTTACAACTGGTTGTGAGCGGCCTGCCCTAAGTGCTGCACGTGGAACTTGGGTCCTCTGCAGGCATGGAATGTGTTCTTAACTACTGAGCCATCTCGTTAGCCCAAAGGATATGGCTTCTAATAAAATATTATCGTTTGAAAAAAATGTGGTTTACATCACTAAGAATACAAAGTGTTTTTCTAATCCTTACAGTAAACTTACTTTTGTATTCCCTAAAGAGAAGGAGAGAGAGACAGAGACGAGAGAGAGAGAGAGAGAGAGAGAGAGAGAGAGAGAGAGGAGATCTCCTATCCCATCTTCTATTTCTTCCAGCTTTGATTCCTGGCGGCCCTTACCTGTCTGTAATGCCGCAGGAGTCTATCTGGAGGTCGCTGAAACTCCCCAGCGCCCCCTGCTGTACTGCAATGGGATCCACTGCTTTGTCACCAATAGAGATGAGCCTCAGGCAGCCCTGGAAGCCATCCAAAGAACGTTCACAGCCAGAATTAGAGATGTTGTTTGGACAGCCTGAGTATGGAGACAGGCAGGAGAAAATCAGTGTTGTGACAAAATCGTTCCGCAGTGTTTGCTCCTGGAGAAATGAAGCTTCCCCTTGAGGAATGAACTTTGATGTGGTCACCAGACATCTCTCACCAGTAAAGAGGATGAATAACAAATTCAGACCCAATTAAAGGTAAGATAATAACTAAAATTCAGAATTTTAAAAAGTGGAGTAAAATTAAGATTTAAAATTTCTCTAGCAATTAGAGCTATACACTTTTTTCTTAGGACTGCTTTTGAAATGACCCAGAGGCTTTGTTATGTTGTATTATAATCTTCATTTATTTCCAGGAATACTTTTTCCATAATCTCTTCCTTGACCCAGTCATCATTCAAGAGTGTGTATTGCTTAATGTCCGTGAGTTTGTGTAGTTATTAGAGTTTCTTTTGCTGTTGATTTGAAGCTTTATTATATTGTGGCCTGATAGAATACACAGAACGATTTCTTCTTTTGCTTGTTTTTGTTGAGGTTTCTTTTGTGCCCAGTGTGTGATCAGTTTTAGAGAAACTTCCATGAATAGAAAGTATATTCTTTGGTGGCTGGGTGGAATATTCAGCAGATGTCTCTTAAGTCCATTTGATGTCTGATATCATTTGATGCAGATGTCTCTTTGCTGATTCTTTGTTCAGTTGATCTGTCCATTGCAGATGGGGGATATTGAAGTCACCAACCATTATTAAAGTCCAGTGGTACTGTTTCTATGAAATTGGGTGACACCAGAGTTTAGAATAAATATGTTTATGATTATACTATCTTCTTGATCTATTATTCCTGTGGTCAGAATGAAGTGACCCTTTTTATCTCTTCTGATTATTTTTAGTTTGAAGTCTATTTTGTCAGATATTAGAATTGCATACACCAGCTTGCTTCTTGGTTCCATTTGCTTGGAATGTGTTTTAACTCTCTCACCCTAAGGTAGAGCCTGTCCTTGCAGGTGAGGTGAGTTTCTTGCAGACAACAAAAAGAAGGATTTTGTTTCTAACCTATTCCACTAGCCCATGTCTTTTGACTGGAGAGCCGAAGCTATTGATATCAGAGATATTCTTGAAAGATGTGTACTTATTGCAGTCATTTTAATTTCTGTTTGTGTTCTTGGTCTTATTTTGCATTTTCATATTTATGCCTTCATTTGTTTTCTTTCCCTTTTTTTTTCGGTCTTTTTGGGACGAGGTCTCCCTATAGCCCCAGCTGGCCTGGAATTCGTTATGTAAACCAAACTGGCATTGAACTCACAGAGATCCCCCTGCCTCTGCTTCCCAAGTGCTGGAATTAAAGCATGTACCACCATGCCTGGCCTTGTTTTCTTTCTGTAACCTCTTGGCTATAGTCATTCCTATCTTCAGTCCTTTGAATTGCTTCGAGGATTCTCTTCAGGGTTGGTTTGATGTGTTGGGGACCAAGGGTTAGAGAATAGCCAGCTTACAGCCTGACTCCATCTTAGAGAAAAACAGCCAGGGGAAAAATCCTCCCTGTGGCCACCAGCATGTATGATAAGCACATTCGGCCTTGAACTAGGAAGGCCTGACAGAGGAGATACTTTTATTACAGCACAGAGCCCTTGTTTCTCTTCTTAGTCCCATCTCTCCTAACAAACACATAGCTATTCACTCTTTCCTGGTAAACATATAGTTATTCATGGTGGGCTCTGAAGGTCAGAGATAATGTCTCCTAAGCAACGGTTCTGGCTCTGTTAGTTACCACATTCCTGTGTAAGTGCATTTTTGCCCCCACCTCCCCAAGCTGGTGTATTTAGACCCAGAAACAACAATAAACTGTGGGGCTTGACGAGGCACTTCCCCTGCCACCAGGTTCCGTGTGTGTGTTTGTTCCTTATCATTTCAGGTGTCCTAGGGTCCTTGCTCACTGTTGAGTCCCAGCGGGCTGGGACGTTGATGGACATGAATTCTTTCAGCCTATTCATATCATGGCTGTCTGTCATCAAGATGGGTGTCATCAAAGGAAACAGAGGACAACAAATGCTGCTAAGGATGTGGGCAAAGAGGAATGCTTGCCCACTGCTGGTGTGCTGGCACCACCAAGAAAAGCCAAAGTCGAGGTCTCTAAAAAAATTTAAAATGGGACTACCATATGATTCAACTATCGTGTTTAGTGTACACATGCTGTGGTGTTTCAAATGAGACATGTGCCCAGAAAGTTCGTGTGCTTAAACACTAGGTCCCTGTGAGTGGCACTGCTTGGGGAGGTTATGAAGCTTTTAGGAGTTGCAGCCTCATTGGAGGAAGCGCATCACTGGGTGGAGGGGCGGGATTTTGAGCGTTTCCAGTCTCACAGCACTTTCAGGTCATGCTCTCTGCTCCTTGTGTGACTTTCAGATGTGATTAGCCAGCTGCCAGCTCTAGCTGCCTGCTGCCATGTCCTTCCCACCATATGGACTCTGCTTTATCCCTAAGCCCAAAGAAACTCTTCTATAAGTTGCTTCTGGTCATGGTGTTTTCTTACAGAAACTAACTACAGAAAAGTAAGTAATATGCAACTTACCTTCAGCTTACTATGTGTAGCTAAAACGTATTTTCCTTCAATGTTAAGTAAGAAGTATTGAAACAGCCAAGTAAGTATTCTGCAGGTATTTCTTTTTGTATTGATAAGAACAATCTTTTATGTTCTTAAAAAATTAAATATATTTATGTGATAGAAAGAAATTATATCTTAATATTAACCTACGTGATTGAAATATGAGTCATAGGATTTAAGGCAGTAAAAATCAAATGGTCCCACTGTCTGTCCATATACTGAAATTGCTTTCACTCACCTCCAAAATAATAGCTGTCACCAGAATGAATGGACACAGGCCCCAGAAGCTGAGCAGAGGAGTCACCATCTACCACCAAACTTAGGTGACTCCACCTAGCAGATAAGGACACTGAATGCCACAGCCCATCATTCAGGTCAGCACCTAGAAGATAAAGCCAGTTACAGACAACTGTAAATTATGGACTGTGTAACCAGTTACTCAGATCACTGAATAAATCAGAGGAAAGCACGATTTATGGGCAGATATATTACTGAGGAAAATAAATTATCCACTTTTCCTTAATGAAAGGAATTCATTTATCATGACAACACATCAATGAAAGTATCACTTCCTTTAAAGAGTCTGTATAGTAAATGCTGATAATGTACTTAAAGCTGCACCTTAAACTTAATTATTCAAATATATATATCTAAAGTCTTTACAAGTAGAATTCAAAACGCAATTTAATTCAGTGCTCAAATGCAGAATTTACGGGCTTTACTGAATATAACAAAAAGAAATATTTTCAAAGAGTTAGTAGAGTGAATGTATTAACTCAAGTCAAGAGTAATTGTGAAAGGCTTTGAATGGGAGACAAAGATCACTGAGTGACCCTGGTTGGGGGCCCCATTCAGGCAAAGGCGCTTTTCACCCTATGAGTTATTTCCTAGCAGAAAATTACAGAAAACCGATGGTAAGGCAAAGTGATTTGTCCATACAAATGCAAATTATTGTGCCTGTAAGATACAATTGGTTATGGAACTGATGCATATCTGTCCATATATTCATTTTGGTATTCCTTATCTTCTAATATGCATGGTACTTTGAATTCTCCTTTGAACTTATCCTGACAGCTTACTGGTTTATTCACTAATTAATGAGGTAAGTAAAAATTTTTAAATATATTCATGTGTTAAATGACTGAACATGTTATGGTTCTAGGTATGATTGCATTTATTTTAAATATTCTTTCAAGATTTATTTTCATTTATGTCTGTGTGTGTGCGTGTGTGTTTGTGTGTGTGTCTGTGTGTATGCCACTTGTGTGTGTGTGTTGGATTCCTGGAGCTGGAGTGACGGCAGGGCTGTTCTGAGGTACCTGATACTTGATGTGGGTGCTAAGAACTCAGTTCGGTTCCTTTGCATGAACAACAAGTGCTCTTAGTTGCTGAGCCACTTCTCCAGCCCCTAAACATGGTTATTTAATATTTGATTAAAAATTCTTGAGGAATGACTAGAGCTTTACTGTACACATAATCACACTTCCATATGTTTACAATTACACCCACACCTAGCATTCTTAGTGTTACCTGCGCAGTTCATCTTCTGAACTACTATAACATAATGAATTACCTTTCATGATAAATTAAAACACTGAAATATTTAAAACCAGTCGAGGTATTTGATATCTTATTACATCTAGTAATATGTCAATGATACAGGGGTTCAAATGAAATTGACCTATTAAACTAACACTGCAGTAACAGTTAACATTAGGCTAACAGGAGTCAAATACATTGCATTAAGCTCTGTGTTAAGGAAACCTGCCAATTACTAAAATAATTCTAAGCTCAGTTTATTTCCCTCTCACACACACATTTTTATAATGTTTATATATTATCAACACTGTGAATGCAGCAATAATTCTTTTTTTTAGTTTTTTGAGAATTTCATACATAAGTAATTTTATATTATGTCCATCTTTCCCAGTCCCCCATCAATTCCGCCCATGTCTCCCCACTCACTCTCAATTTCTTGTCTTCTTCTTTGATGATCATTATTACATGTACATACATACATGCATACATACACATATAAATACACACAGACATGTATTACACTATACATATACAATACACTGAGTCCATTTAGTGGTATGCGTGTGTGGTGTGTGCCTGTGTTTATAGCTTTCCATTTAGGATAAGATAACCTCTCAAGGAGCTAGTCCTGGAGAAAACTGATTCTCCTTCCTTCAGTATCCATTGATTTCCAGAAAACACCATTCTTTATTTATTCATTTGAGACAGTGTAGCCCGAGCTACGTTCCTTGACCGAGTCCGAATTGGCGGAGGGCTGTGGATTGAATGACACACAAGACAGAGACACAGACACACACTAGGTAGGAGGAAAGAATGACTGACTGACTATTTTGAGAGGCAGCAAGCCTTATATACCCTAAGGCAGGGCTTTGCAGGAGGATAAAAGTTCAGGTTCTCGAGACATCCTCTATTGATGACACACAGCTGTACACAGGAAAAAGGAAGTTGCAAACGGGCTAGCTTAAAGGTCAAGTTGTTTACTTGAGCTTTGCAATTGACAAGGTCTGGCTAGCTCTTGGCTGAGAGCCTAGCACTAAGAGAGAAGGGCATGCAGGGGGGCTAGAGCCCTACAAGACAGGGTCTCTTTGTAGCCCCAGCTGCCCTGTCACTGTCTGTGCAGACCAGGCTGGCCTGGTTCTCATAGAGATCCACCTACCTCTGCCTCTGGAGTTCTGGGATTAAAAGCATGAGCCACCATTCCCGGCCTACAGATTTCCTGTAGCTCTTTATGTTGAGTTGGGACCCAGTGACATTTCCTACCACCACCATCTACCTTGGCATGAGATTAAAAACACTGTAACCTTCAGTGATATGATAATCAGAAAGAGATAAAAGTAAGAGTACTATCTGAGAGAAAATAATTCCTGTAAAAGCAGGCAGTATTTAATACAGTGTCTGGGATTATTTGATTCCATGGGTCATCTCTGTACCTTTTGTCTTCTTTGACTCTGTAAATTGTAAAGAAATCAAAGTAAGAAAATTACTATTTTACGGAGACAGAAAAATGAGTTTACTTGATGGAAATGTAATTGATTTTCCTCTCTCCTGTCCTCCACCTCCATTCTAGGTGATAAGCTAGTTTTATTATCTGAGCATTCATTGTAGTTTACTGCTTACATAGCTCCTTTAAAATTATGATAGTATCTTACTGGTTCCCTCAATAATTAATTGAATAAAATCTTTGACTTTCTTGAAACCATTCTCTAAAGTTCTATTGGTATCCTCCTTAAATATCTTTTGACAAATGAGGTAGATCTTGGCATATCTTAATTTTTATTTATCATTTATCATCTAAATTATTCTTTTCCTTTTTCTCTTGTTAGAATATAATTGATCTTCTGCTATATTATTAAGTGGTTTTTTGGTGGAGGGTGCTGGAGAGATGATTCAGTGGTTAAGAGCACTGGCTGCTCTTGCAGAGGACCTGGGTTCAGTTCCCAGCACCCACATGGTGGTTAGAAACCATCCATAACTCCAGTTCCAGGGGAATACGAGCCTCTCTTCTGATCTCCATGGGCATCATGTGACACGGGTGCACTTATTTACATTCAGGCAATACACATACACATAAAACAAAAATAATAGTTTTTTTAAACTGGTATTTATTTTGTGTATGTGTGTCAGTATGTATGTAGGTGCATGTGCATGCAGGTGCCCAAGGAAACGTGAAGAGGACACTGGATTCTCTGGAGCTGGAGTTACAGCTGCCCCAAGTGGCTGCTGGGAACTGAACTCCAGTCCTCTGCAAGAGCACATATAAGCACTTTTAACCATGTCTATAATTTATATCCAAGAAAATCTGATGCAACAGAATCCATAAACACTTTCATCAGAAATTATTAAATTAGTTAAACAATTGTCTATAACATAGGTATTATTTTAAACTTGTTTTCCCCATGGTCTCTTGTCAAGAACTACAGCATCTTAAATTCAGAGCAAAATAGCACTCTCACAAAGCTATTAGCTAATGCAGAAGGTAGGTGTATTTAAGAACTTTATTAGATTTAATTATATTTATTGTGCAAACGAGAAGTTGCAGGAAACGTTGGTCAGCACTGCTTTGCACAAGTGCTCATGAAGCACATCAGCTTTCGTGATCAACTCTAGGAGGAAATGAACAGTCTTTAGAATGGACAAGAGAGATCCCTGGGTATCTCTTTTCTCAAAGGGCAGGAAAATGTTTTACAAGGTTATGAACCGTTGTTTTTGACAAGGTTGCTTTTCAACTATGAAGTGAAAGAAATAAACTGGTATCAACAAAACCAATGTCAGTGATGTGACTCATGCTCTCCCATGGCCCCAGAGCCGAAACACTCTGCACAGGAACAAAGGGCTGATTTCCTCTTTCTGTGGATATCGTTGTGTTGTGCTAGGTTCACATTGGTTTGTAATTTCATCTCAGCATTGCGTTTGGCTGTAAGTGTCTAGTTGCTAGGAATTCCTCTTGCACTAGCTTTTCTAGTGTAGAGAGAAGTAAACACACACAAAAAAGGCCACTTCCCTTAATGCTGGGGACATACTTTCTTTGCTCTTGAAGCATTTCCTCTAGAAAACTTGTAAAACATGTACATTTTTTCTATATCTCTTTGAAATGCAAGCAAATCCTTTACAATTCTTCTAAGACTTAAAACAACTTTGTGAAAACAGTGTTTAAATCCTGCCAACATTTTGATTTAACTTCTACTCTTATGACCCAGGAACATTTTTCTCTTGAGGTCCTAGACATTTGTTTGGAATACAGGAATCAAAGAAGCCAGCATACCTCTGTGGGACTTGAGCTTAGGTGAGGCTCCAAGTTGTAACTACCTGTCTGACAAGGACACATGAGCACTTTGGCTTCGTTTAGACAATGACAATGAACCCTTGCAGATCTCCTTTCCAATTACCAGGAGATTTAGTCTGGACTATGGGTAGCAAACGATGCTAATGAAATCCTCCTACTAAAGACAACTTCTCCTTTGTAGTGAAGACATGTATACAATAAGTTAAATTAAGCTGGTTTCATAAACAGAAGAGATGTTGGGACTGGAGAGATGACTTCCAGAGAACCTGAGTTCCATTCCCACCACCTGCATTAGAAGGCTTGAACCAGCAACAGGAATCCAATGCGCTCTTTTGACCTCCAAGGGAACCTGCACACACACACACAGCACTCGAACAGATGCACACACATACACATGGATAAAAAAATAAAAATAATTCATAAAAAAGAGAGATCTTCCTTCTTCCTGTCTTTGTGAGCTCATGACTAATTTCCTGAGACATCCCAATCAGGGTTAATATTTACTCAGCAATAAAACTGTTTCATTCTTCTCTACCATGTGAAGGAGATTCACTTAAGTAGCAGGAATTTTTATCTTTGTTTCTCCCATACTAGGTTCTTCTTTGATTAATGGACTGAAATAAGATGTTTTGTGAATGCCCATTACATGTACAGCTAGCTTTGCTTGTGCATATTTTATAGGTACACATAAAGTGTATCATTATTGTATGTATATATTTTAATTAGGGAGGAAATCCTACTGGAGAAAAAACAGAAAGTAACTCTTTAATCTTTCATCTTTTACTTGGGATCTCACCTGAGTAGATAGTCTCATACCTAGCTAGCTTGGCATTTTCGAAATAATAATATGATGAACTAAGCCCCTGCCCTCTGAACAGTTATTCATAGGTCTTGAAATTCTACTTTGATAAGTTATATTCAACAGTAGTCAAGTCATGTGAATCTCTATCCAAAATGACTCTTCATTGGGGATATGACAATTGTGTGATCTCAAACAAGGTGTCTGCTTCCTCCATCCTTTCTTCTTTCCCACTGTAGTCTAAGAAAAGCTCTTATTCAATTTGGATGCCAATTTTGGCATGATGCTGATTTATGATTCAGATTTTGTCCTAAATTTGTAAATGCAATCAGAAATTTCAGTCACCTCTGTAGTCAACACACTTGCCCACATCACAGAGCTTGTCATGGAGAGTTGAGCTCTGAAGGCAAGAAACCAAGAAAACCAGATCCTTGACAAGAGATGGGAGTAAAAGAGGGCCTCTATCAGGAGAGCTGTCCTGCTGATTAAGCTGATTAAGCTGGGTTCCCTTGCTTGTGCTCTCCCTGAAAAAAAGACCTAGTTAAGGTTTTCTGTCTCCTAAGTGAGGACACTGAAGGCTGAAGGGGGTCTGTGCTTTTCAACCAGGAGGCAGTGAGTAGTGGAGTTGAGGTTTTACCCTGCTGCTAGGCTGTGATGTTTGGTCTTTGCTGTTTTGATGGGTTCTTTAAGCTGTTAACTAGACACCATCTAGAATCACAGGAAAAGGGAATCTCAAGGAGAGATTGTTTAGATTAGGCCATCTCGGTAAGGCATTTTCTTAACTGGCTTAATTAAGGTGGGAGAACCCACCCTGAGTGTGGGTAGCACGGTTGCATGGGCTGGACCCAGGACTGAATGAAAATGACAGCTGAGCTCTGGCAGGCATACGTGAATTCACTGCTTTCTGCCTTGACTGTGCTGTAAAGTGACCACTTGCTTCCAGTTCTCCAGCCTCCACCTCTCCACATTGATGAACTGTGACCTGGACTTTTGAGTCAAATAAATCCATTTTCCCTCAAGTTGCTTTTGTCACAGTAATAGGAAAATAAAAAAACAAGACAGCTGTCACCTTAACTAGACTGAGGGACGCCGAGGACTAGGGCAGCAAACCTCTGTTTTCCGAGGTCTGGTGTGTGGGACAGTAATGGAGGGAGACTCTCTGTGGGTGGCACAGCTGAGTGGGCTGGAATGGAATAGAGAAAGCTGGAGGAGGAGGAAGCCAGTGCACACTTTTGAGTTCCAATTCTTATTTGTTTATTTATTTGTTTGTTTGTTTGCTTGTTTACTTTTTAGGTATATGAGTGTTTTGCCTGCATGTTTGTTAAGTGCACCACAATGCCTGAAGAGGCCAGAGGAGGACATCAGAGCCCCTAGAACTGGAGTTACAGAACATTGTTAGTTGCCATGTGGGTGCTGGGCACTGAACCTGGGGGCCTCTGCAAGAGTAACAAGTGCTCTTAACTGTCAAATCATCTCTCCAGCCTCTAGAGTTCCAGTTTTTGCTGCATGAGTGCCTCTGTCCCTGCAGCCGTTGCGCATGTACATCTGACTCTAGTTTCTGTCACTTTCTGACCCAACATCAACCACCCTCCAGGGAGCTTCTGTGTCTTCAGTGTCAAACTGTACTTTGGAAGCTTCTAGCATGTTAAGTAGAGCAGCTGCCTGGTTTTTGCCTCTCTGGGGTGCATATGGTCATTGTTAGCCTACCAAACCCCAATCATTAAGTCAATCCAATAAATCTCCTTTTATGTTATGTAGATATATGGCTTCTGTTCCTATACAAAACCATGAGTAATACACAGACTGACTGGAAAAATGTAGCAGCCATCAATAAAGAAAAGAAGACGGACTCTGACTCTTTAAGGGCACCTTTCAGGAGAAGATGAGGGCTATCCATCACCTTCTGTGCTACAGAATATGCACCCACCAAACCAAAAACGCACAGAATGAGGGGAGAATAGAGGAAGTGAGAAGAAAAGTGCCTCCCCGTGGTGTCTGCTCCATGAGCCCCCTCCCCATTTACCTGGGATGGAGGCTGGGTTTGTCAGAAAACGGAGCTTAAGGATGGTGCACATATCTTCAGGTATATTGGAGTTTTATTTGTAGAAATGTGCATTTCTTATTTTTACATATAAACCCCTGGGAGAAATGATTACAGTAGTAGTGTCTACATGTTGCAGGTATAGACAGTATAGAGCAGTCTGGAAGGGAAGCTCAAACCTTCTCCAAAAAGAAACATAGAGCACCTCATTCCTCGTACTGACTAACTACAAGAAGATGCAAAGAGCTGGTTGTTTTCGAGGTCTGGGGGTGTATATTACCTGCTGTGATGTTCCTCAAGGACTGCCCTTGCTGAGAGAGACTCAGGGTGAGTTTTCCATCCTTAAGAAAGAGGACCAAACTTCCTGAACCAAGCCCAAGTTCACAGAACCATACATGTCCTCCCTTGTTCCATGTTCGAAACTGAAAAGCGACAGACATTTTATCCTCTTCCAAACTGCCTGGCAGCACCAAGTAGCTCCGGGAACTCAGAAATGTCACTGGAACAAACTGTGGCTGTGGGCACGAGAAGGACACATTTCCCTAGAAACAAAATGAAGAGTGGGTTGAAAGGCTTTGTAGTGGTACTTCTGCTCAGGGTAGATTTGGCAAGGATGTAAACAGGCTTTAAATCCTGACTTTTATAAATTACCTAGATTTATAAGTTATAAAGCATACAACTATGACATTTACCGTTCAACTCAAGCATTGTTATGACCAGGCTAACCGGTCCCCTTGGCTTTTTTAGTGAAATTCTCCACTTCTTTGTTTTCAGCATTGGCAAAGGCATCTCAGTACAAGCTAATTCGATAGGGGATTTTTCCTGTTATTTTTTTTTTTCTAATCATTCTGCCAGGCCTAAGAACATCTCCACACTCTCAAACGGTCCATCTGATCAGCACTTGGTGTTTCCTAAACAATGTTCCTCAAAATCTGCTTTAGAGAAGCCCCACTATTTCACTGTTTTTTTTTCATTAATGACAGAGTGGTTGCATCTTTAAAAAAAAATTAATGTATTTTTTTTTTATGAGTGTATTGCCTGCACATATGTTAAGTACAGCTGTGTCATGCAATGCCTATGGAAGTCAGAAGAGGGCGTTGGGTACCCTGGAACTGGAGTTATGGGTGGTTGTTAGCTTCCATATGAGTGCTGGGAATTGAACCTGGATCCTCTTCAAGAGCAGCCAGTGCTCTTAACCACTGAGCCATCTCTCAAGCCCTGATTGGTAGCCTCTTTAACACAAGCTTATTTGAGTATTTTTTAGCATTTGGAAAATTATGTATTGAGGTTTTAACATGTTCTCCACATATAACAGTTATGGACACTGTTAGTACTTTTAGCACGAAAATATTGCTGCATGAAGATTTGTAGCATGAGATAGCACAAAACCATGACAGAGTCACTCACATCCACATTTTCTTTTTAATTTTTAAAATTTATTTTATGCATGAGTGTACTGTCTGCATGTATATAAGTGCATCTGTGCTGTGCAGTGCCCATGGAGGTCAGAAGAGGGTGTTAGATCCCCTGAAACTGGAGTTACAGATGGTTGTTAGCCACCATGTGAGTGCTCAAGTCTTCTTTCAGAACAGCCAGTGTTCTTAACCACTGAGCCATCTCTCCAGCCTCTCGTTTTCTTATGTAGCTTCTGAGCCTGTAGGGAAGGCTCACCATCACTGTCCCCATCCTTTAGGGTCTACATAGAACCCTACAGATTTTCTTCCAAGAATTGTTGAGGTTGTCATTTATTTTTGATTTCCTGGATTTTACCCAGTTCTGATGTGCATGAAATAGTGAAGCAGGTTGCTTTCTGAGTTAAGGACAGCTCTTTGTTCCAGCAGAGTTTACGGGATGATCCCCCCACTGTCTACCACACAGGCTACATACCTTGTTGGTAATAAGTCTGCACACATACTGGATCATCCCTGGATCTCTGCCTTCTTCTACTAATACCTCTATTCCTATTCCTCATTCTTAAGTCCAGTACAGTGCCTTTTAGCATGTTTTAAAATCTAGCAAAGTCAGACTGCTGTTTCACTTTATGTATTTGTGTTTGATTTTTATTTTAGGTGTTAGGGACAATACTTGAGTATTTATTCATATATGTGAATTTCTGTTCCAAAGGAAAATGCCCGCATATCTGAGTCTAATGGGATTTTCTTTGAATTGTTTCTATTACTATATTATACATGACTGTAGAGAAAAAGCATTATTCATGCAAGAAAGATAAGTGAAGGTAGTGGTTCAAATCTTGCTGACCAGTCATGTCAACAGAGAACTGCTAAAAGCCCTCAACCAATCCAATTAAATCCTCATCTCCGGGGGTGGATCTGGGTCACAGTACCTTTAATCTCAGTCCCTTCAAGATAAAGCCAAGGTTAAGAATGTTGATCCAGGAATTAAAGCTTTTTTTAAAGACAGAATCATATTTTTAAAAATTCCATCCTTACTGTGTTTCAGTAACTAACATAACTGAGCTTTCATTTTAGAATAATCTTTACTGTACATTCTAAGTATATATGCATATATATATCTCTTCTGTGGGCTGGTGCGATGGCTCAGCACACAAAGGGCCCTGCTACAAAGTCTGATAACTGAGTTTGATACCTGAGACACACATGATGGAAGGTGAGAACCAAGTCTCACAAGTTGTCCTCTAACTTCTTCACACACACACGTGTACACACACACACATACACACACAGTAAATGTAATTTAAAAATTCTCCTGAATATGAAAACATTTTATTGTAACAAAACATTTCCTGTAATGGAATTAAAATATGAAAAGATTAATAGTAATATACACTTCTCCATGGTATAAATTTAACCATTTGATTGTTCCTTTTTAAAAAAATTAGCTGCAGGTTTTGTGACTGTGAATTGAGCTGGACATGAGTGCAACTATCTTGAGATGTAACAGCCTCCATGTGCCCAGAGGAACCCTGAACAATCTCCCAGCAAGCCACAAACACACAAAGTTATTAACAGAGCTTTGAAGTTCATTGCTGGTGTCCAGAATGCGCCAGTTTCTCTGATACTAGGTCAAGATAAATAAGAGCCATCCTGACTGGGATGAGGTCACGTCTATCCTAACTGATATACATCTACCCCTCTCCAGTTGTAGGACCTGTTTGGTTCCACTGCTGCCCATGGCCACACATCTGTCAGCAAGTCCCCAATAAGCTGCATTCTGTCAGTCCCAGGATCTGCCCACTTCTTTAGCTGCATAGTACCCTGGATCTTGTTCTTTCACACGGGAATCCGCTTGTTCCAGAGTGCTCGACCTACTTGTTCAGATGGCCATGGCCCACTACAACAAAGAAGCGAAGCTTTTTGCCTCAGATGAATGGTTGTTGAATGAACCAATTCTGCCAACTACTTTTGCCAAATTGTGAACTATTTTCCCTTTAAATATTGAATCAACAGTTTTTCTATTTTCACAATGAGTGCATAAAACGGAAATAGCTCTCAGACCAGAATTCTTATAGCTAACGTTTATAGTTTTCTGCACAATTTAGAAGGAATTCTCTTTTGGTTTGTTTTCATGTAAAATTCTTATATCGCAAATCTCTGTATAATGTAGTTGGTAAATCATTTTTCTTAGGGATGTTTAGGACACCAGAGATGTTAGGACCAGTTGTGGCTCTTCTGGTTGGCTATAATCAATACTACTGATAAACCTATCAATAATCCAGAATAGTAGGAAATGTGTAGTGAAAATGGTGTTAATTCTCCTTGTTTTGTTCTTTACTCTATTTCCCTTAGTAATTTAGATAAACTCTGGAAAGGTGAACACTTAGGAGAAATTCTTTACAACAAAGACTGACAAATAAAAAGGTGGCTTCGGGTTTGGGAAGTGTTGCCTGAGGTGCCCTGATGGGAACACCCAATGACCAAATGTATGCTTGGTATGTTCGGTTTCTGGGCACAGCACTTCCACTACCTCCTAACCAGCTCTCTTCTTCCTGGTCCAGAAACACCACATTTCAATTTCTCCTGGAACAGAACTTTGGGCTGAGTGTGGATTCGTTTATCTCCTCCCCCTTCACTTATTTACTTCGGTATTTCTCTTTTCATCTATTTATTTATTTACTCTGTGTGTGTGTCTGTGTGTCTGCATGCATACATGCACACAGAGGCCAGAGTTAATAATTAATATCTTCCTTGATTGTTCTCTATCTTATTTTTTAAGACCTGATCTCTCACCCAACCTGGAACTCACTACTTCAGCTAGGATGGCTGCTGGCTGGCCATCAAACCCCAGGAGTGAGATTATAGGCACGTACCATTGTGCTCAGCTTTTTACATGGGTTCCAGGAATCAAACTCAGGTCTTCACACTGGTACAGTTTACTGAGTCATCTACTAGATCCTTCATTTACCTTTTATTTTTGTTTACTTATTTCTTACTTTGTGTGTGTGCTTGTGCATGTAGGTCTGTGTGTTTGTACACATGCATACACATGGGTTCATGCACACATGCCCCATGGGGCACATGTGGAGGTCAGAAGACGGCTTACAGTTCTCTTCTACCATGAGGGGCGCAGAGATCGAACTCAGGTCCTCCTACTTATGTAGCAAACGCCTTGACCTGCCGAGCTGTGTTATCAGTCCCCTTAGTTTACTTTTAACCTCATCCCAGGAATCCACTGTCTGGTGCCTTCTTTCTCCTTTTCCCTCCAGCATTTCTCAGTGGTGTTTGTCATTTGGATTATCTTAGTACAGTGCTGTTCACAGTAAGTTTCAGACTTATTTACTTTTCCTATTAACCTTGTTGGAAGGCTCGTGGTCCCTGTGGTTATTCTCACCCTTTATCACATATTAACCCAAGTGATATATTCATTTTATGGCCTGTTTGCTCCATAGTCAAAGATATTTTCAACCCATATGCCAACTCATTGCATCATGTAACAAGAAAGAAAACATCTTTAAAAACCAGTATAGTGTGACTGTAATATTGCTGACACTAAGCAAGAACTTGTCCTGTAATCCAAAACTTAGATATTTTTAATTTCATGGAAAAAAGTTTATAAATTTTTTATGTGGAAGCATTTCCAGTTGATTAGGGCATAGGTCATTAGGGATTCTCATCAAAATAATTGGGCTCCTGAGAATCATAATACCCCAGCCCTCACAAGGCATGTGAATTCTGATCTTCATGCAATAACAAAATATTATTTTAATTTATATTAAAATGAAATAAGCATGTCCCATGAGGTGCATTTGCTTCCTAACACTCTCTCTCTCTCTCTCTCTCTCTCTCTCTCTCTCATTGTATTTTATTTTATTTCATTATGTGTATGTGTGTCTGTCTCTGTGGGGAGATGCACATGAGTGCAGGTACTCATGGAGGCCCAAAGAGGCTGCTGGATCCCCTGGAGCTGAAGTTATAGGTGGTTGTGAGCTGCCTGTCACAGGTACTAGGGAATGAACTTGGGTCCTTTGCAAGAGCAGTATGTGCTCTTAATTGCTGACCCATCTCTCCAGTCCCACTTTCTAACATTTTATATATAATAAAAAAATGTTCCATTACATGGCAACTGTTCAAAAACATGAGCTGATTTTTTAAACACTGGTCAGATAGAGACCTAAAAAGAATAGTTCCCTCTGTCTCTGTTCTCTCCCTCTTTTTCTCTCTCTCTTCTGTCTCTCTGATATAGGAGTGCACATGATGTACAGATACACTTAGGATGCATGTAGAGGCCAGAAGCTGACGTTGTAATATTTTCTTCCATCACTTTTCCACCTTACTTTTTGAGACAGGGTCTCCGAACCTGGAGCCAGCCATTTTAGCTAAGCTTGTTGGTCTGCCCCCAGGATCTTCCTGTCTCTAACTCTCAGTGCTAAGGTTACAGGAATACATGATCATACTCAATCTTTACCTAGGCGCTAGGGATTCAAACTTAGGTCTTCATGTCTGCATAGCAAGCACCTAATTCAAGGAGCCATCTCACCAACCTAGAACACTTCTTAAGTACGAACAGGTGATAATAATTCCTTTTCTCTTTCCTTCCCTTTTAAGGTTCCTTACCTTAATGAGGACCCGTGGTTTGTGTTTCCTGGCTAATTCAATAATATCCACTCCATTATAATAAAGATTTTCTAAGCATCCATGAAAATGTTTATGTGGGAATGCCAGTGATCCCCCAGGGATCCGAATTCCTCCAAAGCTGATCTTAGAAAGAAAAACAGGGCATAAATAACATTGCTTAGTGATTTTCTGGTTATCTCTTTGAAACATTTATGATAAACAGGTGTACTACTACCTGCTGGATCCATTCTCCTCACTGTACCATGGTATGCTCTGATAGCCTGATTTCTGGCACCAGAAAGAAACAAAAAGGAGGAGGCCATTTTCCACCTGGGAGCTACTTGGGATTTTGTGAATTTAATGGTCACTTTCATTCACTTAGCTATGCCATAAGAACAGCAAATATGATATTTATATTTTAAAGCAATTGATGTGTATTCCAATAAAATTTTAAAAAATCAAAATCAGCTTACTTTTAATCATTTTGTTAAAATGCAAGACTTGCCCTGAGGCCCATAAAATGATAGCCTCTCTACTGTGTGCTGTCTTGCCATGTCAGTTAACTGAAGGTAATCAAACTATCTATAATACTATAATACGGGAGGAATCCAGGGTCTTCTGAAGAGGTTATAGGCCCAAACCGTTTGTGTCTAAAAAGTATCTCAGCTTTCCTGTTTTGCTGTGACTCTTCTAACACTTAAAAAGTCTCCTGTGAAGAGCTGTATATGTGTTATTTATCAGTATGGCTTAGATAAATATTAAAAAACTATTGTCCCCCCCCCCAAATGAAACCCTTTAAAAAGTTAAGAGGCTGTTTATAAGTGAGCATTTAACTCTGATTATGTAATCACCCTGTTGGCTATACATGGTTAAATCCTCCGAGTGAGTTAAACAGTGTTATGTTGGTTGTGATTACACTAACATAAGAAAAAAAAGTCCCTTAGGGATCTGTTCATGCCAAGAAATTCAATACACCAGATGAAATTTAAGGGAAAATATTTAATACTATTGTTTTCTGCCTCAAAATCTCTTCATTTCTAAGACACGTCCTGACCCTAACATGAAGACCAGCTGGGTTCTCTCATGTGGAGGGGGCTAGAGTAGTAAATTAGAATGAACACACAGCTGAGCTTGCCTGCATGCACCCACTACCACATTATGTTATCAATAACCTCGTCTGGAATTGCTATGATGTGATATTTCTCTGTAAGATTCATTTTCTTCATATTATAATTCTAATTAAGTTATATAACGTCTAGTAACCTCAAAATTAAGATCCAAGTAACTAGATTCCCTGTTCACATGGACATGGTGCATGTGTTTGTCCAAGGTGAAGTTCACGTGCGTGTCGAGGAGCTCAACGAGCACAGAATGCCAATGCTGGTCATCCAACAGGCTGCCCAGGGAGACGTTCACGTGACCGCTAGCAGGGGACAGGCTACCATAGCCTTAAAAGAAAGAAAGAAAAAAACCTCCGAGTTAGTTCTTGAAAAATCATGCTTTTCCTCTGAGAAATTAACACTGTAATTTATACCCTTCCATGCCACGTGGGACCACCCGACGTTCTCTTCTTCATGGACACAGTATCATTAAAGGTTTTGTGATTTCTTTTTTATTCATTACTACATGCTTTTGAAATTACTCTTTTAGCCATTACTTTTTAACATTTAAATTTTATTTTTCATTACATGTACGTGTGTGTTTCTGTGTCTACGTAGGGACATGAGTGCCATTACCCTGGAGGTCAGAAGAGGAAGTTGGAGACCCTGGAGATGGAGTTACTGCATGTAAGTGCTGAGCTCAGGGCTCTGCAGGAGAGTATACACTCTTAACCACTGCACCCTCTCCACAGCCCCATGATATATTTATTATTTTTACTACCTACGCATTCATATTTATCCTGTGAACCTTTTCTTTGCAGAAACCTTATTATCAAGACTATCTGAGGGGCTGGAAATGGTAGTTAAGAGCACATACTGTTCTTCCAGAAGACCCCAGTTCAGTGCCCAGCACCCATGCTAGGAGGCTCATCACCACCTGTAACTCCAGCCCTAAGGTATCTGACACCTCTTCTGGCCTCCACAGGTATCTATCCTCACATGCACATACAGATGCCCATTAATACACATAATTAAAAATAAGATGAGTAAATCTGTATTAAAACACTGATAATTTTACAGTGCCCCAACATTACCTGTGTGATTGGATACCATCATGGTGTATCACATATTACATAGTGCATTTATAATGGCCTCATGCAGTTGTCCAAATATGTGTTGCTTGCATATATCTCATACTGGAGATACATATGTGCTACATGCGTCCCTCAGCAGTGCTGTTAAACTTGTGTTTGCATTTTCGTATGATGTTTTACTTTGCATTCATTATTCCAGAGTAACTAAAGTGCTGTTTTTTAGGTCTCACAGGTATTCTGGCTGAGATGATAAATTATATGGTTCTTTCACCTAGCTGAAAAGATTAAGTACCAACAGATGTATTTTCATCTAAACAGATTGTTTAAGTACAAATACTTTTTACCTGAATTAAGATAAAGGACAAGCTGTCCTTTGATTAATTCCAAAGTAACATGATTCCCATGCTGTCCTTCTCTGTGGAGTATAATTCCACTGCTCTGCATTGCCTTAAATTTCAAAGAAATAACATCTCTCATTGGTCTTATGGATTCTTCATCAAATTTGTAAAGCAGAACACTTTGTCCGTCAAAATAAACCACCTCAGATCCTAAGAAAGGGGATATTAAAAAGCAGTAGTATATAAAAATGCTGAACATAAAAATACAGCGTCATGTGCAGTAACAGACACAGGTATGAACATGGATTATGTTTCTAGGGGAATCTGTCCATAGTGCATCTTCTGTTGGTGTCCTGAGCGGATAAACCTAAAACACAACTAGACTTTTCCCAACTTCATCATCCAGAAATAATTTGTCAATCTATGCTCTATTTTAGTGGCTGCTTCCTCTTGTTCTGTTTGGTAAATAAAATCAGGAAGGGTGTGACTGTGCATGCCTATGATTCCAGGACCCTGGAGGAAAGGAGGGTTGTGAGTTCCAAGTTAGCCTGGGACACACGGTAAGACCTTAGTTCAAAAGAATCAAAGCAAAGTTATTCAGGGAAGATGGAGAGATAGCATTCTTATTTAATGTTAATATGATTCTTATATTAAATATGAGCTTCACTCTTTGACTTCTCTCAATTCTTTTGGATTTATTTATTTTTATTTTATGTGTATGAGTGTACTGCTTGCATGTTTGCATGTATGTAAGTGCATCCATGTTGTGCAATGCCCATGGAGGACAGAAGAAGGCACTGGATACCCTGGAACTGGAGTTATGGATGACTGTTAGTCACCATGTGGGTGCTGGGATTTGAACCCAGGCCTTCTGCAAGAAAAGCCAGTTCTCTTAACTGCTGAGCCATCTCTCCACCCCTGATTTCTCTTGATTCTTATACAGCTACCATCCTTTGGTGAAGATTTCTATGTTTGTAGAAGACACACATGCACACGCATGTGCACACACACACACACACACACACACACACACACACACCCTTCATGTTCTGCCTCTCCAGAAAACACTGACTAAGGGAAAGGCAGACATTTTGCTGGTGGTGTGATTACTCAGGGTTTTGTGCAGAGCTCAACTTCAATAGCTGTACTGAGTCTTCTTGCTTCAGCCTGTCAGGATTATAATTCTGGCATTTTCTCTCAGACAGTGTCTTGCAATTTCACCATAAAGGTCAAGGCATTTAAGTTCATCAAAAAAACAAGTATGTTTTATATATAATAGAAAAGAGCATCTGTGAGAATCAGTTGGAAACTGAACACGGGAAACACAAAGAAATTAATTTTGCCCAGAAAGTTTCATAATTGTTTTCACAAGTAAAAAAGGAGAGAATGAAATAATGGTCTTTGTAAAAGTCTATTTGTTCAATAAATGAAGCTGTGCAAAGAGTCCACAGTAAAATATAAAGCTATTTGGGACTGGACTCAAGCCCACAAGATAGATATCCTGTTGATCCCAAATCTAAAGCACTGCTAGTCTTCTGTATAGTTATCCATTCATCCAGAACATGCACAACAAATGTGGCAAATCATCCCAGTCACATATTTTATGCAGCTATTAGTTGAAAATTTAGAAATCTCATTGGCTTAGTATACATTTGAGACATTAATGGATCAATTATATAATGAATGCATCTTACTGCACTCTGTAAAATATATGTAAACTAAGCAATTATTCCTTGTTATAGAGCTCATTTCATATGCATGATTAAGAAACAGAACTCTGTGAAATCCAGATGAAGCCATTGGCAATTATAAGATGACAATAAGCTAACGGAAGCTTGGAAACTTCGAGAAGGCTGAGCAAAGATTTTCACATTTTGGTAACATCATTATCTCTGTTTTCATTTTGTATTCAGAACGTGCTATATTAGAGCTTTCTAAAAAGTTGCCTAGAAAAAGTTTTTGTCCCTGGAAAAGGCCTTGGATCCTTGCCTGGATCCTTTTAATCTGTGGCTTTGTGCAGCTCTTCTCAATCTCCCTGGGACTACTGTCACTTTGCAACTGAGTATTCTCTTCTAAGATGTGAAAAAGATATTTCCTGGAATAGTTTCCTCAGGTAAAATAGAATAGGAAAAGAAATAGTAAAGCCATCAAGGAAAGGAGTCCTAGAGCAGTGGCCTGGAAACCCTTGTTCTTCAGGCATTGACTGGATGTTTCCTTGTTACTTGTGAATGCTTATATCTCAAAATTAACCACATGCTCTTAACTTGTTATGTAGATGCTAAGGAAAACAGATGAAGAAATATAGAATTCATTCAAGTTTAACAACAGTAAATAATACTGAACTCTGTGGAGCAAATGCATGATAATACAAAACTAAACAACAACAACAACAAAAAAAAATCATGCTTGGGATAGAGAGCATCTCTCTAAGCAGCAATTACCTTTCCCCAGTGAGAGAAAACTCTCTCACGCCTTCTCTAATGTATGTGATTAGCCCCTGGGGGGCAGCTTTGGAGTCTTAGGGCTCAGAAGTAGTCTAAGAGTAACCTTTTCCTCACTCTTCCACCAAAGTCATATTTGTAGATGTTTAAAACTTAGACGCACAAAGAAAAAAAAATTTCTAACCATAACCAATTATAAATATATAAAGAATCCATCACAATATATTTTTGTATTAAGTACTAAAATAATAGTATTCAGTATTACATTTATTACCCCATTTCCTCAGAAATATTGAGGACATAATTCTTTGCGTAAAATCTAACTATATAACTAGGAAATATGGAAAGCTACTGGAAAAGTCCTTCAGAATTTCAGAATATAGGATCTGCCATCCCAAATGAACGGTTTGAAGTAGGAAGGTCTTGTCTCATCTTATATGAACTTAGTTTACAATGACTAGCATGATTAATTGAGGTGATAGTTTTGATTATTGAACCAATACTATTATTTACAGCATAAATTCCCTTACATCTTAGTCCATTGCTGTTAGGTCAGGAGATGGATTTTCCAGAACGGACACTAAGTCTGTGCTTCTATATTCAGACTCTTTTTGTGCAGTGGCAGTGACAACATTCTTTCCATGCATACCATAACTCAGAAGTAGTTCAGAGAAAGGACTCAGGAACTACTCTATAAGGGGTCCATCTTGAATAGGTTACACATCTTCTCTCAGCCTCAGTTTCCCCATAGGTAAAGCATTACTAAAATGCACCTCTTTCACAAGGCTGTCATAATAATTGAGTTATCATCTGTTGTGTTTTGTGTGTGTATATATGTGTGTGTGTGTGCGCACGTTTATGTTCATATATATGTCTAAGTGTCGGTGTGGGTAGACACAAGTGAAGGTCAATGTCAGGTCTCTTCCTCAATGGTTCTCCATTTTGTTTCTTGAGATACGGTTTCTCACTGAACTTGGAGTTCACTGATACAACTGAACTGGCTGGCTAGTAGAGTCCCAAGGATTTTCCTGTCTCTGCCTCCCTTGTGTCTTAGGCACACACTGCAGCCTGGATTTTTACGTGTGTGCAGGTTTGCATGTCAAGCACCTTTCAGATGGAGCCATCTCCTAAGCCCCTTGATGAAGTTAAAAGAAGTGCTTGGCACTGGGACTCCTCAGTGGCTATCTGCCTCACTCTGATTACTAAAGCACTGGGTAGAGAAGAGGTAAAACTTAGTTTAAAACAGGACCCAGGATTTTGACAAAAGTGGACAGCTTAAGCTGGTAATAAATTTCAGGCTGAGGAGATGGCTCAGTCAAGTAAGCAGTTTGCTTTGCAAGCAAGCATAAGGACTTGAGTTTGGATGCCAGTTCCTCAGTAATAGCTAGATGTGGCACTATATGCTTGCAATCCCAGCTTTAGGGAGGGAGAAACAAGGGTCCCTGAGGCTTGCTGGCCACCCGGACTAGCTGAATCCCCTAGCTCCAGGTTCGATGAGAAAAAGTAAGGTAGAGATGAACTGAGGTGATCCAATAATGGGTTCCTCTTTCTACACAATATACGTACACATATGGCACATGCACACATGTGTGTGCGTATGTGCATATGCATTCACACACAAGTAATAACAAATTTCATTTTTTGAGCTGTATAAGAGATATTCCATGTTCACATCACATAGTTAGATTTGACTCGATGAGACTGCACTTTTGCAGCTCCTCCCCAGCCAGCCATCTTCTCCCCAGGGTTTCTCCCTTCAGTCTATGCACTCAGAAGAAGTGTGTCTGGGTCACTTTCCCATGTTAGTGGGCAGTGAGTTTAGAAACACTATTTGAAAGCTGCAGGTGCAATTATAGCATTACCTTAATTCCCCCGAAAGAATATCAGAAGAGTTAAAGGCAAATGTGTTTGACAGCCCTCAAATATTAATTCCTATAAGATAAAGAGCTTTATAACAGACAACATTAATATGTCTAGGAAGAACCGGGTGAGAAGCAATTTCACTAAAATCTGTTCTGTGTCCTTATTTACATAGACAGTCACAGAACAAGCACTGTGTGCTTGATGGAAGGCCGAAATGCAGAAGGCAATGGATCAAGACGCTCACTAGGTAAAGCAGGACTGAGCTCTTGAATGGGACTGTGTTGCACTTGGTGATGTGCCTGGAAGCAGGCATTTGGTTGCACAAGCATAAGGCCTGCCTCCTTCAGACTCTTGCAAGTATGAACTCTGAAAAGCCAAGGCAGTAATAGTTTATTTCTTTGATTGTTATTTTCTGTATTTCCTCAGAAGCTATGGCTTCATGCTGGCTAAGGGTGCCTTCGAATCTATCATCTGTAAAGGGTGATGGACAGATTCCATACATATTTTAAAAGTAGGCAAGGCTCAAGTCAGTGGGTGGGTGTGGGCATCACTGTGTGAGATAAAATATGATAGAAAACAAGTCATTTTAGAAAAGGGGAGAAGATAATAATTCTATTTTGGACAGTTGACTTTAAGTGTTCACAGGTTCAGAGGGGAGAGATGCTCCATAGAGGGTGAGTCAGGATTGGAACTCCTGAAATCTGAATTGAGAAGAGATATTCAGAATATGGTCAGAGTATCAGTGCCATCAAAAATTAAGGACATGATAGGAAGTTCAGTGAGCATGGGCATAAGCCCAAAGCCCTGAGCAAATGTATGGATTAATGTCAACCTTTCCAGGATGGCAAAAATGAAGGGCACAGCAGGGTCTGGAAAACAGAGCACCATGGTGTTGAGGAGGGGTGTCTGCGTCCACCGTGGTTTTCATGATTCTTGTAAACACCCCAATCTCAAACCCAATATAAAAATAAAGTCCAGAAAATGCTTCTGCTAAGCTAGAAATCTGTAAACACTCGTACGTATAAAGAGAACAAGAATATTAGTGAGCATATTATCAACAGAATGCCAGAAAGCAGATAAATAAAATGGGGAAAAAGGTGCTTTGAGCTGATTAAGAGTGGTGAGCTCTTATTACTCAGTAGTGGTAACAGATCATCTGTGTGCATTTTTAACTTTTGCCAGTAGTTACTTATACCCCATGGCTTCTGTTTGCAGAAACTAACAGTCTCTATAAATTCCATGATAGCTGTACATAGTCCACTGGCCCTTCTTAGGATCAGACACAGAGCTTTGGTCCTTCTGGTATCGACCTTGAGCCCAAGGAACTGGAGAAATACCTCCTCCTGAAGGAGAAGCCCCATCAAAGAACATGCTGTGCTTTGAAGTCAGTAAACTGAAGTCTGAAACAAAGTCTGAAGTTGTTTCAGAGTAATGGGATGACAAGCTAATTTTATAGCATCAAAGAGAAATTCTAAACATTGGACATCATAGCCATTGCAACAGTGGGCACAGTTAGCAATTCAAGAGAACACAGCGATGAAAGGACCAATGGGAAGAAAAAGTAAGTCGATGGCAAAACAACGCCATTATATTTAATACCCCATGGAAACGTTAACATTAGAAACAGAGACAGAATTAAGAAGTTAATTGGGTTGTATAGAGGTTTAGCAATAAAATGGAGATATTAAATACTCTGTGGATGGTAGATTATCATTATACCTCAGGAACTTAACCTTCTGCAAGATGGAAGCTATGATCAGCAAAGAATGAGAATAGTGACATGTAAACAGCGTGAGAAGGAGGATCCCAAGAAGCCTGAGGCATTTCCAACCCCTCTAGTCTTTGTTCTCTTGTTCCGCACATGCACATTTAAAACTTTTAATATACTTTATATTTACTTTTATTATTTGTTTTTGAGACTGATCTCAGATTCACTATGTAGTTAAGGATGACCTTGGACGTCTAATCCTCTGCCTCCATCTCTCAAGTGCTGGGATTAGAGGCGTGTGTTATCATGCCCCATCTATCTTGTACTAGAGCTTGAACCAGGGGTCTTTCATATGTTAGGTAGGTACCCTAGCAACTAAGTTGCATCCTCAGTCCAGTAAAATGTGTTTTTCTGTTTGTTGAAAGCATGGAGAAAGATTACCTGAAGCAGATAAGGAATGACTGGGAAGTATTTCCGAATCAATACTGCCCTAAAAGATAGGAAGACTGCAGATTTTACTGGGGAAGTCTGTACGTATTCATATAGGAGAGCACTTTAGAGGCAGGCGTACTCCAAAGCTTGCTCAGTTAAGCAGTACATTCCTGAGCATGCTCAGTGTAAGGACATATTTCAAGGCACAATCTTAGGCATGCCTAACTCAAGGTCACGGAGCACATGATTGAAAAATTAAAGTGGACAAGAAAACCTGGGGGTATATTCAGGGTGCTTATATAGATGGCAGAAAGGAACACCTCTGACCCTGCTCAGGTGTGTCGTAAAGACAGCGGGCTCTGGATGTGCCCAGTAGGAACACAAGATGGCGGATGGGGTTACCACTCAGCATGCTCAACATTCGTCAAAAAGACGGTAGGCAGACAAGCCTATGGGAATGCTCAGCTTCCCTTAACAACATGTTGAACTATACAGCTTGGCTGAACTGGGTAATAAAGGATGGTAGACTGGAAATCCTCCAGGCATGCTCTGCTTTTGTCCAAAAGACTGACGGCCAGCTCACCTACGGGTGTGTTCAGATTTTCCAAAGTCGTAGGATCTTCTAACACGGTGGATTGTTGTACTTAGGCATCTGTCATCCTCCGCTTCTGGACTCACTAACTCCATCCACTGGCAGCAAATCAACTCCACGTACTTACATTTGTAAGGCTTATTCATGCATGTCCAGGTGTATATTTTAAATTTTGTTCCATTTTGATAATAACTTCAAACAGGTTGTTGATGAAGTAAAGAAAGTGTAAGCGCACTGGGGACCGTTAAGGACCACTCAGTGGTGAGTCCTGCCACAGCCTCACTGCCTGCTTTTTACACTGGTTGCATTCCTGTCTGCTCCATTCTCTTTACTTGATTACAGTTAATGGCTGATGAAAGAATCTGACATAGACGTATACCTTCCCACCGAGTGAGGATCAAGGGAAGCTCCTGTGTGCTGGAGAGCGGAGGCTTCACAGTGACACTGACAGCGTGGAGTGAGAATGGAGACATGCTCCATGACCTTGAGTTAGGTATGCCTAAGATTGTGACTATTGTCTTTTCTTTTTGAACTATGTCCTTAAACCAATAGTGCTCAGGAATGTACTGTTTAACTGCTCGTGCTTTGGAATATGCCTGCCTGTAAAGTACTTTTACACAGTGGTGTAAGCATTGTGCTCAAGAAAATGGCCCAAATACTAGTACTGAGCACCTCCCATGCAAGCTTCCGAAAACCAATGCCATCTATATTAGTTTGAATTTTATTGACTTTATTGAATGCTTAAGATGTCACAAGTACTTTATTAAACTCTGCAAATCTAAAGATAAATGAATTTGGTTTAAGTCCACCTCTAATTTTAGTGTGTGTATGGTGTGTGTGAGTGTGCATATGTATGTGTGTGTATGTGTATATGGTGTGTATGTATGTATGATGTGTGTTGTATGTGTTATGGTGTGTGTTGTATGTGTGTATGATGTGTGTGCTGTATGGGTATATGGTGTGTATATATGTGTGTATGTGTGTGTTGTGTGTGTATGGTGTGTGTGCTGTATGTGTGTATGGTGTGCTGTATGTATGTATAATGTGTGTTGTATGTGTGTATGGTATGTGTGTTGTGTTTGTGTATGGTATGTGTGCATAAGTGTGTGTGTGTTGTATGTGTGTATGGTATGTGTGTGTATGTGCGTGTTGTGTTTGTATATGGTATGTGTGCATGACTGTGTGTGTGTGTGTGTATGGTGTGCTGTATTTATGTATGATGTGTGTGGTGTATGTGTATATGGTATGTGTGTGTATGTGTGTGTTGTGTTGTGTATGGTGTATGTGTTATATGTGTGTATGATGGTGCATGAGAATGTGTGTGTTCCTGTGGGTGGGTGCATGCATATCAGTACATAGCAGGTGTCTTCCTTCTGCTCACCACTTCATTTATGGGGATAGAGTTTCTTCACTGAGTCCAGAGCTCACCAATTAGCCAGACTGGCTGGGTAGTGAGCTCCAGAGATCCATCTGTCTGTACCTTCTACTTCCAGAATTGAGGTTACAGAGATATACTGCCACACCCAACTTTTATGTGATGCGGAGGATCTGAACTCAGGTTCTCATACTTGCACAGCAAGCACTTTTCCCTCCAGGCTGCCTTGTTAGCCCCTCTAACTTCAACTATAAAAACAATAATTAAAGTCTACAATATTGTGAAGAGACAACAGAAGTCTCTCCACAAAACTCAGTTTCAATTACACAACTATTTTAAAGGTCAGAACAAGTCACATTAAATTGACACTTTGGCTTTTCAGAATATCAGAAATATGTTGATTTCAGTTTAGGAATAAACCACTTACTATAGGCACACCCATATACTTCAATCCGCATCCCGATCCTGCCCTTGGGGTTCCAGGCTAATGGGAGGAAGCGCAGGAATCTGGCGTGGAAGGGAGGCTGGAGTCTGTAGTGCACCACGCTGTCTGCATTTGCGTTTCCTGGAAATCCCTGGGAGGAAACGGAGGAAGGGTCAATGTATCTGCAAGATAACGCATTCATATTGCTATCATCCATGTCAAGAGTGGCCTGTGTTCACTGCTGCCTTTTAAATAACCCTGTTAATGTTTAACACAGATAGGACAACCTTCCCCTGGTCCTTGGATTCGCACCATTGTTAAGATATTCTTTATATACAGGTTAGTCTAAACATTAGTACCATTAACATATCTTAAACATGGTGAGCACTATCAGGCTTACTCTTCTAAAATTTTCATCTCACACACCCCTCCCCTACCATCTCCAAGCCATAAAGATGCTCTCGAGAGACTCTGTCATTGAGGATAAAACAGCACAGTAATCAATGTCCAAAGAATCTGCTCCAAGACTCCCAGAGCCTGGAACTGGAGAACTATCAAGGCTCTAAGACATTATTCTAGTCCTACTCTCAAGTTACAGATGAGAGGCTACTGTCAAGGGAAGAAAGCTATGCATGGGCAGGATAGGCAGCTCGTAGGCCAGACAGGAATACACCAGGCTTTATTACGACTACAGCCTCCATTCCATGTCATCAGCCTGGATCCACTTCTTGGAAAACACAAGTGCAGGAATCCAACACTATTGAACATGATCACTGAAACTTCCCCTTGGCCTGCACCCAGGAGTGTCTGCAAAAAACACACTGCTGTGATTTGCCCAGCTCAGGAGAAATTTTGCCCTGTCTTACTGTCCAACCACTATGAAGGACCAGAGTGAGAGTGTAAATATCTTCTGTCTTGTTTTTGGTTAGCAGGGGAGGATGTATTAAGCTCCAGAGCTTGGATCTGATCAGTGCATACTACATGCCATACTACAGCACACTGAACATCTTTGCTATGTATAATTAATACGTGTCAATACAGAATCAAAACTAGTAGCATGTGGGAATAAGGAAAAGACTGAAAATATCCTTAGTTTAGATTACGACTAGTGCGGTAAATAAGGTGAAGCTATGCTCCTGAGCATTCATGGGACATAAAGCAGAAAAATCAATACTAAACACCTGGTTTGTTCCTTATATAGATTTTCAGTTTTGTTATTTTCTAAAATTCCCTTTACCAATGTTTCATAACAATGTATGGATTACACATGAAAAACAGTTCATGGGTGGCTGAACATAAGGAGTTCACAATGGAACAATTTTCCAATGAATAAAGACTTTAATCAGAATTTTAAAAGTTGGAATGCAACTAAAGCTGTATTAGAAAGTCAAAGACTGTTATTTAATGAGAATGAAACTAGACATTAAAAAGCATAGTTTCCAGTAGTTTCCAGTATCCTCTTGCACCACAATGGTTTTTTTTTTTTTTGCTCTGGTATATGTAGTTAACATGTTACCGTATATGTATGGAATTAACTGTGTGTTGTTATAGAATGAGTCAAACATGCAAACAAGAAAAAAACAGAGATTGGTCTTCATACTCCCACATGTGAACCACATGTGAGCTTCCCTTGGTATAAATAAATGAGAATCTAAAAATAGGAAACAACCGTAAATGTGGCCAATTTCATTTCCAATGTGTGTGGCAGGCTCAGTAATAGATCCTTTATGGCTACATAGTACCAATGCAGAGATTCTTAATCGTTTTCACTTTTGTTTAACTAAAGTGTAATCTTCACCTACACCAACATCTTCATTTAAGAGCTAAGAAATGCTGTATTCGTTTTCAAGCAAAATTCTTACAGCCCTTCAGGTCTCCACATCTCAAGGGGAAGTTAACATACATTCACTCCATGAAGGAGAGACTAACTCTCAGTGCTGTTCTCTGTCCTCTGGAACCTCCAAAGAGCACAGTGACATCCAGACACCCACCTTCACACACACACACACACACACACACACACACACACACACACACACACGATACACATGATAACAATAATAAAACCTGCATCTACCCCAAGCCTTTCAGTTGGGCACACTAGAATGATCTGATCACAAGAGGCTGAATCCCAGTACCACTTTCTCAGACTTGACAGCTATAGAACATTTTAGTAAAATCTAACACTGAAGTTTGGAGTAAAAATTCAGTGAGATAATCATCAATGGACCCACCACCTCCCTGAAAGAATGTGCTCAAGCTAGGTGGTTGCTGTGGTCCAAGCAGAGGCTGGGAAGGTCTGATACTGAGATTAGAATATGAATGGTCCTCCATAGGCTCATGTGTTTGAACACTCAGTCTCTAGCTGGTGGCTTTGGGAAAGTGATGGGACCTTTTGGAGATGGAGTCTTTCTGGATGCAGGAATTAGGTCAGTGGAGGTGGATCTGGAGATTTTATAGCCAGTACTCACTTCCTGTTCTCACTGTTTCTTCTCTGTGGGTGGAATGTGACCATCCAGCCTCCGGCTCCTGTCCCCTTGCTTTCCCAGCTTGTTGTCATATCTACCCTCAAGCCCCCACTACTTTTCTTCTCCCATTGATGGAATAAACTCCCTTTAACCTCAAATAGACCCTTGTTCCCTATATCGTCTCTTTTCAAGCATCTAGTCACAGCAGTGAGAAAAGTGGTGCATCTGGTCACTGTTGGTTTATCCAGGGGGCGAACTGAATCCCACCACCTGCATGCTCATGTGAGTCTGGTATCTAAGGCACCAGCTAAAGCATAAGCTTTTATAAACATTTTGCCTCCAACATTAAAATTCAAACAGTTAAAATCAAATTTTTTTTTTCAGTTGACCCTTTAAAAAACTTTTTGGTGCATGTAGCAGACACACAAAATGTTTCCAGAACAAAGTTGTTTTATTGTCTTTATTCTCAAATATTATTTTTTTTCTCTCAAGTTTATTTTAAAATGTAAGTACTAGAAAATACACTTCTGATGTAAATGATTATATACCATCATATAGTAAGACAATGTATTGGTTTGTTTTTGTTTCTGATTTATATGATTATATACATTCATATAGTAAGACAATGTTTGCTATTGTCTCATTTTTGTTTAATAGGATTAAAATAGACTGATCAGCATTGGTGATGGTTAGTTTTCACTGTCAATTTGACACAATCTAGAATCATCTGGAAAGGGAGTCTCAATAAAGGACTGCCTAGACCAGGTTGGCCCGTGGCTGTGCCTGTGGGCGATTTTCTCAGTTGATTTGAGGTGGAAAGACCCATCCTGAATGAGGGCAGCTACACTTCATGGACTGGGCCCTGGACCGAAGGGAAAGGAGAGAGCCAGCAGAGCGCTGGATGCATTCGTTCATTCTGCTCTCTGCTCTTGACTGTGGATGTGGTGTGATCAGCGGCTGTAAGCCCCTCCCACCTTGACTTGCCTGTAGTGACAGACTGTGAGCTGGAACTGAGAGCCAAATATACTCTTTCTGCCTTAAATTGCTTTTGTCAGAGTATTTTTTATCATAATAAGGAAAAACAAAACTAAGACAGTAATATAAGGAATTTTAAACAGATGTGAGCTAATAGTATACAAATAGAGCAGATGAAATATTGATCTGTTACAGTCGCTTACAATCTAGAGAGCTGAATACAAAACCAGACATTTATTATATAGGATGAAATATACTCAATTAGATAAGATATAGATCAATGGCAAGCATCTGCCTTGCATGAAAAAGACTCTAGGTTTTATTCCCAGCATCATAAATAAATAAATAATAAATGAATAAATAAATAAATCACATAGAAGATTTGAGTATATATGTATTCAAATTTTTATTTTATATATACACATACAATTACATCCATTTATTTGAGTTTCGTAGAATCACAATTCTGTTTCATAGGATGCTAATCCAATAAACTATTTTTATTTAATGACATAGAAATTTAAAAGGATATAATCTGGAGAGAGAGGACCTATACCAGAATTTCACTTAGATGGCATTTAGGATTTATTAATAAAGTAACCTTATGTTTTACACTAAAATTGCTTTTAAAAAAGTAATGTAGCCTTTTATTTATTAAATATAGAATTTGCCTTGAGAGTTCATTTGACAGACAGGCATAAATTTATAGAAAGAGCGTTATATGTAAAGAATTGGCCTTGCCTTGTTTTATTAGGTCAGAAACAAAGACTGCAGAAGACGTCAGTGAAGCATGGTTTGTGGAAACAAGCACCAGCAATTCTGCAGAAGCGTTTCTTCATTTGCAGACAAATGAAGCAGTATTACTGAAAGTGGGGTTTGGAGAACAGCGTTTAGGGTCCACAGTCCTTCAGATTTCTTTTCTGTTCTTCCTTAGGCATGTGACCTTGGTGAGAGTCACTGTCATTTTTTATAAGGCAGAAAAACATCTACCTGAAAGTAATCCAGTTAATGTATGCAATGCATCTGTAAGATTTCAAAGAATATTCTTATAGCATTCTGCTCCTATGGATAGGAATGGACATGCAACAGTATTCAATAGAAAATTTCCTCGGTCAGTGTAAGATTCATCAACAGTTACTTTTTATAGAGATCGATCTGTTTCTATTTTATGCATATGACTGCTTGACTGCATGTTTGTATGTGTCCGTAGAGGCCAGAGGGGGTGTCAGAGTCCCTGGAATTGGAGTTACCCACAGCTGTTAGCAGCCATGTGGGTGCTGGGGGTACTGAACTTGGGCCCTCACAAGAGCAGTCAGTGCTCTTAACTGCTAAAGCATCTCTCTAGCCTCTTAACGGTTAGTTTTTTTATAATTTAATTTCCTACTAATTTTCGTGCACTATGACTTGATGGTATTTCACGACCCTCGCCTATGTGCACCTCGTCCCACTGTGCCTCCTAATTTAATGTACTCTCATACATATAATGTGGCCTAGAGAGTCTGACTAGCTGTTATTAAGGGAAAGCTGAGAAGGGAGAATTATACAGGAAGAGTAAGAGGAGAGACAAAAGATGCTCACATGATATTCAAAAAAACAGGGGAAAATGCATTCATTCAAAATCCTACTGAAAAATATACATACGATAAATACAAGTGCTTGTGTATAGCTGAAGGCTATGTAACAAAACACACAGTGGCCAATCAGAAATCTCCTTTTGAGGGTTGTCCAGGAGACTCCCAAAATAACACAGGCTATTGCCACATTCCTTGATTTCTTCCCAGAACTTGAAGGTCAGCTGAAGACAGGACATACTTTGGACATAAGACTTGGAACAATGGAGCTAGAACTGGCCTGGAAGCCTCCTTCCTGAATATTAGATTTCATGTTATGAGAGGATTCTATACAACCTCAACAGTTACTTTAAAAAGTATTTTATTTATTATTTTTATTTTACATGCATGAGTGTATCGCCTGCAACTGTGTGTCTGCACCCACGTCATGCAATGCTCAAGGAGGTCAGAAGAGGGCATCGGATCCCCTGGAACAGGAGTCAGGACAGTTGTTAGCCGCCATGTGGGTGCTGGGAATCCAGCTTTCATCCTCTGCAAGAGTAGTTAGTGCTCTTGTTGAGCTAACTCTCCAGCCCAACAGTTGCTTTTAAGACCCTTTACCAATGGGTTAGGTTGAAATATTTCTTGGTGACTTTTCTTGCAGAGAGGCTAGAAGTGTGCGGATGTAGAATAGGTGCTTAACATGCTCAAAGCTCTGGACTCAGCCTCCAGTACCACAGATTTTTTTCCCATTAAATTAGCTATAGAAATTAATCCCAATGATTTCTGAAACAAGTGTGGAGTCTCTGCAATGTGCCATCCCTTACTAAACAACCTCACACATTGTTTCAGCTGGTGCTCAGAAGGTTCGAAAATAGGTGCAAAAGATTTCCATTCTGCAGCCATTTTAGTATTACTATTTTGTAGACATTTGAATGCAGTAAATGAGTTTATTTTTATTTGTTTGTTTATTTGTTTATTTATTTTTGAGACAGGCTCTTGCTATGTAGTCTCAGCTAGCTTTGAACTCATAGAGATCTGCCTGCATCTGCCTCCTGAGTACTGGAATTGAGATTCTTATTTCAGCATATCGTTAGTATTTTAAGCTGTCTTGGTTATCTGGCAGTACAGTATCTGGGCACGGAAGCATCCTGTAGTCCTTGACTCTAATTCTCTTTCCTTAAATTTCCTGACTGGATTGATGTTGGACATAAGTTTTGATCTTTGCAATCTGAATTTCTTCGTGGATAACATGCTGATTATCAACTGTTTTGCCCAATTTGTACCTTGTTGAAAGATGTTTCTGAAAGTGCCTTGAAGATTCTGAGGAGCTACACAAATGAAAGATCTAATTAAGCTACTCTCCATAAGATACATTAATAAGACTAATTAAGACACTTTGTAACATATAAGCATTATTTGAAAAACAATTGCATCAAGGCTAAGTATTGTACATTAATAATGTAATTATTCTGGAATTTTCCCTAAGAGCATTTTATGAAGCAATTTAAATGGTATTTCTATAGGTTATTAAAAATAAGTATATTTATCACCTTAGTATTCGTAGATAATTACATCTATGTAGAAGTTAATCAATAGAAGGCAAAATAAAACTTACAAAACAATATTGTAGCTAAACTTAAATGCATGTAAGCAGAAGAATTTATAGCTTTTAAAAAATAATTCATGGGGCTGGAAGGATGGCTCAGCAGTTAAGAGCACAGGATGCTCTTCCAAAGGACCTGGGTTGATTTCCAGTACCTACATGGAGGCTAGCAGCCATCCGTAAATTCAGTTCCAGTGGAATCCAACGCCCTCTTCTGACCTGTGAGTGCACTGTGGAACACGGGGACACTTACATACATTCAGGCAATACGTTCATACACACAGAAATGAAAAGTAATAGACTATTTTAAAAATAATTCATACAAATAAAGATAAACTGGATTGGGGAAATGTGGACACAGAACGAACTGATGCATGGATGGATGAATGAATGAATGAATGAACACTAAAACCAGGACACAGCCACTTCACCCAAACCTGTGCAAGCTTCCCCATTGAGGAAGGTGGCTCACCAAATCCTCAACATCTGTACGAACAACAAACAAATCCACAAAACACGTCTCCAGCATGTGGACCCAGGAATTTTTCTAAGGAATTTCCACCTTTGTTAGCTCCCATTCCTTTCATGTTCCACGGAGATGAGCCTGGGATGAAGGTAGGAGCTTGTACAGGGTATGGCCTGTACACGTCATAACTGTGAGGTCATTATTCCTGCAGCATGTGGTTCTGTGACTGCCCAGGTTCGAGTGATGCCTCCAGAATTCCTGCTGAGAGTTTATTGCCACTGTAACAGCATTACTAGGGGCTGCTGTGGTGGGAGTGGGTTCACTACCATGAGAGTGGATTTCCGATAAAGACGACGAGTTTGGTCTATCTTTTCGGTCTCTGTCTCACATGTTCAGTTGCCCTTCCACCACATGATGCACAATGGCCACCACCACTTTCCACGAGTCTGTAGACCTCCCTCTGAGTCACAGAAGAACTCATCCTCATCTCTTAAATCTGTGGCCTCTCATTACCAGGTGACATTGGGCAAAAATGGGGCTGAGGTTAGGGGGCAGGCAGAGTTGCTTCGTATTTAAATTAACATCCACAGCTGGCTACGTGAACTACTGTGCTTAATTATTTTAAAAGAAATGCTCTTGAATTATTTTTGCTAAAAATCTTACTAAACTGTAGATGATATTAATATTCATTCACATGAATAAAACAAGGAGCATGGGAACTCACTTTATTCTGATATTATAGAATGCATGCAAGCAGAAATCAGAAATGTGGGTGGTGGTGCTGGGTTTTCAATGATCACCTCTGAGGGCCAGGACCAACCTGCAGTTTCAGTCTATCTGGAGGGCACAGTACAAATTCCAAGATTTACCTTTAATACTCAAAAACCATGGCTTGGATGAATGAGTTTGTGTTCAGGTATAGACAGCATAATTGTGATAGAGAAAATAAATAACAAAGGCTGGTAGCATAAATACATATTTTAAATATATGCATATATACATATGTGTACATATTCTATAAAATACATAATTATTTGAAGAATGAAATGATTTTTGTATGTTATCTGATAATTTGGACACACTATAGATGTTTTTAAATATAGAAATGTATTAATTTACCATATTTGAATCATTAGTGAAGAAAGACTAAAACAAAGTATATCTTGTGCTTCAAATGACAACTTGAAAGTTCAAGGGGACAGCTCAGTGGTAGAACACTTACCTACCACAAAAGAGGCCCTGAATTCAACATCAAGCATCAAAAAATAATAAACCAACAAATAAATACTTCCTCGTGTATGCTTACCATCAGAAAATTTGAGGAATCATCACTCAGAAACATAAAGTATCCACGGTGTGAGGGGTGGAAAGATTGTAAGAGCCAGGGGAGGAGGTGCATGACCATATGGAAATAGAGTTTTTCAGGCTCCTGGGACTTTGCTTGCTCTCATGAACTTACAGCAATGGTGTCAGCATGCACAAGACCCATGCAAACTCAAGCAGACAAAACCAGTGTGGAACTGGGGAGAAGGGAGCAGACCCCAGTCTTTGCTGAAGAACTATTGAGTTGCTGATTACTGCTGGGTGAGGAAGCGCTGATCTTCTTTAAGGGAGTGACACTAAATAGGTTGACTAGACCCCAGTGGATGAACTTGCACTGAGGGACGTCTGGGGACACTAACTTGACTCAATATGCCTTAACACAAATGACAGAACGCATGAACACATGAAATCCAGTGGGGGAGGGGCCACAGGAGGGTGCCTATGGGGATGGACTGTAAAGATGATTGTTGTATATATTGGACTTATATTGGACTATAAGATGTTGTATATGAAATACATAAAGATTTAATAACAGTTTATAAAAAAGATGAAATGTCATTTGAGGTAATTTGGTGTCTGGAGGAGATGACCCAATGAGTAAGAGCATTTGCTGTGCAGTCATAAGGACCTGAGTTCAGATCCCAGTACCTACATAAGAAATTGTGTGTGGCCTCACACTTGTAACCCCAGCAATGCGTTAGGGGTGGAGGCTAAACTTGGGTTTGCTGGCTGCCGCCTAGCTCCAGGTTCAGTGAAACCCTGTCTCAAAAGAATAAGGCAGACAGTGAGAGAACAGGGCACCTAACATCTTCCTCTGGCTCCACAAGTACGCACATAGAAGTGTGCACCAGCAAACAGAAGAGTGTTAATCCATACACACACATTACACTCACTCACACCCAACAAGCACACACACCAAAATACAAATTAAAAATTAATAAAAGTAATTCAGATAATGAAGAGAGTAGAACTAGATGTTTAGTGCTCCATATACATTGATAACTCCATACATAACAGCTCTGTTAGGTTTTCTTACTGAGATATTAGTGTTGACTTTGAGTAGCCCCATTAAATGTTAAAACAACTTTTAAAAAGCAGCTAGTTCCTCTACATCTGTCACTCAACTTGGCCACGTGACATTAGATAGCCCTATCATCAATATAATCCTTCGTGCATTATGAAGGTCCAGGCTGTCACCCTGGGGCTGTCCCTGGGTCCTCGGAGACTTTCAATGGCCAGCCGGGGCTGGCACCCAGCCTGCATTGCTGCAGAGTCAGCAGTTCTCCAAGGGTGATAAATGTCTGCTCTACTGAGATTTATGGTAGCATTCCAAAGACTCATAGCCTTGTCTTAAACATCAGCACCCGTACCAGTGTTTAACAGATGACCACAGCCTGGTAAATGCCTTGCTCCATCCTTACTGCTAGTGTTTACACTATTGTATATGATTCGGTTTCTCTGGATCACGGTCCTTTGCTGACATTCATTCTGCCATCTATCTTCTTTGGTCTGTGTGACTAAGAGGTGCTCACCACGTCACCTTTACATTCACCCCAAATTAGTTCATCACTACCATCCCACCAGCCACTGAAAATTCACTTAATTGAAATAATTTCACTCTTTCTCATCACTGATGATCTCAAATGGCTTAGGTTAAGAGTTTAGTTAGGGGATGACTATTACTAAGTCAGTGTTCCAAGTGGTTTTGCTATTCTAATTGCAAATTGTAACTTCATGTTTTCTCATTAGTAACTGACCATAGACAGATTTAAATTATTCTGTCCATTTGAGGCAAGACCCCATCTATATACTTTCACATAAAAATCTGTGGTCCTTAAACTAGAAGATTCATATGACCTTCTCTTTTGACATTAGAGATGCACATTAAAATAGTTGTGATTGGCATGCTATTATACAAAGTAGCTTATGGTCCAGATAGTCTGAGAATAGCTATGATAACAGTTCTAAGAACTTTCAGAATACTTGGTAACTATTCTTCATTTTAGCTTTATGCCATTAAAGTCATTTCAAAGAAATAAATCTTTTATTTAACCAGATTTTTACAACTGTAGTCATTTATAGTACATTCTGAGGAAAAATAATTCTCTATGAAAAATATCTGCTGCAAAAGATGCATGTGAGCATCTCACATAAGCAGCGTCAATGAACGATTCTGTTAGCAACAGCAGTGAGATGATATAAATCAGACCAATGGAGCTCAAGTGCCTTCTGTGAGCAAAGATCATCTTGCTCACCCATGTGTTCAGAACCGGTGATACAGAAGCTGGATGCGGAAGTCTCCACCTTCCCAAGTCACATTAGAGATACTCAGTGAGGCTCAGTCAAAGGTAATTGCGCAGAGCACTAGCAAGTTTCCTGTGTTCGGCTGTGTGAGAAAACAGTACCAGCATCAGATCCAAGGATCCACAGTGTCGTTGTTCTTGCAGAAGACCCTGGCTTGAACCCCAGACCCATATGGCAGCTAAAACCGTCCATAACTCCAGTTTCAGGGGTTTGATGCCCTTTTCAGGACTTCTTGAGCATTGTAGGACATAGGTGTGCTTACATACATGCAGGCATAACACTCATACACATTAAATAAATAAATACATACATACATAATACATACATAGTTAAGTAAACAGAGTAGCTTCTGCAGAACAGACTTGAACAACATGGCAAAGCACTCAGTAGGCCTATGTTAAGAGCTTAGTTTTAAGTAAGTGCATCATTAGCAATTCCTTTTTCTCTCCCCTCCAATAGAAAAAAGTCATTTTCCAACCTAGAAATTCTTTATGAAGAAATGATGACAACATGTGAAGGGCTTGAAAGTCTTCCTCTTCTTTCAGCCACAATAAAGGTTTTGGCTATGCTTCATGGAGCATCTCAGCCAGAAACTTTGTCCTTTTGAAAAAGTCAGGGAGGGGCTAAGGACGTAGCTCAGTTGTCAGTAAAGCGCTTGTGGCACAAACATGAGGACCCCACGTAAAAAAACAGGGCGTGGCAGCACACTTGTGCACTCTTAGAGCTGTGGAGGCAGAGGCAGGTGGATCCCTGGAATTCCCAGCCAGCCAGCCTAGACTACTTGGCAAGTTCTAGGACAAGTGAAAAAAACGTGTTATAAACTGAGGCCAATGGCTTCTGACAAACACCTGACATGACTCTGGCTTCCACATGCGCACAAGTACACATGCACTTGCACAGACATGTACTTCCTGAACACATGCGCATGCCACCCCCCCACACACAAAGAGGCAGAGATCCATAAATGATACAATTCCAAGATATGCTGTAATGGGTAAACTTCGTTTTTGGTGGTAGTTGGCTTCATTTGTAAATGCACTGACTGACATAGAACTATTTTTCACTGATATGTCACAAATATCTCAAATACTCCAGTTGATTATATTATGACTTATCTGGGTATCCTGGGTGTCCTTGGAAAGCTGGAAATTTTAGAAAAGTTAAAATTTCTTCTTAATAAGCATGTGAAGTGTCAGCAGCTATGAATAAACCGCCCACATACTGAATTAGTGTGAAGCCCCCAGGTGAACAAAATCACTGTGCGTTTTCTTGTAAATGCCTGGAGAACAGAGGAAACATGTCTCTAAATCCTTTGGGATCCTTGCCACAAATGCTAAAAGCTGTCACAGGTGCTTCAAGGAGAAACCTTGAGTCTTCATTTAAAGTTACAGAAAGAAACACTAGTTTCTTTATACAAGAACTAGTTTCTTGTTGAACATTATAGATGCTACAAGAATCACAAGCATATTTATTTCTGTAAGATCTTACATCTGTCTACAAACAGCTCTGCCTGCCTTGTTTATTAAATTTCTGTTCCTTTTTTCACAGGGAATATAGAAACATTACAAGGCAAATGTCCCTTCTTTGTCGCACCTTATTTCTCTAATGTGTTCTTTTTGAATTACAGAGTCTTTTTCTTAAGCTATAGAAAAAGAATATTGGTTTACTTGAGGCCATGGATTTTCTTTCTTGTGAGCTATAATAATAGGACTGATACTTCTACTGAAGTAGTGTATTTGTTCACAAGGTTCATAAAAATGACTATTTCTTACAATATTTTGCTACCTTCCTGCACAAGGTGAGACAGGTGGGAATGTGCAGTGAGGAGGCCACCCTCTGCCCATTTTATTTCAGAAAGCAACATTACCAACCCAAGTGCCTTCCTTCCATGAGCTCCGAAAAGAAATCATCCTAAGTATGGGATATGGGAGTCACTGTGTATGGTGGGAGGGGAGTTCTCAAGAGATTACCCAGTGCACCCAGCAACAGGAAGAAGGTCCTCTAACAAAGGGCCTAACTGTTGAAGAATCTTAGAGAAGAATGAACGAGGCAAAGACTTCTCAGAAATATAACCACAAAACAAAAACGGCCAGAAGAAATCACAGAAAGCATTGGCAGGGAAAATTTAAGATGGGAAGAGGAACAGACTCCTAACTTTCTCTTTTTCTCAGCCCAGAGGTTCCCCACAGTGTGTCGCAGTATGTCAGCATTCCTTGTGTCATTTGCCAAGAGCTTCCTGTGTGATTTCTTGGGAGAATTACCGGGGGACATAGTAACACTTCAGACACATCACATGTTTTGCATCTGTCCCTTCTGTCCTTTTCTCTGGTATTCTGACTTCCTGAAATAGTGACATACTGCCTTTCCATCAAAACAAGCTTTCCTACTTATTGTTCACTCCCAATAAAGTAATTACTACAAATAATTCCTGAGCTTTATTGTTATTGTTGTTTTTATGTTTTCGCCAAACTGGGTTGCTGATGCTGAGACCCGAGAAATGGTCTGTCCTTGCCATATAGATTTTTGTCCCTAAAAATTCAAGAAATTTGTGCTAGAAGTTTTTTTTAAGATTTATTTTAATTATTTTATTTGTGTGTGTGTGTGTGTGTCTCTGTGTGTGTGCCTGTGGGGGTTTGTGCAGGTATGTGAGAGTGCCCCCAGACCAGAGGCATTGGGTCCTGGAGGCGGAGTCGCAGACAGTTATGAGTCATATAAATGGGTGCAGGGAACCAAACTTGGATCCTCTGTAAGAGCTTCTGTGCTCTTAACCACTGAGCTATCTCTCCAGCACCCACTGGTATGAAAAATTTTATAATAAATATTATTAACTTCCTAGGATCTAGGAGACAAACCTCTAGGTTTCTAATTAGGTTAGTTGAGGTGAGAAGACCCACCTAACTGAGAGTAGCACCATTCCCTGGGCCGAGGCCCTAAACTGAATGAAAAAGAAAAAAAAGAGAATGGGAACTGAACACTAGCATTCACCTCTCTCTGCTTCCTGACTACAGATGTAATGTGACCTGCGCTTCAAGCTCAACACTGTTTGACTTTCCCACCATGATGGACTGCCAGCTAAATGAGCCCTTCACTACATTCTGGTAGCATGGCTCAAGGCAGCTAGGCCTCCGTATTGCCAGTAGCAGCCTGTTGGCTTTCTGTGGCACAGAAAATGCTTGATTCATTATAATAGGTACTGAGAAACTACTTTCACATAGAAGCACTGCCTCCTCTTCACCGGGGCCACGAGGTAACTAAAGGCAAAATAAAAGCTACAAATTTTTACATTCCTTTGTATATCTTACCTGAGTCAGATGCCTACCTAACTCTGTAGAAAAGAGTCACTGTGTAAAAGCTTGTGATAACTAACCTGTCTCATCCATTTCAAGGTTGGAGGCATAAGAGTACTTACGGTAACTGACTGTCAACTTTTATAATATTCTATTCCAGATACCAAAAAATTCACTCTGAAGTCCTCAGTCATTATCACCTTGAATTCTAGAAATACTTGTGCTTTATAGACAGATTATCAAATGATGGAATCAGCCCTAAGCAGCAACTATCATCTCATAGGAGCTAGGTTGTCTACTTGAGTGATCAGGACCAAAACAGAACCATCTTGAAGTATCAGAGTTGAGGTCATTATAAGCCAGATGTCACTCTGACCCACACTGCTAATTATACATGCCTTTTGCCTCTACCTAACCCTAAAGCTCGTAACTATGCCCTAAAGATGTGTGTTGAAATTATTAATTTCCATCTTCCTCAAATGGTCATTTGGTTAAATCCTGTCTTGTGTGTTCACTATTACTTTTGTTTGCTTTGTGAGGGACAAGAAGCTATACTTGACATGGTAAAATCCCCAGAGGCAGGCCTTAAGCCTGATCTCCCATTACGTTATTGTGAAAGAGTTCCCAATATCTGGCTTCCTGAGACCATCGAACTCTCCAGAGAGGGAGTTCATCATGTGGCCCTCATGTCATCTCATTAGTTGAGCAAGTCACACAAGGGCAAGATGTCACACAGCAGTCATCGCATACCTCCCCACCCCATACGTAGCCCTCTAGTTAAAAAATGCTGCAGAAAATTTATGCAAATTTTTGTGAATCTTCCAAGATCAATAGCAAAGAAGTCTTAATATAGGGAACACTGACTAGAGAAAGGCCAGATGGATGCTGTCATTTGAGTTGCTTGAGTGCCAGAGAGAAAGTCCTGTTTTTCTTCCTATTGAGATGAAAAACAAGCCAGTTCCTTCCTTGCTACTGGGGTGTCCCTACTCATTTCGTCCCTTTCTTCCAAGTTACCAGGGCAACCACCCAACAACTCAAAGTTAGTGTGAATTCAAAACAGCAATCTTCCCTCTGAGTGGTTTGTGGGTCCTTAGCCCTGTTTCTGCACATTTGGCTTAGAGAGGGTGGCAGAGGTGGATCAGAGCTAGGATTCTCAGTACTAGGAAAGTCTCATGAAGCTGATATTTTGCTCCTTTCAAAGAGAAGGCATTCCAGGCACTGGAACTCAAAAAGTGATACTTCCCAAGTATGTTTTTTGAGACATTGAACAAATTCCTTTGAAGGAAATCAAAGGCCTTAAAGCAGACTCCGTACCACAGATCCTCCAACCCTGTCTCAACCCTGTCCACCAGCACCCCAAGTTCAGGAAAAGGCAGAGCTTCCTCATGCACCTGAAGTCTACAGCGACAAAGAAGAAACCACTGTCCCTGGTTTTTCCTTCAGCTTTTACTGATTAAACTCATGTCACACATCTGGATAAACAGTCTTCAAATGCTTAGCTCATCTGCTTTTTGTGTATGCCAGACAGAATCATTTATAATCCATTACATGTTCTGTGACCCAAAGGACTTTGTCGCAGACCATTTTGTGTTTTTCCAAGCCCGCTGTATTCCCCTAAATTCAACCCTGTGCCCCTACAAAATTGTCTGCATCCCCAATTTTTGCCTTTCCCCATGAAAAAGCGGGATCAAATCCTCTACCCTGTGTTGGTGAGTAGGAGGTGACATCTTACAATGACCTCCATGCATATAAGACATCTGTACATTAATACTGCCATCCACTTGTTCTGTCAGTTTATTCCAGTGATCTTTGGAGGGTAAAGAGCGTCACCCCACATGGGTTTCCACAGCCACGGAGAACCATTCATGTAAGAAGCCACTACTTTCCTCCTTGGAGGCCCAGGATTGAAGCAAGCCGGTGTAAAGGGACCATAGAGAACAGAAGGGATGATGGGATACAGAAAATGAGAACCTGAAGAGGATAGAGGGGAGAGAGAAAGAACTTAATTCATTCTTTATGATTGGTTATTCTTTTTTTGTTCCTAAATAACATTCATCCTGAGATATAAATACATCATTTTTATGCATAGGTGTTTCATAAAAATTCTTAGGCATACAGCAATTTGTGTATCTCTAAAAAGCCTTTCTCTGGTCATGGAAAAGCATGACAAGCTGGCTTTCTAAGAAGCTTGCCAGCAGCATCCTAGATTTCCTCAAGAGATTCTATCAGTAAAAACAATGGAGAGGCACTGGGGAGATGGCTCTGTGGGCCAAATGCGTGCATGAGTTTGGGTTCCCAGGTGTGGTCGCATGCATCTGTAATTCCAGTACTGGAGATGGGAAGGTAAGAGGATCTTGAGGCTTGCTCACCAGCCAGTCTAGCCAATTGGCGAGCTCCAGGTTCAAAAGAATATGGTGGAGAAACAATAGAGGAAGACATGTGATATCGACTTCTGACCTTTACGTGAAGATGCACATACATACCCAATACACGTGCACACACAAGAACACAATGATGCCGAATCAAATGGGACTTTAGATCCATTTGTTCAATACTAATTCAAACACTTTGTTCAATACTAATTCAGCATTTATAGTGAGGGTTTTAAATTTTCCTGGGAAATCCAACACAAATCCATCCCAAGGCAGATGAAGAAAAACCTTTAGCAAATAATGTCTCCCACCTGAATAGAGATGACCACAGATTTTTGTTTATCAATTTTGTTTTGTTTTGTTATTCTACAGTGCTGGGGGTCAAACCCAAAGCTTGGTGCATACTAGGAAGCACTCCATCACCAATAGATTCTCTCACTGAAAAACATACAATAGCAGAGGCAGCAGTCACAGCAAAGGCGCTCAATGAAAGAACTCACTCAATAACATATCCTCTGCAACTGGAGAAAACAAACAGATTATTAACCCAGTCTCAGAAGGACAAGTACCTTGTCTTTTCTCTCATTCGAGGTTCCTAGAATTTATATACTTTGTAAGCTCATGTAAGAATGTATGGCCTGAAAATATCAGAGAAACTGTCTCGGGGACCAAAGCGTATTAACAGGAGAGGAAAGGGGAGATAGGAAGAGTATGGGGAATATATTCTCACACATTACATATTCCTGTATTAAATATCCTTATGTATGTATTAAAATGTGCCATTTTAGGGACTGCAGAGACGGTTCAACAAGTATGAGCACTGACTGCCCTTGCAGAGGACCTGGGTTCGATTCCTAGCACTCTGATGGTGGCTAACAACCATCTGTAACTCCAGGGATCCAACACAGAAATGCTTAGGACTCCTTAGATCTTTCAACAGTTTTTAGAATTGTGTCACAATTTCCTTTGGGTTAATACATTTCACCTTGCAGGGAACCTCTTTGAATCTCAGGATGTTCTAAAGGGAAGCTCATTAAAATTTAGGAAGTCAACAGCTGAGAAGCTTCAGGTCCCTGAAACTGACCGTATTTTACCAATCCCCACATTCCTGAAGTTTATATTCTGAGTAAGGATTGTTGAGACTCTCAGACCATCTGTGTCACCTGGGAGAGACAGAGATTAGTCTATCTCCTTGGAAGAGAGACTATTTGAGCTGCCTGGAAGAGAGTCAGGCCAATTGAGATGCCTAGAAAAGTCATTGACCTGTTGAGCTACCTGCAAGTTCTTCTGTAAGCTTCAAGTTTCCAGCTTTCTTGAGCTGTCACCTATGCTGGAATGGGTTTATAGTGATGCACCTACCTTTGAGTCATTTCTGCTCCTGTAATCCCTTACCTGCACTCTTGCAAGTAACCCCAGCAAAACTCATTGGGTCACCAAGTTGGACATAATCCTTATGTTGTTGTCTTGTCGATTCTCTATCTGGGGGAGTCTTATGTTTATTCTTGTCTCCCCAGATAGTGTCAGGCAACACTCATCAGCTTCTCCATAATATGAGTCCTCTGGTTTAGCTGGTTGTGCTAACCAGCTGGTTCACGTACCTCCCCCCCAGTGATTATATAAAAACCACACTTAACATCTTACCTCTGCAAGTGGCATGATTATTTAAAATGAAATGACTGTCATCAAGACCACACGCATATGGAATTCTTATTTCCTAAAACCTTAAAGTTATTAATGCATCAATTTGCTTAATTCTCTTTATTTCTTAGAATGTATTTAATCAATTGTTACAGTATTATGTGTTTGAGTGTGCATTTATTTATTCAGACTTGAGAAAGGATCAACTCTGAAAGACATAGAAGTGCGCTAATGACATTTTAGGGGAAATCAAATGGACCATGAAATTGAATCAAAGCTCTAAGACCTTGAATTCTGATGACACAGAGGAAAGATAAGTAATTACAAGAAAAGTTTTTTTAAAAAAGCAAAAGTCAAATAATCAGTAAGCTATATTTAATGGAGACAAGAGCAGTGTGTAAGTTCTAAAGGATTTATTTTAGATACTGTGACTATACATACCTCTTCCACCTGGCCTACATATGCCTTCTGTCCTAAGGATGATGGTTTCCTGCAATTTAAATTTTGACTTGTGTGAGATTTAGAGGAGCAGAGAAAAAATATAGTTTAGATAAATGGCTAGAGCCAGTCCTTTCAGCAGACTGAACTGCGTTTATTCAACGAGGTGGCAACAGCAAAGAAGGGAGGGAACTGTCATGGGTTATATAGTGCTGGAAATAAAGCATGCTCAGCTGTGGAGTCCGAGTTTAGGTGTTCTTGAGAAACACATGGTCCCTTGTCCTGGAGCTGTTTACTTGAGCAAAAGAAAAGCAGTTTCAGTTTGGTTGTGCCTAGACTGTGGCGGGGGATCAAGGACAGCAGAGAAGCATCCTGGCAGGAGTTCTCTGGCTTTCCTGCAGCTGTGGTACTCCATCAACTTGCAGCCAACATGCTGACACAATGGACTTATATTTTAATACCTTTCTAAGGAACAGTTATATATTGCTCTTTCAGAAGTTTAATCAAGAGACGAATTACATGTTTTTTGAGGTTTATATTATTAGTTGTACCTACAACATGTGCTTCAAATATGTAAGTGAGGGTCTGGTAAGAAGGTTCAGCAGATAATGGAGCTTGCTACCAACCCCAACAACCTGAGTTTGATCCTTGGGACCCATGTAAAGATGGAACAAAAGAACCAGTTCCCAAAACTTGTCCTCATACCCTACCCTTGTATGTATATACATACACAAAATAAATAAAAAGAATGTGAATGACGAAACGTTCTAACACCTTCATTAACCACTGAAATCCATATGATCAGTATATAGTGTATCTGAGAGAGCTCACATTATGACAGAAAAGAAAACTTAGTTAAAAGTACAAGACCAGGAGCTATCTGGAGCTGTAACAATTTCATCTGCAATCAATGTGAAATTACTTTAAATTAGCTCAAGCAGCATCTGCAGAAAATTCAATAACTTCCTAATCAAGAGGATACATTTATCAACTAAATCCTAAATAAATAATGATTCTTTCCTAAGCCAATTTTTATAACTTTAATTTATTTTAATATTGAGAAACAATCCAACAGGGGAGCAATGAGAACTGTCTTATTCAAGTTTCCTTCTCAAATTAGAACTTTTAGATGCGTCATTGCTATGGTTTAAGAGCTTGTTCCTGTCAGAAGTGGCTCCTAGTGGGAGGTCTATGGGTCATGGAGGACCAGTCTACAGACACCTTCTATGGGGACCTGAGAGACTGTGGGACCTCTGTCTCTCTAGCTTCCTGTTTGGAGTTGCATCCGCTCACTCCCACACACATCCGTCATGTTGTGATGCAATCAAGAAAACCCTCCAGAAAATCAAGAAAACCCTCCAGAGCTGGACTAATGTCAGTGCCCTGTTCTTGAACTTCCAAAATTATGAATTAAAAACTCTTCTTTTTAAAACTATCCTATCTTTGGCATTTCATTGTAATAGAGTTAAATGACTTAATTCTCATCACCTGTGAGATAAATATTAAATCAGGAGTTTATCATTCATTCAAAATAACACCTACTATTTCTCCAAATATCAATTTTCCACTTACAGTAAATATTAATTGAAGTGAAATCTACCTAGACGTAAATGCAATGGATGTAGGGATAAATGGAATATTTAAGAGAAGTACTGATTTTAATTCCTGTCTTCTCTCTGTGTCACTGTCAGTAGACTTCAGCTGACAAGCTTGTAATTAGGAAACTCGTACAGCTAGATAGGACCTGGTTTTAGAAAGAATTGTTATGATAACACCTTTGGCATCTAGCTGAGAATGGGGATCTTATGCCTGCCCCCCCCCAAGACAGCTGTGGTAAGGCCCTGAAACTTCCTGTTCTTCTTTGGAAACTTTAACACTATTTTAGAAACTTTAACAGTATTTTAAAGCCTTATTGTGATATTTTTGAATATGTATAATGCTTTTGAATGTGTAACCTTAAAAAATGTGTGAACTCCCCTTAATTGGGGTCCAGATTTTTGAGGCTTGAGCCTGCGTGGCCTAGATAAAATGGCTGCTTCCTGTACACTCCTGGTGTCCAGCCTGATTGTTCTTGTAACATTTCTGGGCTGGGAAAGTGGGAGGCATAGGTGGCTGGGGTTTAGCCTCCCTGGGATGCTGAAGGATGACTTCCCCTTAATGGTTCCACAGGCTTTCTGAGTCCCTAAGAGGAATGACTCAGTATCTCAGAGATGCTGTTCCTGAGCACAACAGAACCTTGGGAGACAGGAATGGGGGGCACTCGAGTAGTCTGTGACACCTTCTTGGATGGCAATACCGTATATTTTGTCTTGGAATTTGGGGTTGAGGGTGGTACAGAAATTTTGTCTGAACTTGTCTGTATGAAAATGTGTGAAAATGTACACAGGGCTAGTTGGAAACTGAAAATCCCCAGGGAACAACTCCTGCACTCCACAAATGAGTGAGGAAGCCACTTAATAGGAGGCACTCACCAGAGGGCCATTCATCCATAGTCAGGGAACTCCTCAAAGCAGGGAGGATAATAGTAAATTAAACAGACTAGGGACATCTACAAGAGGTATTAACTCTTGGGGTGTGGTCACAGCTATATGTTCCTGCCAGCTAGAGCAGAGCCTGAAGGGGACCCTAATCAGGGGAAGGAGCCACTGTACTCGAACTGGCCCTACCCTGTCAGGGGCCCTTTCCTCTCTGGGCCACTGGCTTTATTGCACGTTTACTAATTGGTTTAAACTGCTGCAGCCCAGATGTTAATATGGCCTGGGGAACAGTCCAAGAGCTCAGGGTTGGGGTGCAATCCTCTGCAACCCAAGAGGCAGCAGCTTTATGTAAGGAATGGAAAGACAGAGATGGCCCCACTCGGTCCTAATGCCCACCTTTCTACACTGAAACTGAATCTGACTCTCCCCAGACTTCCAATATAATCTGTTCCCAAGTTCTTTTAAAATGCTACTGTTTCTGCGTTCCTTTTTCTCTAGACTACAAATGCTTAAATCTAAAATTACGTATAGTAAATTGTAATACAGTTTTTCCAATCTGGACATACTGGTAACCCTGTTAACAGGAAAAATTCATTCAAGAGTTATCACGTGGGTCTCTTAATTAATATAAACTGGTAAGCTATAAATTTTAAAAGGTCAAAAGAAATATTAAAAATAAATGAATTAAAGATCTCCAAAGGATGCTAAAAAATACCGCCCCAAACAACAAAAACACTTTCTTTTGTTTTATAGACAGGTAGCCATAAAAGGCACCCCTGAGCAAGCTTATACAGATTAAAAACAAATGTCTGTATATGCATTAGGTTAGAAAACAGTTTTGTGTAATTTAAACGCACAGAGAAGCTGACTCTGGAGCTGGGATTGGCCCACCTGCTTCAGATTCAAGTCTATTTATTTCTAAATGTCCTGAAATCTTTGCTTTGGAGCCACCTGACTCTGGGATAGGGAAAAGGACCCCAAAATGGCCAAAGAGAAAAGGCATTATGCCCTTGGATATGACTAAGGGATAAGACATTTCCAACGGAAGTTACTATCATTTGTCCCATGATACAGAAATGTCTGTAATAAGAGGAACTAATGGAATGCTCTGTCTTGTGATAATAATGGAAAACATAAATAATACAGACTAATACAGATGTAAAAGTAAATACTGAGGTTTATTTAATTGTTAAAGCACGGTTTTGTTAAACCATTCTCCTTTCCCGACTGCCTGGACTCAGTCTAGGATCTAATGATGATGGGATTGGTCCTTTCAAGCTTAAGGGAGAGAGATAAGGGAATTTTATTGACTGTCTGTGCCCGTTTCCGCTCATTTCACCTTGTGTCAAGTACGTTGGGCCTCACAGAGCTGCACCAAGGCAGCCACCACTCAGAGAGAGCTGCTTAGAGTCCCTTAGATACACTGCCCTCCATCACTGCAACTGCTGCAGGAAGGGGAAGGAATAAAGAGAAGGATGAAAGAGAGAGAGAGGTCTTCATATTATGATTTTGGCTTTTAATTAAGATTGAGCAAGAGAACCACCTTCTGAGGCCTTGAGGGTTCTCAGGAGGTACTTAGCTTTTATTATTTTAATTGTGCATTTTTGTGTAATTCAATACCTCTCTACAGTGTACAGTGATTAAATCAAACGGAAGACAGTATTTCCATTTCCCTTCTACAGTTTTATGTTTATGAGCTTGCCTGAATGTATGTACATGCACCACATGCATGCAGTACCCATGGAGTCCAGAAGAGGGCACTGGATCCCCTGGAATTGGAATTACAGATGGTTGTTAGTCATCAGGTGGGCTCTGAGAATTTAATATGGGTCTTCTGCAAGAGCAGAACATGCCCTTAACCACTGAGCCATCTCTCCAGCCCTATTTCCATTTTCTTAAACACCAATAAAAAATTAGCTGTGAGGAATAGATACAGCAAAACAGTACTTCCCAGAAGTTACATACACAATACCCGTGCATGCCCAAGTCAGACAACACTGCAGTGTGGAGGGGAGAATAATGAACAAGAAGCCCAGCTCTAGTTGAGGAACTACTGGCTATTGATAACTGCTAGGAGAAGCACATCAGTGCTCTTTAAGAGTGTAATCTTTAAGGAGTAGGTTGATCACGCTCCAGAGGATTGATCTATATCCAGAGTATTTGGGGAATACAAGTTGGACTTGATAGGGCTTTAAAAAAAAGCAGAAAGAGAAGACAGGAAGCTGGTGGAGGTAGATTTGAGAGAGATGTAGAGGGCGGGGGATCTGAATATGACCAAAATACATGGTATGAAATTCTCAAAGAATCAATAAAACTATTAAGAAAAAATTTAGGGGCTGGAGGGATGGCTTAGTGGTTAAGAGCATTAGCTTCTCTTGCAGAGGACACAGGTTTGATTCCCAGCACCCACTTGGCAGCTAACAACTGTGTAACTCCAGTTCCCGGGGAATCCTTTGCCCTCTTCTGACCTTGGCAGGCACTGCACGACACAGGCACACTTACATACATGCAGGCAAAACACTCATACATTTACAATAAGAAATAAATATTTTTTAAAAAGAAAAATAATAAATTTGGAGCTGAGGAGATGTCTCAGTCAATAAAGTAATTGCCACATAAGCCTGATATGAATTTGAACTCCAACACCATCTCTATGTATGCTCATGGTCATGTGCCAATATGCACACATGTATCAACATACATACATGCACAAAAACAAAAGTAAATTCCAATTCCAGTTTGTGCCTGCGTCCCAGCCTTTTCTCTTGCTCGGTTCTGTGTCCTCCATTCTCTCCCTCAGTCCTACCTGGCCGGTTCCTCCTAACACTGAGTTTTCAGATCAGACATCCTTCTTTGCTTGACTTCTCTTCAGCCTGACTGAGACTGCTGCCCCACTGCATCCCCAGTCACTGCATTCTAGACCATTACTTCTTTGTAACTGCTGTCATTGGCACCTACCACATTTGAGTGTTATTCTGCCTGAACAGATGGTCATATGCACATAGACTACCTCTCACCAGTGAGCCTCCAATGCCCACCCTGGTGTCTAGTGCTAAGTGCACTGTGGACTAGAAAGACATGAAACTACTGCTTATAGAATTTAAACCAGTATCTATGATGTCCATATTTTTGCTTGTGAATGAGTGAGTTTGAGTAATAAATGGAGAGAAAGAGAGAGAGAGAGAGAGAGAGAGAGAGAGAGAGAGAGAGCCTAAACTGTCAACAAACTGGCTGCTCAAAGCATCCAGCAGAAACTGACTAAGGAAGCCCATTTAAGGCAGCCAGCTGGGATTCCCTACAGAGAGTCTTGGGCAGAGCAGAGTCCCCTCAGGTGAGGTTTCCAAGTAGAAGAACAAATAACAACAGGCAGAGATGATATCACTGAATTGAGTGCTCACAACGTACAGCAGAAACCCATTGGGGAAGTTGAGGCAGTCAGCTGAAGGTCTCCATTGAGCTTTCAGCTTCTATTTCCATCTGCAGGCACTTATATCGTGAGGTGAACAATAGTGACATCTGTTGGAAATGCTTTATCTTCCAGCTGTTCTCAGGGACACAGTTTTTCTCTTGGGCTGTTTTGCTGTTCTCCTCCCTATCACCGAATTCAGGGGACGAGGCCATCTACAGATCTTGAGAATGTTTTGAGATAAGCATGCTTGGGTCTGAAATCAGTAGGAAGTGACACAGCCAGACCTTGAGACCCAGCTTCTCTCTGAGCTCAAACAGCACACGACAATTTACCAGTATGTACATTATACAACGCCATCTCCAAGGTGGATCTGCTGCCTAAACCCAATGAAAGCTGCATGGAGCCGCCGAGGTCTTCCCCCTTTGACTCAGACCTTTCACGTCCAGCATCTGGGAGGAAGCATCACTCACAGCCTCAGGCTCCTCACTGTACCTGAGCACAAAGGATGCTGAAAGAGTCCTTTCTGCATTGTGCCCCAAATCTCCTTGTTCTGTGGGTTGTCTAATGGGAACCCCCACATCACAGGACAGATAAAATCCAAGAGCTAAAGGGAGGGCTGGAAGCACTCTCCCTTCTGCTGCAGAATTTACTTCAAACTTCCATGTTTTAGAGAAACCATGTTAGAAGATCATGGGGAAAGGCTGTGGGAAAACTTGTTAGCTCTTGTTTCCCGTTGCAAAGTGGTCTGGGGTGCCAACATTCCCCTGTCCGTTCTCGTCACAGACAGACCTTCCAGAACCATCTCTCCTCTCAGCCAGAAAAATAACACATTTACCTTGGCTGTGGTTTTCAGTATTCAGAAGAACTCAGAGCACCTACTTACATCTCTCTTTTACCAGGGTAAGTCTAGAAATAATTCTGTTTAAGCACACCAAGGCAGCACTAATTTCAGTAACTTTGTGACCTACTTTCTATTCATATTTAACATATGGCAAACTAAGAAACAAGTGTCTCATGAATTATGTATATGATTTGCTCAGGTTAAGTTTTCAACACTAATTTCTGCTCTATAATTTCAGTCTTCTCGGTTTGTTTCTGAAATATGTTTTCTATCTATATAAAATCTTTAGAAGATGAAAAATGCATATATTATGACTCAGAATTTATTTCTAAATATTTCTCTCTTGGGACTTAGAATGTTTAGATGGTTACATTTAACATGTAACTGTTGAGCATATTTTTGAGACTTTAGATAGCTGTGTACAATTCAGAATTCTAGGATTTTAGATCCTGGTTCATGAGTGGGGTTTTGTGATTGAAGGGTTTCATCCCTTCTTCCCCTCTACCTTCTGCGGGCTCCTCCCACCACAGTAACCCCAGGAGGATTGTTCCTTTTCTTTTCAGTTGAGAGATCAACAGATAGGCCCAGAAGGACTCCTCATGGCTGGCTCTTCCTATGGTCCAGTTTTCAAATCTGAAGTCATCTTTTCAGTTTGGCCTATTTATAGCCCAATAACCAGGCCTTGATGGACCCAGGCTCACTCCCGGATCTGCATAACCTCAGCGTGCGTTCCTACCCACCTAGAGATAAAACTTACTTAAGAGCCCTTAGGAGTAGTGTGAGGCACCCTTTCAACTTCTTCCCCATCGGCCGTGATAGCTTCCTGGACCTGCAATCTGTACTGTGTAACAAGACCTGTGCTCTGAAGGGCCCTACTACTAACTGGCTTATTGCTCTGCATTTGACATCTCAAGGTTATTGGTAAGTTTTGGCTAAGGATCCCTCATTTTCACTCTACACTGGGCCTGGCTTCTGTGACTTGAATACACATGCAGTGTCAATAATGAAGGTTCTGGAGCTGCAAGGGAAATATGGGACTGGGGAAATCCTTCACTCATTTGCATTTCAGTTTCCTCATCTGAAACATGATCATTGTGATGATAATACCTATTTCAGAGTGATGTGGTGAGGAACTGGACCCATGCACAGCGAGCACCAAGTGCTAATTCTTACTGTTCTCACAGATGGAGTGCCTCTTCTTTGAAAGGCTTCAGACCAGAACTATTTTGGACTGTAGATTTGCGGGGAGACTTTTTGACTACTTCCACATGCCATGCATAATGAGTATCATAGACATTTTATCTAAACATAAAATTCACTTATGTGGGCCTGGGGAGATGGCTCACTGGGTAAGAGTACTTGCTACACAACATCTGTGTTGCTGTGTTGACTGGTCTTGTCATCATGCACATCCTTGTTTAGACAACCATACAGCTGAGATTTGGTGGGTGCAGTATCCCTGGCCTGCCTAGAAGACACTATCTAGCAGAAGGCTTCTGGTCCTCTGCATCTTACAACCTTTCTTCCTCCTCTTCAGCAATGTTCCTGGAGCTGTAGATGTAGGAATTGTGTTGTAGATGTATTGTAAACCTAGCCAAGTACCCACGGTAGGAGAGATCATAGATCCAAAAGGAGAACCTACTACTGCGAATTTCCTAACCCAATATAATTTCTAACTGTACTCTAAATACCCACAGGTAAGTGAACCACTCCTCATCAAGAAGCTTCTTTTTGCGACAGATGGAGACTGTTACAGAGATCTACAACTGATCAAAATGCAGAGAGTAAGTGACCATGGGGTATCCAGATAACTTTTGATATTGATTCAGTCAAACTCAGTTCCTCATGCAGCCGGGCAAGCATTTTACTGGCCGAGTTATCTCCTCAGCTCAAGGAAGCTGACAAGTTTGGCTTCTAGTGCGCAAGGCTTAATGAACGTAACAGTAAGTAGAGAGCAGGGTTACTCTTGCTTGTTTCTGTTCCAGGTAGATTTCTAGGGACAGTATTCTGACTCATAAGATTGATTGCTTATGAGTAATTCCTTTTCACTTGCACATGAAGGTAAGCTTTCAGCATTCACTCAACTCAGTGATTCATACCACGGCACTAAGTGCTTTGCCCTCAGGTTCAGAGAAGACTGTCAGGTTGTTGCAATAGAGGAATAAATAATGTTTCAAAAATTTAGTAATTTTTTTTCTTTACTTGGAATTTTTCTAGCTTTATAAGAATTTCAAGATATTCTTGAATTAAAATCAGTATCATCATCACCTTCATCATCACTGTTACTATCATCATCAGCAGCAACATAAGTTGTATTGACTGGACATCTTCTAGGAGCTTTATCAAGGCCTTTGCTTACATATGGTCCCATTTAGTTGCCAAAACAACTGTGACCACCCTCACCTAAATCCTGTCAAAACACAAGATTGATTCCCAAGTTTGTACAGAAATAATGATTTTCGCTACTTCTCTTTTAGATTATTTTAAAGATATCTAGATATGAGGCTTTAGAAGACATTTACATGATTATAGATTATTTCCCCATATTTTATCATAAAGCTTGGTACTACACAGTTAAGTATGGCACATGTATTTTTATGGTATTCTTTACAACAGGTAGGAAAGGATTCATCTAACAAGTACATTTTAGCCTTGCATATTTTACAACTGGTTCTCTAGATCTATAAGAATAAATAAAATCATGTTCTATTTGATGTATTTTAAAATATAGCTTAAAGTACATCAGAAACACTAACCTTCTTTTAAAGTACCCCTTCATGTCTCCTATCTCAGACGTCTCTATTGGATTGCCGATTGGAGTCTTCAGGCCTTTTAAAGCTTGATGTCTTTTATTAGAGTTTTGGGGGATTATTATCAGTCAGTGTCTTGTTCGTTAATTTCATCAATATGTTTGTGAAATCAGAACCTGGCAAGGCACTGACTGGGGGCATATGAGAAAATAGGACAGGCCTTAGAGAATTTATGCTCCTCTGGACAACTGAATTAAATTAAAATGGATGAAAAGATGCAGATCAGTGAACAGGTAAATGACACCAGAACCCATGAAAGTCTCAGTTTGCCCTGGGCTAGTACTGTGTGGGCACAGAGAGCATGCTGGTATCAAAAGTGGTTCAGAAGCTGAGTGTTTCTAAGACCATATGATTTTACGATGGATAACTCTTTCCTCTAAGTACATTTTAGAGAAAAATCCTGAGCAATAAAAAATCTTGAGCAAGTTAAAGCAATAAAAACCTACCACGCTGTGATAGAAAGGACATTTTGCCAATTTATAACTGCATTCCCGTTGCATAGGCGGCTTCATACTTCACAAGCAGAGCCAGCGAGGAGTCAGATCTGTGGGTGTATATAATCAGTCTTCTCCATATTTTGCATGAGCCTGCTTTTCTTAAGAATTTTATGGCTGCCTGGGTAGTGACTCCAAATAAAAACAGTGGGAAAAAAAATGATGATTTTTTAACTATAAATACTCACTTCAAAGATGGAGGAAGTAGTAAAAGACATAATCTTATTGGCTTCTTTTTGAAAGGTTTGAGTTTTACATTCATTGAAAAAATTTTATGGTAGATTTTTTTTTTAATGGATAGAACACTTAACACAAATCTACCCTCTTAAATTTTTAAGTGCACATACAATACTGTTTAACGGTAGGCACACTGTTGCCAAACAGATCTCTTCTTCACCCCCATAACTGAAATTGTGACTCTAAAAAGACCAGCACTGGTGAAGACGTATGACGGAACAGCTTGTGCCTTTCTGATGGAAATGAAAATGGTGTGGCTCCTGAGACCAGTGGAGTGATTACTTAAAAGATTAAAAACAGAACAACTATGAGATCAAAAAGCACACTTCTGGGTACACATTACCCAGAATAATTGAAATACCCCTAAAAAGGATATTTATTTGCCGTCTGTGATGGTAGCATTGTTCACAATGGCTGAGGCAGAGAACAGTGTTCATGTCTGTCAGTGTAAGTGAAAGTCAAGGAGGTGTGACGGAAGGTTTTAAATCACAGGCTGAATTAATCTAACAAATTTTAATTTTCACAGGACATTATCAGCTCCACTCTCAGAGCCTGAAAATGAAATTAAACACAGGACAGCAAACAATGTTTTAAGTATCATCTCTGTAGCCTCAGACTTTTCCCATTGCTGGGCCTTTTTGATCTACCGTGGGAGGTAGCCCTGGTTCCGTGAGTCCTGATTTTCAAGCTGAACCCAACCTCCCGGCTTTGTAGCTTTAGGGCAGCCATGGAGTAGACTGAAAACCCAGTGGCAATTCTCTTGTTCCTTTATCTCCAACAAAGCTCAGCCCCAGGGCTATCTGTCCACAGTCAGTGCCATGGGCACCCACTTTGCAAATCCCCATGGACCAGTCTGTGACAAGCTTTCAAGAGATTACCAGCCCCTGGAAGCTATGAGTTTCTAGGATCCTTCTGCTCCGGTGTGATCCTCTCAAAAGCTTGGAAGGGAGGTTTTTATTGGGTTGAGGGGGAGGTGAGGATTATAGGGGAAAATGTTTTTAACTCTGAACGTTTAAATTTGAGGACAGGACCTATCATAAGTGATCAACCACCTGTCATTCCTGAATGTCCCTGTCTTCATTTGCAAAATGTAGGCAAAAAGGTCATCAGTACACCAGTGAAGGTAACATGTTCTAGAAACTGGAAACACTTCAGGTTCTCTCCAGAATAACTCGAAGTAGAAAGAAGACAGGAAACGCATAAAAAAAGAAAGACAATGGGTTTGTTTTTGCTTCTCAGATTTCATGGTAGCAAATTCTCCCAGGAGCTTCAGTGGAACTGAGCACAGTCACAGGAAAATGCACTACCCACGTGCCTAGAGATACCATAGAAACAGAGGAAAATGTAAATCTTAACACATAATGTATTCTTTTCAACTTGAGTAGCAATTGTACTTCAAAATTATACTCAATTTTCTCAGAGTTAAATGTATTTTCACTAGAGAAAAGGAAAATTAGGTTGAAAAATATAGATAGGAACAATATTGGAAGAAAGTGTGTTAGGTTGAATAAAGGGACACAATTTGTAAAAGTAAGATTATTCTTTGAGGCAGGATGTCTCTAGGTAACCCAGAATGGGCACAAATTCACAATCCTCCTGCCTCAGCCTCCAGGATGCTAGGGTTACCCCAGAAGTCAGATTCTTTCTGTGGCTTTTTTTTTTCTTTATGCAGAGCTGGGGATTGAATCCAAGCCCTGCCCATGCTAGGCAAGTGCTTTCCCACTGAACTACAACTCCAGCTTGTAACAGAGTAACTTCATTTTCCCTGCCTCCCACCAGAGCCTATGAGAACTTAAGACCCCAGTTTGGTAGTTTGGTATCTGATCTTATGCAAACATCTTGTGTGAAAGAAGGATACCTAATCTTATGCAGACATCTCATGTGAAAGAAAAGTATCTAATCTCATGCAAAACATCTTAAGCCAATAACCATTGTTAATGACCACATCTGTGTCTGTGAAGTGATAATGGTCTCTAACCAAACCATAAAGACTGTTTTTAAGCAAGCTAAACTTAAAGGTAAGTCTGTTCTTGATAGTTTCTTGTATTCATCAAGATTGGATATAATACCAGGATGTCTTAGTTGGGAACAAAGGCAATGGCTAAAATGTAAACATCTGCTTCTATGGGCTCAGGTGGGGGCTTGGGGTTGGATATTTTTGAAGCTGACCTTTACACAACTTGTACTTGCCTATAAATGCTGAACACTACAGGAACTTGTCCACCTAGAGTTCAGAGGTCAGCCCTTGCCTTTCTTTCACATGTGGTGACTCCTGTTTGGCACTCTGTAACACAGCTGTCCTTTTACTTTTTACTCTGTCATGGGGTCTCACTGAATTTCTCAAGCTGGTCTTGAACTGTAACCCAGACCAGTCTGGATTTGTGAACCTCCTGCTTCAGCCTCCTGAGTAGCTCAGATTACAGGTTTCTGTCATTGGGTCCAGCTCCATCCCTTTTCTTGAAGAGCTGTGTCCTACTCCTATCCGGATCGGAAGAATACCGGCCATGTCTGTCCATTTGTTTGGTGTAGCTCACAGTCATTTCCCATTCTCATCATAAATGTTTTCCCCAACATCATGTCTATGTTTCAAGATGCTCATTGTTATTAGAAATCACCATGTATCTCTCCTAATACTGTATTGTTTAACATTACATACTTGATTAAGATTAAGCCATAGATGATAGAGAAAATCAAAATGCCATTTCCTACAGTATTAATAAATATGTAATAACATTTTAAAATGTAGATTATGAGATGTCAACCATACCCAACAGTATGTAGAAGGAAGAACAACTTAACCGTAGGCAGAAGTAGTCCGTGGGGATGGAGATCCTCAAGGCTCATCTGGCCTGTGATTTCTTTCACAGTAAATGTGATTTAACTTATAAAATGCTGCCATGTGTATAAAGCACAATCAGGTGTCTCTGTATTATCTTGCATCACTGTGAATAAGTCTTCCACACACAGAGGGAACACAGAAAGAACAAGAAAGCAGCAACCGAAAAAGAGGCACAGTGTGGTTGGTAAAGCTAAACTCGAGAGAAAGACAGAGATCAAAACCAAAGCAACTTCAACTGTAAAGTAAGTTTAAAATGGGATTTTTTTAAAAATGTAATTTTGGAGAATGGAGTAAGTGGGAGACTAAAGAGAAGGATGGTGAGTTCAAGGCCAGCCTGTGCTACATAATGAGATGCTATCTCAAAACAGAAGTTCCTAAAATGAAATTTTGAAATGGCAGAGTAAAGCCGTCTAGCCTCCAATTTGACAAATGAGGTAGGTGGCGGTCTTCGGCTCGCCCCCCTCTGCCCATCAATCTGCCCTCACAGCCCTCACCTCATCCTCTTCCAACCCTTTCCCTTGCTTACTTGATTCTCAGACTGGGATATTTATTTAGGGCCAGACACTTGAGAGGAAGAGTTTCCCCATCCTTTAACTGGGCGTGTCTATATCCCTTTAGAAAACAGGGGTACATTTTACCAAACACTGAATTCCCCCTCATTAATGAATTTCAAACCTAGTGAGAACAGCCAGGCCTGGTCCACAGTCTCCCTCCTTCACAGGAAACTGAATCCACAGAGGCACTAGGTGATCTGAGATTTTTACTGCCATACAAATCCCTGAGAAGGGACTAGGTCTAAGCTGAATCAGTAGCAAAATCATGGCACTCCAGAAGTCATTTCAGAACCCTCAAGCCATGAGTCTTCCCAGGCCTTTCACTACCCCTGATATGTCCTCAAAGCCTGTACCATAGGTCTGACATGTCCTCTGAGCCTGCACCACAGACCTAAAATGCTCTCAAAGCTTGCACCATAGGGAGACCCTGTCTCAACAATAACAACAACAACAACAACAACAAAACAAAACCAATTACCTAACAATTTGAGACCCTGAAATTCTTCCCTCACAAAAATAGCCAAACAAACACAAAAAGGAAATAAGCTTTTCTTACCTATCATTTGACTGTTGCCCCTCTCCTTTCTCTGAACTGCGTTATATTCTTTTACTTTTAATTTAGTAGGATTTATTTAAGCAGAGAATAACAAAGCAATACATCATTCAAGAAATAGGCCAGTTCCCACACCCCAAGCAGGCTCTGAGAATTTGGGCCAATAATGTAGTCAGAAGACATTTATACCAAGTCATGGGTGAGAACTAGACAACTTAGTTGTCTATAACCTAGTGTTGTCCTACTCTAAACTCCACACTCTCACCTGCATTGCCATCTCCGTCATCCTGGCTCCACAGCTTGAGCATCCTTGAGGGAGCCCGCAGGTCTCCTGACTGCAAGATTACTGAGCCCCAGAAGTGAACACTGGCTGCTGCCCTCTAGCGCTCTTTCCCACAGCCATCTTTGTCATGACTTGACATGCTGGCCCCACCTTTGAAACCTTAGCTGTTTGATTGCTGTGTGGACACATATTTGTCAACATTTCCCCATCGGTTGCTCCCATGCAGCATCTGCTTTTAACATGTTGCCTTTTTCTGAATTCAGATGGGTGTCTTGATCTATGATCCGCAGCTTAAGGTCTTTACATCACCCGTCCAGTGGTTCTCCTTGACTCTGACTGAACAATGCCATCATCAGGTGAACCACCAAAGATGCTGCCCTGATATTCCGGTGGAAGTGACCTTAGCAATGGTCCGGGTTAATGTTTCCAGTATAAGAAGCTATTATTCCAGAAGATCTCGTGTATTCCATGTCAAAGCCTCTCTCTATTCCACATCTGCGGTAATGTACACATTAGACACCATGTCCCAGTCCCACAGTAATTCATCATTCTTATTCAAACTTGGATCTTTCAAGCATCAAGTACATAAGGAATAATCAGAATTCTCACCAGAAATTTAAAATAAAACACACATAGTGAATTCTCCCTCCTGTCTCAGAAGAGGTGACATCCCTTCCCAGAATCCTCTGTATTCTGGAGGCTTCGTCCTACCTTCCCTTTGACCTCTATCCTTGATTTTCAGCCACGTCACAGGTCTCTTTTATGCCAAGCTCTCAGATTTCCACCATCACCTCCAGTGCTCTGGCTGAATGTCTTTGCCCCTTTTGAAACTCACTTTGAAATCTGAATGTTATTGTGGTGAGGTTGGAAAGCAAACCTTTAAAGAAGTGGTTAGGGTATCCATTGAGAGGCCGTGATGCCTTTCCTATGGCACTTTATCAGGTTGGCTGTTCTACCACCACAAGGCTGCCCACACACTTACTTGCACTCTTGCTTTCTGCTGAGATGAACAGCATATGCCCCCACCAGAAGCTAAGCAGATACTAGCAGCCATAATCTTAGACTGCCCAGCCTCCAGAGCCAGGAGCCAAAATATAATAATTGTAAGGAAGTTTGTAATGATTCCTATAAAATATGTCAAGAACTTAACTCTGGCCATATATTTTATAATGCTATAAAATATTTATATAATGCTATATAATAATGAAAGAATGCTCTTTATAACTCACCCAGTGTCTGGCATGCTGCTATAATAACAGCAATTGTACTGCAACAACCAGCAGAATTACTGATAACTCCTATCATTCATTCATAAAAATGTTTTGTTTCATTCTGATAATGATCCTAAAACACTTATCACATAGTGATCTGTACTACATACACATGAAGAGAACAGATAGAAGGAAGTCAAGCAACTGCTCCAAGTTCACACAGCTGGAAGTGGTGAACCGAATATTTCACCTCAGCTGACCTGACTCTGAACTCGGCATCCACATCCAGCTCCTCAGTGTGTCCTTCCACTCACCTGACATTTGCTCTGAGGCCAAAACTCTGTCCTCCTTGAATTCAAGTTGATCATGGGTTGACTACAGAGGTAGGGCCATATTTGTCAGATTCCATTGCTAGGAACAGAGTAAGGCAGTGTGCCAGGGCCTCTCACTAGGCCTCTAGCACATTAGCTAGAGTATCTGAAACAAGAGGACCTGATCCAACCACAGCCATTGTACCACCACCCCCAGAACCTGGATGGTGAGGATCAGCAGAGAGAAAAGGGAGCGGGAATTGGGAAGAGAGAGAGAAAGAGAAAGCAGAAAAGAAGCATCCAAGATTGACTAGCCAGCCTGAATGCTCAGGTACTCTGGCAGGAAGGAGTTATTCTGTCCAAGACTTGATACCATAGGACTCCTAGCAATTAGAAATTTCTACAGCAGGTGGATTCCTGAGCTTGAATTCAGATGTACCTAGATCTTCCTCAATCTGATCATAGGACAAAATGTAATTTCTTTTTAGAAAAATAAAATTCACAAAGTATTTCATCTCATATCATAAAGAATTTAACTCATAAAAATGTCTTGAGACTAATATTCTGTTAGAACAATAAAAGAAATGTGTAATAGTTTTATGGGAATTCAATATATGTATTCAGATATCTGTCTACAGAAAATCAATAAGGTATGATAGTGCTAATTCCTGTTTCTGAGTATTCTATTGGGAATTGTCAACTCTGACATACAATCACTTTTCCTTTGAGCCTTTTTAATTAACTAGAGAAGTTATCCTGAGTCAAGGGTGGAGAAACCACTGTTAATGAAAATTTATTGACCATTTTATTTTTTATTATTCTGGAAAGAAAGGGTGGAAAATATATGGCCAGAGTAATTTCATGTTAAGTTCTTGACAGATTTTATAGGAATCATTACAAACTTCCTTACAATCAGCACAAGCCTTTCCCGAATGTGAACTTACTTTTCTTCTTAGTTGCAAGTTTGGCTGATAAAGCTTTTGCTAGCTTGGAGTACAATAGCTCCCCAGGGATCTCTTTCTATTGCTCAAGTGATTTTTTTCCTTTCTTTCTTCCTCTCTTAAAAAGAATGACATTGTGTCTTTAGAATGTTCCAGGCTCAGAAAGAAAGACAAGTCATCTGATTTGAATGACTAATAAGGACATTAAGGATTACAAAATAAGAGATAGAGTTCAAATCCAAAGCAGACTTTCAGTTTTAGATTGTAGAACAAAACTGATTTCTTCTTGCATTGTTCCTGTTTGATAGACATAGCTCTGAAGCCCAGTGCTGATGTCTCTAAGGTTCATTTTTTTTTTCACATGTGCACAGTTACTTCAGAAGTGATGGTTTGACACCTGAATGCTTTCCAGAGGATGCTTTTCCACTGATACAAAGCTTACTGCATAAGGACATTTGTGAGACAGGTTCTTAAATATAGCCCAGGCTGGCCTCAAATTCTGGAATCTTTTACCTCATCTTCCTGTGTGCTGGGATTACAAGTATACACTGCTATGCTCAGCAGGAATCAAAATTTAGTACTAAAAAAGAAGGGTTTTGGACAAAGCATATCAATAAAGGTATTGAAAGAGAGATTGGAAATATGAATGGAAGAGAAGGTATGGAGGGTCAGGGACGCTGGGCCATGAATTCAGCCTTTAACACCTTGAAAGAAAGAGTAAGAGAAGGAGGCGAGAGAGGGAGGGGGAAGGGAGGGAGGGAGGGAGGAGAAGGAGAGAAAGAGAAAGGGAAGAATCAAAGTGAGGCCACATGTTTGAGTCTTGCTAATCATATGGAAATACATTTCCTATATTTACAGTATTCAGATTCATGGAATTGTCTTTTAGTAAACAGAAATTACCATAATATAATCCATGTAGTGACACGATTGGATAAAACATTCTACTTGGGGCTAGTGAGCCTGAAGACCTGAGTTCAGTCTCCAGAGCCAGAGCTTAATGGCCATTCTGGTGGGAGCGGGGGGGGGGGGGGGGGCAGAATGCTGGGAGGAATCTGAACTGTAAGGGTCAGGCTTGCGAGGCTGGCTCCTGAGGTTTTCGGATGTAATGAGGACCCTACTGGGAACTGAGTTAGAGGCCATTCATGTTGCATTCTGGCAAATAATCTGGTGAAGTTTTGCCTGTGTGCTGAAAAAAAATGAGGGAGGCTGAATTTAAAAACGACAGACTAATTTGTTTAGCGGAGAAACTTTCAAAATAACAAAGCAAGTAGGCCAGGGAAGGGTTAGCACTCCCCCTTGCTGGGGGTTGAGCAGGGTCTCAAGTGGGCAGCTCACCTCCACATCCCTGAGCCACATTTCCAGCCCCAGTTCACAGCTCTTGCTGCATAATGTGTCAGGAAAATCTACCCTGTGAGTGTGCAGGGGCTGAACAGCTCAGGACCTCCCTGGCCACAGCTGTCTCCAAGGCAAACATTGTTACTCTCTCAGCAGTTTTGCTCCAGAAATATTCAAGGTTGCTTTGTCTGGTTCTGCTTTGTTCTGTTTTGCTTCGAGACAGGGTACTCTACAAGGTCAGCAGGCCTGAAATACTTTATGTAGCCCAGGATGATCTTAAACTTCTGATCTCCCCAGCTCTACCTTGGGTCCTGGAAGAACAGGCATGTATCACCCACTCCTCGCTTATGAAGTGCTAGGAATGGAACCCAAGACTTTGTGCATGCTAGGCAGACACCCTGTCAACCGAGCAAAACCATCAGTCATATACACACTAAGTTTCAAACCTGAAGGAGAACCAAAGTCTTTCAGTCCAAGTCACATGAAATCACTATTTATGTAGGTGAAAATGCTTTCCCACAGTTCTGCCTCTAGCACGCAACTTTGTAACAAAGGAAAGAAAACCGGATACTGAGCACCAGGTATGGGGTCCAGTGCTTTGCTACTTCAGGATCAAGATGCAGTTTTCCCTTTAGTTGGAAGCTGTTTCTACTACAACCTGAGATGGTCAAAGGTTGGATAACTCACGACATGAATAAATACCATTCATTAAACAAATGAGTCAGAGTCTTGTTTTTTAAAACAACATCAAGATAAATATTAAATCTAGAATTGATATGTCAGGTCTATTTATATCGAGTATTCAGCCATGAATAAGGGATTGGAAGGTTCAGTGAATTCCCTTTCACATTCTTCCATGCGGCCCATCTGGGTCTTCTCCTGACTGCCAGCTGCTTGTTCCCATTTGAAAGCCCATGGGATTTGTATAACAGAAAAGTCTGTGGAACATGTAGACCATTCCGGAGCTACTTATGCAAAGCAGAAAATACTGTTATGATTTTTCTTATGAGTTATTAAAGAAATATTCTTTATGTTGCACAGACATATTATATATGTACATGTATATATATATTCATTTTGGGGATTTCAAATGGGAGAGTATATTATTCTATTCCTTGCCTTTGAAAAATACTTTCAAGACTAGGGCTAGAGTTCAGTGATAGAGCAATTGCCCAAAGAACTGGGCCCAACACTCCTCAATACAAAAAAACAAAAACAAAAACAGAAACCTTCAAACCTATTACCAATAAATATGTTTACCTCATGTTTTTTTTTTCTGTTATTCCAGAGTATAAATGTTATCAGTTTATTTATCAACTACTGTGATGGTTAATCTTGATTGTCAAGTCAATGGACTTTAGAATCACCATTGAAATGAACCTCTGGCCATGTCTGTGAGGGATTTCTAGATTAGGTTAGTTTAGGAGGGAAGACCTACCATTAACTATGGGCAGGACCATTCCATGGACTGAGGTCTCAGAATGAATGTCATGGAGAAAAGGACCTGTGCGGTTGCAATGACTGCTTCCTGACTGAATACAACGTCACTAGTCCCTGCCACCAGTCCTTCCCCAACACGCACCCTCAACCTGTCAGCCAACAGAAATCCTTTCTCTAAGTTGCTATTGGGGAATATTTTGTCACAACAACTAGACCAAATAATATTGCAGCCGGCTACTGTTAGAGAACCAAGTCAATATACTATTTTACAAAATGGTAAAAAAAATCTTTCTGCATATTCATACATTCACGGTAAACATTAATTGTGCAGTACATTCCTAAAAGTAGAATCACTGCTTAATGTGAATTGTACAGTGAGAGGAACTGAAAACATTTCTCTCTTTTCATGACTTTCATTCAGCACACTGCAAGGTGATCATTTGTTGAGCTATACAGATATTGACAAATGGCTTTCTGAGAACTAGTATCAATATATATTCCCATCAGCACCCAAAGGTGGTGATTCCTGATACTGAATTGTTTGAGTCTTGCCTCTTCAACGAATAAATGAACATGTAACAAGGCCATGCCTCCCATCTTGGATGAAAGGTTGTGGTCTCAGTGAGGCGGCCAAGCACAAGATCAGAACCTGGGACCATATTTTTGTTTGGTTATACACATCCTACCACACTAGTAATAATGCACCTGGCAGCCCAGCTCCTTTATCTCACATATTACGCACACATACCTTCTCCAAACCATCTGGCAAATTCAGAAGTCCCTTGGACCCCTGCCTACACCAGACTACATGTATACTCCCTTTCTGAACAATAGTTTAAGTTTATTTGCCCCAAGTATCAATCAAATGTTGACAACTTCTATTGTAGTATATTTCTAGTATATCTGGGTATGAAAAATAGAAACGCTGATTTTCCTGAACTGGTTTTTGAGTGATGTGAAGTAAGACAAACTGTACCCTTCACATGAACTTTCAGAGAGAATCCCTACTTATAATGTTATGCCTATGCATAACTGGACATCTGTGTGATTAAGATCGGATGTATTATGGGAAGGGACATACGAAGTAGGAAAAGTGAATACATAACCTAATCTGTCAATCAAAATGGAGAACCACCCAAACTATGGGTAACCAGCTCCTCCTTCCCGAGACCCCAGACTTCCAGTTTTTCTTGTAATCTGTTTTTTAACCTTGAACTTTATGCTCAGTAATAATATCTGTGATGTCATTGGTTTGAAATATACTATTTTTAAGAGACTTTAAACAATGCATAATTGTAAACGTCAAGGAAAATAAGTTTGTAGTAAGTTATAGCTTGAAGTTCTGTCCTTAGCAACAGAGCACTCCTGGTGTTTTGGTCTGCTCCAGTCTGATGGATGGGGTGGTGTCTCATTAGTGCTTTAACTTGCCTTTCTTCAATTTGGCAGCTAGGTTGAAGATCACCTCATGCATTTATGAAGTGTCTTTCTTCATGTGGACTGATCATGAATTTTCATCTTTGTCTATCAGTGAATAAAGGTGCTTTACACATCAGGAAATTAACTGTCATGTGTATCCCAGAATCTTACTTCCTATTCTTAGATTGGTATCTATCTTCTGGTGACATCTTTTTCAATAAGCCTAATTTCTTACTGACTTCACTGTGATCTGGATTTTGTGTTTTGCTTAATCAGCTGTGCCATGCAGCATTACACACGTAGATGTTGTTCCAGACCTTCCAGTGTTTTCCACTTAGAATTTTTAGCTCTACAGTATGTATTTTGATACAATGAGTGAAGGAAGGGCTCAGCACTGTTTTCCAGATGACTCTCTTGTCTCAGCATTATTTATTCAACAATTTCATTTTCTTCTTGATTTAAAATGTCATTATTTGTACTTGGTATATCAGCAGCCATCTTTTTCCTCCACTGATCTTTTTATTAATATTGAGCATCAATGAGTAAAGTTAGACTGTGTGAGATCATCCCTTTTTGAGGTGAGTACCTTCCTTTCTAAACATCACTCTCAGAATTGCATCTGGGATGCTCTGTGTCAATTTTCATTTGTCTAAAGACATTTAAATTTCTCCTTCATACTTCTTTGCCCTTTTGGCTGGGATTTGAGAGATTTTCATGTGAGTTTTCTGAAGTTCCTCCTGCTTTGTATTTCAAAAAAGATACTTCATAGGATTTCAGACTTGTTAATTTTGCTTCCTTGTTTCCTGCTCTAACACATGATTTATTCTACAGAATATTCTTTGTGTGCATAACTTTGTGTTCCACTGCTGTTAGCTGGGATGTTCTTTATATTAGTTAGGACTATGATCTAATTATTTATGTGTGATTTTTTTTTCATTATCTGCCTCAATGATATGTGTGTTGCTAAAAGTGGGGTACTGAGGCCTCTACTGTTATTTATTATATTCTGTAACTCCAGTGTATTAGTATTGTGTAGTTTATATGTTTACATTTTTATATGCTCTTGGTGAACTGATTCTATCACACTATAATGACTTCCTTTGTTCAGGATAGTTTTTGACTTAGAGCATATTCCTTTGATAGAAATACAGCCGACCCTCATTTGGTTACTGTTTGCATAGAATATCTTTCCTCCCTCTCTTCAGTTTCAATCTATATTTTCTTAAAGGCAAAGCATAGGCAGCATGTAGTTTTACTTCTGCTGTTGTACATGTATTTTATTTTATAGATCCATCCATTTACTTCATGTCTTTTCATTAGAGAAAACTTGACCCTTTTATATTTAAGGTAATTATTGGTAGCCATGGACTTACTACAGTCATTTTAATGATTTTTTGTTGTCTAGATTCTTTGTTCTTTTTTCTTCTGTTGCTATCCTCTTTGTGGTGAGGTGACTTTCTCTAGCAGTTGGCTTTGATTCCTTACCTTTTATTCTTTGCATATCTACTGTAGAGCTTTATTTTGTGGCTACTAGGAGACACAGAAATCACAAATCAAATTGGCCTTTGGGGCTGATAATGACTTTATTTTGGTCTTCTCCACCTCCATTTTATGGTTTTGATGTCACAGGTAGCATCCTGGCCTGCTGTACACTGTTAACAAATGATTGCAGCTAGGGAGTATTTTCAGCAGTTCTCTTTCCAAAATTGATACTAAAGACATAGGTGATTTACACATCACTACTCATCTGAAATTATTCTGAATTTTACTGCACATTTTTACCAACAAGTTTCATACTTTCTTTTTTGTGGGGGGGTCTAGTTAATATCGTCCTGTTTCATTCTTTTCTCTAGTTGAAATATATTCCTATATATCATGGAAATAAGGGTAGACACTAGTGAAAGTAGGATTAAGACACTATTTTTGTAGAGTTACAGAAATAAAAACTTTATAATTCTTTACTGTCACAAGTAAGGAAAAAACTCCAAATACAGTTTTTATGACAAAAGTATTTTAAAAAGTGATAAGCAACTTTTGAGTACATCATAGCAACATGAAGACATAGGAAGAAAAGGAGATTATGGAATACTGAATTGGTACTGAATGTGTCCTCATACCCACAGGAAGTATTTATGACCACCATGAATATACTGAACCTTCTATTTATTGTATTTTCCTGTGTATGAATGCCCTGATTATCAATTAGGCATTGTAAAATATTAATACAACAATAATTAATAGTAAAATAATTACAATAATGCACTATAATAGACATGAGAGGGGCTACTTCCCCTTAACTACATCCGTAGTTAAGAGCACTGACTGGTCTTGCAGAGGACTGGGGTTTAGTTCCTAGCACCCACATGGCAGCTAACAACCATCTGTAACTCCAGTTCCGGGATATCTGACACCCTCTTCTGACCTCTATGGCCATTGTGCACGTGGATGTACTTGTATGCATGCAGACAAAACACTCATACACATAAAATAAAAATAACAAATTTTAACCAGGATGGTGGCACACACCTTTAATCACAGCACTGTCTCAAGTGGACCTTTGTGAGATGGAGGCTAGACTGGACTACATAGTGAGTTCTAGGCCAATCATGGCTACAGGGAGACTCTGTCTCCAAAAACCAAAAAATAAAAATAAAAATAATGTGAATGTGATCTTTCTCAAAGTATCATACTGTACTCACTGTCCTTAAAATAGTGTAAGATCATACGATGCTTATGTAGTGACATAATGTAAGGTCAAGACATGGGCTTGTTGTGCAGTGAATAGCCAGTGCTGATCTAACATGTTAAGTCCACTGCAGCAGATCCTGGACCACAGCCTGGAATGATGCTGGGCAAGCAGTGCATGTGACTTTCAGTCACTAGACAGAGTGACAGTTCACGTCCCAGGAAGGATGCAGTCGGCATGTCCTGAAATTTGTCACGTTCTGCAAAGCGGCGGTTTTCTCCACCCTTCCTTCTTTCTTCCCTTCTCTGGGTATTCTCTTCATAATGTGGTGTTTCCTGTAGCAACTGCTTTGTTTCCTTACTTGAAACTTATAAATTGTTTATGGAATTTTCTATTTGATGTCTTCAGTGACAACTGAGACTTCAGGAAGTGAAACTGTAAAGGGGGACAGCTATGTATTGTGAAATATATCTGGATGTGTTTATCTCTGGAGAGCAAACTGGTTAGTTGTCTCCTCTTAAACATGCATGCACTCCTTAGAGAAGGTAACCCCAAAATTTCTATCTGCTTTGAACCTTTCCCTACAAATTTTTACTTTGCCCCTAAAAATTAATTACATTGAAGAAACTTAAGCAATATGAGCCATTTTAGGCATCCATGTGTGTGTGTGTATATATATATATATATATATATATATATGTATGTATATATATATGTGTGTGTGTGTGTATAATGTTCCATTCATATATATATATATGTGTGTGTGCGTGTGTGTGTGTATAATGTTCCATTCATATCTGTTTATGTATTTTACACATCAATGTACATAGAATCTGGAATGTTTATGAAAATTGACATAACATGCTGTAAATGAAAAACACTGTATAAAATACTACAGAGTATATTATTTGATAGGAAAAGTTTCACTGATACAGCAATGTTGCAACAAAATAAATCATAGAAAGAAAAATAACCTCTCAGTCCACATGGAAGCTCATTAAAATAATTATCTCATTTGTTCTCACAAAATTACACCCATTTCATAAATGGAGAAATTTTGAGAAGCTAAATTGTCCACATTTACATAATTTATAAGATGCTTATTTTTAAAAACAGCTCTGTGTGACTTTAAAGGTCCACCCCAGGTTCCAGTGTAGACATTTAAATTGTATTTGCATTTTCTATAGTAATTAAGAAAACATAAGGAATTGTTGTTAAAAGAATGAAGAATTAAGACTTGGTCTTAAAAGAACCACAGTTAAAATCAAGTTGTTCAAATAATAACTATAGTGCAATACTCAATAAGATGATAGAAAAAAAGGAAAAATAATACAAGATCATAATGAAAAGGAGAGTGTATCTCACGGAGATTTGCTATAGAAGCACACAAGAAAATCCTCCTGAAAGAGAAGTCAGTATTCAGAGAACAGCTCTGTACAGAACTAAAACATTTAATGATTGCTTTAGTAGAACTGTCAATAATTATATGGATGATTATACTTCCTATTACATTTATTCCAATTACTCTTAGTATAGAAAAAGAAAACACCAGCCCCCTCTCCCCCCAAAAAACCCCCACCATTTACTCTAGTGTTCTTTCTGTCACAATGACAAATGATGCAATCTAAAGCACTTCAGGGAGGATAAGGTTTATTTGGCTTTCAATTCCAGGTTACAGGCTGTTATGGAGCAAAGTCTGGGCAAGGACTCAAGCAGGAACGGAAGCAGAAACCTCGAGGGAGCAGTGCTAACTCACTCCTGCTCAGCTAGCGTTCTTCTACAGCTCAGGACCGGCTTCCTAGGCATAGTACCTGCCCACAGTAGGCTGGGCCCTCCTCCCTCAATTAGCAATACAGTGCTTCACACACATTCCACTGGTGGGCCCAATCTAAGCAGTTCTCCGATTAAACTTCCAGACTGTGTTTAGTGGACAATCTAAGCTACTAGGACACACCATCAATACGCTGTTTATAAGTAGAAAGAATAACACTCTTTGAAAGAAAACTTCTTAGAAGAGCACACTGCTTGCATTTGTCTATACCAATGGATTTGTAACGAAAGCTGCTAACTGTTCCAGTGTTTACAATTGCTGTTTCCTGGATGCTAAAGGACATATCAATGGGGCACCTAGAGGTACTTGAGGATCTGGCTGGTAAACTAGACTTCCATTGAGCAGATCTCCATCTCAGAAAAGATAGACGTTTCTTAAAGAAATTGCTGAGAAATTACACTGTTCCTACTGTTATGCCCAGAGAATGGCTCCTCAAGAACCACCATGGAGTCTGGAGTGTATGCAAAAAAAAAAAAGAGCCTTTATTCAAGCTTAAGCTTGGTCCCCCAGACCTCACCAACACAGTGGATCCATTCTGGGAGCCTCGAAAGGAGGGTGTAAGTGCTTATTATAGGTTAGGGACAAAGAGAGGTAGAGATTTACCGTGTTACCTCTGGATTGGTTTAAGAAAACCTGCGTACGCCACAGATTTTAAAATAATTGGGTGTGAATTAGATACTATGGGTTATGTACCAAAATTGGTTAAAAAGAGCTATAAGGCTCCTCATTGTAGGGTTCCATCTCTGGGGCAAGAGAATGGAATGCATTACTCAAGTTTATTGAAATGTGTTGACCATTGCCCAAGTCCGGCCCTAACCTCTGTTTTTCTAAGCTTATCACAAAGTGCCGGTCACTCCCCGGCTATACTGGCTTAGGTTTGTTTCTTTGTTTTTCTAGGCTTGTGGCCAGGGGCTTATTGGAAGGACAAAATGGAGTCATCTCTGTTCAGTTTGATATTCTAAAGCCAAGTGTTTTACAGAAGCAAAGAGAGCAGTTAATGTACAGATATTGGGTTGAGAAGGGGTTCCAGGGGTCCCACACCTATCGATTGTAATTGATTTTAAGGTTTGTCCACAGGACAGAATCTCTAATGAATCACACTCATTTTCCACAAAATCAATCAGTTAGATTATGGGTTAGTCTAGTTATTCCTGACATTCTCACAAATGCTTCAGTAGTTTGGGGCATAGAGTAGGGGAAAGGGCTGGCAGAGTGGGAATTTGACTTTCAGTGTGGGAGTTGTGATCTTCTATCACCGCACAGCACTCACCCACTGCTGCCACTTGGAGTTTCCATAATGTTCTCAGGCCGTGTATTTATTCAGCCTAGCGTAAACGTAAGCTTGGGTCTTTTCTGCCATTCTTTATGGAATCGACACCTCACTCAGGTGCTCATTACAGTGATGGCCTCAGTCTTTCTGAGCATTTGGCTAAGAATTTTCACCTCAATAGCTTAGCAAAGACTTTAGTTTGAAAATTCAGACCCAACTGGAATCAGAGAGGAAAAATGAAACATGCTATGTTAATCTGTACTACTTATTTAGCTACTGACTACCTAAGTAACTCATTACATATTGCTTAAAAGATGTTTTCTATTATGGTACAATATATATATTATATAAAATTTAACATTTCAGCTATTATTAAGCATACAGTTCGCTAACATTAAGTATATTCACATTGTGTAACCATTGCTGTTAGCTATCTCTGGAACTTTTTATTCTACAACTGAAACTCATAAGGTATTGTTTATGCTTTAGATAAGAAATGTCCCCCAAAGCCTCATTCACTGATGGCTTAGTCCCAACTGGTAGATCCAGTGATTAAGGTGTGATTGGATCATGAAGCCTCCAACTGAATAGGAGAGTTCATAATTTGGTAGCATTGTGGGAGGTGGTGATCATCAGGGGCCAGCTTGGATAAAGTAGGTCACTGAGGGCATACCTTTGAAGGCAGTCTTGTCCCTGGCCCATTCTATCTCTCCCTGTGTCATGGCCACTGCTATGTTATGTAATGCCTTCCGCTGTCACAAGTCAAAGGGATCCAAATGGACTAAAAGTCCTAAAACCAGGAGCCAAAACAAATCTTCCTTTAAATTAATTATCTCAAGTGTCTGTGGTGAAAACTGAGTAACACAGATACTTTTAAAGTGGCTCATGAAGTTGGCAACACACCCATCTTGCTCCTCAAATGTTATTGAGATATTGCAAGTAAGAAGGCACAGGAGTATTGAAAATGTCACCTTGTGAAGATGTTAATAGAAGAGAGAACTCATGACTGGTACTCAAGCCTGTCAAATGAGTTTCCAAAGCTTAGGCTGCTCTACTTGACCAAATCCAGACTGTACTACTGTTTATTTTATTGCTGTCTTTCATTTATCCTGCATGCACACACATTGTGTGTGTGTGTGTGTGTGTGTGTCCTTAGGACTGAGATTACCTAAGAATTTCAAAAGGATAAATGCAACAGTTCCTCATCCTTTTGGTATCATGGAAATGAAGTTAGGAAACCGGGTGAAGGGTAACTTTTTATCCCAGTAGACCTTGAAACACATAACATAGTCCTTGCTGGGATGGTGTATAAATTTAATGTAGACTGTGGAAGAGCCCTGTGTACATAGCTCAGTGTTCACAGGTCTCTTCATAACTAGAAGACAGCCTTAGGTTCAATATTGGGTAAAATATTTGTCTTTTTCTACTAACTTCCTATGCAGAAAAATCTCTTTGCTTCAAGACAAAATGGTATTGTCTAAGCTTGAAGTTTCTGTATGTTCATACAGATCACCTAAGGCGCATGCTCATTATAAGGATGTTTTGCCTGATGGGGTTTTAGAGCTAGGGAAGATTTATGAAAGGATACGGAGATAAGGAAGGAAGCAAGTGGTGGCATCGATAACCCAAGGGTCACTCCAGCTAGAAGCGGAAAAGCAATAAAGGAAAGGGAGACCAGATGACTTCCCTGGGCCCAGGGACGGGCAGTCAGGGCTGCTCCTCTCCCGGAAGGACAGAACAGGGACTAGGTGTACTCTGGAGTCTGTCCTTCCTCTGACTTACAGTGTCAGTGTCCATCTTTGGGTAGGGCTTGGTGGCTACACTGTCAGCTGCTCCCTGAGATCAGTTGACTGGGTGCTCAGCTCAAGAGGCATGCTTGTCCACATCTCTGAACAGGGACAACTCGGACTCCACTTTGTGCTGAGGGCAGCGTCTCCATCCACCCCTCTCCCACCCTGTCTTTGGAACTTCTGCCGCTAGGCCCTGAGGTAGCCACCGATCTTGATCTTTCATCCCCCAGCTTCATTGTGCCTGTTCTACTACGGACCCTCAACCATGCCCCAATCAGGACAGAGAATAAAGGAGAACAAGCACAGCTGGTGGAGGCCCGCTGGTGTACTTGTCCACGATGCCAAGTAGCAGTTGTTTTGGATGGTCCGGTTTGGATAGTCATACATTATTAGACTCCAAATTCTAAATGTTGGAGAGAAAGATATTTACTGAAGAATTTTGAAACATATAATGGAGAAGATTGCTCCCTACACTAAAACTACTTTAAAAACCCCTCACATGGCTAGAGAAAGGAAATACAATGCTCAACAGTGGGACTATGTTTGGAGAACTTCACTGTCAGATAATTATGTACTTGTGAGAGCATCAGAGCCACTTACACCAAGATAACTACCGAAGCATTGGGTGACAGTCTTCTGGGGCCACTGTTGTTATGTGTCTGTCAGCGATGGATACATGGAACATGGCTACATTTTGTTTGAGACCTCACAGTGAGGCTGAGGCTGGCCTGGAATTCACTCTGTGGTCCAGACAGCTTCAAACTCTTGGTCCTGCTGTCTCAGCTTCCCAATCTGGGACTGCAGCTGCTCACCAGCACTTCTCTCTGTCTGACTGCACTACCGTTTATCAACTTTTACCATTACCATCGGATGGCATGTTACCTGAACACAGCATCTGTATCCAGGGGCAAAATGACTAAAATGACTAATATGTGAAGACAGTCAAGCTGAATTTCATGATGTATTGAAAGGCAATTCCGAAAAAAGCACGTATAAGAAAACAAAGACTTGTGAAATAAAGATGGAATTACAGCAAAATGAACTCCCTTTGCCAGAAAGTTTCTAAAAGTTAACAACTATTCCCAGATTCTTACTCAAGATACAGCTTTTTGTATCTGTGTTTAAATTCCCTTTAACAAAGAGAGATATATAATAAACAAACAACAATACCATGCTTGGGAATGAAAGTAATGAGAGACATAATTAAGTATAGAACAAGACAAGAGAAAAGGTGTGTGTGTGTGTGTGTCTGTCTGTCTGTCTGTCTATATTAGTCTATATATGTATGAGTCTGTGTGTGTGAATTTGTGTGTATGAATCTGTGTGTATGTGTGTGCGTGTCTCTCGCTCTGTGTATGTATCTCTCTCTCTGTGTGTATTTCAGGATTATCTAGAAAAATTATGTGAGAGACAGTTTATCTGAGAACTGAATGGAGGAAGTTATGTATGCTGTCTAAGTTATCCAGGGAAAACTTCAGAGGGACTAACAGCTATTACAAGAATGGAGATACTTGATCTTTTTAAAGGGCAGCTAGAAACATAATACAACAGCAAAACCAAAGATAAGCAGAGAATGTGGCCATGTTGCTTCATTTTTTTAACCTAAGCAAATCTTTATATCCACTCATGTGGCACGTAGATACACGGCAATTCACAGAAAGAATTAAATTATTTACAGATTCTATTATCTAAGTCAGTTACAAAGGCAGAAGCCAAAGTCTGCACGTGAAGCTGATGCAATGCTCCCAGAGACAGAGGTTGCCAAGCTATGGTTCTGGTAATGGAGGCACTGAAAGGCTGTCAGATTCTGAATGTCCACTGACGAGTGTCTGACAGGATTTGTTGAAGAGTGATGAATTGACAGGATATGCTGATGAGTGGAATGTGGGTGTGAAGGAATGTCACTGGTGACTGAGGGTTTGGTCCCAAGCAGCTGGCATGTATGTGCTGTGATATTTACTGGAGCTAGAAGCATAAAGGAGATAGATTTGGTGTCAGGGGCGAGGTGGGGGTTGTGGAAGGAAGGAATTTGTTAATATGCTAAATATCTTGTGGAGTTGACATCCAAACAGACGTGGAGTCTGTTACTCAGAGGAACCACTTGAAACTGTATCAGGACTGGATAATGGCCCAAGTACACCCACCCACAGCCTGCAGGAAATCTTACAATGAAAGGAAAGGTTATCTATTCCCTTATAGAATTTAAAAAAATTCACAATCAAGTGAAAAACAGACACAGGGAAGAGGGCCCATCAGTATTGCTAGTTTAGTTTGTAAAATGTTATTGAACTACTGTTGAGTATAATTTCCAGGGACACTTCTGTACCCCGGTCGGTTGCATTTCTCTCCTTAACTCTGTTTTTTATCAGGCTATTCCTACAACCACTATAATTATTACTACTACCATTGAAAAAAATATTGCCATTTATGATGGTTACATTGATTGCTACCTTGACAAGATCTAGAATCAATTAGTTAGGAGATAAGCCTCTGGTCACATCTGTTATTCAGATTAAGTTAATTCAAATGAGAAGACCTCATGGTTTGGACGGCACTATTCAAAGGACTACGGTCCTAGACAATCAATCTCTCTCTCTCTCTCTCTCTCTCTCTCTCTCCTTTCTTGCATCCTTGTGGATGCAAATGTGATCAGTCTCAAGATCTGACCACCCTGATTTTCTCATCAGCAGAAACTGTACCATCCAACCATGACCGAAATAAATCCTTTCTCAAATTAGTTGCTATTGTCCAGTATTTTATCACAACAAGGAAACAAGTACGTAATATCTCAGCTTTTCCCAGAAAATAATCCTAAGTAGTGTTATGGGCACTTTATCAGTTGTGTCTGTCCTCTTAGCTTGTTATGACCTAGTTTGAGTAACAGCGTGTTTTCAAATGCTGTAATAGCACAGAAGGTCCCCAGTGGTTTGGGTGCAGGCTTTAAATGCAGTCACATGATGTTTCTTTTCACACCAAATGAGATGAAATACATTTTGCTAAGTGAAAATGTAATACTGGTCAAGGTTTTTCTGTTGTTAAAAAAATTCACACATTGCTGTTGAAGCATCAGGGTTACTTTCTTTGGAGCACAGTAGTTACTACTTGGGGAATTTTATAAATCTGGAAATAATTTCTAGTTTTCTTGCACATTTCACATTGTAAACCCAATCCAGCTCTTGAAGCAGACAATGTGAGGTATATTGTAATATAGTTTAATGTATTAATCTATTCAGCTAAGCAAAACCCAGCAGTTGGTGAAATAATTGCAGTATCTCTTTATCTAAAGCCTTAGTACCTGATTTGTTTTAGATTCATGCTTTTTCTTCTCAGATTTTAGAAAGGGTACATTGTGTGCACATCATCATTACTAGTACTCTAATAAAAGATATAGATGTTCACATTAAACCAGCTAAATAAAGACTGTAAACAACCCCAAAGTCAACATGTACAGATTTTACCTCTGAGTAAGTCTGTGTCTGCTTAGGTTTTATCATTTTAATAACTGGAATTGGGAATTACTGATAAGCAACTGCAAATCTTTAATAGAAGGAAACATTAGTGTGGATAATGGATTGTACCACACCAAAGATAAAACAAAAATCCATTTAAAATAAAATAAGGAGATGGTCTAAGAAATATAAGACCATATAATGAAACGTTAATGCGTCCGAATGTGAGAGTAAGACAGTAAGCTTGTTAGAAAAGAGTTGGGAATGCGTTCTGTGCTCTTTGGGAAGAAGGTTAATGCAACAAATTTAAGGCAGGCAATAATTTTAGTCTGTGTTAAGAAATATGGTAAAAAGTTTGTTTAAATTTTTAATTCTTTATCAATAATGTTAATATTTTTAGTACCAAAAAACAATATCTTCAAGTTAATTTATTATTAACTCTGTCTAATCATGATTAAAGCAAATGGCTAAGTGAAGAGAAAAATGTCTTCTGTGCCTTTTATTCTTAATAAGAAGATAAGGGGAATGGGAGAGATGGCTCAGCTGTTAAGAGCACTGGCTGCTCTGACAGAGGACTCGGGTTTGAGTCCCAGCACCCACATGGTGGCTAATAACCATCCTTAATTCCAGTTCCTGGGGATTTCAACACCCTGTTCTGACCTCGGCAGACATTTCTTGACACAGGTGCACTGAAATGCATGCAATATACTCATACACCTAGAGTAAAAACAACAAATGAAAATAATTATTTATTTTAATTTTTAAAGGAAGACTGGGTAAGTACCTGTATTAGTTCATCCCTGTAAGAAAACAATGACTAAAAATAAGGCAATCAACTACTGAACTGTATATGGAAAAAACAGCAGTGACAGGCAGAAGGGACATAGCCCACCAATATACCAAACTCTAATGATCACAGTATTTCCAAGAGTGTATTACTGAAGTCCCTTGCAATTTCTCTTTAACTTGCTGAAATAAAGGACAAAGGAAGGAAGAAAAGTTCTCTGACATGCTGAGGGAGTTCTTCAAGAAAAATCACATATCTGATGGTTGTTTTATGATCCAAATTCAAGATCCCTGCCCTCTGAAATTTTATAACTTTGGTCAAAGCCTATAACCCATCTTGGCATGATTAGTGAGCACATCTCAATGCTGGATGTGTCTCATGTCTTATCCATGCGTTTGTTCACATCACTGCAGCCTTCTGGGAAGTCCTCATTAATTACTTTCTAACATTTCCACATATAACACTTTCTGCAAGACCCATGTAAGCCACACTTCATTTGAAAGTCTTCAAATCTGTGAGGCATTGATGAATTCTCAGAGTGATCAGCTCTGAGTTGTCTTGTGCCACTGTTTGCTCAACATGGGAAATTCTGTGCAGCAACTCAGGGTAGGAAATGAATTCATTACATAGGAGTGTTCGCCAGTCATAGAAACAGAAGATGAAGGAGATGTAAAGTTTAAGTCCTGTCCTCAAATATCATTCAGCTCAAAATGGTGACAGGGCCCCAACCCCGCCTAAGCATCATGGTCACTGCATTAATTCGAATAAGGCCTATGGTTGGGCAGGGGGGCGTCGCTTTCAGTGTGGTTGCTTAAGAAAGGCATCCTGAGAGAAGATGAATTTTGCACATTCATTCAGCAAATGTGCCATCTCTTAGCTGATTCACTCGTTTCTTTCTTCATAGCCGCATTTCCCTATGTGCATACCTGACTTTGTATCCCAATATCCTCTTTTGTGAGGATATCAGTGATACTGGATTAGGGAAAACTCTACTGACCTCCCTTTAGCTTGGTTACCACCTTTAAAAGCCCCCTTTTTTCCCCAAACAAAAAGTTACAGTTCTGGATACCGGAAGTTAGGAATCCACCGTATCTGTTTGGGAGGACTGGAATTAAACCCACAGCGGAGATGTAGGGATGAGAGACACCGTGATACTCAGAGGATGCTCAGAAAAGTCAGTCATCGTTCCTTCAGAATTTGGGATGGGGGAGTTGCATCTGTTGTTACTTTCTAATAAGAAGCTTGCTGTTGAATTTATTTCCTCATAGTCAGATAATCTAGAGTCTAGAGATAAAAGGCAGATGAGGCTGCTTGGGAAACAGGGCAGAAGGCTTCCTCTGAACTTCAGAAGTGAATCATTCATGGGCCGTCTATCATTTATTTACTTTTGGAGGAGAAAGAGAGTCAAATTATAAGTACTGTGCAGAATTCATAAGCTCCACCTTTTGTGGTATCATTTTTTTAGGGAAATTGTCTCCAACATTTTAAATATCATCAATCAGTGTTAAAGTGAGACTTTAAACAATATTGAGTTATTTCTAACATGATGCAATGAATATTTCAAAACCTAAATTCATTTACAATACTCATGAATGTTAAACAAAATGTTATTCCTCAAAAAAGCATTAACAGACTCAGAACTAGAAACGACCTCACTGCTTGAGGAAATCTAAAGAATTCAAGACTATCTCCCTGAGATCTATGCCTATTGGATTTATCAATGCAGTGTGTTGTATAATGAAGTTCAAAACCCATGTTCCTGAACTAGTCAAACAAATTGTTCATTTATTAAATTACAAACTTCCAGTATCTTTCCGACAAATGAGATTAAGTCAGAGAGAAGAAAAGAGTATATTTAAAATATGAAAGCAGTTATTTAATGCATAGGCATTTATTAAACAAGAGAAAGTAAAATATATGTGACATTCTTAAGCTTCTATACTACTTAGGAGCATAGTACCCTGGGATCTTTTAATGTTTTCTTGAAATATAATTCCTAATTTTAGTTAGAAAATATTTTTGAAGCAATCCTTAAAGATTCTGTTTTTCATTGTATGTGTAGTTTCATTCTTTCCTTTTATTCTGAGGGTTGTCTCTTCACTCTTGATTATTTTCTGCATTGTGTAGAGTGTTTTAGGTTGGTAGAATCAATTATGTCTACTTCAGCTTCTGTTGACTGTGCTTTTGAGATTTTACCCCAAAGCAGCTTTCTTTAGATCAATATCCTACGTATCAAAACATATACACATGTATCAAAACATCACTCTGCTCTCCATGAATATGTGCAATTATTATTTATCAGTTGAAACACTGTTTTGCTAAGAGAATGCAGCAACATACAGCTACTGTTATTATTATTATTATTATTATTAATCATTATAAAACATACCCAGATGCTTTCTTCTTGCCGATATTGCTTCCAGTTCCTTCCGGCGTCACTGAACATCAGGAGGTAGCTGGTCACCCAGTCAGAACTCCCGTATCCTCCCTGGGTAGCCACGGCGGTGACCTCCATTCGCTCTCCAAGGTCAATCTGCAGCCATTGATACTTATTTGACACAAGTGGGGTCCAGCCACCAGCTCCTTTTTGGAACAGAAAAAAAAAAAAGAAAAATGATATAAAAGGAGGGAATTAGTGAACATATCTATGACCAGAAATGGAAAACTATAGGATTATAAATACATTATAAATTTAAGGCAGTTGTAGATTCAAATTAAGAAAAGAGGTAGAAGAATTACCTAAAGAAGAATTAATTCATTAAATGGAGACCTACATAGTTTTCACAGTCAGATGGGTGACCCCCTGACATCCTGAAATACAGCTATCTTTTCCCCTGAGTGAAGAAAGTTTTTGATGTGTCATAGTGGTCAATTCCTTATTCCTGTCATTTCTGAGGACCAGTATATTTAACAGCCCACAGGTTGGATGTGTTCTGTGACAAATACAAGAGACTAATCACTATACCAGGAAGTCCAGTATTGATCGTTATGCAAACAAAAGTACTTACAGACTTATTGAAAACAGACATTTAAAAGACATGCTCAAGGGCTTGGGATGAATGGTTTTCCTGTGTAAGGTCATGGGTTAGAGGCCCAGCACTGCAAAAAAAATTAAAATTAAAAATAGAGGAATGAGTCAAAGTACAGAGTAATTTGTGAACTGACCTCACGTGGTGTAGCTATTATTCCTGACTGAAAACTTGATAGGATTTAGAGTCACCCATCAAGTCAGTGAGGGGTTTTCCAGATTAGGTTTACTGGAGTGGGAAGATCCACCCTGAAGATGGGCAGCACTATTCCATGGGCTGAGGTTCTGGACTGAGTGAAAAGTTGAAAGGTCTCCAAGCAGCATTTATCACCCTCAGCGTCCTGACCATGGGCTCAATGTGACCAGCCACTCTTGCTTCTGTTGCCATGCCTTCCCCACTACGACGGACTACACCTGAAAACGTGAGCCAAAAGAACCCTTCCGACCTTAGATTGTTCTTGTGGGATATTTTGTCCTAAAGACTCATAACACACATGTAGACTCTAAACGAAGCGTGAACATGGAGGCAGAGAATAAAAACCAGTTACCAGTTACCAGAGCCTGAGAGGTGAAGGGGAGAAACAATGAGAAAAACATAATTAGTGGAGCAGCAAGTGCTTAAGCGAGCTTAGCAGGTCGGGATCATTCTGCTCTCTTTTGTCACGGGGCAGGAGGTCTGAGGGGCACGGTCGCAGCATGCTTGGGCTTTGGGGAGGAATGAATAGGACTCTGTAGGTATGAAGATGAATTCACGCAACATTGCAAACAAGAATGTACATAGGAGTACCTGGTGATGTCTTATTGGTATTTGGTATTTTTCTGCACTGCTAAGTAACTTAGAGGATTCTCTTGAACTACTTTTTAATGTTATTTTCTAATTTGTGTGTGTGTGTGTGTGTGTGTGTGTGTGTGTGTGCATGTGTGTGTGTGCCTGATTGTCTGGATGTGCAGTATAAGAGTGCTGATGCCTGTGGGGGGCAGAAGAGTATATCAGATCACTTGGATCTGGAGTTACAGGTGGTTCTGATCTACCCCATGTAGGTGTTGGGAACCAAACCTGGGGCCTCGGCAAGTGTGGAGGCCATCTCTCCAGCCCCTAAACCACTGTTTTAAAAATGACGAATGTAAAAATTATGGCTAATCTTCAATTAGAGAAGATTAGTATTTTTTTCCTTTTCCTTGATCCTGACATTTGCTTAGAGTCTCTAATAAAAAGGTCTGAAGTTCTATCTAGCATATTAATATTTAACTTATATATGGTATCCTCTAAGTAAAATGATTTTTAAAATAATTTATTATTGCTAATGTCCTTAATGTCATGTTCAATGTAAAAAAGATATTCAAGAAAGGTTGAGTAAGGGGAACATTATGCCATAACTTATGGCATCTGAGGCAAGTGCAGAGAAATGTATCGATAGGCACGGCTTTTAATTGATGGTTGTGTACTTGTCTGCCATTTACTTCTACTTTCCAACTTCACAAATTCGTTAGAGCTCAGACTCAATGATTTCCCATTTTGAGTCGACCTTTGTTCAGAAATCTCTTTTCCTTTGAATGCACCATAAGCAGAAATCAAGACTATTGAGACATACATTTTTAAAAATTTTGACTTAACAAGTATGGAGGACTCCTGGTGGCCAATATTGACATCTTATTGGTCCTGAAAACTTTTATCACTCCTCAACTCACATGTAGGAGATGAACTAAGCTTTGCTGAAAATGGGGTGTTCTCAATGACGCATAGTCTCCACTCTGGCATCTAGGATTTCTGTTTGGAGAAAGATTTATTCAGGAGGCTGTTCCAAAACAGCTGCATTTGTCTCACCATCAGTCCTGCCCATTCCTCCTTCCAGCTTCACTCACAGGATGTAGTGGAATACTACCTTCCCAGTTCCATTCATACCCAGTTCAACAGCTAACAGTTATTGAGGATTTGAGAAGTCTGCATCATATGCAGAGTCTATTTTAGATAGATGGTGTCATCTAATTTTAAAGGAGGACCAAGGATAAGGTTTTATTATTTATCACACATTTGCAGGGATGTTGGGTAGTTTGTCTGGATTTACACAACTAGCAAAAAACCGAGTAGTTGAATTCAGATTCTGTGTTGCTGACTACTCTTATCATATAATTTTATACATTATTTTTTGAGACACACTCTCATGTATTCCAGGCTGGCCTTGAACATGCTAGGTATGGGAGAATGACTGCTTCTGATCCTCCTCCCAAGTGCTGGAATTATGGATACATTTACCACCACACTTAGATTTATACGGTGCTGGAGATTGGACCCAGAACTTTGTGCATGCGATGAACAGTCTGCCAACCAAGACACATCCATCCCTAGGCCCTGCTTGTATATATTGTATTATATTGAATATACTGATGGGATGCACTGGTCCTAAATAAGTATACAAGGAATGTGTTCAAGACTCGGGAATTGATATCCAAGGAAATATTTCCATCCTACTGGGCCAGGCTGTGTTTCCAAGTGTAGATGTGTGCTGGCGGCAAAGGTTTTTCCTTTATGTCTTTCTGTTGAGATAACTATTCTCTCCCACATCCTTGTAAATTTCAGTGGTGTGAACAACTCTCAAATTCTGGGCTAACTAGCAACCAAGAGTCCCAAGTACGCTGCTGAAAGAGCATAATTTTTCTGCTATTGTTTTCTATGATTCTTTCAAAGAATAAAAGGGAAAAGGTACGTAAGAAGTTAACAGGGAATACATGACACCTATAGGGTACCCTGGGGATTCTATACATATCAGTTGAAACCTCTGCGGAGCTATTACATAGTTTGAATCCCGCCCCCGATCTCATTAGTTACTGCTGAAGATACCTTCTGTTTCTTTGTGATCTTTCTTTGTTGCTTTCACTCCTTCTCACCCCAGGTCCAGAGAAGCAATTAATGTGGAATGGAAACTCGTGTTAGGGTGTTAGGGGAACAAATCTGCAGGACCCTGAGGTGCAACCTTGGGATCCTGGGTCTTCCTGGGGGACTCAGGAGGCCAGCATAGCCCTTTCTCCACACTGTTTTTAATTCCTTAGTTTGTTTAAATAAGTGCACTCCTACTAACAAAGCAGACACATTTCAGTTATTTGATTCTATCTACTACTCAGAGGTCATGCTTATATGCAAATAACGCATCCTTATCAGCCATTACTGGTAAAGTAATGAAATGATGAGATTAGAGGAGACTCTCCTCAGGATGTCTCAGCCTCAGGAAATCCACAGTCCCAGCTGGGCTTTAAGGACATGTTGCCATACGCATATTAAATTACATACTGCATAGCAATGTGGGGAATATAAAATCACTGCAGGACAGATAGCATCAGCCCAGTTGCCTTTACTAAAGGCTGTTTTGTTGTTCAAATGGAAGGTCACAATGAAGTAAGTGGTGGGGCGGGGGTTGGCTAATCTACCAAACAGTGTGCAGTTAATGGCCTGGTGTCACTCTCTAAGACAAAGTTGTCCCTTTCTTAAGGAAGAGAAGGAAGAAGAACAGCAGAAAGAGAAGAAAGAGGGAGCAGAAGGAAGAGAAAGAAGAACAAAGAAGAAAGGAGAGGACGAAGCAGGTGGGACGACAGCCATCATGTCATCTCATCCGACTGCAAGGGACTCCATGAAATAGCTGCTATATTCAGCTTATGTTTCCTTTAAGTCTAGACTGAAAAAATTATCTGTCATTTACTAATATTGTTATTACTGATATTGTTGTTGTACAGTCAAGGTTACATACATCCTAACCCTTCTCTTTCTGCCAGCATCTTTTCATATTCCCTTATAATCTATGGTCACTAGAATCTCATACCCTAAACACAGGAAGCAGATGTGTCTTCTGAGTTCAGTCTTCCCCCTCATCACAAGCATTACTTCTCCACCTCGACCTGTTATTCCTCACCCTGCCTTCTGGCATGCCATTGCCCCTGAGCTAGGTGAAGTATTAGGACTGTAACCATTAGAAGTATTTCCAGAGGGCTCAACATGTATTGCTATCCTAAGAGCCTATGAATATACCACCACCCCACCCACTTATCACACATGTTCCGACACGTGCACATCAGTGACTCAATGAGACTGTGCTGAGCAGCCATGGATTTCTCCCATATTTTTTTATATTTGATGAGCAGCAGAGGTTATTTTCTGAAGGGCTACTGTCTTCCTGAAGATTGATCAGGGCACTGTGGCGGGAATGCCAAGCTCTGCAACTACTTTGTTCAAACATGATCACACAAGTCTTGATTAAAGGTTTGCTGTGTATTTTACAATAGAAAATAAGGTAAGCAAAAGAAATTAAAAACTACAAAACTAAAATCATTTGCTGAAAATGCTACCAGATATTCCATTCATATTAAGAGTCCAGTAGTTTGGCTTTCTTATATCTATTTTACTGAGAAATAAAACATATGATCTATACACACACACACACGTAAGGATATTATTTTAAAACTCTGCTCCTCTTTTCTTCCATAGCCGTAACAAAGGGCATGCTTATGAGATTCATCCCTTCCATGGAAATGCTTATGACCACACTGGAATTATGGGCTCGGCGATGCTCCTACCACTTGTTTCACTTCACTTCCTTTCTCTTGCTTATCTCTGGCAATATCTTAAATCTTTAGTGTAGGGGGAACAGGCAAGCATATTTAGAAAATGTACCTCCACCCTTTAATAGCTCTGAAAATAGACAGAGTAGATGGGATAAATTTAAAGAAAGAGATGTTGATAGACCTAAAATTAACACATACTCATATTAAATGTCAGTGGTATAAATATTCTAATTAAATCACAATGAGCAACATTTTATACATACATTATATACATTATATATATACATTATATACATGATGCAGGGTGGGCCTAGCTAGGCCACCTGTCAGGAGGAATGGAGGAATGGCTCTCGTGGGTGTTAGTTGTGAAACCAGTTTCTGCCCAGCACCTGGTCTACCTGGGAACAAACTACAATTGACTGTAGTCAGAACCCCACCCAATAAGTTGATTGGCTCACCAAATGTATACGATACCATGTATTTCCTGAATAAATTGAATTTGCAGCAGATTACCACTGCTGGCTTCCCACTCAGCTCCCGGAATTTGTGTCTTGATTCCACGCCTACTCACATGATGGAGACCCTTTGGTTCCTTGTGGGCTATATATGAAGGAGATTAAAAGATTAAAAATAATTACCCTATGGCAAGGGACATCTGCCCCATCTAGACATGATAGGATAATGAAAATAAACCTCAATGCCAGGAACAGACTCCCTCTCTAGTCACTGGTGATCAAGAGATCCCAGAGATCCTTAAACAATACTGGCCATTGCCCTGTTCTTGGTTATCCACTAGAACTGGATGGTAAGACCATAGGGCTGAAGATACTACATACATGACCTATAGAAATCAACTGGTGTTGATTTCAAGGTGCTGTGCATGCTACCAGAAGGAGAAAACTATCATTATCCTTACCCGGCTATGAATCCTGTGAACTTCAACAACAACTGGCCTGGTAAGATGTGTCCACCAGTAGCACAAATATTATGGGAGTAACCAACAACTCTTTAATTGGATTTAAGGTCTGCTTCTTAAGATGGAGCCCATACCTGCCATTGATAACAAGCCTAGGCTAGATAGGTCACTGGACATAGAGGAGAATCTAATACTAGTTTTCTACTAAGTAGTTAGCATATTAAACTGACTCCTAATAACTTATTGTTATACCCATAGATAATGTATCTCTCAACTCTCACCAGAGAAGTTTGTCTATGCAGCAGATGGTGATTAACACAGAAATTTACAACTGGTTAATGTACATAGAGCAAGAGGCTGCAGAGTGCTCATCCCTGAATAGAACATCTTTATCAAACTTCTGCCTCCCAAGGCCCAGGAATCATTGTAGAAGAGATTGTAAGACTCAGAGGTGGTAGATAACAAGGAAATAGAGTCTTCCAGACAGCTGGTTAGTTACTCATACGAACTCACAACAATGGTGACAGTATACACAAGTACCATGCAAGCTCAAGCCAGAAAAAAAATCCCAGCATAGACATGGGAAAGTGGGTAAGAAACCCCAACCCATCTAAGGAGACTGTGGCAACTGACAGCTGCTGGGGACAAAGGCAGTCTCTTTCAAGTATGGGACTCTTGGTAGGTTAACCAGGTTCCAGTGGACAGATGTACACTGAAGGGCATTTGAGATACAAATTAGATGCTCTAGGCATATATATATATATATATATATATATATATATATGTAATAGAGTACATTAAATTGGGCAGGGGGCAGAAATGGGAGGTGTGGAGAGAGCAGAAGATCTAAATACCATCAAATTATATTGTATGAAAGTGTAAAAAAATCAATTAAAATGATAATGTCAAATTAGATGGTAAATGGAGATACACCTACATGTTGCCTATAAGAAATATACTGTAAATTGATGAAATCAAATAGGCTAATTGTATATCATTGTAATGGGAGTCAAAAAGTTTTACTGATCTTATTATGTAGAGTATACTTCAGAGCAAGAATTACTACGAAGGATATACAAGATCATTTCATAAAGAGAAAGATGAGCACTTACCCAGAGTATACAATATACTTGAACATGTGTACATTTAATAACAGCTTCCAAATCTAATCTGATAAAACTGAACTAGACCAGTCCACAGTTGATGGTGTGAACTGTTGGTTTCCACTACCCCTTGAGTTTTGGGTAGGTATAGTTCCATTCACCTCTGAAACTGTATAATCCAGTAAAACCACCATTGTGAGTTTTTTCATCCATCTGGTGAATTATGTGCTCTGATGTATGATCTCAGTACACCATTTGAGTGGTCAAAGAACGTTTGGTCTCTACTTGATTTAGGAAAAACAAGGGGCAAAGTGATATCTGATGCCCATGAGGGCATATTAGGTGGAATTGGAGCAGAATCTGAAAGCCTTAGGCTTACTCTATTCATCTCCACACTTTGAATCCCACCTCCCTGTTTGGTCTGTTATTTTCTTAAGAGAGTGACGAAGCACTTCTTAAATTAAAAAAAAAAATCATGTCACTCAATATATCAGGAAACTGTAGGGTTAAATGCTTAGAAATAACCATTTCAGTGGGTATTGAGTTAGCCATGTGAACATAACGAACTTCTCAATCAACTAAAAAATTTTAGTCCATCTTCCTCCAAGATATTTACATTTTCCCTTAGGATATTATATACGTAAACCAATCATCCTTTGTCAAATTGCCCGTCAAGGTCTTATATGAGGAGAATAATTTACTAATATATTATTGTAGACGATTGAATCTAATATTAACGCAAAAGGAATAAGCTCCAAATATTTTAATAATGGATGTGCTATTAACAAAGAAATATTCTCAGAGGCAATGCACATTAGGAGAAAACACGGTCCTACATGCCTCCAAAGTTTACGCTCCTGAACACCAGTGAAAACACAATCTCAAAAGGATGAAACTGCCCCGCTCCCTGAAAAGAATACAGACAAATCTCTGCGATGTTGGCAGACAGTCAGGAAGGCCTCCTTCACTGCTAGTTTTAATGGGTAATGCCTCCCTTCACTGATCCTGGTCTTTCAGATCAGTTTGTGGCAGAAACTAAGCTACCAAGCAGAAATACAAGTTCATTTTGAGATAGTTTTTCAAGAAGTAGTAACGAATAACATAAAAGCGAACATGTGCTCATCACCCCATCTCCTGGAACAACCGCATGCTATGTAACTATTATGCAATGTCAGAAACAGTACATAAATGTGTCTATGCCATTCTGTAACACTCTGTGACAGTTTTAGAGTCCTATAATCACCATCAAGGTCAAGAAAGAAGACCATCCAGTTACTGACCCTTCTCCACCTCTGCTCGGTATTTTAAACGTAGCTATCACTGATTGGTATACTGTTTCTACTATCTCCTCCAGTCCTCATATTCCTTGCTGGCTTCTATTATTCATTATGTCTGTTTAACACAGAATGCATTTTGTGAAATGCTAGATCAGGAGGACAAGGATACAGACTTTATGAAGCAAAAGTCAATACAATGACCAATACGATACCCACATACTCCTGAGATTCTCTGCCACAGCTTTGCAAGTTTTGCATAATAGCTGAATTATATTTATCAAGAAACGTTTCTAAGTAGAGGTGTGTGAAAGAACTGCAACTTCAGAAGAAAGAATATGTAAGGTTCTGGGTTCGAGAGATGCAGCAGACAAAAGGGACCAGACACTCTCCTGGGAGCTAACAAGACCTGGTTTACTAAGAGAAGACCAGATGGGACTGCACTCAGGAGTGAAGAAATGCTAGCCCCCCTGGGGGCCTAGCCTCCCCAAAGAGATGGGGGAGACTAGCCCCCTCATCTTGGGGCTTGGACTCTGGGGAATGGGCTTGCCTGCCTGGCTCCAGATCAGGATGGAGAAGCTCCCTCAGGGAGAGTGCGAGAGGCAAACTCCACGTGAGAGCGAGCTCAGGCCCCAAAACTTCTAGTCCTAGCCCCTTCCTAGCTTTTATGGGAGGGGTTGGGGTCCCCATGACATCTAATTGATGTTTAAGGTAAACTTCTGGCCAGGAAGCAGTCCTTTTTACAGCTGTTTGTGAATCCTGGATTGGGAATCTTATCTATTCAAGAAGTTGTAAAAGTCAGTTCTTTTCTCAGATCTCTCAGATCTCAGTGGGTTCTGAGAGTCTGGTTGGAATCACCAAGGTGTCTGTCCTGGAACTGCTGAGGGGGAGGTTGGGGGTTCCAGTCACATCTAATAGAATACAGCTGTAAGAGTATGTGGTGGCAATTCTAAAAGGAGTATGAACCCGTTCCTATGTGAGAACAATTCACAAAAGGAAAGAACAGTTCAGGATATAAAGACATCGCGGGTCCTCTGCAGCTTTTTTCAGCTTTTACTGTTAAATAAAACATAACTTTGTTGTGTCCACCCAGTAACTCCAGCCCATGAAAGTTTATATCCATTTTAAAGGTTAAATATTCAATGCCACATTAATCATACTAGGGAAAAAAAAAACCCTCAGGACAACCCATATGTACACCAAACAAGGAAAAAATGAAATAGAACTGATTAAGGTGCAGCCGAAGACCCTCACCCAGGGCAAATGAATTTCATATTTGGCTCTGTTTGGGTTTGCTGCACAGAGTAGAATGATGAAATTTCTGATAGTTAAGGATTGTATGCTATAATAAACCATTTAAGGGTCATTTTTCCATGTCAGGACTTTTATTTGGTAATCTGATTTAAAGGTATGGTGCTAATTTTCCACTAGAAGTTATAATTTCTGACAAGAGGGATAACATTTTTAATATCCAGCATCTCCTAGTAATATCCCAGCTATTTTTAAATTCTTCAGAAGCATTGACTCAGATTTTCTATACTTTTGGTCATATAAACTAATCAGTGTTTTAAGGAAATATGATTAATTGCATGGACAATGGGGGTGGGGTATATGCAGTAAGTTGCATGTTTCTGAATGATCTTTTTTTCATGACATTAATTCCCAAACACCAATGCTGACTTCCATTCTAATCTGTTTGCCTGGCTGCTGGCTGGACTTCTCCCATCAGAATTCATGGCTGTCAGTATTCGGAACTCTCCTGAGCCGCTAATAAAGTATTGCTTCTGGCTAAGAATGAGAGTTAATGCAAGCACTTACTGGAAACAGAAAAGGAGGAGAGAATCCACACATGCATCAGCTAGCCAGTTTCAAATTGCTTCTGGCAAGGGGAATCATGTCATCTCAGTGCCTGCCTTCCATTTCACACTAACAGAGGAAGACATCTGACTACAGAAGTGGAAATCAGTCTCATGAAATGCCCCCGGGCCAATCCAATACAATGAAAGATACACTAATCTTGAAAATATAAATAATTTGGGTAAGCTAAAAGAATCATCAACTATTAGCTGGGATTATGATTGTTCCCATGTCTTACTACATGTATGTTCCCTGTGTATGTCACTCAGTAGAAGAAAAATTGGTATCCTAGACTTTTCTTGAAATCTGAGTTTGACCATGAAACCTACCTTGTTCTGGTTTAGGAAAATTTACAGGTCAATTAAAAATTAATTTCAAAGATCATCTAAATTAATTATAGAATAACTGTGAACAGCTTTTCTGTACTTAGAAGAAGGTGGTCATGAAATGAGAAACATGAAATATGGCAGTATTACTAATTCAGAATCAAAATTTGCAAACTGAGCAACTTTGAGAATGATAAAAGTATAGAAAATGGCTAAGGAGATGGCTCAGCCAGTAAAGCACTTGATGCACAAGCAGGAAGACCCGAATTCAGATCCCAGCACCCATGCGTGTACCTGTAATCCCAGCGCTGGTGAGGTGGGGTCAGGGGCCAGCCAGCCTCTTCAAATCTATAAGTTCTAGGATCAGTGAGAAACCCTGCATCAAAAAAATAAGATGGCAAGGCTGGAGAGATGGCTCAGCAGTTAAGAGCACTGGCTGTTCTTGCAGAGGACCCAGGTTTGATTCCCAGCACCCACATAGCAGTTAACAACCAACCATAACTCCAGTTCCAGGGGATCTGACTCCCTCTACTGACCTCCATGAGCATTGCCGGGCATGGGTGCACTTACATAGATGCAGGTGGTACACTCATATTCATAAAACAAATATAATTAATAAAATACAAAAAATAAGATGGAGAGCTGAGCCAGGCACTTCCCAGCACTTAGGAAGCAGAGGCAGGCAGATCTCTGTGAGACTGAAGTCTGCCTGGTCGACATATCAAGTCTCAGGTCAGGTGGGACTACAGGAAGACCCTGTAGCAAAAACAAAACAACTAACTGAATGAAAAAATGAATGAAAATAAACAAATAAATAAACAATGTGAGGAGTAACTGAGGAAGCTCCCAGTGGCCTCTGGCCTCAACCTGTGCACACATATAGATATATGTGCACCTCACGTACATGTACACGTGCCTGAACAGCACAGGGAGACAGAGAACAGAAAGGGAAGAGAGCAGAAGTATGCTTTCTAACACAGCCTTTATATTTTTCAAAGTTTTAGTTCTGTGAGCTCTGTGATCAAAGCTAGTACAGTAGTCCCAAGCCAAAACGTTTTGAAACTATAATATATAATAAGTACCAGAACAATCACCACCACCACCATCCCCATTTTATACTCCACAGCTTGAACCAAAGGGGGACACATGTGAGATCAAATGGGACTGAGGCTTCAAAAATAGTTCTAACCCAGCTAGCTGCATGTAGACAGAGATGCAGAGATGGGGAGATGCTCATGGGGAAGGTGCTTGCTGCCCAAGCATGAGGACCTGAGTTAGAATCACCAGCACCCGCATAAAGAGCCAGGTGTTGTAGGTGTATGCCTGTAATTTCAGCACTGGGGAGAGAGGCAGCGCTATGAGGATCCTGCGGGCTCGCTGACCAGTCAGCCTAGCTGAGTAGGTGAGCTCCGGATTCAGTGAGAGACCCTGTCTCAAAGGTGGAGAGCAATATGAGAAGACATCTACTTTTGGCCTCCACATGTGCAGGCATGGGCACAGGCACCACACACACACACACACATGTACACATCACAGGGACATTCACACATGAACTTGTACTCACAAATCCACACACACACAAAAGGAAAAAAATATTATGTCTATCTATCTATCTATCTATCTCTACCTATCATATTATATAATGTATATAAATGTATTAAGTATATTGACTGGAAGAAATTATCCAAATGATTTTGTTCTACAAAATATGAAGTGTGAAAGTGGACTTTTATTTTTGGTGATGTATAAAACTAAAATAAAGAAAATCTTTCTGGATTGATCATTACACTAGCAGTTCTAAAACTATCAGCTGAATGGCCCTTGTAAGATTAATTAACATGCACAAAATATATTGCACTTCTAATATAGAAGTTAAAACGAGTGCAGTTGTTTCATAATAATACATAATAAGAAAAACACATTCATCTTATTCTTAGTGTTTTTCTCCTGAATTTTTTTGAAGCTTTCAGTGTTATAGTGCACTGTCGCACCGTGTGCACAGCGTCACACAACAGAGTGTCACAGCACTGGCAGAGTAGTGGCCAATTTAAATAAGACCACAAGCAGATTCAGTCCACAGAAAATAATTGTACACCACAAGAACCCTGTGGGTTGCCATAATATAATTAACACACCCCTTCAGGGGTTCAACATTTCCTTAGTAACAATTGACATTATTTGGCATTGTTTCAGGCCTTATTTTAGAGTTTTCTACTATAAAGGCTTAGACTGAATCCTGTCATCCCATAGTCATTGCTTTATGCGTGGCTCTGGGATAGACACATAATACCCTTAATGGGTTTCACTCCTTCTCTTGGCATTATCAATTATTTTTGCCTCCAAAACACTTACTAAAAACTAGCTATGCAGGATCAGATCATCACATATCTTTACTGTTGTAAATTGTGTGTAACATTAAAATTTTAAGCACACACAGTTCAGTGGCACAAACTCCATTCATGCTGTGCAGGGTTCACCACATCCGTCTCTAGAGCTTTTCATCTTCCCAAACTCGGTACCCACTGAAGAGTAACTCAATCCTTTCTGGCTTCTACCAACTACTCTTTCATTTTTTTCTCCCTAGACTCTGACTACTCTGGGTACTTCATATAAATAGAATGTCCTTCTGGATCTGGTTTGCCTCACTAAGCATAATGTCTTCAAGGTTCATCCACGTGGCAGAGTGTGCCAGAACTTATGTCATTTTGTATCATGTCCAGATCACATTTTGTTTATCTGTTCATCCACCAGTGGACATCTGGATAATTTCTAACTTTGGGCTGCCACTGTGAATGCTGGTGCAGGGTGTTCTGTCCTGGGTGGAATATTTCATTTCATTCACATACAGCCTGTTTCTCAAAACTTAACTATCTCTTGAGAGATATAACTTACAAATTCCACATTGTAATTTTGGAGACAGTGTCTCAAGAAGATGAAGCAATTTATCCAGCTGACAAAAGTGATATTAAAAACCACAGAGCCAGGCTGGAGAGGTGGCTATGCAATTAAGAGCACTGGCTTCTCATGCAGAGGACTCTGGTTCGATTCCCAGCACCCATGTGGCAGATAACAACTATCCCTAACTCCAGTTCCAGGGGATTCAAAACTCTCTTCTGTCCTTTACAGGAATGGACATGACACAGGTGTACTTACATACATGGAAGCATAACATAAGAATACATAAATAAAAACAAAATTCCTAGAGCTGTATGATTCTAAGCTTATCCCTCTTCCTTATGGGTAAGATTATGCCCTTCTCGCAAATTTAGAATTTGACAAAGAATAAAACTGTAAAACATGTAGTGAGTGTTATGTGGTAAGCGTTATGAGAAGTTTGGGAGTTGTTTTAGCATGGGGAGGAGAGTGTTAGACATGTTTAGTTTACATAGATTAGTAAACTTTGGCCCAAATCTAGATTATGACCTGTTTTTATACAAATAGAGAACTAAGAACAGATTTATAATTTTAAAGGCTGGAGCAGAGAGAAGTGTAACAGAGACCTTATGTGCAAAGCCAGAAATATTTTTATCTAAAAAAAAGTTTGCCAGTTCTTGTTTTGAAGGATGGTGAAATTCTTATTGACAATAGTGATTAGAAAATAGGATGTGATTTGTCCATGACCTAATGTAATATTTTCAGATGAAGTGGGAATTAGTCCTTTTGAAGAATTAAAGAAATATACTAATGGCATAAGAGTAGGTGAACGTATTTCAGATGGATGGGGGCCCAGAGGGCCCAAAGAAAGCAAGAGATATTCACAGGGAGAGGTGGTAGGGACAGCCGTGGAGAGTCCCTCACACAAAAGAATAGGATGAGCACTCAAACTGCTATTTGGTATTTACACAGGTCAAAGATCTTAGGAATTTAGGAAGAGAATATTCACAATTTTCAGCTAAAACTAAACCAGGGGTGGGGAGATGGCTAATTTGGTAAAGTGCTTGCCTTGTAAGCACAAGGACCTGAGTAGGATCCCCAGAACTCATATAAAAAGGCCAGGCATTGTGGTACATGTTTGTAATCTCAGCACTGGGGAGGTCAGAACAGGTGGATCTCTAGGGCTCACTGGCCAGTCAGCCTGCTTAGAGAATCCTAGGCCAGTGAGGGACCCGGTCTCAAAAAAAAGATAGTAGGCACCCAGGAACAATACCAGATGCAGACCTCTGGTCTCTATACATATATGCCTTCACATAGATATACACATATGCAAACGCATACACTCACACACATATATGCACACAAATGAGTCAATGTTTCATAAAAATTATGAGCGATGGTAATGATTAATTCATGATGATGACAGAGAAATTGGTATTTGCAGACTTTCTAAAGCAAGCTCAGTGATGAATTGCAGTGAATTCATTGCATCACCCCTTCAGCTATGAAGAAGAAAAATCTAATTTATGACCACAGTCCCTGGGGAATGATGCTGAGGTGTTGTCAGATAATTCTAAGTATCTCAGAAATAGAGAAATCACACAGATCTGTCTCACTTTCAGCAGAGAGTCAAATGTTGAATTGACCAAAATGTCAGAAATGAAATCTGAAGTCTAGCTGCATTTTACTCTGGGCAGAAATGGCCGACAAGGTTTGACTCCACATCTGTGATACGCCTGTCTTGTAAATTCAGCCGTGGGAAAATGTGACGCTCTTCTGCTGCAAGCATTTTTGCAATGCCTTTCAATCTTTTTAAGGAAACAGACCCATGTTCTACATTGTGACATTTCTGCTTCAGAAGCGAGAGCTCACATTGCTGAAAACATCGAGTGTCTGCCTTACCAGTTCAGCGTATCAGCGTATCAGCGTATCACATTTCCAACCACAGATTCTGGTGGGAAATGTCATTTCATTTTTCTATCACCCAGACAGAAAGTGGGAATTCTGATTCTGGCTGAGACTGAAATTGGTCTCACTGGTCAGGGGTCTCAGAACAGTTCAGGATACTGGGGTTCTCCTTGCCTGGATAGATGCTGTGTGCCCATACCATCAGAGGATACTATGAAGACTTCTTTGGAGGACAGGATGCCTCATTTGCATGAGACACTTGGGTAGGGACACTTACACATGAACTTAGGTGGAGATGCCCATTAATGTGACACAGGAGGGATCAGCCGTGAGGGCAGAGCTGCAGAGAACCTGTTGTCACTCAAATGTGAAATGTTCCCCCAGGGGCACGTGCATTTGAACAGCTGATACCAGTCTTTGGCAAGATTGTGGAACCTTTGTAATGTGAAGTCCCACTGAAGAAAATTGCTCACTAAGGGCATGCCTTGGCATTTTATAGCCTCACTTCCTGACCCTGGATGCCAGATAACTAGCAGCCTTCTCTCCTATCACCAGGTCTTCTTCACCTTGAGAGACCATGTACCCTAAAACTATAAGCCCAAACAAGTCTTTTTTCCTGTAAGTTGCTTCTTGTCAGGTGTTTGGTCACAACAAGAAAAGTAACTGATACAGGGTCCATCTATAGTCTAATCTTATTGCAGGTTCCTAGTTTCTAGGCACTTAGGTTAGCTTCACATCACTGTAACAAAATATCTGAGATGATTCTTTATAACTTATAATTCTGGAAGTTTCAGGCCATGACCAAGTGCTCTCATTGTATTTGGTCTATGACAAAGGCACATTATAGAGTAAAAACACTGAATTCATGAGCCAAGAAGTTAAAGAAGAACCTAAAGTTCCACAATTCTTTTGGCATGCCTCTAAGGACCTACGAACCTTATTAGTTACTAGAGTAAGGCCCCAGCTCCTAAGGGTTCCACCAGTTTCCTGCAGCACCACTCAGGCAATGTTCCTGAGCAACATACTCATCCCAATCAGAGCAGCAGGAGGAAACCAAGACGTCTTCAGCTTGCTCTGTTCGTTTTCAGTCCTTTGTCCTCAGATCTGGGACACACTTTGGAACTTAAGAACTGAGTTTTTTGGCCTTTGTTCACAGTCTCTGTAGCAATATTATTTTCCTCTGGGCAGGATGACTCAGGACAACCTGAGTTAGGAGCAAAGTCTAAGTTCCCAGGCAGGTAAAGAAATTCAGTTAGCCTGGTTCCAGAGTCACTTACATTGACCATACACATGTCATCCACATGTAGACATTGTTCTTATAGGAATTAGAAGTGCCATGAGGAAAGGTTTTGTATCTTGCATTTTCCCAGCAAGTATTTATGTTATGAATTTTCACACTAACTACTAATGAACCATAATATGGAACAGCACAGATTCTACCTTTCAACTTTTTCTATGTTTTGCACACACACACACGCACACACACACACACAAAATTCTGTCTCTTCAATGGTTACAAATCACCAGATGATTCATAATATTAATATCCAGCACCTCTCCTCTGAGATTAAAGGGACCTGAATGGCATCTGGAGGCAGCATTAATTCATGATGTTGTCCATTTTCTCTTCATAGCTGATGCTGGTAATGTTGCTGCTGCTCCCTCTGTCCTGTTTCTCACTTTCCCATACAGTGACTCACAAAATAATATGCCCTCAAATTATAAAGAAGTTCCACCAGCATTATTTTTGAGACTGACCAGATCACAACTATTTATGAGAGAAGAGGTGATGTTTGTCTTTCTGTGTCTGGGTTAGCTCACTCAGGATGATCGTTTGCAGTTCCCTCCATTTAGCTGGGAATTACATAATTTCCTTTTTCTTAGCAACTGACTAATATTCCATTTTGCAATGTACCATACTTTCATTCATTAGCTGATGGATATTTAGGTTGTTTCTATTTCCTGGCTATTGAGTTACTTATATGAATCTGAACAGTGATGCTAGATAGCACACACAAGATGCATGTAAGCTCAGGCTAAACAAAATCCCAACACAGTGCTAGGGAAGTGGCGAAGAAACCCCAACCCTGGCTGAGGAGGAAACTGATAGCTTCTGAGAGAGGGAGAGTTGGTTTTCTTTAAGAGTGTGATACCGGATGGGCTAATCAGGCTTCAGTGGATGAACCCACGCCAAAGGGCATGCCAAAAATTTGACTTTATAGGCATATATATATATATATATACATACACACACACACACACACACATACATATATATGAATACATGAAATTTGCAGCAATACTAGGGGGTGCAGATAGGAGAAAGGTTCTAATAGTATCAAAATATATTGCGTTGGAATGGCAAAGCTGACTCCCTTTTATTCTAGCTGACTTTGGCTTTGCCCCATTTTCCTGCCCAGCCACTCGCCCCTTATGCTTACGCTCATACTTATTAACTGCAGTCAGCCAGCCAAAACCAGTTCTATTAAGACTGCACCTGTAGTTTCGGGGGAGGTGGTATATTGTGTCTGACTGCTGGCTAATTCAACCATCTCTATGTGGCATTCCTCTGTGCCTCACACTCCATATTACAGCCTGTTGCTTGAAAAAACTCAATAAAAACTGAAAGAAAGAGAGTAACCAGATCAAAGAATCGTTAATAGAATTTGCCAGTAGTGTATTCTATATGTCCCTCTGTATTCTATATGAACCTTCACTATGATTTTCTAATTTTCTAAGCATAATAGAATGGCACAGAAGCTGTTCATGCTGCGTCTGCAACTGTGCTAGTTCCTGTCCTCCTTGCTGTGTGGAGATAGCTGAGCAAAGCAACTTGAAGCAGGAAGGTTTATTCTAGCCTACAGTTTGGGGTGCCATCTGCCATGACAGGGAAGACATGGCTACAGGAGCAGGAGACACTCACATGGCACCCACAGTCTGGAAGCGGAGGGAATGTCAGTGCTTCACTTGCTTCTTTGATTTCATTTAGTCCAGGACCCCAGCCTATGGGATGGCACCATTCAGGGCATGTCTTCTTTCTTCAGTTAACCCTCTGCAAACACTTTCACAAACATGCTCAAAGCTGTGTTTCTTAGGTTATTCTAGATCCCATTAAACAGACAATAAAGATTAACCATCATGATTATGTATTTTGAGTATCGTGTGTGTGTGTGTGTGTGTGTGTGTGTGTGTGTGCTTTGTTAGAAACTAGGCCCAGAGCCTTGTGCATATCAGGAAAGTGCTTACCCACTGAGCTACACTTCCGCTCTAGCCTCATCTTTTTCCCTCATCAAACGTACTTGTGTTGAAAATACATTCTCTTCTGTTTATTCCAGAATATGTGATGTTACCTGCCATGGTTTGCTTTAAAATCGTTTGGAAACATCAGGCTCCCATTTAGTGCAAGCGTACAACAAGAACAGGGACCCAGAACTGTGTGGATCCCGGTCCCAACATTTGCCTTACAAGCTGCCTCCCTTCGGTCACCTAAGTAAAGCTAACATGCAGCAGCATTCTTTGTATAGGTTAATAAAGACACTTTCATATTTGTATTAGAAGAGGGGTAGCTAATAATGCTTGCTAACACAGATTTTGAGATTTATATGTTTCTAAATCTTCCATTCTGTGCCTCAAAAAAACCATTCAGAATCACTGATTCATTTCCACAAAGCAGGAGCATCGTGAACCTTAGCAACGAGTTAAATCTTACAAAAATATCAGTAACATACTCAAAACTGTAAAATCTTCACTGAGACACCATATGGGTTCTTAATTGTTGGTCAAGTTATTTATTTCGTGAAATGTGAATTTCTTTTTCTCCTAAGTTTACCGAACCATCTGCTTAATTGCAGGAAAGTCACTGGTTAGCTCATGAACAGCAGGGTGTGAACTGCCTGGCGTGGGAAGTTAACACCTGAAACTCACGGGAGAGCATATGAGACAAAAGAAGACCCAGGCTGAAATGAGGAAGTAAGGATTCTGCTCAAGATTTATTTAATTAAGCAAAGTTTCAAAAGTATGTCAAGAGACTGCAGAGATGGCTCAACGGTTAAGAGCATAGCTCTTGAAGACGACCCAGGTTCAGTTCCCAGAACTTACATCAGGCGACTCCATCTTTAGGAGATCTGACATCCTCTTCTGACCTCAATGAGCACCCACACATGTCATACACATACACATATATAATAAAAAGAAGACCAGTCATGAGATTATTCATGTAACAAGTGACATTAGACACTGAGTTGAGGCAAACCTTATGGGATCTGAAGTAGGAAGGTTTTAAGAATGAGATATTTCAAAGGGAAAACACAAAGAATTTGGCATCTAATTGAAAAAGCAAGAGAGAGGCAAGAATAATGATTAGAAGATTGGGGGTTTTTCACAAATTATTCAACTTTCTTGGCGATCTTTCTGGTGATCATACACTGTAATCTCCCTGGAGTATGGGTTGTTACTATAACAAACTGATATTTGGATTTAGAAAACTTGGGGTTTCTTTTGCTTTTTTTTGTAGATAGGGTTTCTCTGTTGTCACAGCTGGCCTGGAACTCACTATGTTGACCAGGCTGGCCTTGATCTTTCAGAGATCCACTTGTCTCTCCCTCCCAAGTCCTGAGGTTAAAGGCATATGCCACCACAACTTGCCCCATCATTTTTTGTTGGTTTGGCCTTGTTTTGAAAGTATTAAGTGTGTGTGCATGTGCACATGCATGTGGAGGTCAGAGGACAGCTTGTGGGAGTCAGCTCTCTTTCCACTTACGTGGGTCTCTGGAATGGAATTCAGGCCTTCCGATTTGGCAGCAAGTGCCTTTACCCACTGAGCTGTCTCACCAGCCCTGATACTTCGATTTTATTTTAAAACTTTTACTCTTTTTCTATGCATGTGTGGCCCATTTATCTTCAAAGAAATGGAGACTATGTGCCTTACAGACGTTGCAATCTATCCATAGGCTTATTAAGTCAAAGAGATCGTTGTCTGGCTCTAAATTATTTATAATTTGAATGCAAAAATATAGCACTAAATATGCTTTCTGTGCTTATGGGAAAACCAACAACTGTCTTTTTATCTTAGCATAAAAGAAAATTAAGGCATTGTTTGCAGGAAAGTCCAGCACAGGTTGCTTTTTTATTCCTCCAGGTTAATTAATTGTACAAATGACAGATTATACACATCCATTCCTGGATGGCTATGTGTTGTGTCTGCAGAGAGAGCCACACAGACATGATGCCTGGCCCACTCCAACAACTACTACAATGTAAGGTGCTTGTTCCTGTAATGCAGCTTACAAAAAGCTCCCTGAGTTTCGGATACTTCATTTCAATATCCTTCTACAAACATTAAAAATTCTGTTACCAAGTTTCACCACCCAGGATTACAATCACATGATAACCCTTCCTCACCATGAGACCATTGTAGCCTTTACCCCATAACTAAATTTCACAGCAAATATCATACTCTATATTCTTAGGTTTCTGCTTATATTTTTGCACATTCCCTTTGCATTTTTTAGAAGGATCTGTCTTAGAATTGTCAACCCATAAATAATGATGTTGTCCATTTTCATCAGACCCTGAGAATATATGTCTCTCTTTTCAGGTAAAATGTACATATTTAATTTCTTGCTCCAAGATCTTGAGTTATACTCATAATAAAATATAAAACAGTATCTTGCTTTTCAAACACTGTCATACCTTATTATTTTTTTCTCTTCATTTTATATTGTGTTCTGGAAAAGATTCAACTCCTGGGTGGCTGTCACAACTAGTAAAGCCAATGTGGGCAGTGGTGTAAAACACCACTGATGACCCGGAGGTCACTGAAAGAAAGTCAGCTTCTTCAGAGATGTGAAGCCAGAGAATAGTACAGGCAAGGGCAACAACTCAGAGTGTTGTGATACGTGACTAGTTCTTTGACTCTAATCATTTTCTTGCTTTGTGTCTCAAATTCTTCACATACACATGTTCTCTCTTTCCCAATAAGTCTTCTAATATCTGGCATTATTTTTGCCTAAGGTAGAAAGCATAAACCAGGGAGGAAATCCTAAAAATGACTAAGTGACACTATGCATTAAGACATTCCAACTCAGGGCAGTAAATGTGTACATACACGATTGCAAGTTTATCTATCTGTCTATCTATCATCTATCTCTATCTATTATCTATCTACCTCTATATTTATCTCACAGCAAAGTTGGAGTTCATTAACAAAAAAACTTTTATAAGTTTGAGCACAGGCACTTAAGAGTTAGAGAAAGAGAGAAGTACTTAAGAAAATGACATTTCTATACACCCAAATGTGGGCGTGTGAGGCAGGCTAGCACAGGGACTAGTTTAGCAAGCTGGGCTTCTGCTTGGCTTGAGTTACACACAGCCTCGTCTTTTACTAATGCATTTGGCAACCTAGCTCCATCACCTGCATGCACTATGCACTCACATGCTTCTCCAAAGAGTGCATGTAGCAATCTTGGACCTCACCTGGTCCCAGATAGGAGGGCCAATCTAGCCTGAATTGGTTTTGAGTGCATGTGCAGTGATCAAATACTATGTCCTCAAGTCAACTTTTAGACAGTGTCTCTTATTTACGATCTTAAGTCTCTGTGTAGTTGAGTGTGCATATGAGTAAAATCAGACAGAGAACGGAAGGGGCATGAGCACCATGAAACTTATTACATGACGTGATCTGTCAATCCAGAATGAGAGAACTGCCCACACTACACTCATTAGCAAGCAAACTCCTTCTTCTCTTTGAACCCAAGCCCCAAACCATCATAAGCGGCCTGCTGTCAGTCTTGTCTATTGCTCTCTGATCTGTGACCCTGCTTCACTGTGAATAACGTTAGCTTGCTATCTTTGCAAATCTGTGTGAGTCCTTATTTTCAATTCTAGGATAAGAAGTCAAGAACCTGGAAACACAAGCTCTCAGCTCTGATCACAGGTAACAGTGAGCTTCCTAACAGAGAGGCTCATTTCAATGCTACAGCAATAGCTTTATACATGATTTTGGTAGGTTTTGAAGTTACATTGTTCAAAGGATTTGAAAGATGAAGTCACAATGTATTTTATCTCCTTACCTCAAAGTATATTTCTTGCGATTTGCATAAGCGTGTCCGAAAGGCCCTTGTTTGAAGGGTTGTACCCAGGGTGACGCTAATGGAAGGTGATGGAACATTCGAGAAGTGGGGCAGTGTGGGAGGTCCTTAGCTCATCCGAGGTGTTCCCTGAAAGAAGACTGTGGGACCTGGGCCTCTTCCTCTCAGTCTTATCTCCATGATAAGGAGGTGAGTAGCTTTGCTCAGTTCCATGTTCCTATCATGATAGGAGGCCACAGGGCCCAAAGAACATTGGGGGACAATGGAGCACAGAGCAGAGCTTCCAGAACTCCGAACCAAGTAAATCTTTCCCTTTTATAAGTTCATGTATTTTGTTATAGTGTCTGAAAGTTCACATCCCTGTTTGTCTAAGTAGTCAAGACATCACTCAATATGAAACCATCAAGTCCTCCTTTAGTAACCCTGGGCTATAAAACACAGCCCCTCCATAGCTCCATTTGGACACCTCAGAAGCCTTCTAACTTCAGACTTCAAACTTACTACGAGTGAATAATATGTGCTTTCCACATGACTAAGTTTTTTATTTATTTAGCAATGATTATTTTACTTATTTTTTGTGATTTTCATACAATATAGTTTGATGGTATTTAGATCCCTCCCTGCCCAATTTAACCAGTTTCACATGCTCTCACACATATGGCCTAAAGAGTCTGACTTGTGTCCCCAAATGCCCTTCAGTACGAGTCCCTCCACTGGGTCCATCAAGAGCCCCATACCTGTAAGACATTGTCTTTCACCCTCTTAGCAGCCATCAATTGCTAAATGTTGTTTAGGTTGATTCTGGATTTCTTACCCACTTCCCCAAGTCTATGCTGGGGTTTTGTCTGGTTTGAGCTTGCGTAGGACTTCTGCATTCTGTCACCATTGTTGTGAGCTGCATATGAGCAAATGACCGGCTGTCTGGAAGATTGTTTGCTTGTTGTCATCCACCCCCTCTGGCTCTTAGAACTTTTCCACCTCTTCTTCCACAGTGATCCCTGAGCCTCAGGAGACAGGGGTTTGAAATAGGTGTCCTAGGTAGGGACAAGTTTTCTATGGCCTCTTATCCTCCACACACTGGCCAATTGTGGGTTTCTCTGTTAATCACCATTTGCTGCATAAGAAAACTTCTCTGGTAAGGGATGCATTCATCCTATGTAGTCATTACATGACTGAGTTTTAAAGACTGAATGCAATTCCAAGTCACAGGAAGATTCATTTGGACAGCAGGACCAGAAAGCACAGACGATGACAGAGTATCTAAGCTGTTGGTGAGATATTTGTTTCTGATCTTGGAAAAATTTAAAGAAACCTCAGTTTTCAAAATGAGAATAAATTGTCCTTGGATGAAGGACAGGAGAATATTCTTCAGGTATCTCGTATTTTCTTCCCTTAAAAAGAAATTACTCTTTACTCTAGCCTACCATTTTGTATAAAAACAATTCAAGGTAAGATTGAAAGACAACCCCAAAGAAAGCCCTCTGACCTTGTCTTAGAATGACTTATCTTTATGAAAACCAGAACAAGAAGTAGGGAATCTGAAGTATGAAAAAACAAACTGTGGCTGGATCTGCTAATAAAATATCTGCGGAGGAGGCGTAGGGTCTGACTATGCAGATGAGTATGTGACTTTAGTCAGCATGTGGAAAACACACATAACTGCTATTTCAGTTTAAACACAAAGACTAATAAAGTTCACTAGTTATTGAATTGCCTAAAAGAAGACATTAGATTTTCACAAATTCATTTCACACAGGCATAACTCTAGCACACGAGGGCAGATCTAATACAAAAGGTGAAACCAATTCACCTGCGAGTGTGTCTGCTAAACTAAACAAAGCACAGGCCAATGTGTTAACAAGCACGGTGAAGCCGGTGAGGACGGCTATGTAATTAACTAGGCTCTGAGAGTCCATCACTGATCATGGGGGTAACCAGACCATGTAAGGCCTGCATTTATCATACAAAGACCTCATTTGCCTAATGTAAAGCATATACTCATCCAAAATATTAAGGATTTCCTATGCACCAGAATATCCTTTGAATTATCCTGAATTACATCAAATCTTGTGTTAATATTCAGAAATTTTCATTTAGTGTCCCCCTAAAAACTTACATTTAAAAATAAATAAAGGGGTTGGGGAGATCAGTGCTAAGTCAGATTCAGTGTACCTGCAAATATGAGCATCTGAATTCAATCACCAGGACCTCCACAAAGAGCCGGACAACTCCAGTGCTGTGGAAGTGGACACAGGTGGGTCCCTTGGGTTCACTGGCCAGTCAGTCTAGCCTAACAGATAAGCTCCAGATTCGGAGGGAGACCCTGTCTCAGAAATGAGGTGGAGAATGGTAGAAGACAAGAGATGGCACATTCTGGTCTCCATACACACACGACAAGTGCATACACCCACATAATTAAAGATAACCAAATAGTAACGGAATAAAAACATCACGTTGCCATAACTCAGCATTTGGTTTCAGTGACTACAATGCATTTCTCTGATACTGTTAGCAACACATTTTCTCCAGTTCTGCTAAAAATCTTATTTCCTATCCTGAGGCTTTGTCCATTTATTTCATTTTATTTGCATGAAATATGCCACACAGATATTCTTAGCTCCCAGAGATGCAGGTTGAAAGGAATGGAAGTGCAAAGCAATTCTGAGCATCTTAAAATTTACAACAGGTCAATTTCTCTTCAAATGAGCCAATCTGTTAAAGGCTCAAGGCTATGAAACGTGTCCATGAAATACTCCCGCAAATACATCTCAGACACTAAGCCAATGGCTTTGGATTCTAGAACAGTGCTGCCTGCACTTCGTTTCTTACATTTAATGCAATGAATAATATTCACAAAAGTATAGATGGTTCATATTTTTAAGTACTGGGTAATTTCCACTCCAAGTTTTCCTTCTTTTTTTCCTCTTGAATGCTTTAGGTACAAACAAGACTTTATTTGGGGTCTGGAAATTAGCTCTCCAGGGCTTGTCATGGTGACAGAATAGTTGGGGGAAAAAGTGAGATTAATTAATGAGGTTTCCAAAGCCTAATTGCCCCAAACTGTCTATCAACCCTCTACACAGCATCCATGTCCTCATCATGGATCCCCTGGGGATAATTCTGCAGGTGATCAGGAGACTGGAGATTTAAACTACAGAATGACTCTTTGAGAGGCATGTTGTAGCAGGGAGATCCTGGAGCGAGGGTGGGCCAGCTGCGTTTCATTAGATGAAGAGAGACACAAAGAAGGTGAGGTGGAACCATCTAGAAATTAAGTTTAAAAATCTAGAACTGAGACATAGCCCTGATTCTGGAAGCACAGGAATGATTACAATTTCCAAATATGGTAATATAAATTAGCTCCAGCTACCACATGACCCCAGATTCAACTATCAGGTACATATCCTAAGAATATCTAGGGCTCTCTGGAGCTCATCCCTGGAACTACAGGTTAGAGTGTCCACTGCAAGCAATCTTTTGGTATTGAAATTTTGAGAAATGAGATGTTAATATCATTTAATTTTCAGCAGGCCTTTTGGGATTCACTAAAAACCTACAACCATCTTTACATGCACTGCTGACAAGCTAGGTTGTCCAAATCTGTTTAACCAGTTCCTGAAATAAGCTAATCACTTATCTCCTTTCAATCAGCATACAATCGTGTTCAAACAAGCACTTCAACTTTATTGTTTAAGGCCAGGGCAAGACACCTGTTCTGCCAAGGAAAACACGTGGGCAGCTAGTTGTAATGCCTGAAAGATGTTAGTAAATATCCTGACTGACCATTTTTAAAGTATTTATTTACTGTGTGTGTACATTTTCACACCTGCACACATGTATGTGAGTACCACAGCATGACTGTGGAAAACAAAGGGCTGTTTGTAAGAGTCCGTTCTCTCCTTCTACTGGCAGGGTCTTGGGGATTGAAGTCAGCTTGTCAGGTAGCAGGGGCCTTTACCCTGAACTATCCTGCCTACCATGTGCTACCAACTTTCTATCTCTTACAAATTTAGGGTTAAAAATGAAAACATCAAGTGGGCATACTTTCCCATACTCATAAAACATCTTTTGGTCTCTCCAGACACCATTAAACCAGAACAAAAGAACTTGATCCCTTGTCAGCTTACTTTTTCTGATTTGATTTTTGGGTCTTATTTAAAGGAAGTGTCCTCAGCCTCTAAGTGAATTCCCTGTGCCTTGATGCTATCGGGATGATAGGCTCATAAAGTCCCTAATCAGTGTTTATTAGACTTCCCCCTGCTCCACACTTGGCACAAACACTTGACGTTCAGGAGACCAAAACTAGTAGATGTTTCACTTCCTGAAGAGATGAGGTGTACAATCCAGTATTTCAGTTTCTAATCTGCTGTATTGTGAGCAGTCCCGGGTCCTTCTGTGTGAAACAGAACTCTTCCTTACTCACTCCATTTGAGCTGGTAGCTCCATAGGAAGAATTAAATCAATCAGATCTTAACAGGTGAGATGTTATCCACCCCTTCCCCCGCCCCACCCTAGCAAAGAGCTAGAAATGTAGACCTGGAAGGTTTGTGAAGACTGTACAGGATTACAATAAAGCCACAGCTGAAATATGAACTGGTGTCTGGAGCCAGGGCTCTGAGGTTGCTTTTCTTTCCATCAATCACGAAAAAGGTTCTATGGGACCTTGCACAGGGCCTGGAAGGCCTTGCACAGGAGACCCTGTGAGGCAGGCCTGGGAGGTCTAACAGATGAGTTTAGCTGTCCCCGAGCTCTGAAAGAGGAAGAATTACAGAATGTGTGCAGACATAGGCCCAACCAGTGCTCTAGTTTATCAGGAATTAAAAAGTGTGAGAGAGCTGTTTTCCATGGCAAGAGCTTCCTGCTCCAAACATGAATCTGGGTTGTAAGCACCTGCACACGTTGTAAGTTCTAGGCCACCTTGTCTGTGCTGTCTGTGGCACTTAGTATCTCTTTCAGCTTAAATCCCTTGACTTGTCCCCTGTTTTCCCTGAAGGATGGGCCCTTCCTCAGCCTACATAGGCCACAGCGCATTCATGGAACCCGGCTTTTCGTTGCAGGCATAGATACCTAGGTCAGCATCTACTGCTCTGTCCTTGGCTTTTTCTAACTGGGCAAGATTTCAGTGAAGCACAGGGAAGGTTTATCACTAAATGTTGAAATCTTCCTCAAAGAATATATCTTTAAAAATATAATTCTTTCATGCCAACTTTGATGTTATTGCCACAAAAACTGCTGTTTACCAAAACATTTAAAAAATATTCTGATAATAGAAAAGTATCAAATAACTAAAATTGCTAAAGAGAAATCTTTGGACAATTCCACATAACAGTTTGAGCCATGAAAAAGAAACATCAAGGAAAATGCACTGGTTTTTGAGGACCTGCCCCTGAGTGCTACGCCGTCATTAAGAGCTTGTCAGAGTGGTGGTCAAATACTAAACTCATAAGAACTTGAATTATTTCTAATAGTAAAAAGGCTACCCCAGATAATCCTTATCCTACTTTAAAAATTGATCTCTTTCAAGATTTATTCAAGAACTAAAAACTATTCTTTCTTTCTCCTCTTTTTACAATTCTATAGATAGAAGCCAGAACCTTCTACCTGTTGGGGACATACTCCATCACTGAGCTAAAGTCCCAGCCTTGAAGTCATCTTTGTAAATGATATAGCCAGCGTAATATTTCTACATTTCACTCTGTGAATCAGAGTTTGATCTTACATTAAAAGAGATTCCAAGGCTTCAGAAATGACTCTGAAGTTAAGGACATTTTCTACTCTTCCAGAAGACTTGAGTTCAGTTTCCATCATCCACATTAGGTAGTTCACAACTGCCCATAACTTCAGCTCCAGAGTATCTCATGCCCTCTCTGGACTCTGAGGACATCCACACACATATGGTATGTACTCACATAGACACATGCATACACATAAATAAAAATTAAAAAAAAATAAAAGATTTCAGGCAATAGAGCCCAGGCCATATGAGCAATCAGTAGTGGGAAATTGGAAGAATAATAAAAAAAAACAATAGGTAGAATATTGCCTTTTAAAGCCATATTTGGAATCATTAGACTCTACTTGGAAGATGAAAGAGTTTGAGATAGAGAGAGACAAAGAGAGATTGATTCATCACATCTGGAAGCAATACGTTTTTCAAACTCTAACTGTCTTTTTATTTCTTCAAATTTTCCTTGGTTCAAATGTACAATTATAGATTGCAAAACGTGTTTTCTCAGACATCACCAGTGTCTGGGCTAAAACAGCCTAGCAAGGTACAGCGTGCTGCCTCTTCAAAAGGCGGCCAGTTGCAGACATGCATGGTCATTATTTCCTGCCCTGAAATATCTTTCCTGTACATGCCACTAGGGTAGTGACACTGATTTTAATATTAATATTTGCACTTTCAGTTTACCCCACATCATCACATATTTGATAAGAACTGGAACTGAGGAACATGAAAGGTCTCAATACAAGAAATGATCATTTTAGGGAGATAGAAATGATAATTACCTTGATTTGGTCATTACATGTTGTATACAGGTGTACTATAGATCCAGTGAATTAGCCCATTGAACCAAACAAATATGTACAGTCATGTATCAGTTTAAAAAAAGACAATCGTGGTGGCACCTCTCTATAATCCCAGTGCTGGGAAGATAAAAGAATGTTTGAGGATTCAATGGATTATGTAGGAACTCCTTCTTTCAAAAAGACCAAAATGGAAATAAATTAAATTAGAATTAAAGAGTGAAAGTATTGGTAATTTTTGTTCTAAAAGAATGCACATTATGGGCAAATGAGGTGGCTTCCTGGTAAAGGTGCTTACTGCACATGCCTGTGTTCAAGCTGCAGAACCCACTTAAAGGTGGAAGGAGAGAACCAACTCTACACAGTTGGCCTCTGACCTACACACACATGCACACACACACACACACATTGTGGTATGTGTATGCACATTCACACATATACACATTATACACAAATACATAATAATCATAATTAAAGTTTAAAATATGCTTTTAATCACAAGTACACTAAGTTCTAAGTTATATCAAGCTACAAACATAACAAGACCTTCAAATAATTATATCTGAATCCAACCAGAATTCACAGTGATTCATTTTCACAGTGGAAAGTCTATCAGCTGCTTTTCTCATCAATGCAACTAAATACCTGCAACTTAAAGGAGGAAGGATGCACTTTGGCTCAGTTTCATGGCACAGAAGACAATGCGGTGGGAACAGCTCCCTCCATGGAAGGGGGCGCAAAAGGCAAAGCTTTCTCACCTCTTTGCAGTGGACCAGGAAGCAGAGAGCTCTGGCAGGACCTGGCGTTGTGCTGTAACACCCATCCCCTGTCCCCCCCCCGCCCCACATACACCCTATAACTGCAAAAGTTTCCCCTCTGAAAATAATTGCACAGCTGGGGACTAAGTGTTCAAACACCTGAGCTTGTGGGGACACTTCACATTCAAGCCTGACAGAAAGCAGTTTCCAATTTTGCTTTATAACAGGGAATATTGTTGATGGAAAAATTGAGTATTCCCCAGGAAAAGAGACTAAGTAACTTGGGTTTATAAATATGTTAAGAGTGTGTTCCATGGGCTATTCATTTATTATTAAAGATGGAGAGATTTTGGTGCTTTAAAATGGGTCAGAGATAATTTATTCAGCAGTCACTGACTCTATCCCCTTTGCTGGGTTTTAGTAACATGTACAGATGCTGTCCTGACACGTTCCCATCACATGGGGACCGAATATCAGGCTTTATAACCTAAACGTTACTTGTTTTCTGCCTGTTACATTTAACCTTGCGACCTTTACACTCCACTGGGGAAAGGTTTTCATGTCTGTGATATGAATTCAAATATTTGTTGGTTTAATTATTTATGATCAGAACACTTGTTTAGTCACTCTTCCAAAGACCATTGTAAATCTAATAATGTTAATTAAAACTCTAGAGATAATCTGCAGCCCCCAATATATCATTTCTAATTTTAAATTCCTTTGTTGAATATTGCAGGCTGTTACAATAATGGAGGGAAAATATCAAAAGCAGTCCAAAAAACGGCAATAATGAACTGTCATCAACTCAGTTGATAGCTAACTAAAGCAATAAGAGTAACAAAATACGTCTGTTTTACTTTCATTCACATGAAAATAAATTTTATTAAGATTTATATCATGCTTTTGCATTTTATAAGCTGTAGGAACTTGAATGAAGAATAAAAACACTCTGTGTTATGGAGAATCCTCACAGTCCTTCTCTTTAATACAAAGTTTGATTTGAAATCATGAAGGTCTGTGGGCTGGAGGTAGCCTTGCTCTCCCTCACCCCCTATGCTCAGTGATAACAATCATACTAATTCAGGCTTGGTAGGCATGTTACCTATAGTACAGAATCAGAACCCAACTCTTAGCAATAAATGAAATAAAGAATGGGACATGCTTAATCAAATGGGTTTCCTTATGTGTTACTTGCAAAATTCTATGTTATGCTATTTGTATATTTGTAAATGTATATGTGAAAATTGACAGATGAGAACTATTTTGATAATTACATTGTCTATAATAAAGGCCACGCACCTTTTAAATGATATGTTTATTTATGTACATGTGTATTTCTATCATGTGTGTGCAGGTACCAGTGGAGTCCAGAAGAGAGCATTAGATCCCCTGGAGTCAGAGTTTCAGGCAGTTATGAGCCACCTGATATGGGGACTAGAAACTGAATTTGAGTCCTCTGAAAGAGCAGTGAATGCACTTAACCACTGAGAGCCATCTCCCAGGCCCCAAAGCTATAGTATCTTAATTGGACATGCAACACAGTAAATGTGCTCAAATACTGAAAACCACAAGGAAAACTTCAGGGAATAAAAGAAGAGAAAGGATCAAATAACAACAAAAAAGTGCACATTTTTTCAGCTTTTTCATAAGCATCCACAAATATTTTTGTTGGTAGTATAAATTCAAATTCCTAGGGATTTACTCAAAGAATTTTTATCTTCGTTTTGTTTGAAAAATGCCAGGATGGGACATGGCCAATATGTACGTGGTACTTGAAAGTTCTTTTTTTAAACAATATGTTAGCCTTTTTATGTTAGCCTTTTACTACTATAACAATATACTGAGGCAATTACAAAGAGGAGGTTTATGTTAGCTCACCGTTTCTGAGGTTTCAGTCCATGGTTGTTTGATCCTATTATCTTTAGGTCACAGTACAACAGCAAATCATGGTGGGACCATGATGTAAGGGAAGTCCTCGTATTACATGTCCAGGAAGAAGGAGGAGGAGGAGGAGGAAGAGGAGGAGGAGGAGGAGGAGGAGGAGGAAGAGGAGGAGGAAGAGAAAAAGAGAGAGAGAGGAGAGAGAGAGAGAGACTGGGGTTTCAGTGTTCCCGTTGAGGTCCTGTGTGTGACCTAAGTTCCTCCTGCTCATTCTTTTGCTTAAAGGGTCCATCACTACCCCACAAAGAAATAGGCTGTTGATAAGCCTTTAGCACAGGGATCTTTAGAGAACACTTATCCAAAGCATAGCACACAGCAAGTTAACATTTGATTTCCTACACTTCAGTCTAAACATAAGAAGCAAAGGCACTCCTTGTGAGATATGTTTACAAATATGACTACAGTATTCACGGTGGAGCATGAATAAAACATTATATATGTGTTCTTCCTAAGTGAATGCTAAAGAGTCAAATAAGCCGCAACGAGAAACCAAGAATCATAGTTAGCACATAATAAAAATCTGTTTTAATGCTTCATTATTCTTCTAATTTTCTTGTCCAAATAGGACTAGCTAAATAATCTTGTGGCAATAGACACAAGAGATGGATACTTGAAGTAGAAAAAAAAAAGTAAACTCAAGATAGAAAAGAACACAGCTGATTTCAAAGCCTTCAGTGAATACTTAAAGGCTGAAATTATTCCTAAGCTCAAACGCTGTCATGGTCAGGAGAGAGGCTGTACCAAGGTAGGTCCAGACAGACCTGGAACCACAGTGTCTTCATGCCAAATGCATCCTCAGACTTTCAAGTGTGAATCAATGCACCTATTTGGAATTTTATTTTCCTCTACAAAGCATCCATTAACTATGATTATTTTATTAAATGAAGATCCGAAAAGATTTGTCAAGTATCAATATTAAGCAGAAGTGCACTCACCATCTCTCCGGTTCAGTCTCGCAAAGCCCGGGCCATGGCTGCTGGACAGCTGGGAGGAGCTGCTGAAGGACAGCTGAGGCAAAGCAGAGGCCAGCGGTGTGTCACAGTCATCTGCCAGGGAAAAGCACCAGGCCACGTTAACGCACAGCTGCAGATGTGGGAAAACCATAGCTCCAGAAAGGCTTAGTGTGGAAACTGGGTTGATAGTTCAACTGGTAAAGCGCTGGCTGTGCAAGCAGAGGGAGGACCTGGGTTGAGATCCTAGCACCCATGGAAGAGTCAGGTGATTGTGAAAGTGGAAGTGGAATGATCCCCGGGGTTTGATGATCAGCTAATCTTGATGAATCAGTGAGGTCCAGATTCACTGAGACTGTGTCTCAGAAAGTACGATGGCACAGGTGCCAGAACCTACCTACAAACATGTGAACACATGCAAACACCACACGTGTGAGCACACACACACACACTTACATGTAGTCTAGTCATCATTAGTTCAATTTAAAGAAGTTGTAATATCTGTATTATATTGTAGGTTAGAGTGAAATTCTTGAGGAATTTGTGCTGTTTTAAAAAGTTCTATTAACTTTGACTGGCATATACAGCTTTGCAACCTGTATGTTTCTCTCCCTAATGGAGGTAGGAAGGAGGTCCGTTAGCCTCAAAATTTCATCACGTCCTACATTTTCATGATTCTACTATGTCTGGGCATATCACTAACACAAGGCTCTTTCAAATTAAGCTTGGTGCTTGGGTTCTTCAGGCACACAAACAGCCCCACACTGAAACACAATAGTCTATGTTTAAATCAAAATTCCCCATGGAAGGCCAAGCCACTCAGGGCTGCAGCTGTCTAGAGAGCTAGAAAGCCTCACTCTGCAGACTTGGGAAGAGGCAGTCTCTGAAGACACTTGCCCATGCCATTCACTGGCTCTTCTTTTGCTCTGGAATCCTGGTCTTCCTCGGGGGTCCTGCCCTTTCATGCAAGCAGTTTCGCATGCTGCTCTCATTTTGGGTGCTTGGGTCATGCTTTTTAAAACACTGCTTAGTTAGTCAAAGGACATCTGACACAGATTCCCTGCCTGCCTTGCTGTCCGCCTATGAGAGTCCTCAGACCCACCTGTATCAGAATCAAAGGGACTAGGGCGTTTCCACCCAGGAGCTCTCTTCCTGCAGCTCTGGGTTGTTTCTGTGTCCTTCAGTTCTATCCTGTTTCTTTCAGGCATTCCATATATTTCTCATGAAAGCTACCTCTTCCTGTTTCCTAGCAAGATTACTGACCAATTAATTTTAATCATATGTTTTCTATCATAGACTGAAATATTTTGATTATAGAGAGATGTTATACCTTGAAAATATCATTAGCTGGTTCAAAACGACATTCTATGAATATACTTTTTTTGAGACAGGCTCTCTCTGTAGTCCCACTTGGCCTGGAATTCACTATGTAGATCAGGCTGGTCTTGATCTCACAGAGATTTGTCTGCCTCTGCCTCCCGAGTACTGGGGCTAATGACGTGCACCACTATACTTGGCTTTGAATAAACTTCTTGGAGTGTGTGTGCCCGTAGTTTGCTACAGCTACAGAAAGGAAGTAAATATACAGAATTCCTTATATTTCTGTAACTTGGCGAAATGCCGACTCTATTCAGTGAGATAGACAGAGACGTGTCCAAGGATTTTTCTATGTTAGGTTGGCCTGTGGGCACATCTCTGGAGTGTAGTGGTAATTAAATCAACTGTTGTAGGAAGACCCACCCCACTGGGTGGCACCACTCCCTGCGCAGGGAGTCCTGAACTGTGTAAGAGTCGAAAAGCGGGGCTGAGCACAGTGGAGCACGATTTGTTCATTCTCTGTGCTGTTGTTTGTGAATGTGATGTGATGTGATGTGATAGCTCAGGCTCCCACCACTTTGAGGTGAGGTGACTGAGGGACTCTAACTTGGAATTATGACCCAGAATAAACCCTTTCTCTCTTAAGTTGTCAGAGTATTTCATCACAGTAACAGAGATGAAACTAGAACAATGAGACTGACTGCATGATCTAGGGAACAATGGATATAAAAATCCAGAGCACAGAATTTGCCTCAGAGACTATGATTTGATAAAGAATATTGAAACCACAGGATCTTTTCTAAACTCTCACCTAACTTGACAGATAATCTAACTTAGAAGTGTACTCTTAACTAGTCGAGTCTCATCTGTCATTGAATCTGAACCTCCACCAATCAGAGGCTGAAGGTTTGCAAAATATGGCATTATAAAGCAAATATCAACTACAGTCTATCAGGTCATTTATATATGTCATTTCTTATTCTCGTATCATAAATATAGTCTCCAGGGGCTGAAAGGATGGCTCAGCACTTAAAGGCACTAGCTGTTCTTGTAGACAACCCACATGATAGCTAACAACCATCCATTACTCTAGTTTCAGGGGATCTGACACCCTTTTCTGATCTCCACAGGCACTGTACAACATGGGTGCACTTATATACTTGCAGGCAATACACTCATTCACATAAAAAAGAATACACAAAATACTAAAAAATAAAATAAAATACACATAGCCTTTAAATGTGGTCACTGGAGCATCATAAGGAGTATTCTAAATCATTCCATGTGCTATCAGGAAATGTTTCGTGTGTGTGTGTTCTGTGTTCATATCTAAAGGATGCACATGTGTATGGTGCATGTGTACATGTGTATGGATGCATGTAGAGGCCTGAAGTTGGTGGTGAGTGTCTTACTTGATCACTGTCCACTTTATTATTGAGGCAGGATCCCTCATTAAGCCTGGAGCTCACTGATTGGATAATTGAGCCAGCCAGTTCAATGCAAGGATCCCCATCTCTGTCTCCTGAGGGTTGTGATGACTGGAATTTGCCAAGCCTCTCCAGCTTAAAACAAATTATTGAGTTTTTCAATTTTCGGACAGCAGAATTTGATGGTATTTAGATTCTCTCCCCAACCTGTAACTTCCCTTATCGCCTCCTGCCAATTCAATGCACTTTATTTTATATATTCTATGGTCCCCAAATGTCCTTCAGTGTGATTTCATCCACTGGAGCCTGGTTAAACCACCAAGACCCATCCTTGAATGGCACTGCCTCTCCCCCTCCCAGCAGACATCAGTTGCAAAAACTTTCTTAGGTTGGGTTAGTTTCTACGCACTTCCTCATGTCTGTGCTGGGTTTTGTGTGGTTTGAGTTTGCACGGGACTTGTGTATGCTGTCACTATTGCTGAGTTCACCCACCTCCTCCGGCTCTTACACCTCTTTTCACCCCTTCTTCCACATGATCCTTGAGCCATGGGAGGCAGACATTGGATTTAGGTGTCCTATTCAGGGATAGGTACTCTTCAGACTACTAGAGAGTTACCCAACTGGTCAAACACAGAGACACTTAGCCCTAAGTGACACATCTTCAATGTAACCTCTACACACAGGATGAATACATTTTTCAACTTTCATGAGAAGCTTCTGTGATTGGCACCCACAAGTGCTTAGGTTTTTATGAGGTTTCTTGGAGTCTGAACTCTGAGCCTCACATTGGTGACCAAGTATCTTATTCACTGAGTCATCTTTACATTCCCAGATTCATTAAATATTTCATTCAAATGGATTCCTATAAATTCAACTCATCTAAAAGATTTCATTGAACACAAGACACGTAACAACAGAAAAAATAACTAATTTTGAAGTATCTATTCTGAAGTAAGGAATAAAATAATCCATGTTTACCACAGAAACATTTTTTTACACATTTCCTGTAGCTGGCAATGTCATGTTTGTGTTGGTGAATCAAACACTTGGACTTGTGACTTTTAGCACATGAAGAGTATCAAAGCCTGCATAAGAGGCTGTGAAACTAGATAACAGACAGTGAGAGGGGAACAAGAGATGCCCAGAAAGGTGTGGGAGAGAAAAAGACGTGTGACATCCAATCAGAAAGGAGGCCACTGGGGATGGGAGGGTACAAGGCAGGGAAGGTAGGTGTGGAGAGGAAGAAAAAGACAAAAAAAATGTCCAAAAGGTGCTATAATGAAACCCAATTTTAATTCTTTCTATGCCAATAAAAAATAAAAATTTTTAAATGCTAAACGTATTTTTGTGCCTCAGACTCAATATAACGTTGTAGTCTTAAAATGCTTTTATATAGCTGGGCATGGTAGCACACACCTTTTATCCTAGCACTCGGGAGGCAGAGTCAGGGGAATCTCTGTGAGATCAAGACCAGCCTGGTCTACATAGGGAATTCCAGACCAGCTAGGACTACAGGGAGACCCTATCTCAACACCCCCAAATGCTCTTATAATGTGTCACCAAGTAAAGGTTGTTGCCACTGAGTTGTATTTCTGTTACTGTCTGCTAAACCAGAACAATCCTATAAAACATTTTCTTTAGGTTTGTTTACTTAAGCTCATGTATTGCACACCCAGGGGTTCTTATCCAAACTTACGGGAATCATTGATGTCTCTCTCTCTAGAGAGAGAGTTTATAAAATTTGGAGAACAAATACAGACTAAGACTGTCATCACAACACTAGGGAGGCTGAGACAGGAGGATGAAAAGTTTGAGGCTAGCCTGGGCTATATATTGAAATTGTATCTCAAAGAAAAAAATTAATGGGCTAGGTCTGTAGGTAGAGTAGTTGCCCAACATGTGCAAGGCCCCCCCCAGGTTCAATCACCAACATGACAAAAATAAACCTTTAAATAATATAAAATTGTAGATTATATAATAGCATATAATGCTATACATATTACTCATAATGCTGTATTTAATGTTTTATATAATTACTACATATGATATATTGTCATGCATACTATATAATCATATGTACAATCATATACATAGAGAGAAGGAAAGACAAAGAGAACCCCAAGGAGTGGCCAAGGAATCGGCAGTGGCTGAAGGTGGTGCGCAGTTAACTGTGAGAATCCCACCTGCTTCCTTCCGTTCAGGTCTCTCAAGTTACAACTTGAAGATGGAGCTAGATCAAGATGTTCTTGGGCCTCAGCCTTTCCTGGACTTGTTAGTTTGATCTTAGTGATTAGTCTTTTCTATAGGTCTCCCTACCGCACTCTGTGGTCTGGACTCTTTCCTCTGACCCCTACTGGAGTCCTCATGGTATAGCAATCTGCTTAATAAGTGTGCCACCTCCATACTGACTTCAGCCATGCTGTCTATGAAAGGCTTCGGTTGCAAACATTTTTCAGTGTTCCATGTGATGGCATGATTCCAGATATACTACCTTACAATTCATTTTAGTCATGTGGATATAAAATGGTTTTAAAATGTATTCGAAGAATTGCTTTCCTAAGTCATACATAATATGCTTTCAAAACAGCACTTAATTTGAATATATTACTTCTATCTCTTATTTAATAAAAGTGTGTTGAACACTTGCCACACACAGAGTATTGTGAAGGATAAATACACACAACTCTGGGTTCAAGAGATTAGAATCTTACATGGAAAGAGGATTGTAAACATTTGTTGTGTGAGACAAGTTAGAACAAAAGAATAGATAACTCTAATTATCTAAGTGAGATGAAATCATCTTAAGTGCTTAGGAACAAAAATGACTTCTGAGAGGAAGTAGTCCAGGCACTGCATCAAGGATAAAACCATAATTCTGAGCCAAACAGCTACCACTGGAAGAGCTGCCAGAAAACACTGATTAGCAGGGAAGAAACATGTGTAGTGGTATCTCTGGAAAAGCTGTGACCTAAGAGTTTTCAAACTGTGATGCATTGCTTTAAGATCTCGTGCTAAGAGAGGAAGGAAGGAAGGAAGGAAGGAAGGAAGGAAGGAAGGAAGGAAGGAAAAGAAAGAAAGAAAGAAAGAAAGAAAGAAACCACAGATGCTCCAAGTATAGATTTTATCCATACCTGCAGAGGAAACAGAGCAAGCCCACAGCAGAGGGGACTCCTGACACTCTAGGGAGTCTTTACATTTAAATGAGGATCCATTCTGGCATCTTTGTGTGGAGTTCTTAATTAAAAGTTACAGTGTCAATAAGCCTGGTGTTACGCCCCTCTAATCTCAGTGCCCAGGAGGCTGAAATAAGAGGTCATAAGTTTGAGGCCATTGGGCTACGTACTATGTCCCTGTTTAAAAAAAAAACAAAGTTACTTGGAGAACTTAGTAAAAGGTTAAACAACACTATATTTGTGGTTAAATGTCTTAAGGAGATTAATCATGTGTACCATTTGTGTTAGTCTGATAGTGATCCCTACAGATATTCCCACATTCCAATCTGTGTAGACTGTGAATGGTACTTTATAAAGTTTTTCTATAATTTGAGACAACAAATCAGTATGGAAGACAGCCATAAAGAAATAAAGAAATATATTCTTTCAAATGTCTACTGAAAAATACACACACACACACATACACACACACAAGCACACACATGTGTGTGCATGTACAGTTGAAGGTTATATACCAAAAATCACAGTGTCAATCAAAGGAAACCTCCCTTCAAATTTTTGGTCAAGGTAGTTCAAGTACGAGAGACTCCCAAAATAACGTAGGCTATTGCCACAGCCCTTGATTGCTTCTCAGAACTTGAAGGTAAGACCCTATTATTGAAGACAGGACATGCTTTAGACACAGGACTTGAAGCAATTGAGCTGGAACTGAGCTGGAAACCACCTTCCTGAAGACTGTCTCTCATAGTATCAGAAGATACTATGCAAGTTGCCAAGACAGAAAAAACAATTGATCCTGTCCTGCCATAAAGCCTATGAAAAAAGTGATCAGTCCAGCAAATAACATCTATTGGTGCAATAGTCCCACTTTTATGTTGGGGATAATCAAGAACTTTCTAATTGGACTTGAGGCCCACTTGATGTGAGGGAACTCATATGTGGTAATGTAGACATAGGCAAATGCAGGTGGCTGGAGATGGTGAAGATCCTAGAGAAAACATACTTTTGTCATGTCCCTAGATCAACATAATTTCTTACTAGATTCTAAATATGTATCCTTATATTTACAGACAATTGTAAGTCTCATCAGACATCAAATATGCTTCTTTTCTCAACAGATGTTGATTATTACAAAGTTTCACAACTGGTCAAATTCAGAGAATAATAGCCTGTGAGGTGACCAGCCCTAAGTGACACATCTACAATGCAACCTCTACACCTGAGACTCAAGTAGCATCACTAAAGAGAGAGCCAAAAGAAAGAGGCAGAGGGACAAAATACCAGCTACTTAAGGTATTCTAGACATGAAAAGGAAACCACACCAATCAAAATCGCCACAGTACAATAGTCTAATGATATCTGCTAACAACAAAACCAGTTGGCATATCGAGGTGAATGGGGAAATATCAAAGGGTCCTACCTCAAGATGAAGAGCTGCCGGCAATCAATTGATACTGAGGGAGGGAGAATCAGTTCTCTCCAGGCCTAGATCTCAGAGAGGTGATCTAATTACAAATCGGCAGCTCTCAACACAGGCACACAGGAGCACTATTGAATGGACTCAGGGCATGGACATGTAACAGTAATAATCAAGGAAGGGAATGGGAAACTGAGAAGTCAGGGCCTGTGGGAGGAGTGAGAGGGGACTGGTAGGGATGGGAATGGTGTGAAGGCTCTACTCATGCATGATGCTCACAAACAATTATAAATTAATTCAAAAACATTGAATCAAGAAGAGGGAGCTTGTGCTTCATGTTTATCTGGGTATAATGTTTCATTCTTCTCACACATCAATTCCCTTTTAACTTCTTAAAGTGTATTGGTATTACTTCAGTAATATTTTAAAATAAAACCCTTATTTAGAAGATACTAAACTGTCTCCTTGTAGATCTGAATTGACCTATATGCACTGCTATCTAAAGGAAATTCTTTAGAAAAAGCACACATCATTTCCCGTGAATAGAAACAGTGATGGAAGACTTAAAATCTGCTTTCACTCTTGTGGAAGCTCCTATTTCAAGTGGTCTTGCTTGACCATCTTTAGCCATTGGCTTCCCTCTGTCCCACTGTCTGGAATTTAAATGGGACCTGCTTTGTTACCTGATCCAAGATGGCCACAAGATGCAGATGGGGACAACTGAATACTAGGTCTTGTTGGGAATGACTGGTTCAAGGATAGTTGGCAAGTCCAAACTGGGGGAGTGGGACCTGAAGCTGGGACTTTGGTTAAACTCTGTGCCAGTATTCACTCATTCCCTCAATATTTGCAAAAAAATCTGTGTGTGATCCTGTATTTTCGAAAACTATAGACAGAAAGTCTCTGCTCTTAGGAAGTTGACACCACTGAATGGGATAAACAAATAAAAGCATAACATCTGTAAAATGAAAATTACCAAGAACAAAATAGGAAAGTAGTCAGTTTTCTAAGCTAATCAGCAATCCACCTGAAGCTAGACTGTAGACAATCCACTCAAGAAGGAAACAAGTGTGGAAAAAAACATGAAATCAGGGAAGAGGCTGACTTCTAATGACTAAATTCTACTATATACACTCAGCTTTACATTAATCAAGTGGTAACGCTGAGTCCTGTATTGTTCAAGCCTGAGGTTTTCATTGCCTATGTCCTGTAGGTACACTGTCCTTACCTCCTGACCCCTGCTTTTAGTTCAAAGCAATGAATAAGTACAGATTACAGTTTTTATATGAGAATAGCTTTTCCATGACTGTCAATGGCATCTTAACCAGGTCCCCAGGATAACTAGGTAACTAACAGTACTTTTTCAATATAATGTTTTCATGAACACTTGGAGACTTTCATACATGCATAGAATGTATTTTTGTCGTATTCATTTCCCTTTATTGACTTACCGCTTTATTCTCCACCCCATTCCAACTTCATCTCCTCCTTTTGGTCTTTTATAACCCATCAAGTTCAATTTGTGCTGACCATATACACCTGGGTGAGGGTGGGGGTCATCCACTGCAGTGTGGTCAATCTACCAGATGCCTCATTCTTAAAGAAAACTGACTCTCCCTCCCCCAGCAGTCATCAGTTGCCAGAAGATCCTCAGCTGAGGGTGGAAACTCATGAGCCTCCCTCCACCTCCATGCTGGCATGTTGACTGCTTCATCTTGTGCAGATCTGGTACAGGCAACCATTGCTGCTGTGAGTTCATAAGTGTATGGTCCTATCATATCCAGAAGACATTGTTTTACTCCAGTCCTCCCCGACCTCTGCCTCTTATTAACTCTTCTCTTCCCTCTTCTAAGATGGTCCCAAGAAGGCAGTCCAGAAAACAGATAGTATTTGTAATCTCAGACGTATACATTCAAAACTCCAGGAAAACAGTGAGCAAAATCCTATGGACATAAGCTTTGTGTCTGAATTGCGACTCTGTTGTTTCAAGGTGTGTGATTTAGAGGAGAATAGAATTTCAATTTTCTAATTGGAAAAGATAGTAATATCCTGGGGACACAATGGAAAATGCCCCTGCTACAACCTTGTAGTTCCCCAGAGCCTCTGTGCAAAGCAGAGCTGTTCTTGTGGATGAGAAAACATGATTCATCTAACAGGAAATAAAATGACATAATTAATTCCTGAGAAAACCCTTCAGTGGGAAAGAGAGAAATAGGAAAAGTGCTCAAGGAAATAACACCATAAAAAAGAAGCATGAGTATCTCCCACAGAGCAGAAAATAAAGAGAAAGAAGCTAAAGCTCAGAACAAATTAATACTTGCAAAAATCACCAAATGCATAAAAAACATTTTTTCAATACTTGTAAGAAAAGTGTGACCAAAGAAGTTGCACATCCACTCTTTTGCCAAAATTCATAGAGACAAGAATAAAATAGAAGCAACTGTTTGGTTTGCTCTCTTCCATCTGTAAAGGAAACTACTCAGATGGAAAAATATGACGCAAAGTCAACAAGACAGAACTGAAATCCAAGATGAGTGGCAAACGGGCAACGAAACGTCAGCAGTTCCAATCAGCTTGCCTTCCAAGCCACAGCATTATTTCACAGAATTATGAGACAAGCTGTGGATATCAGATATTTGGTCTGGGTAGTCTTTGCTTGTTTTTGGTTTGACTGGTTTGGTTTGGTTTTGACAGGGTCTCACTATGCAGTCCAGGCTGATCTTGAACTCCAGATGCCCCCTCCTCAGCCTTCCAGGTGCGAGGATTACAGGTATGCATGACCACACCTGGATTATTCCATATATTTTTGCAAAGGTGTTTGTATTAGTTGCTTTTTGTTGCTGTGATAAAATACCCTAGCCTGAAGTTCCTTACAGAAGAGTTGATTTTGGTCCCAGAAGGAGTCTACGATGTCAGGGAAGCATGGCATGAGGCAGCTAGTGCATGAGGCTGAAAGTTCATATCTTCAACCATGAGCATGAAACAGAGAGAGCAAACTGCAAATGGGGCAAGGCTATAAAGTCTCACAGCCCACCCCAGTGTCCCACTTCCTCCAGCAAGGCTCCACCTACTAAAGGTTCTATAACCTCCCCAGTCAGCATCACCAACAGTGAACCAACTGTTAAAAGGTGTGAGCCTATAGGGGGCATTTCTCATTCAGACCACCACAATGTTTTAGCATCCGATTAATAGTTTAATTGATATAGTCAAACAAATTACCCTCCACAATGTCAGTAATCTGCCTCCAAACAATAGAACAAAAGCGCTCTCTTGAGTAAGAGAACTGTCCAGAATTCAGCTTTCAGTCTTCATCTATAACTTCAGCTCCTTCTGCCTGATGGCTTTCAATCAGGAATATTGCACTCCAGTCTAACAGCTTACCCTTCATGAGCTGAATAAATGCTTATAATAAATTACAGGTATATATATTACATACATGTATTATATACGCTCTTCTAGAGAGCCTTAACTAGCACAAAGATTATTGAGGAAAATGAAAGGTGATGAAGACATTCTGGACCCAAATGACCTTGCCAGGACAGAGTTCTGAATCTAATTAAATGAAAAATGAATTGTATGGTAAATAAGTACAATACCTGCAATTTGAATTCTAGATATCATCTGCAAAAGTAGAGGAATCTTTACGTCAAAGTTAGTTTCTCAGATTTATCTATACACTACTGCAAATGGTACAATATTGTGGCCCATGTGGTCTCATCTTTTCTTGTGTTTCCATCAGCTTGGGCTGTGATCGATTGAATCCACTCCAAATGCATTATTTCACAGAACAACAAGGAGAGTTCTAGGTTAATTTGCCAAGTGGGTGGTTTTGCTTATGGAATATTGATTACACTATGCATATTGTTCTAGGTGTTGGTTCTATAAAAACGCCTCTAAGATCTAGTATAGTCTTGTGACTGTGACGTATTTTTAAATAAAAAAAATAATCCAGGGCAGTGCGCTATGTACAATCTGATAAGAGATGTCCACCAAGGAATTGTGGATTTTCCCATTAAGTGTATGATGAAAATAAGGAAGTGTGGATGAGAAAGGTATCACACAATCAGCCTGATCTGTGCTCTTCCAGGAGAAACTAGGGAAATATATTACAGTGTTTCAGGAAACGTTATCGGAATATACATAGATACAGTGACAGAAAGAAAGATTACAAGCCTGGTTGAGTGGACAACATATTGTGGGAGCAAGGAGGGGATCTGTAACACAGAAAACAGTAAAGAGATCAGCTGTGAAGATGCTGGATTGCTTTTCCTGGGCCTTGGATTGAAGAGGTCTACCAATGAAACGTAAATATGTTAAAATCAAATGAACACACACATTCTGCAAACATTGGCACTGGTTGTAAATGATCTGAGGCAGGTCACCTCCTGCAGCTTGCCGCTTGCTTTGTCTTTGCTTTGATACTCAGCTTCCCGTCTCCTCACAAGTGCAACACAGCAGCACCTTTGGGCTTCCAAAAAGCACATTTTCTCTATTGTGGCCCTTTAGCACCTTAGACACACCCTGGCACCTACAGATACCCAGCAGTATCTCACATTCTTCACCAGAGAGCAAGGAAGAGCTCTATGGAGTGACAGCTTGAGAGAAGTGATCTTCTCTCAAGGGGGTAGGTTAGGGCTCCATTGTGCACTGCAGTGATCAGTTCAGTAATATTCTTTATACCAACTTTTCCTTCTCTCTCTCTTTTCCTAGTCCCCACTCCTCCTTCATGAGACAACGTTCCAAAATTGACTACCTGCACATATGCCCATCACAGCGGTAGCCTTCAGGGAAACTCTAATTAGGACAACAGATTTTTCTGAAGTGAATATGGCTGGCATTTTTAAAAAATGGCGTAATCCAGAGTACGAACATCAAACAGATGCTTGCCACAAGGAGCAAAGAAGGAAAGTATGTTTTTGTGGCCTGAAACACGCAAGTTTCACACACACACACACACACACACACACAGAAACACACATAATTGTTAATCAACCGTGACAGCCAACAAGATAAACTCTGTCACAGTAGTTCTTTACCTGCAAGAAAACAGGATGAAATGTGCTCAGTAGACACAGCCCTGCTGTTGAATAGGAAAGCTGCCTGCGACTTCTCAAGACAGCATGAACTGTGAAACCACTAATGCTGTTACATGAACTGTTCACTAATATATAGGTAATAGCTTCTCACTAGTTCCTATTTCGTGTGACAATTACAGCCATAGAGCAGATAATTTCACAGGCAAGCCCATTGTCATGCACCGTAAAGGGTCTGATAGCTTATCCTACTTAGAAACTAAAAATTTAGGCTGTCAGTTTCCTGGGTACTGACCGAAGATTTCTGGGTCAAAACAAAGGACTTTATTCTTCGCAGCACGGCAAACATCCAGAGCACTGCCATATCTGCACGAATTCCCTTGCCTCCAGGTCCCACAGGGGAGACACGGATGCTTCACCTGACTATCCGCACACACAGTGGGTTGTCATACAGGAAAAGAATCCCAAGCTGGGCAACTGGGCTGTTCTCTGTCATCTCTAAACACTCCGTGCCCTTTGTTGTGTGCGATATAAGCAGCCTTGAAAAGATGATGTCTCACTTGCAAAGTGTGAAGAAACATTTAGAGATCCCTAGAGAGCTGTCTCTCAATGCATATAATCAGGCTCCTAACAAATTCCATTTGTTGTTTCCAAGGGAAACAAGTAAAAGCTGAGTGTATTCCATAAAACTCATTATCGCACTGAAATAAGTCTTTGACAGTCAGGTTTTATTAAGTATCCTAAGCTTATTTTTATGCAGAAAAATATCAAGTCATTATCACATTGTTATTCATACTATCTGGAAATCTATGTGGTCCTTTTATGGTTTTACTACAATTTTGGAAGATCGTTTGCATTCCTGTAATTGTTAACAATCAGAACAGGAGAAAATGGGTTACTTTTCTCAATGCTAAGAAATATCTTTTTCTATTACAAATTCCAAAGCTTTTCCCAAGTTTTAGTAATGTTTTCAAATTTTAGTTTTTTTTAAAGCTATGCTATAAAATTTCATAGGCTCTAGGGTTTTCTTCATTAATTACTTGTAGATTTTTTCCATATGCTGAACATTTCAAATTAGCAGAAGAATCTTATCTATATGAAAAAAGGCAGTTTTTTAATAGTACATGAGTGTTTATTTATTTTCCATTTGATATTGTATTATCTTTTTAAATGAACCTTCTTAAAATGAAATCATAAATATGCTAATTACACAAAATGTGAAGTTACAGCATTAGTCCTTCACACAGGAAAATGACAAGCTTTTAGATAGTTTTCTGTTATGGAGGAAAAATCCTCTAAGATTAGACAATCTTTAAAGGTTATCTGCCATAATAGAAGTTAGCTTAAGATGCTTTTGTTTTTGTTTTGTTTTGTTGTTTTTGAGAAAAAGTCTTCCTGTAACCCCATCTGACCTGGAATTTGCTGTAGACCAGGCTGCTCTCAGTCTCACAGAGATCTACCTGTCTCTGCCTCCTGCGTGCTGGGATTAAAGGCCTGTGACACCACTTCTGGTTCTTAAAGTAGTTTTTGTACCTGTGTGATTTTTTTTGCCTTCAAACTAAAATTGTAGGGGTAGGAAGATGGCTCAGTTGGTAAACGTCTTGATATGCAAGCGTGAGACAGAGTCCAGTTCTCAACACCCATGTAAAAAGCCTGGCAGCACAAAGCATACCTGTAATCCCAATGCTGGGTAGGTGGATCCCTAGGACTTGCTGACCAGTGTCTAGGTAAAACAGTGAGCTACAGGTTTAGTGAGAGGTCTTCTCTCAAAACCTAAGTGTGTGAGCAATTGAAGAAGGTGGTCAACATCGATCCCTGGCCTCCACATGCACAGGTATACATGTGCACCACATACACTCATACACAAATATACATAGACTAAACACACCCCACATACACACATACACATAGACCACACAAATACCATGTATGACACACACTCAGACACATAGACTACACATACATATTCATATATATATAGAGAGAGAGACCCCATACACACACTCATCACATACACACATAACACACATATAGACCACACACACACCATATACTACACACACTCAGACACATAGACTACACACACATATTCACACATATGTACATACACATAGACTCCATACACGCACTGCACCATATACACACATCTCACACACACACACACTAAATTAAATAAGGATCCTATTCTATCTGTGATCTTTAAATCAAAGCTCGTTGCCTGTTCCTTGTCTTCACCACTGTGCTCTAAAATACTAGACTTCAGGAACCTGCCAGAAACTATGTTAAATACAGCATGTCTAAATGTTTTTGTACCACAAAAATGTTCTTCTACATAACCACAATACAATCATCATGATTGTGTTGAATATAGTGTCATCTTTTGACTCATAAATCTTTTTCAAGTGTCACTGGCTCCTGATGGCACCCTCCGTAGAAACGCATCCAGTCCTGAATCGTCGGCCATGTTTTCTTCACCTTCGGTCTGGAATGCTTTCTTCCTCATTCCACTCAACCTCTGACAATTAGCTCTACAGACCCTCACCAGGGCCACCTCCCCCTGTGCCCACCATTGCCACCATGTAGATGTCTTCTACTAGATGTCTCGGTGCTGTGCAATGTCTACCCCATTCCCAGAGTGGTTGCCTATCTGCTCAGACCCCTTGAATGGCGTAATGACCAAACTTTTCAGCAGCGAAGGGAAGAGGAAGTAGATCAATAAGTAATTTGATTATTTCCATGAAGAATTAAATTTGGGGAATTATTTCCGTAAAGCACTTACACTATATAAAGTTTTTTTTATAATTCATAACAAATGAATAACAGCAACATTGATCCCATTTTGTGAAATACTGTGATTAATTGATTAATTTCAATTGTCAACTTGATGAGCTCTAGAATCACCTGGGAGATGGGCCTTTGGTCCTCACACCTGTGGGGATGTTATGGTGATTAGATTAATTGATATAGAAAGTCCCGTCTTAACTATGGCTGAGAACCTTCCCTAGTTTGGGGTCCTGGGCTGTATAAAATGGAAAAAGGCAAGCTAAGCACTAGCATTCACTGCTTTCTCTTCCTGATTGCAAAAGTCATGTAACCAACTGCTTCATGCTCTTGCTGTCTTGAGTTCCCCTCATGGCAGATTATAGCCTTGAACTGTGAACCAGAATAAACCCTTTCTACATCGCCCACTTTTGTCAAGACATTTTATCACAGCAGAAAAAGAAAGTAAGACAAGCACCACATGCACTAAATTAAATCTGTTACTCATTTGCAAAATCTCTTTGAGAATGTTATCACTGAATGTCCAAACTGAAGCATCTGCTAAAACAATTATCCTGTCCTGTAGGAGGCAGTTTTCCTCCTGCCATGCACCCCCATATCACATCAGAAATGGATTTCCTCCATAAACCACATACTCTTCGGTGGTTTGGCTTTCTTCCAGCTGGACTGGTAAACTTAAAAGCAAAGCTACATGGGGCTGGAGAGAGGGCTCAGGGGTTAAGATCAATGGCTGCTCTTACAGAGGACCTGGGTTTGATTCCCAGCATCAACATGGTGCTAACAACTGTCCGTAACTGCAGTTCCAGGAGATCCGACGCCTTCTTCTGACTTCCATGGGCATTGTACAGCATGGGTGCACTTACACACATGCAGGCAATACCCCATATACATAAAATAAAAATAATATGTAAAATAGTAAAACGCATAACTACTTAGAAAATAGAAACAGTTAAAAAGAAGCGCTTTGCTTAACTAAACACTAGAAGTTCTCAAACGAAACAAATCAAACTGTAGCACTGAACTGTATTACTCTGCATCTTGCTGATTTTAGGCGTTTTTGTTTGTTAGGTATCACTGGGTCCTGAACCCTTCTCATTCTTGGTCCTATTGTCTTTAGGTGCTGTTTAAGCAGTAAGTGACTTTTCATTGAGTCCTAGACAGAGGAGAAAGTGGCAGAATAGAAAAGAGCTCTAAGACAAATTGTGAGAATAGTCAGACTGATTCAGGGCACCAATTTTTATCAAACTAATGCACAGTGAGGTCAAGTCCTCCTGCCCTTCTTCCCTTCACCCCCACCCACCATGATGTCCTGGAGTGCAGAAAAAAATGGTAACAGCGAGAGGTAGCCACAGCATGGAAAGATGTGGACAGGATTTGGTCCAATCCTCTGTTAGTAAGCAAAAGAACCCATAACAGATGAAACAACATAAATAAAATGCTGAATCCTGAGAGCCCAGCCTTCCAAGTCCATAATCACTTCCATGGACCTGTCCTGAAAAGAACAGGTGACTCACTCACTCAGTATTGTTTTCTGATCAGGAAATAACCTAAAAAAAAATGGTCCACTCTAGATATTTCATCTTCAGGAAGATAAAGAGGATGCAGGATAATTTAGAATAGGCACTGAAAATAGATAAGAAAAAGCCTATGAGGAGTGAAGATAAGAAACTTGTTTCCTTTAGGCAGAATCTTCTTCATATAAAAGTTCCCCAGTTACTGTACAGGTCAACTAACATCCAAATAAAATACATAGAACCCCCCAAACAGGAAATGTTTAGCATGCTCTTCTCCTGACCCCATTTCATTTAAACAGCTTTTTTATACTATTTCCCACAGGAGACCAGGGCAGATGGCTGCCTTTACTGCTCAAAAACCAGCTAAATGCGGTGTGAACAGGTTGTGGTCTCCAAATAGGAAGGAGACTTCTAAATGCCCTTCTTGACCTTTTTACTGGTATTCAAAATGGTCTCACTTTCATTGACTATATAATTTGATCTGAAAGGATTATTCAATCTAAAAGGCAATTCAAAATTAATGAAAATGTACTGAGTATGGAATACTAAAACTTTGTCAACTGAAAAAATTCCCACACTATTATTGAAATTTTAATTGTCACCCAGTCCAGGATCAAGCGAGTTTGGTGGCAAGGCCATATGAACATGTATCCATGCATTCAACACAGTTTAACCCTCCCAAGAACACTCTCTGTGAAAGAGAACAGCCTAACTTCTGTTGGCTTCTTAATCCTCCCACTGGATTCCAAGCAAAATATTGTCAATACAAAGAATACTGCAAATGAGAGGTAATCTCAACAGAGGAACAAAACTGGGAAAGGTCCTGCTGGGGTCTTCTCCCACCTTGCTTTGTTGTTCTCAAGCAAGCATTTTGAAGCCCTTTATCACATAGTGAGAGTGACATCTAGTGACTTACTATACGATTGTAGACTAGACTAGCTGATTGTTGCATCACTTTACGATGCCTCTCTACAAGCAGTTCTTTTCTCCTTTATGTAATTATTTTAAGCAAAACAGCAGGTCCTGGTACAGGACCCAATGAATTTGATTTAATCTAAATGTCTACATTTTATTAACAAAGCTCCCCAACCCCCTGCCAAAAAAAACAAATTAAACTTGAATCTGAACATGGCACAACATGTGACCAAAGGAGTCAGGAGTCTTCCCCGCCCCACCACCACCATAAGGAGCCTACGTGCGGGATGAGACCTCTGAGAGACAGCATGCAGTGCAGGGATTGCACCTGTCAGTGGTGGGGATGAGTTTGGCTTGAGGCTTCACTGGAGGAGGAACCTGAGCTACTGCAAACTTTAAAGGGGAGGATCAGGTGAAGCCTGACAGCTCCTCTGGCGACCTCTGTCCTTCAGTGGTCTAAATTTTGAATATGACCACTAACATGTATCAGCTGATTTTAAGCAATTTTTGTTGGAAGGAGTGAAGGTTAAGAGTGGAGAGAAAAATATGAGTAGTCTGATCCAATGTTCACCCAATGGCCCTGAGCCACCAAACCAAACCAAACCAAACCAAACCAGAAGTCCTGAATCTAGGGAAGGCACTGGTAGAGGAGGGGGCATTGATAAGGATGGGGGGGGCTAAGGGAGGAAGGGGGGAATGATCAGCATGTATGAATTTGTGAAGGAACAAAGTCAATTTTGAAAAGTGATTTTAGTTCCAGGAGTAAGAGATTTAAAAATTTTTAAACTAATAGTTGGATTAAAGTAGAATTTTAATCTAAGTCATTTATTTTTATATTTTCCTGTATGACCAAATATTGCTGCACTGAGTTTTTCTGAACTGTCTGGAGCATCATCATTGCATCAGGATATGGGCCATTCTACAAATAAAGCATTCCCAGATTTTTGTCAAATCAGAAACACAGGACTCAGTGACAGACTTTTACAGTGAGCAATGTTAGCATCTAGAGAATAACTTAGTTTTTAAGCCAAAACTTTTTACAATTAGAAACAAACCCTTCTGTTAAGGGAGTGCCCAAGTGGTTTTTCTTTGAGTAATTTGAGCATGTTGTTAAATTTAGGTTTGTCTACAGGTGCTCCACCCACACAGTACATAAGAGTTAATTAGCATCTTAACTCTGAAACCGCCAGGGTCTGCAACACTGATGTAGCGTGATGTAATGCCTGCCAGTTACTTCCCTGATAGACTTAATTCCTGGAGATTGTTCCAGTCCTCAAAGAGAATGAATGGCAGCGGTGACTGCTTAGTCCCTAACTGCGATGTTCTTTTAGGTTCTATGAAAATGTTCTCTCTCTCAATCTTTAGTCAGGTAAATTAATCAAAAGTACAATGCCTGTTACATATTTTAGACTCTTCCAGAAGAGGAAAGTAAGCAAAATTATATTTTTCAGGTTGCTACCAAGAGGGTTCATTTGAAAGGATCTTTCTTTTTCCAGATTCATGCTCTCAGTGCAAATATAACTAGAATAAAATGCAAAGTTTCCCAGATAGCCTAGTGCAAGTTTCAAGGGGTTGGCTGTACTTACACGGATCTCCAGCTGCTACCGGGGGCCGGGTTTGAGTAGGCGGCGGCAGCAGCAGAAGTAGCTGGAGGAAGGCTTGGACCACCCAGGCCATTCTCACTTTGGGTACCCAGATCTCAAGAGAGCGGCAGCTGCCTGGGTGGCTCCTGCTCTGGCTCCTTGTGCTCAGCCTGGGCTCTGACGCTCCTCCCTGCTCGCCGGCTCTCCTGCGACTCAGAGGCTGGCAGCACCGCCACCGGCCGCGCAGAAGCCGCAGCCTCTGCTCCAGCTGCGCACCCTCCTGAGTCCTGCACTGCGTTTGTGGGGACCTCCACCTTGCGACAGCCTCTCCAGCTCTACAGTACCGCCCCGCACCTGCCCCGGAGGTGGAGGATGTCAACTTCTCCTCTGGAAGGAGACAGGAGCTTCTGCAGGCTGGCTGGGCAGCGCTCCTGGCGGTCACACCTGCAGATGCCTCTCCCACCCAGGTGCCCGGAGCTGGGCGCGCGTGCTTGCAGATTCACGCTATGGTCCCCGTTGCCCCACTTGGGCGCGCGGTTGCAAATGCCAGGCTAAATTATCACGGGGCTCAGCACTGCGGGGAGTGCATCCAAGGAAAACTACTGTTTCTTCTCAAAAGAGAAAGAGCAGAAAGGACACTGCAGGTAGAGTCATGCAGAGGTGCACACTTCTACTTTGTGGGGGAATTCTGTCAGGAAACCTAGAGGCCAGGCCAGGGGTAGGCCAGGTCACTGAGGATGAGGCTGCGTTTTTCAAATCAAAAGCTGTCTTTATTTAACAGAGGTTTCATTGTGTTCTGTTTTGTTGCCCTTGATTGCTTTTCTTTTTCATTATTTTTCCCCAAATAATTCATTAAAATATTACTAATCTGAATTATTAGGTGTCCCTTGAGATGGGTACCTTATTCCCTTTACCCTGACCAGATCTTCTTAGAAGCCAAGGACTGAATCTCATTCCAGCTATCTGTGCCAAGAGTTAAGTCCAGGGCAGAACTACTTGGCCATGTCCACCGTGTCCTGGGGAGAGTGAAGAAGTCTTCTCTCCCTAACTCTTAAATCCACAGGGCAAGGAGAAAATGGACACTTTCCCAGTAATCACCACCCTGAGGTTTCACAAAGAAGTAATCTCAAAGAAGTAATAACTGTATCTGCTTTCTGCCTTTTCTTCAGAAAAACAGCTTTGAAAATATTCTCAAAAGTCTTCCTTACAATGAATTTGAATGTAATAGTTATACAAGAAGAATCTTAAGAAGCTGTTCTTGAATATTAATTGGGTTCACTTAAGCTACTTTTGCACAAGAACTATGTAAATCACTCTTCTTTCATTATGGAGAGTTTTTGGAGATAAAATTTCTTGATAGACAGATTAAGTGCCTTGAGTGAGGAAAAAACAAGGGACATGGAAGTCATTCCCCAAGCTGGACACAAACAAAGCGGCGTCGATGATCTGCAGTCTTTACTCTTCTGCAAGCACACACAGCCTATACAGGAGGCTGTGCTTCCTGTATTTCAGTGGAGTTGTACTCTGTATTTTACATTCCCATTCTTCTCTCTTGATGATACACATTGAGTGTGAGGGATGAGGACCTCCTGAGATTTCTTCTTTTTTGCCATTATGAAAACTAAGTTTTGTGATGGTAACCACTTCACAAACCTGGTTACAGGGGGAGGCGATACCTTCTGAATCTTCAGTGAACACATGGCTTGAAGGAAAAATAAATTCAGATTTTCAAAATTCTAAGAGGGGCTGGAGAGAGGGCTCAGTGGTTAAGAGTGCTTACAGTTCTTGCAGAGGGCCTGGCTTCAGTTCCTAGCACCTACATCAAGTAGCTCACAACCTCCTGTCACCCCAGCTCCAGGGGAGTTGACACCACTTTCTGGCCTCCCCTGACACTTGCACACATGAAGTACACAGAGGCATATACACATTATTTTCTTTATATATGTACATTTTAATTGAACGTTTGAATTGCATATAAGACGTCTTAACCATCTTTATACCCTCACCACCAAAACCAACCCTCTATCCCCAACTCCGAAGCCTGCTCCACTGCATTCTGCCGTATGTGTTAAGGCCTATTGAATCAAGGTACTGTACCTAGATGTCCCTCAGTGCAAGTTCATCCACGGTGGTCTAGTCTGTTTAGAGTCTCTCCCTTAAAGAAGACGAACTCTCCCTTACCCAGTAGTAACCAGCTGACAATAAATCTTTGGCTAGGGTTGGGACCTGATGTCCATTCCTCCAGTTCTATACTGGGTTTTTGTCTGCTTGAGTTTGCATGGGTTTTGTGCATGCCGACACCATTGTTATAGGTTCATACAAGCAAGGTCCCAGGACTTTGTAAGACTCTGTTTCCATATGGTCATGCCCCTCTACCCTGGATCTTACAATCTTTCTACACCCCTTTCCCAGTGGTCCCTGGACACCGGGCAGGTGAAGTTTAATATTGGAATCCTGTCCAGGATCCCACACTTTGTAGGCTCTTCTTCTCTATGCTTTGGCCATTTGTAGTCTTTTGTGTTCATTGCCCTCTGCTGCATGAGGGGGCTTCATGACAAGAGTTGAGAGATGCATTAATATTCTCTCTATCCTTTGTTCCACTGTTTTCTGTGAGCCTTAGATGTAGAGGTTCCATTGTAGATGTGTCACTTAGGATTGGACATCCCACAGACAATTATTCTCTATGTGTGACCTCTGTAATAGTCTCTGCCTGTTGCAAAAGAAGCTTCTTTGATGAGTGGCGACTGCCATAGTTGTCTGTAAATATAAGGATCCATATTTAGCATATAGTAAGAAATTACATTTATCTACAGATGTGACATACTTTGGATTTTCTCTAAGATCTGTGACCTCTCCAGCTATGTGTACTTGGCTATGCTTACAATACCACACGTGAGTTCACTCCCATTGAGTGGGTTTTAAGTCCAATTAGATAGCTACTGTTAATCCCCCAAGATAAAAGTGCCACTACTGCCCGGATATAGTTTGTTGTGCATGTCATTGATGTGTTTATTAGACTTTAAAGCAGCAGTTGGATCATTGATTGATGTCCTACCTTAGGATCTTCAATAGTGTCCTCCAAAACAATGAGTGCTAGTCTTCAGAGAGGAAGCTTCCAGGTCAATTTCAGCTCCGTTGCTCCAAGTCCTGTTTCCAAAGCATGTCCTGTCTTCAGCAGTCACGGACCGCCTCTGGGAGGCAGTCAAGGGTTGTAGCAGTAGCCTGTGTTATTTGGGGACCACCCTGACCAAAACTTGAAGAGGGGTTTCTCCTGTCTGGCACTGTTCCTTGTTACGTAGCCCTCAGCTATTCCTATGCACTCATATAGAGATATTGCATGTGTAATTTTCAGTAGACTTTTGCACCAGTATATTTCCATCGAGCTCTGCATACCGTCTCAGCATCATTTATCTCTGCTCTCCCTCTCTCCCTGTGTAGTCCTCCCTGCTCTCTCCCTCATTTTCCCCTCTTCACCCTTGATAATACTTCTCTCCTATGATCTCCCATCTCTCGAGCATCGTCTCTCACTTTACCTCCGCACCCGCCCCTTGCTTAACCCTCCCTCTCCCCCTCTCAGTGAGATAGCCCATCTTACCCGTCTCACACATGATTTTCTCTAGAGCAGGATGGTTCTGTAAATGTTTAGAGTTAGAATTCATTATGTGTAGCTGCTGGTGAGATCATGATTAATACATTTATTCATTTATAAATTATAGTCTGCGAAGACTGTTCTTAGAAATGAAGGACCTGTTTCTAGAAGAAAACGTGTGCTATACTAAGTATGCTCCAATGTAAGCTAGAATTTATAATCCTTCGGTCTTCAACTCTCAGATTAAAGTGAAAACCCTAAAAACGTAGACATATTTTCTGGCCAGCCCAATAACACTTGAAGTCTTAAGCAAGTCCACTCTTGAGAGTGTGCCACATCTCTTAGAGTTATTTTTTCTTATAAAAAAATCTTCTAAGGATTATAATGTGAAATTAATTCAGTTTTCCAAATGTCTTGCTGAACTAGACCATGTAGAAAGCAGAAATCATTCAGATGGTTTAAAAATGAAGAAAACAACAGTTAAGGGATCTGTATAAGCCAACTTCACACTGTGACAAGAGTTATCAGGACACTTAGGAAAAAAGGAGGTTGTTTTTATTGATGGTTCTGCTGTGCTGTTCTCTGGGGCTCTGGCATCAAGCTTTTCTTCTGTTTTTTTTTTTGTTATCGATGCCATCACTCATCTGTAGATATCACATCACTTGTTGGGGCCTCTGATGAGTAAATATTTACTGAAAGTACATTTGTTAAAGGCCGGGGTGTTGAACACCTCATGGTTAGAGCAGGGGTAGAACCACCTCTGTCACTAACAGGAACCAAAGAGACCGAGAAAGTGGCTTCTCACAATCCCCTTTGAGGTTACCCCAAAGACCCCCTTCCCGCTAACTCCCAGATCTTTAAGGTTTCCCAGCAGCACCACTTTAGTAACCAAGCTTTCAAGGGACACCCATTCAAACCATGGCAGGACCCAGCAAGTAATGTGATGCCTATGACTAAGCAATGGCAGAAAGTCATGACCATCCACAGCCAGAGCAGAAGAAGGAAGATTGACCCAGAACCCTAGGAAGCAGCAGCCAGCGAGGCTGGTTTTCTGGAGAGAACTGAAGTCACGGAATCGAGAAGCTGTCTCCAAAGCCAGAAGCAGGAGCGAGGGTAGAGGCAGCACGTTAGCTCCGACTTCCCAATCCCTCCATTCCTGTCCTGTCTCTTTTTAGCCAAAAACCACCTGACACAAGGGAGCCGGGTGACACTGTGGCCAAAAGTGTTGACAATGATGCTGATGCCTATGAAAATGGCAGTGTTCTGTGGAAGTGCTGGCCAATCAGAAGTGACCAATCATATCAACTGCAAAAGTGTGATTTATTTTTACTTTTGCTGTAATGAATGCCTTACAACAGTCTCACTTTCTAGTTTTAAAAATGAAAACTGATCCTTCAAGGAGTCTTCACAAAATGCCTCTCTCAGTAGGCACACATGCAGATAAATATGTAAAGCTTGAGGCCTAAAGTAATGGGATATTATGTTTGACTCAAAGGCCTAAAGTTGTAAGCAAATATAGTTTGTATTTAAAAAGACAAGGTTGGCGGGTGGAGAGATGGCTTAGCGATGAAGAGCCCTGGTTTTTCCTGCAGAAGACCTGGGTTTGAACCCAGACCGGCACAGAAGCTAACAACCATCTGTAACTCCAGTTCCAAGGGAGCCAATGCCCTCTTCTGTCTTCCAGTGGGCACTGCATCGCACAGGTGCACTTGCATACATGCAGGCATAACACTCATACATATAACATAAAAATAAAGACAGGATTGGGGCTGGAGAGATGGCCCAGCACCCACATGGTGGCTAAAAACTGTCCATGATTCATTTCAGGGGATCCAACAATCCCTTTTGACCTCCAAAGGCATTTCATGACATGGGTACCCTTGCATGTAGGCAATATACTTGGACATATAAAATCAAAATAATAAATAAAATTTTTACAGAAGTCAAGATTGATGAACATGGCATTAGAAGCCTGTTTCGATTTTCCTACATTATGTCTCAGAACTGTGAACAGCCTCATTCACAGCAGGCCTGACTCTGAGCACAGCAAAGCTAGAACTGCCTTGCCTGGAGTAGACACAGGGGATTCATACCATCCACCAACCAGCTCTTTTTCATGTCTCAGGAGTAGCATGCTTCCTGCCTGTCAGCAGATGCCTGGGCACCTTCCAGTTGCTGTTTTTGCAAACATTATAAAGTCAGAATCTAGAAGCTAGATGGAAATATACAAAGCAGAAGCCAGTATTTTATACACAGTGGAACTGTCACAGCTCCTGCTGTTGCAAACCTAAGTCAAGACTGTGTGATGGCCAAAATGAAGAAAATACTTAGACGGGTATGACATAGCTGCCTCATCAGACAAAGCACATAGAGAATAACAGTGTGAGCTGGGTAAAGAGGCTAACTTCTGCAATCTCAGCACTCGGGAGACTGACAAAAAGGGTTGCCACAAATTCAAGGCCAACCTGGGCTACAAAATGAGATCTGGTCAGCCAGAGCTACATTAGGAGACCCTACCTCTCCTCCCCTCCCCCCCGCCACACACACATAAAAAAGGCAGTAAAACACACAGAGAAGAGAATTCAGTTATCTTTTTTCAGTCTAAGATGAACTATGAGCCCAGAATTTTTATAATGTAAAATATCAGAAAATGGAAAAGGTAGGCTGAGTATAGTGTGCATGCCTGCAATCTTAGATGCTAGAGAGGATGCAGCAGGAGGATTTCTTGAGCCAGGAATTCAAAACAAGGTAGGAAAAAGTGAGATTTTGTTTCAAGGAAAAGAAAGAAAGGAAAGGAAAGAGAGGGATATATTCCTTTTTATTTAATGTATGTGTGTATATGTGTGTGTGTATGTGTGTATGTGTGCGCACGTGTGTTTCATGGCATATGTGTGGAGGTCAGAGGATAACTCTTGGGAGTCAGACCTCTCCTGCCACATGTGGGACCCAGGGATTAAACTCAGTTTATCAGGCTTTGAAGCACCCACACTTGATGAGCTGTCTTGCAGGCACTGGCACATCTTCTTTCTATGACAAAAAAAAAATGTTTTCAAGCAGCTCAAATATCTGAAAAAGGTTTTTTCCAAGATTATAGGACTCTACATCAAGCATGCTTTCCCTAGTGAAGGAAGAAAGAAAGATGCACATGTGGATTAATTTCTGAAGAATATTAATTAGGGCCTTTATAGATTGATTTACCATATATCTTCTGGTCTCAAGTTTTAAAGAAACTACCACTGGTTATGTGAGGAGATGGAGAAAATAAACCAATCAAGGCTAAAGTAGTTAAGAAACTCACCTCTGGGGCATGAGATGGGCTGGAGACAGAATAAAAGTGTCAACGCTTCAGAAACCTTCACCCAGCGGAGACCCAAGTCTCTCTCTCTCAAATCCCATTTGTTTACAATGAACGTAACGATATTTTTCTGAATATTTTGTGAAAATTATTTGAGAAAAACTTATGAAAAGTGCCACTGACAATAATATAGTAAGAACTCAGTAAATTATTCATATTGTCATTAATTAAAAGAAACCTAAATCCAGGATTGGAGAGATGGCTCAGCAGTTGAGAGCACTTGATGCTCTTACAAGCCCAAGTTCAGTTTTCAGCACCTACTTGGGGGCTCATAACCATCTATACCTCCAGCTCCAGGGGATCCAATGCCCCCTTCTGGCCTCTGCAGGCACCAAGCATACATTGTGCAATTACACACATGCTGGCCAAACAATCATACAAATATAAATAAATAAATAAATAAATAAATAAATAAATAAATAAATAAATAAATCTTGGGCTGAAGAGATGTCTCAGTAGTTAAGAGCTCTGGCTGTTCTTGCAGAGGACTCAGGTTCAAATCCCAGCACCCATATGGTGGCTAACAACCTTCTAAAACTCAGTTTCAGGGGATCCGACAACAGGTGCTGCATGACAGGGGTGCACTTACACACATGCAGGCATAACACTCATAAGCAGAAAATAAAAATAAATAAATAAATAATTAATAAAACAAATATAACTAAGTAAATCTTTATTTAAAATTTGAAAAAGAAACCCTAATCCTGAAAATAACTTTTTCAGAGATGAATAATCATTCATACAAAAGAATTTCTTGTCACCGAGAATCTGTTCACCTCACAAATGAAATATACTTTTCTTTGTTTCAAAAGAATATTCCCAAATACTGTTTCCCAGGAAGGTCTGTGCTAAATATTAGCTCTTTGGGATTCAGCTCCTAGAACTTCTTATAGCTCTATAGACCTAGGTGATGCTGCAACAATTTCCACATGAATGATGAATAAGGTGCAGTCTTCGTGGTTCAAAGCGTTTGTGCCAATCCATTTATTCCCTTAATGTCCAATGGGAATTTATGAAAATTTAATACCCTGCAATAAACACATAAACATAATTACCATTAAATATAGATTCTCAGTCTTGACAGGAATATTCTTTCTTTTGTTTCATGGGCTTTGCTCAGACTAACTTCGTGTTCTATCAACAAACCTAGCAGATGGTAGCTCTTCCAGTGTCAGGTAATGCTTATGTTAGAGGGTGATGCAGGAGGCAGTCCTTCCTAACAAGAGTCCCAGAGTGTTCTCCAAAGGACATCCAAATAGACTTTAAAGCTCTACATTCTTAAGCAAATTTCACACTTAAGTAAAATTTAATCCCATAAAGAGTCATTTTAGAGGAGCCCAAAGTTTTCTGAAAACATTGCAGCAGTTAAGTAACCTATTAAGGTATTGATTTGATCACTGAGTAAGATAACTTTTTTTCTCCAGGTATCTACAAGCTATTTAATTTTGGTATGTTTTGTTTCTTTAAAATTACCTTTTAACCTATTTTAACATGTAAGTAAAGTTTATATAAAAGGCAAACTTTTATAAACCTATAAGACATGATTCAATGCATAAATCTTAAGAAATAGCTTTCTTGATCTCTTAAACAGGATTTCTATGAATCATATGAATGAATAAATAACGGGCACTTAGAACAGTGTTCACTATGCAATGCTAGTTATACATTATTATAAAATGATAAAAGTATGGAGACTGTGTCCTAATTTTTCCATTGAAATGAAATAATATTGGAAACAACTTTACAACTTCTATATATTTTTATTGAATATTGAACGTATATTTTTATTGAATACAGAACATCTCAACCAGTCTTAATCACTTTTATGCCCCTTCCTCATTGGCACCCTCCCACACCCCTCTCCCTCTGGAATTCATACACTGTGTCATTTGTGTTAAGGCCTATTTTGTCAAGTTAGTGTTCCTGGATAATCCACAGTGCAGGTTTATTCACTGAGGTCCAGTCAGCCTATCTAGAGTCCCTCACTTTAGACAGGTTAGCTCTTGCTCACCCAACAGTAATCACCTGCCAATATTTCCTCAGCTAAGATTGGAGTCTGTTGCCCATCTCCCCGGTTCCATGCTGGGTTTTTGTCTGCTTGAGTTTGCATGGGTCTTGAGCATGCCGGCACCATTGTTGCAAGTTCATATGAGCAGGGTCCCAGGAGCTAGTAGCATTCTATTTCCCTGTGGTCATGCCCCTCCTCATAGGCTCTTACAATCATTCCACCCCCTCTTCCGAAATGATCCCTGAGCCATGGGTGAGTGAAGCTTAATACAGAAGTCCTGTCCAGTGACCCACACTCTGCAGACTCTTAATCTCCACTCTGTGACCATTTGTGACATTTTGTTATTGGCCCTCTGTTGCATGAGGGAGCTTCATTAATGAGAGTTGAGAGATTCATTAGTGTCCTCTTTACCCCTTGTTCTATGTTGTATGAGGCTTCAGTGTAGCAGTTCCATTGTAGATGTGCCACTCAGGCACATCTACAGACAATGTCTATGTGTGACCAGTTTGGGTACTTTGTAGTAGTTTCTGTCTGATGCAAAAGAAGCGTCTTTGATGAGTGGTGACTGGGATACTTGACTGTAAATATAAGGATGCATATTTTGCACTTAGTAAGAAGTTACATTAGTCTATGCGTGTGACAGCCTGGGGGATCTCTCTAAGATCTATGACCTCTTCAGTCATGTGTATTTGGCTGTGATTACAGTAGCACACATGAGCTTCCTCCCATTGAGTGGACTCTAAGATCAATTAGGTAGTTCTTGATTGACCCCAAGATAAAAATGCCACTACTGCACCAGTGTCCAGTGCTGTGTCAGTCCTATGAGTTGAGAAGAAGTGTGGAAAATATGGAAGACTAAACTAGCTGTGGATCGGAAGAGACATGAGGCCTATTGAGAGTGAGGACACCACAGAGGAGCAGAAAGCTCCCTTCAGGAACCTGCACTGTGCTAAGCAGTCATACCCATCGTTCGTGAACAGCTGTTTAAGACCAAAGAAAGGACTACTCAAAAAATTTGGAAAAACTGTACCCAACACTCACAACAGGGAAAAGAATATTGTCTATTTCCACTAACTACACTGAAAAAGATTCTTATCTTGGTATAAAGAGAAAATCATCCTTAAACTGAGAAGTTCTCTGGCATTCTTTAGGAAATCTTAAAAGCAAGACAATTATTTCCAAATAATTTAATTGTACTAGAACAAAGCTCAAGAATATTTATAGGAAAATTAAATACTTGCCATCTAAAAATATATTATCTCCAATTAAGAAAACAATGTTAGACAGAGGTCAACGAGATAGCTCACAGATTAAAGCACTTTCTGCAAAAGCTTGATGACCTGAGTTTGATCTCTGAAGCCAACATTTAAAAAGTTGAATGTGGGGCTGGAGAGATGGTTCAGCGGCTGGGAGCACTGGCTGTTCTTACAGAGGATCCTAGTTCAATTCCCAGCACCCACATGATCGCTAACAATCATCCGAAACTCCAGTTCCGGGGAATCTGCACCTTCTTCTGACCCTGACCTCTGTGAGCCCTGCATGACACAGGTGCACTTGCATTCATACAGACAATACACTTGTACACATAAGATAAAAATAACAAATAAAATATTTTTAATAAAAAAACAGATGTGAAGGCTTACAACTGTAATCCCAGAACTCCTATAGCATTCCTCAGAGATGGAAGGCTGAAACAGAAGAATCATCTGGAACCTACCTGACCAGAGATTCTGGAGTTCACAGTACAGCAGCAGAAAGAAGAGAGACCCTAACTCAACAAGGTGAAAAGCAAAAACCACCTCCACACAAGCATACACCGTAACACACAAACACAGACACACACACACACACACACACACACACACACACACATACAGAGTCAATAATAACAGTAAGATAACTAGATGAATAATTTTAAAATTACTAGATTTGTCATGGGGAAAAAATCAATCTGACCAAAAAGAGACGCAGATGCTAAAATCAGAAGTTAGCGATGCTGAGAATTATTAATGCTGCTTGAAAATACTCAATAATCCAGAAACTGCAAGTTGAGAAACATATCTTTTTAAGATGAAAAAAGAACAGAACATCAAGGAGCAATGGAAAACATCATGTGTCACTGGATTTTTTTTTTGAAGGAAAGGAGGAAGAGATAGAAAAGGAAAACATTTTTAAAATAAGAGCAAAAAAAAAAAATCTTCCTAATCTGATGAAAATTTGAAATACCGTGACTGTAAGAAGAGTTTGTGAACTCAAAGCACAAACCCTTTAAAAAAATTTTTTGAAGCTAGCAATAGTTTATTGTTCGTGGGTAGAGGATGTGTGTCACATAGATGAAAAGTGGAGGTCACCATGACAGCATATTTCCCCTTAATAACAATGTGGAAAAGATTAAAATGGAATAGCATCTTTAGGTACTAGAAAAATAAATGCTTCTACTTATATTTGTAGATCCAATCTAAGAAACACTCAAAACTGAAAATGAAATAAATATTTTTTAGATAAAGAAGAGGTGAAATAATTCATTTTCAAATGTTAAATAACCTGCCTAATGGGAGAAAATTGATACTAAAGGGCAGTTATGAATTTATGTAAAGCAAAATGGATTTCTGTGAGTGGTAACTAAGTTGGTAAAAAATGTGAGGTGCTTTTTTATTTAAGTATTTTTTGAAGATTCTGGGTGTGGTGGTGGATCCCTTTAGTCCCAGCACACAGGAGGCAGAGGTAGGTGGATCTCTGTGAGATCAAAGCCAGTCTGGTCTATATCATGAGTTCCAGGCCAGCTGGGGCTACAGAGAGACCCTGTATCTTTACATGTATCTTTAAAAGATAATTGTTTAAACAAAATAATATTGCAGGCTACTGCCTACACTGTAGGTGCAAGCAGCATTATGACAATGGTACCAACGTGCCGGAGACAAGGAAATGGGAGGCAGTGACTTAGACGAATGTCCCCATAGGCTTCCAGTACTTGAACACTTTGCTCCCAGTTGGTAACACTGTTTGCTGCTGTTTAGAGGTGTGGCCATGCTGGACGAAGCTCATCACCGGGAGTGTGTTGAATGAATTCATAGCCAGGTACCATCTTGCAGTTCAGCTCTCTTCCACTTTCCATATCTTACTGAAGATGAAGATACTCAGTTTTCTGCTCCGGCTGCCTGCTGCCATGTCTCCCCACCATAAGGGATTTCTATTCCTCTGGAAACATAAACACAGCAAAGTCTGCCTTCTAAGTATTGCCTTAGTCGTGGTTTACCACAGCAGCAGAAAATATGGAGCGATACTACTTAAAATTTTTATAGTCTATGTAAAGTAGTGTAATCTCATTAATAGTCACCATATTAAACTAAATATCTAAGAAATAATCCTTAAACCAGTCAAAAAATATCAAAAAGAATAAAAACTAATGAGAAAATCCAAAAATGTAAGATTGAATTCTAAAAAATTCCAATTAACCAAAAAAGAATGGAGAACAAACCAGAGAAAAGGTGAATTAAAACCAACCTTAAGAAGATGAGTTTAAGACCCAGCACCTCCCTGTGAACAGGTGGGTTTGGACCCCACAGCTCCCACCCTAACTCTAATAATCCTCATGGTTTGGCTCTTAGTTCACTAACTCAGAGAACTGAGGAGGATCATTAGGTGTAATGAGACTTTCTAGAGCTAGACCATAGGAAACAGGCAGAGAGTTTATCTGGTGCACAAGCACTTCTAGGGTCCCATCTCCCCAAAGACAGTATAGAGAAGTGACTTTAAAACAAAGCCTAGTGTTCCTCTCAAGAAGGGGTCTATGCCATGCTGTTTTTAGAGGCTACAAGGTCACCAGGCTTCCAAATTGCCTCAGGGAGTTAATGGGACAGATAAAAATACTAACCAGCTGGTAACCTGAGAAGACTATCAGCATGTCCTGAGCCTTCACCAGTAATAGCTGCAGGTTTATTAATCTCTGCTGGGAGGAGAATCAAATATCCAACTTTATCTCTTTATGAGGGGGAATCATACCTCAAACCTCATAGCTCTTGGAGTAATGGAAGTCAAATAGAGTGAGTCCCTATAGATCACAAGGTCAAAATAGAGATTTGATACAAACAAAAGAAGACTGGAAAGGAGATTCCTTCCTTTTGTACACTCCAAAGAAAGGGTTATACCAAATAAGCTCTCTGACTCCACTCTGGAAGAGGTTTATATATATAAACATCATATATATATATATATATATATATATATATATATATATATATGTATATCAAGCATGAAAGCATCCCAGCTTTTTTACAGCTATCCCCGACAAGCCCTATTCTAAATATATTATCCCTGGAAGAGGGGAATAGGAATCTATAAGTTTTCCTAGATCACAGAACAAAGAAAGAAGTCCACTCAGATTTCTAGGGATTGTGACCCCTAGGAACCGTACATAAAGGGAGCTGCAGAGTGAAGTTCCCACTGCATCTCTGGAAAGGCTCAGAACATAGACTTTTACTTGATGGTCTCCATTCTAGCAAACTTGCACTAGGGACTAATAGGGCAGATGGACTGCCATCCTCTGGAAACATGAGCTGGAGCTGGGCATGTAGTAAGACTTTCTTCAGGCTCCTTCAGTGATAAATCCAAGTCTCCTTATTTTTCCTAGAACTTTGTCCACGTGCCAAGTATAAAACTGTAACTTCTATAGGTGTTACAAGGAATCACTTCCTTAACCTAATTTTCTCTTAGAGTTGATGGGGCTTTCCATTTCTCAGTGGCCCCAACCACAGAGTGCAGAGAAGTAGAGTTTACAGTGGGTCCTCTTCCAGTAGCTGTCTCTCCAAGAATAGAGGATACAACTTGAATGTGAATACAGGCACTTGAAACAGATCAGTTAAATGCAGAAAAAGCCTAACACAAATGCCTGTGCTGAGCTTCACTGTAAAGTAGAAGGAACCGGGGCACACATTCAATATTTTAACATTTCTATGTATATCTAGAGAAGATGGCTTCTACTTTATTATTTCAGAGCACAGATAAGAAGTGACACATCTTAATGTCTAGAGGGTTACCAAAAGCAAAGACAACCATTTGGACAAACACAAAAACTTAAAAGACAACACGTATTTTTAGAAATGTACAGGATGGGGAGATTCTTCTCTTAGTTTAGGTAATTCCGAGGAGACTTGGCAGTCTTGTCAAATGCATAGAAATGGACACAAAGAGTGAAGTAAAGTGAAGCAATCAGAATATATCCCAAACGAAAGAGAAAATGATGAATCCCCCCTGTCCTCCTCCAAAACACAGATGTCATCTTTCTGAGCTTAGCTATACCCACTTACTAAAGATCACCATAGCTGGACTTGTTAACTGTTCATACCTCCACATGGAGAGAGGAGCAAAGAGAGTCACAGGACCCTCACCTGAGAGTCTGACCACACCTCCCAATGCATGAGGAACTATTTAGCTCTAATTTCACTTGATCTTGGGGAGAAGCTATAGTAAATAGACTGGGAAGGGTCTCTCAACATTTTATGTGGTTATATGGATGCCATCGTCCATGCTTGGTTGAAATCTTTCTGATGGAGCCTTATATGGGTTGCATCCACATTCCTGTAAGTATATCCTCACTCATTGCTTTGTAAGCACAATGCACTCATTGATTTCCCAGAATGCAGACTGGTGAGATCATGCCTTGTTTTGTCACAGGGACCAAGAAAATGGATGTCATTTGTATCCTCCTTCCCCAAGGAATTTTAGCAGCACCCCAGAAACTAACTGTGGTGAAGTGGAGATATGTGACACACCTGACAAAGAATCCAAATTTAGAACAGAAAGAGATTCACCAAAGTAAAAAAAGCAATGGAAAAAAATCCAGAAATTTTCAGTAATTTGTTAAAAAGTGTTCTAAAGTATCAAACGTAAATCATACAGCTGAAAAATATTGCAGTTGAACTGACACAAATAGTAAACAAGACCAAGCAGAAGAAAGGATGGGTGAACTCTTAAGCTAGGTCACTGGAAGGTATTCAATCTGATTTAACAACAACAAAATAATGAAAAAGTTGAAGAGAATTTTGGGATGCCATCAAGTAGAACGACATATACATTATTGGTGCATCAGAAGGAAAATAGAGATAGATAGGGGCAAAAAACACATGAAAACATGCAGTGACAGAAAACTCCCCAAGCACAGAGAAGGGACTAGTAATCTAGAGCTAGGAAGAGTCAGATGATACATTCAAAATCTCGAAACAAAAATAAGTCAAGCAAGAATACAACTAGAATTCCTATTTTTCCATAATCCCAGACTACTTCAGAATTTCTGAGAAAAGCAAATACTGAGAGAATTTACCATCATCACTAGACCAACCCATAAAAAATGCTAAACGGAAATCTTCAAGCTAAGGGGAAGGACTATTAACTGCAAGAAAATACAGCAATTGTGAAACTCACTGGTAAAGGTAAGTATATTGTCAAATGCAAAACAGTAGAAAATTGTTTTATTGGTGGGTAAATCATTATGTCCTTATTGTGAAGAGTAAAAGACCAAAACTGTTTTAAAAACAACTGAAGAAATATTGGCAACAGATCACTGTTGGGTGAGGACGAGCTAATCTTCTTAAAGTGAAGGAATTTGGATAGGTGGACTAGACCTCAGTAGATGAGCCTGTACTGAGGAACATTTGGGGACACTCACTTGACACAATAGATCTTAACACAGAGGAATGAATGTATGGATTTCATTTGGGGCCTATGGGGAGGTGCTGGTGGGAAAGGGGGCGTAAAGATGATTCACATTGAGTGAGACATTCTGTATGAAATGCAACAACAAGAAGTATCTTTCTGTTGCTAAAACAAAGTATCTGAGAATGATCCAGCTTTGCTACTCCTGAGTATGTACCAGAAGCACTCTTAGTCCTACCTCAATGACACATGCAGATCCATGTGTGTTGCAACTCTCTTCACATTAGTTATAAAATGGAACCAAGCTAGATACTACTCAGAATTAGTGGGCAATGAAGATGTTGTACATACACACACTAGAACTTTATTCAACTGGAAAGAAAAATGAAATCATGGCATTTATAGCACAGCAAATAGAACTAGAAATTATTGTGTTAAGTTAGTTATCCTAAACTCAGAAACTCAAATGCTGCATGTTTTCTCTCATATGTAGATTTTAATGTTTATGCATGCATATATGTGTATGTATGGGAGTAAAGGTCATGAAACTAGAGGAGACAATTAGTGGGCAAGAAGAGGTCTTAATGGAGGGTTGGGGAAGGAAGTTAAAAAATGTAGTGGGATATGTGTGAAATGAAAGCAGAAAGGGGCTTATGGGTAAAGCAAGGGAACAGCAGGGGGAGGACAGAGGAAAGGGGAAGAGGAACAGGGGAAGGAGGGGGAGGACAGAGGAAAGGGGAAGAGGAGCAGGGGGAGGAGGGGGAGGACAGAGGAAAGGGGAAGAGGAGTGGTAGAGACAGAACACGTCAAATGCAAATGAAAGCCATTACTCTGCATGCCATTGAAAAGAGAAAGTATTTCCATTATTAAATAGGCACCATTCTTCCTATCTAATCAGAGAATATATAGATAAAATTGGGTCAATAATCCCCCTTTAACCATAAGGGTATATTCCAAGATCCTTGGTTAACATCTGAAATTACAAAGTACCAGACCCTGCCTCCGCCGCCACATAACCTATATGTATATATAACCTTTGATAAAGTCCAATGTATGAACTAGGCATAGTAAGGGGTGAACAACAAGAGTTAATAAAATTATGACAAAAATAGTAAAATAGGGGCTGGAGAGATGGCTTAGCAGTTGAGAGCACTGGCTGCTCTTGCAGAGGACTTGGGTTCAATTTCTAGCACATACATGGCAGATAACAGCTATCCAGAACTCCAGTCTCAGGGATCTAACACCCTCTTCTGACCGCCGTGGATGTTGCATGACATGCGTTCACTTACACACATCCAGGCAATACAATTATGCACATAAATAAAAATAATAAAGTATTTTTAAAATACTAACATAAAAGTTATATGAATGCAGTATTTCTCTATCTCTCCTGAAACAGTAAGATAAAGATAAATGTTCATATTTTCAGATTTCAGGAAATGCAACCATGATAAGGGAGTCTGGATATCCATTCTGTGACTCTGAAAAAAAATAAATCTAGATAATTACTGTCATTGATTGAAACGTTATCAAAAGAGACAGCGAGACATGTTTACTTCCTAATAAAAGTACAATTCTCTCACTGGCTGTGGGGGTGCCTGCCTTTAATTCCAGTTTGTGGGAGGCAGAGGCAGGTGGCTCTCTGTGAGTTCAAGGCCAGCCTGGTCTATGTAGTGAGTCCCAGGCCACCTGGAGCTACAAGCAGACCCTATGTCAAAACAAACAAACAAACAAAAAGTTTGTGTATCTTTTAGCAATATACTCTGAAATACTTAGATATAAAGTTGTATGATAGCAGACATTTAATTTAAAAGTAATCCAATTTAGTGTGGGCAGTTGCTAGACTTTGAATTTAAAAAGTTGGACAACAATAATTAGTAAATTTTAATCAAAGGAGGTATATACTATTCTATAAGACTATATATAGTCTGACTGTATTCACTATAATATCCTATATGACTATATATTTGAATTTTTCATGATTTAAAGTGAATAAGAATTAAACCGTTAAAAGCAAAATGATAAGCTACCACCTGAATACCGCCATCCTGTAACTGAGAAACTGAGTTTTGACTGGCATTTCATTTAGGATATTTCTGTGTCTTACTAGGGTCTTATTTTTGACCACATAAACACACAGAGCCCCTAAGTGCTAAGAAGCTCATATTGATCTTGCAAAGGATCCAAGTTTGGTTCCCAGCACCCACATCAGGTTGTTTGAATCATCTGTAATTCAACTTCAAGGGTCCGCTCTGGGAACTGCACTCGGATGTACAAACAGAGACACACATAAATAAATAAACATAGCCTACAAAATAATAACAATGAAATTTTTTAGAAAGACCCCAATAAATAAAGAGATGTTCTGTATTTGAAATTCCAGTGTTCTTACAAGGTCCATTCATGCCCATTTGATCTATAGGTATAATGCAACCCCAATCAAAACTCCAGCAAGTCATTCTGTAGCATCCACAAAATGATTCTGAAGTTTTTATTAGAAAGACACACGATCCAGAATAGCTAACACAATATTAAAGAAGAATGTTGAGAAACCAACATTATCTGACTTCAAGACTTACTAGAGAGCTACAGTAATCAAGATGGTGTGATGTTAATGAAGAATAATTCATTGGATACTGCACAACATACTAAGCCCAGAAATAGAGGTACACAAATATAGTCAATTGATTTTGATACTGGATCAAAGGCAATTTAATAGAGAGAGTTTTTTCAGTAAGTGGAATTAGAACATCTTCATATAACACAAAACAGACACACCTTAATATTGTTCACAAAATTATTCAACAGGGATAAAAACTAAATGTGAAATGCAGATGTATAAAACTTTTAGAAGATAACATAGAAGGAAATCCAATTCTACCTGTGTTGAGGTCCCTAAAAGCTTCAGGAAGCTCTCAGGCCTCTATGTGTAACAACATGGACCTGTACCTTGACTCCTGCCACTGTTGACAGTCTGATGTTATTACAGTCAGAGAATATAACCTGTATGATTTAAAATTTTTTTATAAACTTATAAAGGTGCCTTCTGCCCCAGAATATTGTATTTTATCTTGTTTTCTGCTCCAGAAGGATTCAAGAAAAAAATGTATTATGCAAACTAATGGGTGGGTGATGCTAGAAATAGATAAGCAGAGGTGAACACCTGGTTAACGTTATGCTTATCCTCTGTGTTCTCTTGCTTGTGATTCTACCAGCTAGTGAGAAGAGTTGTCCAAGTTCCCAGCATACCCCTTATTAGCATGATAGTCTCTGCTTCCTCCTTTGACTCTTGCAGTGATCAGCTTCTCCCATGGAATTTACATTTATCAAAAAGCCAAACTGAAGTTTTTAAAACTTTCTGTTATCTATAACTGTGAGTGCGAGTGCTTGATGCACACGTTACGCAAGCATGAGGTCAGAGGATGACTCTGTGGAGTCAGTTCTCTGCTTCCCCCTTCATTTGGATTCTGGGAGCTAAACTGAGGAGACTGGGCTTGCCCCCTTCCCTGATGATCCATCTCCCAGCCCCAAATTGAATCTTTTCCTTCTCTCCACCTTGTAGTTCTCTGAATATCTCTAAACAGCCTCCCCCTTTATTCCACTTGTAAAGTCAAAATAAAAGACGAAATTATGTTTTTTCAGTTTTCTTAGTCGTAGAGACAAGATACTTAAATGCAAAGGAAAGCTTTTTGATGTATTCTCCTGGCAATTAAGCACAAGAGTTTGTAACTCTGACCATTTTATAAAGACCCTTTGAAAGTGAACCCAGAATATCAATCAGAATAACTTCAGGTTAGGTTTGTATTATAAAGAAGCATCAGATGTCAATGAATTCCATCACAAAGGTCTATTCGCATTCAGGATTCTTGTTGTAGGATAGGAAGGAGACAATCATATACTATTAATGGATTTTATGCTGACACCATTTTCTGTGGGAAAAAGCAAGGAAATGCAAACATGATAAACACAGAAGAGTGTGTGAGAGTCCTGAGAATAGTAGTACAAGTTCACCCTAAGGACACAGTGAACATAGTTTTATAAATTAGAAGCTTCTTAATGTATATATTATATATATAGATGATCATTCATAAGGTTAAATATAATCTAAGAACCTTTTGATTTATGATTTAAATCTGTTAGCTTTTTCAAATAATCCTGTCATCAGAAATTTCACATTGCAATTTATACATTTTTCTAAATCAGTGAGATGTGAATGAGCCTTCATCCATATTTATTTCTATTTATTTTTCCTTCATCCAGCAGTCTGAAGACTCATTCATTCAACGTGAAAAAGTTATTTTTGTATTTCCCTGGATGACCTAGTTTGACACTGTGTAATGATAAATGGGCTGTATCTAATAGAGTCACAGAAGTGTTGTTGCAAAGGACAACTCTCATCTCGAAGAGGATAATAGTTTATTCTGGAGCCAAATTTAAGTAACCAGGGCCCAGGAACACAGATTCAGGCCCCCAAATTCCATGTTCCAATGTGGTAACAGTTTTATGAAGTTTTTACACAAACAGAACAAAGAAAAGTCATAAGTCCAGATGCTTTTCAAATACACCAGTGGAGCATTAAGAAGATGGGTACAGCAAAAGAGAGATCTCAGCTGTAGACCTCGGACACCATCTGATGACACTCAGCCTTCTGGTTGGTGGGAAGTCGGTGGTCTGCCAAATTAATACATTCCAGAAGGGTTTTAATCTGTTAGTCACAAAATGTTAAGTCAGAAACAGAGGTGGGAAAAGAGTGGCTATTATTTAGAGGCTAAAAATGAACCAAAATAAACATAATTAGGCTCTGGACCTGCAACATACCAAATTCTACACAATCACTGAAGTTCTAGTCAGTTGATCATCCTTTGCAGAGAGTTCAGTTTCAAGATGTAGTTTTCTGGGAAATTTCATTCACAGAAGCATGAACTGACTTTGGCCTCTTTATTTTATGGGTTTAGTGCCAACGTAATGGTATCGTTTTGTAAGCTTTTGACATATAGAATTCATTCTGTTGTGTCTACGAATGAGTATTTCCACTTATTTTAATAAAATTGCATTTAATTCACCTTAAGCCTCTTAGATAGGCGGTTTGATGTCTCTTACTAAATTTAGGGAAGTTTTGATTATTCCTCTTTCCTTTTTGGATTCTGGGTACCAAAAGACATGATTGACAGCTCTAAAGATAGATAAGTCTTATTGGCTCACAGAAGCAGATTGATGGGGCCTCCCCAGAAGAAGGTTGATTTACACACTCACTCCACCTACCCCCCACACTCTCCAACTGGCCTCTGTCCATCAGTAGTCTCCAAAGTACAGATGATGAAGTTAACATAATCCTGACATGCTCCAGGGAAACCTGATAGAGAAAAGCAGAATTTTGTCTCATATAAACAGTCATAACTTCAAGTTGTGAAGGTATTTGCAAAATGTGAAGCTCAAATTTCTCTTCAGGGAGAGTCAGACATGGACACAGGACATAGAAACTGGTGATTGACAGGACTGTACCAGTAATACCTGGTTTTTATGCTCCCATGTGGAACAGTACTGGGTGTGTAATTCATTTAATAGGCTCCTTGACTTCTCAAAATGTCATAGGCCATGCCCGAATTGAGATCTTTTCAAAGTTCCTTAAATCAAAATTGGATTCAGGGCAATGAAAAACACAACACTGAAGTTAGGACATAAAGTAGGTCAAACGGTAATATTTTTAAAAGGGGTAATTATAGAGGCAACCTTGAATGAAAAATAATGTTCATGACTCATTTACTATAATTTTCATAATTAGAGATTTCTTTGGAAAACTCTACTGAAAAGAGACACTACAAATTAAGCATAAAATTTAAAGTAGCACATCTAATCAATACATATCCAGAGAGCATTCTGGAATAAATACATAAAGTGTAAGAATGAGGATGTTGGCTTTAGGATGCCCTGAATCCTTGTAGACAGGGGCTGGAGATGTGGTTCAGTTGGTAAAAGGTTTGCTGAGCAATCAGGAGGATGTAACTTTGATCCTTACTACTTATATATAAAGGAGCTTGTGCTTCTAATAATGTCATTGCTAAAGAGGGGGAGACAAAACATGAACAAACATCTACTCACCTCAGATAGGATGCTGAGAACAGACCAAAGAAACCCTTCCACCCAACGTGGCTTAGTGAACCACTGAATGGATGATACTTACAAGGGTGTACTCACAAAATCTGTGTCTTTGCAGCTCCCCGAATGACTTGCTGACCACCCGGAGCATCAGAGCCCCCTTCCCAGCCTTCGTTACTGCTCTAGGTGACCTTGGGGAAGGGCCTTATGAATCTTGCAAGTTTCTGCTTTCTGAGACTTGTAAGTTCCGTTTGCCTCCTATCTCTCTCCTCCTTTCAGAATGAATGTTTCAATTTACAGGAAATTAGTACAAAATACTAATGCCATCGCCACAGAGGTGGTGACAAAAGGATCCCTGGGACTTGTATGCCAGCAAGTCTGATTCATTCAGCAATTGCCTGGTTCAGTGAGAGACTCTGTCAAAAAATAAGTTGAAGACTAATTAAGGAAGAGAATGTCAGCCTCAGGCCTCCACATGCACATACACACAAACGCATACACATACACAAACACATACACATACACACAAACACATACACAAATACATACACATGCAAACACATACATATATACATACACACAAAGAAAAATATAAGTATAGGTATTGTGGGACTTGGGTCTCTTCTTTCTCTTCTGGATGCTGACCATGAAGAGAACACTGTTGTACTTTATGACTGCCCCTGCCTGTCATGTCTGCCTCCCCAGATGCCCCGAAGCAGTGAAGCCAACCAGTGATGAACTGAAGGCTCTAATCCAGGAGCCCAAATCAACCTTTACTCTTTGTAAGTTAATTATCCCAGGTGTTTATTTCACAAAGATGAGTTAACATCGAAATGTATTAGTGAAAATGGCAGGATTTTACTTTCTGAATAATTTTAAGGATTTAAAGCAAAAACAAATGTAATATTAATTTTGCCACTTATAGTTTCTTATTTGTGACCGTCCTGAGGAAAAGCATGCCTTGTTCTCTTACAGCAAACTGACAGCAGCTCCTCACCTCCTCGCCTTCCTTTGCCCTCTCTGGAAACTTTTGTTACTAGACTCATCAAGTTCCTTCTACTTCTGTGTTCTGATCATTGAGGCTCGTGTCTTATTCTCTAAATAGACTGAAAGGCTCATTAAGAATCTGCAAAACAATTGCTGATGAACTTGACTAAAATAAAAAAGCATGAACTAAGCAGCTTTCCAAGATAAATTATATCAGTCGCCCCAGAAAATTGCAGTTGGCTCCTCACTGGCCTCCCAGCTGCCGCCTATTTATATGTCAGCAACCAGAGTGATCCTTTAAAGACTGTCAAGAGTCACACTGCTCCGTGCAAAGCTCCCAGTGCTGCCATCATCCACAGTCCTTGCAATGACTTACACCATCCTGCCTAATCTAACTGCTTTCAGATTTCCTAAGATCTTTCTCTCTTTCCTGTCTGGCCCACCTGCAAGAGCCTACTACCCCTCAAATATGCCCGGCAGTTTTTGATGCACAGGGTTTGTAAATATAAATCATCCCTTTATTCAGAACAAGCTTGCTTCAGACATCCCATGAGTTCTGCTCCAGGTTGTCCTGAACCTTGGCCATGAACGTAAGGTTCCTTTGTCCACTTGCCTGGTATGCTTAACAGCAGTGTTTTTATTGGACCCTCTGCACTGTCCTCTGGCAGACAGTGTAGACCAAGCCGTTATACTGCCGGAATCATCCATTGCTGTAGTGGAGTTTTACCTGGTACTGCTCTGAGTGTTTGAAACATGGCAGCAAACAAAACAGCCAAATGTGCCGCTTTACCGCAAATACTGCAGATGGAGTAACTTATTAAGTGAACTACAAAGCCATAATCACACCAGATTCCTTCAAAAAACAAACAGAAGGGTCAGAGAAGAAGATACATACTAGGGTTACCTCAGTCAACTGTGTCTGGCCTTACCAGAATCTTGGGCTATTTTTCTTAATGTGAAAAATTATGTAAAATAATCAGGGAAAAAATCTGAACACTGCTTGGATTTTAGCTGAAAGTATTAGTTCTGGTTAAATTTTTGAGGTGTGTTCATTTTAAAGGGGAGACAGTTTTCCACTAGAGATATACACTAAAGTATGGAGGAATGTTTGAGAGGATGTGAGGAATTCTTCTAACTAATGTGCATGAGAGACATCAGATGAATGAAGACTGGAAGAACTGAACTATGCGTTAGGCCTGTCAGAGTCAACATGCAGTTTGCTGCTTCTGCATACGCTGAACATGCCTACCATTGCAGTAACAAGTTGCGTTGATTGCTGGAAAGAGAAAAATGTATAGAGAGAAAGATAAATACTGAGTTCTCATTTCTGTATCACATGTGAATTTTATTGTATTTAAGAATTTATTCTATACTTTTCAAATGTACTATTAATAATTAAATTGATCCTACAGAAATTTCTAGACAGTGAAAACTTGGAGGCTTCTTTTTAAATATTTATTTACTTATCTATTTATTTATTTTATGTGTATGAGTGTACAGTCTGCTTGCATGTAAGCACACCTGTGTGGTGCAGTGCCCATGGAGGACAGAAGAGAGGGTTGGATCCCCTGGAACTGTACTTACAGATGGTTGTTAGCCACTTTTCTGGGTGCTGAGAATCGAACCCAGGTCCTCTGCAAGAGCAACCAGTGCTCTTAACCACTGAGCCATCTCTCTATTCCCCAGAAACTTAATTCTAAGGTTAATGGTTATTGTATATTTTAAATTTTTTAAATAAATTAATTTTTAGTTGCTCTTTGTTTCTGGTTTTTTGTTTTGTTGTGTTTTGGGTTTTGTTGTTGTTAGCACATGAAGAAACGGGAGTATTTTACTTTGTGGCTATTCCTTCCCTCACTGCCTTCTGCCACACTGCTCTTTCCCTCTCAATGGTTCCCTCTCTCTCCCAAATAGTGCGCCTTCTTCTTTCAAAGCACAGATATGTATTTAATAATATCTATGATGCACTTTTATGTATATGTGGGTCTCTGTGTGTGTTTGGATATGTTTATGCCTATGTGGAGGTGTGGGCCTGTGGAGGCCAGAAGAGAATGTCAGATCACCTGGAACTGGAGTTACAGGTTGCTGTGAGCCTTCCAATGTGGATGCTGAGAACTGAACTTTCACCCTCTGTGAAAGTATCAAGAGCTGTTAACCACTGAGCCATCTCTCCAGAACCCTATCGTGTATTTTTAACATTTTTACTTTAGTAAGAACAATTGTTATTTGCTTCTTTCCTTCTTTGTTGCATTTTTTAAACTAAGTTCATGTTTGCTATGGGGCAGGAGAAATAACTGACCAAATCTGTTGTTTCTAACTGCATTCCATTTTTAGTTCCAACATGTTTTTATTATCAAATTTTTTAAACTGCAGTTCAATTTAGGTTTTTTTTTTTTTAAGCATGCATATAGGAAGTAGAGAGATGGCTCAGAGATTAAGAACATTGGCTACTCTCGCAGAGGACTTACCTTCAGTTCCCAGACCCCACATAGTGCCTAACAACAGTCTATAACTCCAGTTCTTGGGGATTTGATGCCCTCTTCTGGCCTCCATGGTCATTGTGTGACATGGGTGGACTTACATTAAAAAAATTTGAAATACAAATACATATTAAGATAAATACTTTAAACATTTTTAAGATTGAAGACTTCAATTGTGTAAAAGACTAGCCTTTTTTATTTTCTTAAATTATTAGGGTACGTTATTTCTGCAAAGTAGTGATTTTATCAGGACATTTTCATACGTTCATGTACTGGACTTTGATCATATTTATACCCTCTCTCTCCCTGCCTCTCTCGTGTTGGTGTCCTCTCCCCCCACATACCAGCTCAGTCTTCTTTGAGATGCTGTCTTTGTAGAGTCTGGCAGGATACTGCCGAGTGATAGCAACTCATTGTGCAGGTGATCGGCTGGGACTTGAAGGGACTTGGAATGAAAGCTGGCCTTCACATGTCCTTTGAGTAACATGAGCATATGTGACTTTTGGATTGCTGCGAAATATAAAACTGATTTAATCAAGTGTCATGTAATTTTTATATGTTTAATAGATAACTTTTAGAGAGCACAATATTTACTTTTTAAAAGACTGTTAAAATGCCTGTTGACTAAGGCATTTTCCATTATTTTCAAGATTAGCAAAATAAGCTGGGTGCTGGGAAGATGACTCAGCAGGTCAAAGCAGTAGCCACACAAGACTGATAGCTTGAGTTTCACCCCTAGAACCCACATAAATAGCCACATATGGTGGCTCTACACACATCTGTAATCCCAACATTCCTGTGGCAAGACGGGAGGCCGAGCCAGGAGAATTTCCAAGAAGCTCATATGCCAGCTACCCTGGAGCACATCAGCAGAAACAGCAAGAGAGAGCTTGCCAAGATAGAAGTGAGAAGTGACACCCAAAAGTTGGGCTCTAACATACACACACACACACACACACACACACACACACACAACTTTATTATAAATGTATTAGCGTGTGCATTTGCCGTAAAAGACAAGCAAGCCAAGAATATGAAAATGATTAAAGATTGTGCTGAGCAGCCAGGTCTGCATTACAGCCTTGTAATCTCAGCTACTTGGGAGGCTGAGGAAAGGGGATCACAAATTCAAGGCCAGGCTGGTTTCCAGAGTGAGTTAAGGTGAGTCTGGACAACTTAGTAAGATCTTGTCTTGAAGTAAAACGTTCAAGGTCTGTGGGTGTACTTCGATGGTATCGCTCTGGCTTGGCATGAGCCACGAATGAGGTCCTAGGTTCACCTCAATGCAAATACCAAGCAGAGAGCTAACTGGAATTGAAGTGAGACAGTGAGCTCTCAAAGCCCACCCCAGTGACAGACTCCCTCCTGCAAGGCTTTACCTCCCAAAGATGCTTTGACTTCCCAAACAAAGCCACCAAATGGGGACAAAGTGTTCAAATACTTGAACCTGTGTAGGACATTTCTCTTTCAAACCACCACAATACCCAAGCAGATGTTCAAGTAATCCTTAGTCTTCCCCCTTGAAGTTTTTCAAAGTATCAGACACACCTTTCATATTATGAAAAGAAATTAAATATTCATATTTGCAGGATTGAAAAATATTTTGACTTACTTTAGAACCTGTTAACAATGTAATTATACTTCAAATTAGTATTATATGTAATACTAAATGCATTTCATTTTAAATGCACATTTGAGATAATTGAATAAAAAAGCACATAATTGAGTAAATCTCTACATTGATTATAATTACAAGAGAATTAAAACATAAGAAAGTATTCTATCTAGGCAGACATGCATGCTTTAAGTATTAATGGGATATGCCTTCAGAAATGAAAAACAGCAAAAACAGAGTAATTGATCTTTATTTAGACATGATTGGTAAAGATAAACGTAACAGGAAAACTCCTGGGAAGGAGGCCCTCTGAAGAGAGATCTTTGCATGGGAAGATACCAGACTTCCCCACCAGGATGCCTTAGAACTAAATTAGTGAAAAAGGAAAATACTTTCGTATGAAGCTAGCCACTGCCATCACAGATTCATGAGAAACACTTGCAGAGATCATTCACTCCATGTTAAGGTGAGGATCAAGTCATAGACTATATATAAAATTAGTTCTGTTTAATAGAAGATTGAATGAAATCAAGATCTTTCCTTGTTACACAGTCTGAATCCTGTCCAGAGTCATCACAGGCTTGTGGGAAGAGAAAAGCCCAAGTGTGACTAACCTTAAATGTCTGTGTATTGATTGCATTTTGCTTAGCTCAAAAAACTCTCAGCAAAACCCCCTACATTAAGGAGATAAAAGAGAAGCTCTGCTGGTTACATTTGAGGTACAATGTCTTTTGGTCTGTTTTATGTAACACCCTACTGTTTCTAAAGTAACCCTAGGAACTGTCAAAGAAAAAAACAGTCCTAGGTGCTTGTCAAGGGGGGTGAGATAGAATTTTTTCCAGATTTCTGCAGTGGAGAGACAGACTCCAATATAAACTGAGCTAATTCTAGCTAAGGCGAAGGCGAGTAAGGTTTCTAAAGAAAGAACAGATAGGAAACAAAAAATTGCTGTAGGGAAGTGGGAAAGGAGGAAACGAAGGAACTAGGGGCACACGGAAAAGAGGGGTTCCCGGAGGGTACGTGAAGAAATCCGGGAAAATCCTGGGAGTGGTTTGGCAGCATGGACTACGGGTTGGAACAATATACTTTTTGTGGCTTGACATAACTGCATTTGGAGGGGGAAGAGCAAAGACTCAGCACAAAGTTGGAAGTAACTTTTAGAAGCATGCCTGGTGCAGAGAGAAGCCACCTAATGTTCAGTCAATTCTCAGCACAGTGGCCAGACAAATATTTTATGCTACAGGGGAATTCACAGTCTATCTTCTTGTTTAAGAAAAAGAATCGATGTTTTTCTCCTAAAATAAACACAGTTGCCATGTTCCAAAGTCCCCAACGAAGGTATAGTCATGATTTCCAGTCACTGTGCAATTTGAGTCATCAGGGAGATAGATACAGCAACCAAGAGGATGAATAGCATTATCAGTGACAGCACAATTGTCTCATGGTAGGACATACTTAGGACACAAAAGCATAACAACATTATAATTAATATTACTGGCAAGAAGTCAGATCCCTTGCACAGTCTGCTAAGCCATTCAGGAAGCTGAGGAACCCATTTTCTCTCTAGAGAACAAATCCAGTCTCTAGAGATATGAAAGCTATGTTGACTGATTTGATGCATGTAATCACATCACTACTTCTTAATACGTATCTGTACCACTTGGTAATATACAGCACTGGGACTCCAGCTCTTCTCAAACTTCAATTTGCGAGTCTCGAATGTAGAATACGGTATATGAAGTAAGTCATTTTATGAAGTTTCAGAAACCTCCTAGATTTATGTAAAAACTTGTCTTACGCTTGGAATGGACTCTTCTAATCCAGTGCTGTCCTCCTATCCTGTGTCATTTTATAACAGAGGCATTGGCTGAACAGAGGGTAGAAAACCAAAAGCATAGTACTATAAGAAGAGCCTGCTGCGGCTGCCTGGCACACGGAGATGGTTCATTCAAGTGTTTTGAGCTCAGTTATTGTGAGAACTTTTGTGTTTCTAACTTTGTCTTTGGGAAATTGTTTTTTCCCCAAGATTTAATTTTATTTGTAATTATGTGCATATTTGTGGCATGTATCTATGCACATGAATGCCATTTCCCTTTGTCTGATTTGCTATCTGATAGACTGAGAGGATCATTAATCGTTATTTCATGACTTTGAATTTTGGTCATAATAAGAAAGCAAAGTTATGGAAAGACAGAGAGGAAACAGAATGGAATAACAATCAAAGACGGATGAAATCTAGAGTCAGGAAAAAACCATCACTGAGGATGGAGACTGGACATTTTAAAGGGATATGGGAACAGTGGAACCATCCTATCAAACCGTCACCAAAGGTGAAAAGGCAGGAGAACTGGGAGAATCTAGGAGCACTGTGTTTCATGACATTGGGCAAAGTGATTTCCATTCCTCATCTTCTTGTTCTGCGGTGCTTGGAAGGATGGCTGCCTCCAGCTGCTGTCTGCTGTAGGAGCTTCTCAGTGATGCCTCAGTGTAAAGCCTCTAGTTGGAGTGCTTTTCCAACATATCTACATCTGTGGTTTTCTGATGGAAGGAAATGGATCTAGAGTTGAACTACCTGAAATTTCAAAGGCTCTCACAGTAGGGTGAGCTATGCATAACGTAGTGTAAGGCCCCATCTACTTGGGCCTGAATAGTTTTCTAATGGCAGTATTTCAGAAATTACAGATCACTTACTTAGAAATCAAGTAAATGCTGATCAGAGAGTTTAAGGACAAAGGTGGTCTTGGTTTGTTGATAGTAGCACGTGTGTGTGTGTGTGTGTGTGTGTGTGTGTGTGTGTGTGATTTCTGTCAATGTCTGAGGGTATGGAACAGAGTTACATTGGAATCTTCTGGTAGCAAAGATTAACAGGGTATTCTCTTGGGGCTAGAGAGGTAGCTCAGTTACTAAGAGTGACCAAACAATTTTTATTGGATTTAAGACCCACTCCACAGGTGAACACATACCTGGCACCATAATTGAGGCCAAAAACTTGTGTCTAGATAGGTCATATATCCTAAGGAAGAACCTATTGCTTAAATGGATGTAGTATTAAACCGACTCCTAGTGATTTATCGTTATATCCATAGATTAGTACACATCTCAGCTTTCAAAAAACATGTCTGTTTATGCAGTAGAAGGTGATTAATACAGAGACCCATAATTGGTCAATATCGAGGGAATAAGAGACTACAGGACAGAGTGCTCAGCCCTAAAAGAGACATCTATATCACACCCCTCCCGACAAGGTTCAAGGATCACTGAGGAAGACACGGCAGAAAGAGTACAAGAGTCAGAGGCAATGGATGACTAAAACAAAACAGTGCTTTCCAGACACGAGGAAGTTGTACAGGTGACACCACAGTGTCTGTGATAGCGTGCACAAGACCTGGACCTCTGAAAGCGCAAGCCAGTGAAACTTTCAGTGTGGAAGGGGAGGTGGGCGCAGAGTTTCACCCCCAGCTGAGGAGTTATTTGCAATTGATAGCTGTTAGGAAAGGGAGAGCTAGTTTATTTAAAGGTGTGATCACTGGCAGCTCAATCACACTCCAGGGCATGGACCCACACTGCATTTGGGTAACACAAACTGCACCCAATGGGCTTTAAAAAATAGTAAGGGGACACAAAATTGAGTGAGTAAGAAAGCAGGGGTAGATCTGGAAAGAAATGAAGGGATTATTATAATATAATCAAAATACATTATATGGAACTCTAAAATAATAAAGTACTTTTTAAAGAATACCCACTGCTCTACCCGGAGATTCAATTCAGCTCTCATCATGCATGTTGGGAAGCTCACAACAATTTGTAACTCCGGCTGTAGGTGATCCAATATCCCCTTCTGGCCTCTACAGGTGCCTATTTATATGTGCCCTTACATACATGCACACACACATACACACAAAGATAATAAAAATGGGGCCAGTCATGGTGATGCACTCCTTTGTTACTAACACCTGGACGCTAGAGGCAGGCAGATAATGAGTTCTAGACCAGCCTGGTCTACATAGTGAGTTCCAGGCCAACCACGGCTATGTAGTGAGACCCTGTCTCAAAAAATATAATAAAATAAGTCATAAATGAAAAAACCAAACCAAACCAAGAAATTCTCATGAGTCTCCATGAAATCAAGCCAGAGAAGGAGAGAGTTTATGTGGAAGTGGAGCATGAGGCACGTAGAAAATACATTTGAACTTTGCTTCTGGTCACCTTGCGGTCGTTTTCTAGAGGTTTGGGGTTTGCATACAGAAAGGAAGTTCTCACCAGTGGTATAGAGCAGAGGAGAATATCACCCACATATTAGATTAAAGTACACTCAGTCAGGAAGTTTAAAACATATCCCAGGGACAGAACTTCCTTCCAGGTCCCACTTCCTGAATGTTCCATCTTATCTATGAAGCTCTACAACTTTGGAGCCAAGCCTTTAACCTGGGCTTTTGAGGGACATTGCAGATCCCAATTATACTAAAGTATTTGGGAAGTAGGTAGAGCCTTCTACAACTGCTTGGGGCATAAAAGTCCAGGTCTAATATTAGTCTTACTAGGCATAGTAAATATTGAGTTTTCTAATATAGAAGAATGATTTTTTTAATAAAAAGACCAAATGTCAACTAAATATTAAGTATTGGAAACATAGCAGGCAAAATTCTGTGAAAATGGGGTACCAATGGAAATCTCAGTTTCACAATTTTATTGATAAGTCTAAAAGCAGAGATTCAACTGTGTCCATTTCTATTTGACTTTTTAAGCAACCCAGAATGGGAGAATTGCCTGGATTGGAATCAAGGACAAGGAATTTTATCCAATCAAATATGAACAGAGCCCTCAATGCCTTCAGTTTTAAATGATGTGGGGAAATTCCTGGGAGGAGCCTAAAGAAGTCTGTTTCTCCCCGTAGGGACCCTGCACCCCAAATACACCAAATATTTAAATGCCTTTTCTCAAGAAAAGAAGAATGCACGTCTACCAGTTGATTTAACTCTTTTGTTAGATAAGTGCTGGGTTGAAGGGGGCAGAGAAACTGAGAAAGCTAAAGTCATTGGGGACCTCAATGGGAAGTAGAAGAGACTTTGGGGAGCATTTTGATATGCCAATTCATGAGAAAAGCCTACCTTATAGTCACTGGAGTGGTTAGACCTGAGAAGGAGGCTGTGCCACACTGTAAGTGGTTCTGGGAAAATACCAAGGATCTCAAAACAGACAAATCATGAGCAGGCTCTCTAAATTCACCCCTGGAAAACTTGGAGACTCTGAGAAAGGGAACCAGGATATCAAGTGGTTTTAAGAGCAAAATGTTTGCACAGCACTCAGCTCTCTCTCTTCCTCTCTCATCTCCTTCCTTCTATTTTCTTTCCCTTCCATATTTTTGTTCAGATAGAGTTTCCCTGTATAGTCCCCAGGCTAGCCTCACAACTTATTATCACCCTGCCTCATCATCCCGAGAGCTTGGATTGCAGTTGTGCATTATCAGGCCCATCTTGCCTCTGTTCTTCCTTCTGCTCTTCCTTCGAACCGAAGCCGTCACATTGCCTCCTTTGTGAGGCTGCCTCTTTGGTAATCACTCTGAAATCAGTCTCCTCTGACCACAAAACCAGCCACCTCTGTTTTCCTCAGGACCAGCTGGCAGTGCACTCACCATGCTGCATTTTGTCCACCTGATTCACTGTGACAACTTGAAGGCCTGCAGCCCAGCCCCCCTGCTCAAGTCTTGTTGCACCATAATGGAAATTATAGAGATCAGAGCAAAGTCAGATAAGGAAGCAACCTGAGAGTTTTAATAGATAAATGTATTCTTGTATCCAGAAAGTGTCTGTATCTAGGATGTAAGTTAAAAATTAGTGCTCTGAAAATATATCTGAAAGTGAAATAGTAGGGTATGTATTCCACTTTATAGGGATTTGGATGTGATTTGTACATGTATTTTTTTATATAGCAACTATAGTAAAATACGTATTTCAAGACACATGAATTGGCTGAGTCTGTATCTGAGGGCTTTGATATGGATGCAGTGACTGAAAGTCATCTGAAGTAGGACCCTATGGTCGTTAATACTGATTGTCAGCTTGACCAGATCTGGAATCACCATGGAAACAAGCACCAGCATTCATCTCTTTACTTCCTTGTTGTGGACACAACATGACCAGCTTTCTCCTCACATTCCTGCTGCCTTCCACACCATGATGGACTGTACCTTAGAACTTTGAGGCAGAATAAGCCCTTCCTTCCTTAAGTTGCCTTTCTAGGGTATTTGATCATATCGATGATGACAAAATTCACTAATGCAAACCCTAAATGTTAGAGGTTAAGTAGAGAGCACACAGAAAGCTGATTCGCAGGAAGAAGGAGGTTCAGCTCCAGAACACATCTCCAGGCACCATGGCTGTGACTATGGCTGTGGCAATTGGTTTGACAGTTGCAGCCACTGATAGGCTGTGGTACAATGAGTGGACGAGAGGGAAGGGTTTCCTGAAAATTCCTTTCCAGTGATACACCTTTAGGGAGGGGAAGATGCTTTTCAAAGTGTGTCATGATGTGTGTATGTGTGTTTGTGTGTGTGTGTGTGTGTGTGTGTGTGTGTGTGTGTGTATACATTCACCATAGTTTCCCATAAATGATTTTAAAGCTCATTACTCAAAAGTATCCTTTTTTAATGTGTGGAACACTCTATGTTTTATGGATTCTTAGCCAATCATGAAGTCCCATGTTTATTTCTTCAATTGGCAGTTACAATTTCCTCAAAGACCATTATAAACAGTCATTAACTTACAGAGATTGCTGATCTATTCTTCCAGGCTGTGAATAACCTCCCCACAATCAAGTAGTTTTTATGTAGTATTCGATCCCATATGAGGCAGGATGCATGAGTGATTCTTTGCAAAGTTTATTTTCTCCATTATCATTAGCTGACTTCCAGTGTCTTTTTTACCATGATTTTAATTGATAGTACTACTGATTATGTCATCTTATTCTTTGGGGTTTGTGATGATTGCTTATGATTAATACATATTTTTATTTATCTTTAAACATCGCAAGGAATGAAACAAGAGCCTGCAGAAACATTTGAAAATTGATCCAATCTATTTCATAAAGTCATACTTTAGCCTGTTGGAATGAGATTCACCGCTCACAGCAAGGAAGAGTGGTACAAGATGATTACAGCAAGACATTCCACAGTGACAAAGAGAAGAAAAGCAGAAGCCCCCAAGTCTCGCCGAACTGTAGTAATTTACAAGTAGTTTTCCTCCATATCCTAAATTTCTGTCTTCTAAATTCTTATTCTAAGAATATGAAAATAGAGAGGGCTAATGGGACCACTGATGTCTGTATAAGAAACAGCATGTCTTTATTTATGATGCAGACATTCTGTTCTAGGACAAATATCACCTGATTCACCATGCCGACTTGGAATAGATGATTCAAAGGTGACTACAGTTAGAGGCCAAGCCACTGGATGGACTTTCATAAATAAAATCACGTTACCGGGCATCCTTTACATAAAACAATGGGAAACAGTGTACTGATTGCTGTATTTGGCTACATTACATACATATTTTAGGTTGGGGACATTAAAATGAAGAAGAAAGAATATATATTGAGAATTAGAAGGCATGGGCTGTAGGTAAAGCCTTTACCCAGAATGCACAAGGCCTTGGGTTCCATCCCCAACACTGCTAAATCAATCATCAATCAATCACCTGGACTCTCCCAGCTCAGACACTGACCAAAGTAAATTGACCATTCTCTCTGAATGCCAGTTTCTTCACAAAGCACAGAACAGAATGTCAAATCTAATTCTACAAATTATATAATTTAAAAGGTCATACACTCCAAACACATCTAATTCTCCTGTTTTTAAGTCAAGAGGTAGCTAGTATTTTTATGCAAGTGTGCTTAAAATGACTTCATTGTAACTACCTAAGCAAAAATCCAAATAAATCCTAAATTACAAAATACAGTTTTATACCTCAGTTTTTCAGTCTTCTCTCACTTGTTATCCCCTGAATAGGAGCCTTTCTGGCTGACAGTGTCCAGTGCTTGTGGCTCTGAATACCTGAGTTCATATCGACTGAGAGCTCCTTCTTGGCTTGTAGCCACAGCTTGCCTTGTGTAAGTTCCAAATTACTTGGTATTTCAGTCTAGTTTCAGGATCATTTGACTCTAAGAGACACTGATCAAGGCTGGCCAGAAACTAGCTACTGTTTCATCATGGAAAAGGGTCACCTAAACATACATGATGTGTTAAAGAATAAACATAGCTGCATACTATGTTTCAGTTTTTGAAAAATTCATAAGAATGTTTCCATTTATTTAAGCTTATTGTAAAGCATGCAGAATGGAGGCAATGGATGGCCACTGTTACAAAGGCAAAAACTGCATTTCAATTAAATTGGAAGTGATGCAGGCAATGACTTCACTTCATGATTTCCTTTGCTGTGCTTCTACTAGGCAGAGTTTACTGTGTGCCTTGTAACTTTTTTGTAAGTGCCTTTTTTCCCCATGGTCTGTTTACATTATCATCACATCTTATATTTTAAAATCATGAAATATTACATAGAAGTCATTCCTAAGGCAGAAGAAGTAAAATAACACCAAGAAATATATCACCTGCTTAAGAATGGAATTGGGGGACTGGAGAGGTGGCTCAGTAGTTAAGAGCACTGGCTGCTCTTATAGAAGACCCAGGTTCAATTCCCAGCACTCACATGCTGGCTACCAACTGTCTGTAACTCCAGTTCCAGGGGAACCTGACGCCCTCTTCCCACCTCCATAGGTGCTACACCACACATATACACTTATATTACATGAAGGCCATACACTCATACATATAAAATAAAGAAAATGAATAAAATACTTTTAAAATCATTGTTTCCAATTTGTCGGTTTAGCTAAATTGAAGTGAAGTGATTTTCCCACTGGTTTTAGTTCCACAGAGAGTTAAATGCTCTCATAGGTTTGTTTTTCTCAACAAATCTTTACTATCATAGCTTTTATCTAGGTTCCCTGGTCCATGTCACTGGAGTTTTAACCTGCATGTTTCAGAAGAATGTATCAAGAGAATCAAGTAATGAAAGGAGAAAGATAGTTTTAGTAGTTAATAAATTTTTTTTTTTTACGAAGACTGTAAAATAGTGGCAAACATGGTAAGGGCTGCAGAATGACTCCTTCAAAGTTGTCATCTCGGATCATCTGACTTGACAGGTCCTGATGATGAGAAGAGAGAGCACATGTTGGAGGGGAGACTTGCCGGCAGTGTGGCGCCAGCTCTGAGAAGAAGCAAGCATCCTTTCCTCCTCAGTACTGAAACAGTGTGCACACAGTCCTGATTTTGCCCTTCCTATATGCACAGATTTAATGACATGACACATGTCCTTCAACAGCATGGTTCCCGTCTCAGCTACTCAGTACATAAACTCTCTGAATAATAGCAGAAAGTACTAACTTTACTGCTAGCTCTTCAGTCCACAGATACAAATGAGAGTAAACAGCAGATGAGCATCGTGATTGGTGACTGGATCAGCTTCCTGGGGCTGCCGTAAAAAACCACAACAATCTGGATTGCTCAAAACAAGCAAATCTATTGCCTCACAGTGATAAGGCCAGAAGCCTGAAGTCATGGCACTGGCAGATTCATGACTCCTCTGCAGGCACCGAAGAGCCTTCCTCTGCTTTCCTTGCTGCTCTTTGCCAGCAGTCTTGGCATCCTTTGATTTGTAAATACAGAGCTCTGAACACATGGCCTTCTTCGTACATCTTCACATCAGCTTCTCCCTGGGATAGTTTATCGATGTCCAGATTTCAGCTTTTGAAAACACACCATTCTAGTGGACTACCACCCACCGTAAGGGCCTCATTTAAATCTGACAACCTCTATAAAGATCTTATTTCCAATGACATAACTTACTACGATTTTAAAAATTAAGGATTCAGACACATCTTGGGAGTCAGAAATCACTTCTTTTTTTAAAACATTTTATTATTTTTTTTAATTTTATGTGTCTGAGTGCATTGCCTGTATGTATGTAAGTGCACCCATGTCGTGCAATGCCTACAGGGGTTAGAAGAGGGTGTTGGACTCCCCTGGAACTGGAGTTACAGATGGTTGCCAGCTGTCATGTGGGTGCTGGGAACAGAATTGAGGGCCTCTGCAAGATCAGGCAGTGCTTTTAACCACTCTCAGTGTTTCAGCCCCAGAAATCACTTCTTTTAACATCTGTCAGAAGCTGGTCTTTGTGCAAAGATAGATGATCCTATAACTGGTAGAGTTCTTGACTTCCAGTGATAAAATTAACAGTCTATAAAAACATTGAGATTGTGTGAAGAGCAAGAAAGTTCAGAGCAGAAACAAAGTGCCAGCACTGAAAGATAAGCTCAAAAATGTGAACAGAGTGGTAGAACTTGCTCAGCGGGAGGATAGTTGAGACACTCTGGGAGTATGCCTGGAGAACAGGGGCCCTTGTCTCTTATGGAGACGGATACTATAGCCTGAGTAGATGAAGCCATGCCTCCCTGTATCTCTCTCTGGGAGAGTGAAGAAGCTGTCTGTGTTGTGGTCTGCAGCCCCTGATTTATGAGGTTGTCATTTTTTGTCATATATGCTCTACTTAACTAAAACAGCTTATATAAACTTCCTGACATGTCCTAAAAGAGAGACTCTTCTGGCCTCCAACCCTCCCCCTTCCCCTTCAGCATGAGAGTCACCCTCTCATCCTCTCTCTCTCTCTCTCTCTTTCTCTCCTTTCTTATCCTTACATGTTTGTCCCTTTTTCTGTTTGTTGCTGTCTCTCCCACTGTCCAACCTAAAGGCCCATTATGGTGTCAAGGCCCCCTTTTCCTAATAAACTGCATTTTCTGAAGGAAATTATGCATCAACCTTCTTTTCCCAGACCGACTGTTGCCAATCTCTTTACTACTATATTTAGCAGGGTCCTGGTAAAGGCCCATGTTTGATAAAACTAGGAAGAGGATGAGGAGCTCCCAGAAGAAGGGAGGTTGGCACAAACAACAAACTTTGAATTTTAAGAATTCTTATAGATTTCTCATGGCATGTAAAGTATGAAAAATACACCAACTGCTGGATAGTGTTCCAAATGAGAGCTGAGTAAAAGAGCTTGACAAAGCACAGGAGCACTCTCCAGGCCTGTCAGGAGTCATGGAAGAGGAGAGAAAGCCCTAGTCAGTCTATGCTTGAAATATTTTCCCACAAATAATAAAAGGTTTTTTAATGTGTATTTGTACTCATTTTGTGGATTTCATACAGTACATTTTAATCATATTTAGATCTCTCCTATTCACAAGCCCCCCACAGCCCACCCATAGGATTTCATGCATTCTGTCTTATACCTTAAGACCTATCAAGTCAAGTTTGTGTCCCCAGATGTCTCTCGGTGTCAGTTCATCCACGGAGCCTGGTCAGCTCATCTAGCATCACTCCCTTAAAGAAGACCAATTCTCCCTCACCCATCAGTGATCAGCTGCCAATATTTCCTCAGATAAGGTTGGAGCGTGCTACCCAATTCCCCAGTTCTATCTGGGTTTTGTTTGATTGAGTTTGCATGGGTTTTGTGCATGCTGTCACCATTGCTGTAAGTTCATATGAGCTAGGTCCCAGAAGCCTGCAAGATTCTGTTTCTTTATGGTCAGCCATCCTCTCTGGCTCTTACAATTGTTCTACTCCTTCTTGCATAATGGTCCTTGAGCTCTGGGTGGGTGAGGTTTAATATAGGAATCTGATCCAGGGACGTACACTCTGCAGTCTCTTGTTCTCTATCTTTTGGCCAATTGTGCGCTTCTGTGTTCATCGCCCTCTGTTGCAGGAGGAAGCTTTGCTGATGAGCATTGAGAGATGCATCTGTATTCTCTCTATCCCTTGTTTCACTAGGTTCCATGAACCTTAAGTACAGAGGTACTATTTGCTGAGGTGTCACTTAGGGTTAGATATCTCAGATGTTTATTCTCTGTGTGTGACCAACTGTAGAATAAATAAAAACTTTTAATTCTTAACGTTTCATGTTTTAAATTATGGCATAGAAGATGTTGATTTCAATATTTTTTAGTTCCCTGTGAATTTATAAACAGCAGTAATAGACTGTTGATATTTTGACAATGAATTGTGGAAGGTATGGAACAAGCCTGTGAGTTTCCGCTTACTTAGTTGGTTTTATTTTCTTGAGATAGGGGTTGTTGAGACAGGGTCTCCCTGTAGCCTCAGCTATACTAGAACTTGCTATGTAGACCATAGCAACTGGCCTCGATCTAACAGAGATTCACCTGCCTCTGCCTCCTGGGTGCTGGGATTTAAAGGCATACCCCACCATGTCCATCCAGCCTCCACAGTTGATTTAATAGTCCTGTGCAGCCCAGGGAGAGGATTTTATCATGCAGTAAGAAGAATGGTAAAGAGATTCTCAGCCAGATATGCTGTGTTAGTGACTTTACATGTTTTCGGAATAAAAACTGAGCAAAAGGAACTTGTTTGGGTTCACAGTTAAAGGGTACAGTCCATCCTGGCAGCAGGACTGTGAGGGGCTGGTCACACTGCATCTTCAGTCAGGAAGCAAAGTGGTGCTCAGCTTCCTTTCTCCTTTTGGTTCAGTCCAGGGTCCCAGCCTATGCATTGGTACCACCCATAATGGTAGCAGACCAGAGTCTTCTCATCTCAGTCACCCCACCTTCTAGTCAATAAGCAAATATATCAATCGTGGTATGTTACAATACAACTCTATGGAAACAAAAGCCAAGACACTTTTCAAATGCTGAAGTGTACTGAAGGAAACGTAGGGACTGATGACCAAGGAGAAGTTGGTCAATGTCATGAGGCAACCTCTGTTTGCTAACAGGCTCCCAATGAGGCAAAGCTCCTGCCTTCTGTAGTCTGGGAATGAGCTGTATTCTTCTTCTAAAACCCTAGTTCGAAAGGAGGGCTTATAGACCTTTGAGAAAGATGTGTCTGTGTTGCAGAAAATTTGCATGTCAAACTGAAAAAGGGTTTATAACTTCAAGGTTTCCATTAATGTGTGTGTGTGTGTGTGTGTGTGTGTGTGCATTGCCTGCACGTATGTGAGTGCACCCATACTGTGCAGTACCAGAAGTCAGAAGAAGAAATCAGATTCCTATGGAACTGGAGTTACAGGCAGTTGTTAGCTACCAAGTGGGTGCCGGGTCCTCTGCAAAAGCAGCCAAGCCAAGGCTTTTAATCACTGAATCATTTCTGCAGCCCCAATCTCAAGGTTTTCTAAAGCAAATGTTCAGAAAAAGGGAAGTAGGCCAAGGGCCGGTAGTTAGGTTTTGACTTTAAATAAACAGCAAATTCTTTTGGCTACATGAAACTTTCCCAGTGGGGCATATTAATGGCTGGGTGCAGACAGAATTTAGCTTAAATTTCTGTGTTTTTTTCCTATTGGTTCATTCAGTAGCAAGTCCCGCCCTCTGACCAATAAGGGGAAAAGAAGGCCGGGAGTGGCTGCAGAGAAGGCTCCCACAACCAATACGGAACCAATCCGAGACATACCGAAGGAAAGTGCGTGGGTCCACTATGCGCTGAGCCAGCAACTCTGATGGCTGCCCTCTTGACGCAGCAAGCAGTGCACACGAAGTGAGTGAGCAGAAGTGGAACTCAGCCGTCTAGAGGTCCAAATGGAACTGGAGCACCCCCAGCCCGGTTGAGCACGAGGGCACTGTGGTGAGCCTGGGAGCCTGGAGGGGGGGTTTCCAGGGGGAGCCCCGCAGGTACAGGTATTGATGATAGTAGCAAATATTCAAACGAGAACTTTGTAAGTCACCCCAAAATAAACCAATCCACCCAAGTAGAGGGCACATTCTCCTTTTGTTCCGCCCAGGTTGGTGCCAGAGGGTGAGACCAAACCCTGCCCACCAAGTCGCAGGGAGAAGTTTTGCAACACTGAGGCATCGCAGGGCATGGCCTTATGGTGTTATAGGCAGCATCAAAGTTTACTCTCCTAGTTTTTGTGTATTGAAAGAATGTGTGGATGAAGTTGACAGTTTTTGATTCTTACACGCCAAGATCCTGAGGTCAAGTTATGTCATTTGTAGGAAAAAGGATAAAACTGGAGATCATCCTCTTAAGTGGGATAACTATAACTCAGAAAGACAAACACCACATTATTTTTCCTCATATGCAGACTCTAGATTTTAAAATAGACATGAAAATAGCCAGCCGATCATTGTGGTGCATGTCTTTAACCCCAGCACTTGGGAGGCAGTCAGGTGGATCTCCGTGAGTTCAAGACCAACCTGGTCTACATAAGGGTTTCAGGCTAGCTTGGATACAGGGAGACCCTCACTAAAAAAGACCAAAACAGAAACTAAACACCAGACATAAAAATAGAGAGATAGTTGGGAAGGAATGGAGGGGTTGGAGGTGGGGCGTCAGCTGTAGAGGTATCTGAGGTCAATGCTTGGGAGAAACTAGTCAATTGGCAAATATGGATTTGGAGCTGGGAAGTAATACTGAACTAATGTGAGAGAAATTTCAAACAAACAGCCAAGGATTAAGGAAAAAGATGAGATCTACCAATAGCTACTGTTGCAGTGCTAAGTAGACTCCAATGGAGATCCAGCCAGGGTCTGAAAGAGGCCAGGCAAGTCCCCTACTAGTAAGCTATAACCCAGGCCTTTTCAGATGTTGAGACAGACTCTCCCAGAGTTCAACAGGCTAGCACTGCACTCAATTTGTAGCTCAGACCGGCCCTAAATTTGAAATCTTCCAGCCTCAGTCTCCAAAGCAGCTGGAGTAATGGGCCAAACCACCTGGTGTGGACAGATTTTAATTAAGTTTAACCTATATTTTTAGTGGGTTTTCCACTGTCAAATTTTCTTTTAAACTTTTGCGGGAAGGCAACATTTTCTTTATTTTATATGTTAAGGGAAAGTGAGTTAGCTTCTTGAATATTTATGTGTAAACTTCCACTCCCTTCAGATGAGAACAGTCATGAAGCCCAAACCTCAGAATCCCAGGATCTCAGTGGGAAAGCAGCTCAAAGTCAGAGAATGGCTTCTCTTTGTAGAGTAAGGAGGTTTCACAGAAGGGGAGCAGGGAGCAGATAAGAGCAGAAGCAGCAGGGGACTGCAAGGAGGTGACTGAACAGATGCGTTTCCCGTGCTCAGCAGACGGCTAACCCTAACCCTAACCCTAACCCTAACCCCAGCAACCCTTACATGAGAAAATTCACAGCCAGTACTACACAGTTAATGGGGCCTGAACCCCTTCTTAAAGAAGTGATTTTAGAAAGTTTGCAGTTATGAACTTTTCCTCTATCCATGTGGGGGTTCCCAGGGAAGTCAAGGGCCTGGCTCCGGTTTGCACCTTGCTTCATTGTACATCACTCAGTCCATTCCTTGCTGTCAGAATCAACATGAACTTCTTTCAATCCCAGTGGAAGTCATAGTATCTGAGGTCTTTCAATGTGGGAATGTGACAGAACAGTGTTCTGGTACACAGACTCAATGACAGGCCTTGTCAAGCAGTTGTTTGTTATTTTTGTTTTTATTTGTTTGATGTATATCAGTGTATTGCTTGCATGTATGTGAGTGCACGCATGTCATGCAGTGCCCATGGAGGTCAGAAGAGAGTGTCAGATCCCCTGGCACTGGAGTTACAGATGCTTGTTAGCTACCATGTGTGTGCTAGGAATCAAACCCAGGTCCTCTGCAAGATTAGGCAGTGCTTTTAACTTCTGAGCCACCTCTCCAGGCCCTTGGTCAAGCAGTTATATGGCAGATTACATGTCAGTTATCTATGCCAGCCCCTCTCTATCCTCCTATCTCATCCCAGTAGATTACAGATCAGATAGACAAAAGCCAAATCATAAGCTATACTGTGAAGCTTTAAAATTTCAATATCAGTTTTTAGATAAAGGACAAAAGTAGGAGATAGGGACTAGAAGTCACACTTTCCCAAGGCCCAGACTGGTATGACCTGGGGCAGATTCTCCAACACCTAGGGCCACATAGGCCTCAACTGACAGTGTATCCTTTGTCGTTTCCTGAGATCCCAATTGAAAAGTATAGTTTCTGGTGCTATTTTCATGTCCTTTTCCTCACCCTAGAAACACTTGGCAGGAATGGGGCTGCTACTGAGTTTAGTTAGCTTGGCCTGTTGGGTACCACTGTGTATTAGTTACTTATATTGCTGCAGTCAAATACCCGATAGGAAGCAAACTATGGGAAAAGAGTTTATTTGGGCTTACAGTTTGAGGGGATACAGTCTGACATGACTGGGAAGGTGCAACAATAGGCACTTGAAGTGGCTGCTTACATGACACAGCAGTCAGTAAACAGAGAACAGGACATGGGCAAAAGCTACAGAACCTCAAGGCTTGCCTCCAGTGGCCCACTTCCTCCAGAGAGTCCCACCTCCTACACGCTCTGTAACCTTTCAAAACAGTGCCAGCTGTGGGAAAGTGTTTAAATACAGAGCCTGTGGAGGGCGTTTCACATTCAAGCCACAATGCACTAGTTCTCAGACCTGGGGACCTGTGTTTCACTTTAGCATGGATTAGAAATGCTTGACTTGACTCCTCCACCACAGTGCTCATAGGATTATTCAGCAAAGCAGAGTCAAGTTCCCAGACTTTGCCTTCTTTGAAACAGCTTCATATCCAGGCTCAGTGACCCTGCACATTGGAAGACTGTCTCCTGTGCTCACCCAGAAGACACTTGCCTGCAGCTGTAATGTGTGAGAAACTGATTTGGGGTGCACAGAGATAAACTAAATTACTAGTCATTGTTGATTTGCTTAAATGGTCTCTGTTTCCCCACTCGAACCATCCAGGAGGAAAATCACATGCCTGCATAGACAGTTCAACGAGGCAAATGAGCACAAGTGATTTCAAGAAATTACAGGTGTTCATAGAAGAAGGAGAAGGACAAACTACCCTTCAGAGCCTTGTGATGATGTCTCTGGTCAAATACCACTGACCTTGAATGTTACATAATGGTTGAGACATTTGTAGAATTTGTGGGATGGTGGAGAAGAAAAAGAAACAACTCAGTCTAAGTTGGGGGAAAGAATTGGTCTCTCTCTTTCTGCGCACGCGTGTGTGTGTGTGTGTGTGTGTGTGTGTGTGTGTGTGTGTGTCCAGTTTTACTGAGATAGGGTCTTCTTATATAACTCTCACTGGCCTGAAACTCACAATACAGGTCAAGCTAGCTTTAAACTTATGGCAATCCACTTGCTTCTGCCTGCTAATGCTGGGATTACAATGCAATGAATCATACAGACAGGAAGTCAATAAAGAGACAGCAGACTTGCAGTACACTCTAGATCCAATATACCTAAGAGATACACACATATCTTTGCACCCAATAGCAGCAAAACACATAGAACGTCCTCTAACACAGAGCATATGTTAAGCTTTGAAACCAGTCTTAACATACTTATGACTACTGAACTACCATCAGGGATTTATTCTTACTACAGAGGTATAAAACTAGAAATTAAAAACAGGAGAAAAGTTGAAAACATCACAAACCTGTGGAAATTCAATAACATACACCTAAACAATCAGTGGGTCAAAGAACTTACGAGGTGAATAATGCAGGAAAAAAATGACTTTGGGGATCCCAGATCCTATCAGTACTCCTAAGTTCAGGGTACATCATGGAAGGTGGGGTAGAAAGATTGCAAGAGTCAGAGGACTAGGATATCCGCTGCTGGGCAGAGTCTTCTAGACAGGACAAGGAAGCTTTTTCCTTGAAATCTCAACAATATGACTGTGAAAACAAGACCTGCTTGTGTAGATAGGGTAAATTTCACAAGGTCCCATCCCTAGATGAGCAGCTACAGGAAATCAGTGTCTTCCCCAAGGACGAACCTCCTGATAGGTTATTCAATCCAAGGGGTCAGTCCTAAGTATATGTACATATGAGTAGCACCAATATAAATGGAAACTTACCACTACAAATGCTTCTTATAATATACATACACATTATAAAAAGAGATTAAAAGGAGATACCCTATAACAGGCAGCATTGCTCCAACTAGACACCATAGGCTAACAAAATAAAACCTCAATGCCAGAAATGGACTCCCTGTCTTGAAACTGTTGACCAGGGGTCCCAGAGACTCTCAGGCAATACTGGATATTTATTTTATTTTTGTTAGTGTATATGTATCTTTGTGTATGTGCAGATGTGCATATGTATGCTTATGTAGTCCCAAAGAGTGTCAGATCTTCTGGAGCTGGAGTTACAGGTAGTTGTGAGATGCCCAATATGGGTGCTGGGAAATGAACTCTAGTCCCCCTGCAAGAGTAGCAAGTGCTCTTAATTGCTGGGCCATCTTTCCAGGCCCTCCACCAAATATTTAAACGAATTGTTATGCTTCACAAATGCTCTTTTCTCTCAGAAATCAAGCAACCTTCCCCACAAGCCTCTCTCCATTGACAGAGGTGATAAAATGTACTACAATATCACAGCTCTTGCAAAGATTCAGTTCTCTTCCTCTATTTGCATCTGTGAGCAAGCACACCTCCAGCTCCCGAGACGTATACGTCCCTCAAGGACAGCCTTGAGTTACAACTTTACTTTTCTTATTTCTTCTTTACTCCTGGTGCACAGGTCAGAACAGGCTAGATCATGTGGTTGAAACCTTCCTATCCTCCCCTGAAAACCTATTAAGAATCACGAATACCCTTTATTCTCCAGATTTGAAAGGCACGTTCTCTCCTCTCCTCTCAATATCCCATATGGCAGTATATAGCCAGGGTACCAAGTAGCTCTTGATATTCCAGGAACTAAAGATCTATCTCTTTCCCTTCAGGGCCCATGTCATGCTTCCCATAGTACCTGTTCCTCCTAATTCTGTCCCATTTCAAGGACAATCATGGCTGCACATGATCTTGAGGCTTTCCCTCCTTATAACGACCATCTGAAGTTAATTTTGTGTGAGCTCCTTTCTGTGAACTGGCTTCCGTAATTTCTGAAAACAAACTTTCCAAACCTTGAAGCAGAAAAATGAGCCCTTTCAAACTTACTTGTGACCAGCATTTCCTCAGAAAGAAACCAAACGAAGACACTGTAAGTAAACGATTTTTATCATGTATTAACTGTACATATTGGTATGGCTTAGTGTGACATTTTGATACATACATCCAGCAAGCAAAAGTCAAAACCAGTCTCCCTTCCTCCACCTATACTAATGCCTCTCAATCTCTAATAATCACTGTTCTGTATCCAGGTTGACTTTTTAAAAAGAGAATGTAATTGTTTTTCTGTGTCTAACATTGCACTGAACATAACAACCTACCGTTTTATCCCTGTTGCAAATGATAGGATCTTATTATTTTGTGGCTGAACAGAATTCTTGAAGGCACAAGAATTTAGATTAATTCAGTATCTAAGCTGTAATGACTGGTGTCACAATTAATATAGGCATGCAGATATCTTTTGCATTTGCTGATCACATTTCTTTTGAATATATACTGGAGTGGATAACCGGACCATATGGGGGACCTACTTTTTGAGCAACTTCCATCTTGTTTTTCAAGATGGAAGCCTGGGAGCAGTGTGTGAGAGTTTCCCTTGCTCTATGTCCTCACCAGCATTTGCTGCTATTGCTGAAGTTGTTAATACTATAGTCAATCTGATATCTCACTGTTTTGATTGGCATATCCCTGATGGCTAAGGAGCAAGGGATACGTTCTTAGATTCAGAAATATTGAATTTATTTGTGAAAGGATATGATAGGTACTTTTGTATTATGTGTTGGATGCATGTGCTGGATGTACACGGATGAATGTATGGAGCAATCCCAAAAGTCTTTGCCATGTCTGAATTTACCAAATCTGGAACTATAAATGCTATATATGCACTTACACATATCATGTGAAATTTTAGCTATTTATAATTATTTCAAGCTTATACTTAGGAATTTTCTTCTGTATGTACTTAGATTCTTCAGTTTGAAAATATAAAAGAAATTCATAGTTCAGAAAATGTCTACAAATATCTTCAAAATAGGAAAGTTCTTTTTCCGAACTAATGGAGGACCAAGACAAAGCATAGGGAGGCCTGACAGGGACAAAGAACGTACTGAAGACAAAAATTCCTGGGAAACATTCAAAATTACAAGGTCAATATCAGAATAAGATTATTTTCTCTTTTTCTTTTTCTTTTTGGTCTTTTTGAGACAGGGTCTCCCTGTAGCCCCAGCTGGCCTGGAACTGGCTATGTAGACCACACTGGCCTTGAACTCACAGAGATCTGCCTGCCTCAGTCTCCCTACAGCTCCAAAAGGCCTGAAATTTCATATATAGACCAGGATGGCCTCAGTTTCAGAGATTCACATGCCTCTTGCTCCCATATGCTGGGACTAAAGGTGTGTATCTCCCAGCCTGGCCTAAAGAACCATAAAATTGATCATTAAAAGACCTCAAGCCAAGATTTTCAAGTGAGAAAAAGAACCAGCAAGTACATGAGTTCCAGGAAGAATATAGAGAACATGAACAAAGATAGAGCAGAGACTTGAAAGGAGGCTTCCAGAAGGCTGAGGAGGGAGGAGAGCCTGCAGAGCTGCGTCGCCCCTCCCCCACTCCCAGAAACCCTTTGTGATGAGGACATCCAGCTCTGTGATGAGGAGTCCCAGCTCTGTGACATGGGCTTGGGTTATCCTTCACACCCAAAGAGAAATCTCAGGGCTCAGTTGCCTGAGAGCAACAGTGCGATTCAGATGGAGAATCTTTTCTTTCTTCTGGAAAGCGTATATGCCGCATGGCTGGAACCCAGGGCCACCACATGGGCAAAGGACATGACCCTTGCCGTTGTGTGTGGCCTGGGGCTCTATCTCCTAATACACCCCTACCTTGAGAGGTATCTCCTCTCACCCAATACAAATAACATCAGTGAGGTAAGACACTCTCAGACAACACAAGAGTCTCTCTCTCTATCTGTCTGTCTCTCTGTATCTTTCTGCATGCATGTATGTCTTAGCTTTTTAAAATACTGTTTTTTAAATTATGGACTCTTTGAACTAAATTTGTTTCTGTTGATTTCTTCTCCCACAGTCTCTTCCTCTGTCCCCTCACTAGCATTTACCTGTATTATTGTTTTATTATGGTAGTCATTATGTCATCTTGTAGTTTCAATTGGCATTTCCCTGATGGCTAAGGCTCAAATGATATGATCTTGGATTCTGAAATATTGGATTAGCTTGTGAAAGAATAAATATGTGTATCTGTGTATTATATATGTTTATGTACATGTGGTTGGAGATAACAGATGAATGTACTGAGCAATCCCAAAAGTCTTTGTGAATCTTAAACTTTACCATGTCAAGCATTAGTAATGCTATATACTTACAAAGCAACATATGAAATTTTAGGTACTAATAATCTTCATTCTTAGACTTAGAAATTTTTATTTTATGTGTTTAGGTGCATCAGTTTGAAAATGAGACAAGACTATAGAAAATAATCAAAATTCATAAAATTAAATGAATCAAAAAGAAAAAGGCCTTTGAGTTCTTTCCTTGAGTTGATGGAAAGGAAAAGCTCTGCATATGAAAGCTAGACTCGGGGCAAAGAAAGCACTGATGAGAAAATCCTGCGAGAAATAGGGGCTGGAGAGGTGGCTCAATGCTTAAGAGCACCGGTTGGTCTTCTAGAAGACCAGGGTTTCAATTCCCAGCACCCGTAGGGTGGTTGACCTCCTTTGGCATTGCGTGACATGGGTGCATTTACACACATGCCGGGAATGCATCCAACACAAAACAGAAAAATAATAAAATATGTTTTTAAATCTCTGAAGAACATTCAAAATTACAGCATTAATATGCGAGTCTTAAAGATTATTTTTATTTTATGTGTATGTATGAGTGCCAACACGTATGTATGGGCAATCCATGTGTGCCTGATACCCGTGGAGGCTAAGAAAGTGAATAGGATCCCCTCAAATTGGAGATACAGATGGTTGAGAGTGACCACGGAGGTGCTAGGAATGGAATGCTGGGTAGGGAGTGTTCTTAACCACAGAATCTCTAGCCACCAATTTTATTTTTAAGATTTATGTTTGTCTATATGATACTATGTGCACATGGGACTCGTATAGGGGTATGTATGTGTGGAAGACAGAGAGAACACTGGGTGAACTCCTCTATCATTTCCTGCATATACTTTGAAGCACGGTCTCTTTCCATCCTGAGGTTTGCATTTTCTCCACTAAGCTGGAATCCAGCAAGCCCCAGAGATCTTCCTTTCCCTCCTCCTTGGAGCTGTGGTTTTAGGCATTTGTGGAGATGCCAAGCCTGTTATGTGGGTGCTGGGACCTGAACCCAAGACCTTATGCAGTGCTCTTCAACACTGGGTCATCTCTCCAATCCCCTATCACAGGTTTTAATTTCTTATTTATTTTTATTTTTAGACAGGGTCTCCCTACAGCCCCAGAAGGCCTGCAATTCCATGTATAAACCAGGCTGCCCTCAGTTTCACAGAGATTCACATGCCTCTGGCTCCCATATGCTGGGACTAAAGGTGTGTATCTCCCAGCCTGGCCTAAAGAGCTGTAAAATTGATCATTAAAAGACGTCAAGCCAAGATTTTCAAGTGAGAAAAAGAACCAGCAAGTACGTGAGTTCCAGGAGGAATGTACAGAACATGAACAAAGATAGAGCAGAGACTTGAAAGGAGGTTTCCAGAAGGCTGAGGAGGGAGGAGGACCTGCAGGGCTGCCGTCTCCCCTCCCCCACTCCCAGAAGCCCTTTGTGATAAGGACACCCAGCTCCGTGATGAGGAGTCCCAGCTCTGTGACATGGGCTTGGCTTATCCTTCACACCCAGAGAGAAATCTCAGGGCTCAGTTGCTTGAGAGCAACAGTGCGATTGAGATGGAGAATCTTTTCTTTCTTCTGGAAAGTGTATATGCCGCATGGCTGGGCCCCAGGGCCACCACATGGGCAAAGGACATGACCCTTGCCGTTGTGTGTGGCCTGGGGCTCTATCTCCTAATACACCCCTACCTTGAGAGGTATCTCCTCTCACCCAATACAAATAACGTCAGTGAGGTAAGACACTCTTAGACAACATAGGAATCTCTCTCTCTCTTTCTCTCTCTCATTCTCAATTTTTTAATTAACATACACAATATTGAGCTTCATTACAAAATCTCAAAACAAAATATCAAAATATGTTGATTATCTTCCCCGTTCCGCACCGGCTCCCCCTTACTTTGTAACCTTCCACAGCCCTGATGGGACTCCTTAAGCTTTCACTGTCACGTGTGTCTCTTTCCTACCTCCCTTTCCTCAACACTTTTCCAAATCAAGTCGAGAGACTGCTGGGGGGTCATCTGTGAAAAGAACAGAGCCTCATGCCCTTACTTTTTTTTCTTGTTTCACAGACTCAAATTCAAATCCTCTTGCAGCGCAGGTGCAGGAAGAAGAGTGAGACTGCTTTCAGCAAAGGACTCAATAGTAAGTCTCTGCCATTCAGTCCAGAGGTTAGGATTAATTGGACGTCACTTGGCCCTGGGAAAGTAAATCTGTGTGTCCCAGGAGAATTGCAGAGGCCTAAGAGGAAGACGTTAGGGAGAAATCAAACCCCCATCTCAGAAGGGAACTGTGATTGGCCAGCTGGCAGGTGTTGCTCAGTAGAGGGTGCTCTAGGGCCCTAATAGCAATGTTGTCAGGATTTAGAGGTGGGACTTTGAGTAAGATTCTTTTTTGAGATGACTCCACTCTTTCTACCACAGAACAACTACAAAGACCATGGAGGGTCACAGCTGTGGGAACATTTGTAAAGTATTAAGCACTGTTCATCCATGTGCCTTGAAAAGACGGTCAGTCAGGGATTGTATGACCTTGGATGTTGATTAGTCTCCAGAGTCTAATCTCATGGTCTATGATGACACAGCACAAATTTAACCTTTTATAAAAATCCATGCCCTCTATCCACCATTATAACCCAGTCTCCTCATTTCCAGCTCATGGAGTTCACAAGACAAAGCCGAAGGTAAAAGAAAAAGATGAATCACTTCTACAAGAAGTGAGCCCAGGACACCATTTGAACTCTTCAGGGAATATGTTAAATTCAATAAGTGCCAAACAAGATACCACCCTTCCATCCTTCTGGGACATGAGAGAGAACCAAGAACAGCAGATGGCCACCAAAAAACTCTCATACCCTAGTATCTTGGACGACCAATTTCAACGAAAGTATAGTCAGCTTTTCTGGGGTCTCCCTTCCCTCCACAGTGAGTCTCTGGTGGCCGCTGCCTGGATCCCTCAGGGCTCTTCTACTCTGCCTTCTCCCTTCTTCTTCAACGTCATCTCAAATGTTTATAGTGTTCCGAAGCAGGATGAACTGTCTCCAGTATTTTCCCAGGCACATCATCTGTCTTACCTGGAGCTCCGATCCTCAACTTTAATTCTGTCTTCACCCCAGTTTCAGCACCTGCCTCTGAATCAGGCCCATAGTCATCAGGTCAGCCTTCAGTCCTCTCTCCCAGCCCAACTGTCCACTTCTCTGCCCTACACTAAGGACACTGGAACACTTTCCTCCGAAGCAAGCAGTAAGACACAAGGCCTCCCCACTGAAATCCAACACCAAGAAAAACAGTTATCTAAGAAACAGCTAGAGAGTGAGTTGGCCTTACCCTGGATGGTCCAGAGACCCCAAGAAGTCTATGATGTCTTGCCCCCCAACCTTTCCCAAGACTTGGCAGTGTCGCTTCTACCGGAGATTTTCCCGATCAGCCCTGAGCTCCGGGAGAAACTAGAAGAACATATTCAAAAGTGGCTCATTCAACACCAGTGGAACTTTGCCCCTAGGATGCAAGGGTCTCAGCTTCAGAAGAAATTAACAGACGCATGTCTTTCCAGAAACATGCAAGGCCGCTCACAGTCCTTGGTGTCTAGGAATGAAATTAACCAGGATATCCAGAAGATGGGGTTTCCGCTAGAAAAGGAATCAGTCAAGAATTTGGGTCCTATTCTAGGAAAGATCCCCAAAGATCCATCCATGAACTGGGAAAAAACACCATCAAGAGCTCTGGGAATAAACATTGCTGGGTCAGTAAGAAATCAAGAGAAACACTTGATGAGAGACCTAATAAATGACACGGTAAAATACAAAACTGCAGAAAACACCCTGAAAGCCCATTTAGGGACAAAATCAGAGCAGATCAACCAAGGCCTGATCCCACTGAGTGTACGTCGATCCTGGCTTGCAATGAACAGTGGTTTTTGCACATCTGATACCCACATGGAAACCAGAAATATACCATCTTCAAGGAATTCAGAAAAATTGATGAGCTCCTCCCAGAAGCTCGCCTTTCTCAGTCCAGACACTCAGCAAGCCCTGGATGCACATGTTGTAAGGCTTTGGGTGAAGCACATGTGGAGCCTTCCCCTCAAAGTGCTGAAGCCCGTAAACGCCTTTAAGTCCTTGCCCATTGCTCTGTGCCCTCAGTCCTCCACAACCCGCTCTTTATCTGGGCCTACCTCAGCAGTTGAAGTGGTCAGGTTTCCAGGAATACCATCCCAGGTATGCCTGAGAGAGATTATGATCCCAGAGTCTTATACCTCACTAGGGAGTCTGTTCCTCCTCTCCCCTCCTTCCTTTAAGGAAATCGAGAGGTCCCTGTTAGAGACCCCAACTGGCACTGAGCATAAGCCTTCAAAGGCCCTGCCAACCAGAGAGAGCAGGCAATCTGATACTCTTGTTCATGGTGCCATGGTTACACCATCTCAGATGAAAGCTGCAATAGAGACACCAAAAGGAAACCAAGAAGTTCCTTTACTGCCTGGACCTGGTGACCAAGATCCAGGAGCACCCAGCCTTCAGGCAAGTGTTGTTAGTGAGTTTCCACACAGAGTAGAAAAAGAGTCAGGAGGCCAACCTCAAGTCTCTGCCCCTGCTGTGCTCCTTCCAGACTACTCTAAGAGTAAACTCCATACTACAGACACATTGGCTTCACAGATGGTAGGTGAGATTGTGGTGCAACATAGGAACAATAGCCCAGGACAGCAGAAACTCACGATCCCAAATCATCAGATCTCACAGAATGGCCAAATCCAGCTGCTGGTTCCAACCTATGTGGGTGAGAACAGTAAGAGACCCAGTACCCCAAAGCATCAGAACTCACAGAAGAGCCAAAGCCAGGTGCTGGCCCCGATATACCAGGATGAAAACAGGAAGAGACAAAGCAAGGGAGAACATGAACAGCCTAAATTCACCCAGGTCAGGGAAAAAGAAGACACCTTTAAAAATAAATATCAGCCCCTTCCAAAAACTACACAGGTTCCTCCAACAGGCCTCTTCCAAAGCCTCCTAAGCCGCTTTCTTAAATGGTTTCACCCAAAAAAAGCAATCAAAGGAGAAGAAAAACCCATGAAGAAAGGTAAGCCGACACCAGCTACTCCCAAGAGCCGAAGGCAAGCGAAAAAGAAACCACATGTGGACAGCAATGTTGCTGAGGCTCAGAAGCTTATGACAGCTGTCGGACAAATGCTAGAAAAGAAAATGATGCTTCAACAGAAACTCTGTGCTACCCAGGCCAACCAGCACAGGGCAGCTCCTCCAGCCTTTGTCTCTCACATTTCCTATGGCCACAGGCCTCCTACCTACTACTCACAACAAAGGACAGCACAGGATTTCTCAGCCAACTCCTCTTGCCAGAGGTGTTCTACCCTGGACAAGCAAGTCGAAGACCAACAGCCTCTGAAAAATCGACTCAACAGTGAGGAACAGGCCCCAAAGAATAGTAACCACATGTCCTCCAGGGCTTTGAACCTAGTATATCACTACCAAAATGAAATAGTGCCAATGTCATCGATCTCAAGCAAACATCATTACTGTCCAAGGCACTGTGTTTTTCAGAGAAGTCTTGACTCCAATGAAGGAGAACATTCTTCTCTGGTCTTTTCCAGTAGGAAATCACCTCTGAAAGAAATGTAGTACATGTAAAGACAAATTATCTTTCTCCTGTACTACATTTAAGATATTTCATGTCTAAATACATAGTTTTCCCCCTCACAGATGGGTAATGGCTTCTATCTATTCTATGTTTTATATGGGATTTGGCCTCTAGCAGGGATGAAATATGATTGGAGATTGTCAAAGATCTTGCAAGCCCATCTACAGTGTTAATTCAGTCACTGAAACTTTTGTTCGCATATGCCACCGTAACAAAAACAGTAATATGAAACACTGTTGACAGTGGGCTGGGTCAGTGGATCGATGGGTAAGGTGCTTATTGGGAAAGCATGGGGACCTGAGTTCTGTTCACTGACACACATGTAAAGAGCAAAGCATGGTGGTACAGATTTTTAATCTCAGTGCTGGGGAGGGGAGAAAGCAGGTTCCCTGGGGCTTGGTAGACAGAGCAGTTTAATCAGTGAACTAAGGTTCACTGAGAGACTGTCCTACTGAGAGCTGTTGCATGAAACAGCCTCCATGCATACACACCCATGGGCATGGACACCCACACACACAGAGTTGACGAGGAAAACAATGCTCTCACCCCGTGACCTACTCTAGCCTTCTCCTTGTGTTTCTCCACCTTTAGCTTCAGGCAACTGCAAAGAGTAGCTTTCCAGTGGTATCTTAGACTCAAATTCCCCACATAGGTTCCATGCAGGGACACAGCTCAGGAGCTTTCCAAATCATAAAATGGGCAGAAACTAGTCTGGGGTATGCTGGGCTATGAGCTCTGAAAGAGAATATGTAATGCCTGTCCCTGCAAAGCCCTTTTCTCCTTGTTAACATGGGGATAGAGATGGGACCCTCAAGAAAAGTTGAGAGTCAAGTGCCAGCCGCCTCCCTCTCCCTTCTCCAAGCTCTCATTTACCAGAAGAAGAAAGTGGTTTCCAGTTAAAGGTAGAGCATGTGGTTCGTAGAGGTCACTAAAGTGTGTCTATTACAAAGGAATTGTCCTTTGGTCCTCAATTCAGGGAGGAGGTTTGGGTCAGTGGAAGAAGGATATGGCTATGAGTCAGGCCTGTACTGAGTATTGAATGTGGAGAAGCTGAAAAAGTTGGGGCCAAAGAAGGAAGGGGCCATAAATGTGCCAGGAACAAGAAACCGCTCAGGTTCCCTGCCACCAGCTTCCCGAGAGGAGGTGACGTTAGGAGCCAGGTGGTTATCCAGGCTCTGTCCCTGTGACTGATCTGCATTTTATCTCTGATCACAGACTCCACACAGAGGACCAGACTGGCATGGAATTAGAACAGATTAGGGAATATAGCATTGCTTAAGCTTTCACACACTAACCTCTCTGTTCCTAAAAGGATGACTTCACGATAGGAAATGCAGGAACAGGGAATCTGGACATCTTAAATTCTGGTGGCCTTGATGTATGTGCAGGCCACCAGTATCCCTCCAGTTGGTCATTTAGAAGGGGAAAGGGCTGACCTGGGGTCACACAGCAAATCTTTCTCATCTCTGTGCCTTTGCCTTTGTTTAGCCCAGACACCAAGAGGTAAAAGGCAGTAAGACAGGATTTCAACAGGAAAGTGGCTTGTCCAAAATGCCCCATGGGTAGGAGTGACAAGGAGAAGCCTCTGCTTTGTTCTCTGCTTCCAGCATCGGTTTCCTGTCCTATGGTCTCAATTCATATAAAAAATCAGAGGAAGGAGGAAGCATTTCTGTAGAGAACATGTTTCAAGCTGTGTCACACACCATATAAGCCAGGCACAGCTCTAGGGGACACATGCCACAGCTGATCCTGATGACAGTAGAAACGGGACTTGAACTGAACATGTTGGACTGTTTGAAGGCCGGGAGATGCTGCAGACCCCTGGGGTCCGGATGCCAGTGTCACAGCTTTCTCTTGGTGGTGCATGGCAAAGTCATTCTCCACAGTGGAACCAGCCGAGAGAACAGAGCTAGAGCTGAGCTAGAAGCACACTGGTCCCTGGGCATTCAGAAACTAAGGAAAGGGTGGCATAGAGCCACACTGGCCACAGAAGAGGTCATTTCTGTTTGCTCCTGCCTTCTTGCAGCACACTAAGCAGTCAATTCTAAAATGTACTGGAGCTGGACAGGACCCCATGACTCCTGCTAGGTAAAGGGTAATTTACTGCCTACAATCTGTCTACAATGATGGACTGGCCAAAAGACACTGGTACTCCATCCACAACATTCAGGAAGGCCAGGAGCAAAACAGAGACCTCGCACACACAACATAGCGACACCTCACTCTTTCACAAAGGTCTCCTTTCACACACCTCCACAGAGACCACATGAGAGAGTCCCTAGTCCCTCCCAGGACTCCCTCCACTTCACAGATGTCTGCTCCGCCTCACAGATACATTATAAGACTTCACACATAAACCCCACAAATAACATATAGAGACCTGTCATAGTTAAGAAATGGGGACAGAATGAGTCTTCTCACAGAGACCACCCCCCACCACATACACACACTCAGTTAACACAGACCGTACACTAAACCATAGAGTTCCCCCTTGGAAATTCCCCAGTCAGCATACAAAGCCCGCCACCCAAGACCAAAAGATCTTCCACAGAAATACCAAGTCAGCACTAGAGGATCCGCAAGCCCAATAGGTCTGCACAGCGACCTCCCATTCAACACAGTTTCCCAGTATCATGACCCAGAGAAGCCTTCTAAACATCCCTCAGCTTGTCCTGTTCCAGGAAAGATGAGGCTCGGCACAGGAATGATTCAGGGAGTAGGTTTTATTTCAGCTACAGCTTGGCCCAAAGAACTTAAGTCTCAAAGTCTGGACCCCCAAAAGGAGGAAGCATTCATCTTCTATACTTTAGGCAGCAAGTTACAATGAAAAGAAAGCCTGCACATGGATTGGTTAACAGCAAAAGTCTTAAAACCAGGCAGATTATTAAAAAGTTAGAAAAGAAAAAAATGCTTTAAAAAAAAATCCTCTGTCTGAAAATCCCTGCAGAAGTCTCCAACTGAGGAAAGAGAAAGAGAAAACACAGGCTAGCCCTGGTTGATGCCAGCATTCTAACCACAAAGCCTGTCAGCAAACATCCTGCTAACAAGTTCCTATAGACACATGAGGAGTAAGAATTAGAATTCTTATTTTCCTTGAATATTCCTTCCATCCCTGTATCAGTTCCCCTCTTTGAGATTGTTATTTAACCCAGAGTTAAAGTGTAGAATTTCTGCTTTTTAAAAATTTTATTTAGGGCCTCATATAACGCCATGACCTTGTTTGTGGTCTCTCTTTTTTTCTAGGTTGGATTCTATTGAGGAAGTAGCACAATATACGGAATGGAGTCAAACATACAAAGGGAGTAATAGACAGGTTCCTAACACGAGTAGTACTGTGCCAGCTAAGCTTTTCAAACCTCCAAAAGCAGAAAAACATTTTCCAAATAAAGAGTTAGGGTCCCAGCCCTTGATCCCTTCCAAGTCTGTACTGGCACATGGTCTTTCCCTGATGATAATGGCTACATCCTTTAAGAATCTGGCCTTTGACAAGGAAGGCATGGTCTCAATGTCTTACTCTGGGGCTCTGTCAAGGAGACCTCAGCCAGGGCTAAAGTGGTGGGTGGAGAAGCACAGCAAGCAGAGAGCATCCTGCTGGAGGTCAGGTTAACAGCCATAACATGGAAGTACTTAAAATGTCCGTACAAGTAAAGGAAAATACCAATGGAATGTTCTCAGGATGAGTCTAGTCAGTCAGAGCAACTTTTATCAAACCTATGACAGAATATGGCAAAACTATAACTATTGACATAAGCAAGGATAACAATGTATTACAGTGAGAGTGGCTGTCTTTAGGACAAAAGTAGTCCGTTTGTGTAATCTTCTGTGTGCATAGACTAGTTAGCCCCTGGAGGAGCCAGAGTGTGGAGTGCCCAGCCTCCAGGGGTGACCAGAGCACGGCCGACCTGACGTCCTCTGGTGGGATCTCATTGTCTTCGTAATGTGACTACTAGCAGTTGATCAGGATGTTGCTGTGCAGTCCAAGTTGAGGTTTCCAATGAGGTGTAAGCCTTTTAACTGATTTGTGATGAATCCATAGAGGTCATACCTGTGACTTTTTAGGCCGTGGGGGTGTTTACAAGCAGAGAGCAGAGCTTGTGCTAGTCTTTGCATGTTCTCAGCTGTGTTTACATGTTGTCAGCAGGTCTGCTGTCATCCCCTTTGTCTCTTCACTCCTGGTGGTATTCAACCAGAGTAAGAATACAAAATGTTTAAACCCTTCTTAGGTGGGCAGTTTAGCAAAGTTTATTTTTGGATTGTTTGGGTATTTCTGTGGTTTGTATTTAAACCTAATGCCTGGGAACTGTAATCCCTTAGATAATTTGTTGCGAATGTCAATGTGTCTTCTTGTTAGGAGGAAACTTAGCAGATAAATGTCTGAACTAGCTCAGTGATTGACCTCCCTTTAGTGAGCTTCAAGAATGACCACAGTCACTTTTGCCCTATAGAATCAACAAAAGTTGATCTAGTATTCATACTCAGTGAGTACTGCTTTGATCTAATGTAGCTTCCCTGTAAATTAATACAATCACCATACATCATCATACATCATAATACAGTCATCATATATCAAGCCAGTATGAGATTGTTACAGAAATCACCTTAGCATGATTGCCACTAAAAAGAGGATTCCATTAGGCCAAGAGCTTGTCTTCATCCCTTAGTTTTCACCAACTGTCCTAAATTGTGGCTTATAGAAGTTTGAAAATATGTGCTAAATTAATAACATGAGTGAGTGATAAGCAAATAAATCTAATTTAGTGACATTCATGCAGCTATTTTTGATTTCCACAAAAAATAGGTTTGGAATCTTAAGATACTGGTGTTCTTTAAAAAGAGCCATCTAAGACTCCCACGATGACTGTAGAAATCACTGTTGCATCTTACTTTTCTCATGAAACTGTAGAAACCTTGATTTCAAAACTCATCACCAAAAAACTAGCATCTTAAAAGAAAATGGAGAGGAAACCAGCATTTGCCACGTATTATTATTATTATTATTATTATTATTTTATAAAATAAAAGAAATATAAGTTTTCAAAGCAATCCATGTGCTACCTGTCTTTTCTCAAATCTGCTTGTCTTAAGGAAAAAGAGGGGCCGACCCAAAGGTCTCAGAGGAATCCTCAGCAGCAACAGGGCCAGCTGCCTCTCAGCCAAAGGTCTGAATCTCCCCTGGGCCAGCAAGTCTGTAGGAATGAAACTAAGACATGAACTCAGGGGTCACCAGACCTAATCCCAGATTGCAGGAAGATTCCTAGAGACATCAGAAGTGCAGTGCCTGTCACTCACTGTAACAGGGGCATTCTGCTACATTATTGTGAGAAGCAAGGTCAGGATAAAATGACCAGTGGATGTGCCATCTCCAGTTTCACACATAGCGGGAAAGAGAGCTCTGTTTTTTATAAATATCAGACAACAGTTTTTAGAGCAGTTTTGGAGTTTAAGAAAAAGGTAACAAAAAGCAGAATATTCTCCTATATTTCCTGTACTCCCTGCAAGGTGTTTTGGCATTTTGAATTAATTTGATATGTTATAATACTTATTAAGCCATAGTTTACTTTAAGGCTAACTAACTCATTAGAGACGTACAGCTCTATGGGTTTTGAGAAATGTCTAATGTCAAATATGGACCACAATGATGTCATGCAAGATAGTGCCACCACTAAAAATGTGTCCTCTCCATCCCTTTCCTCTCACCCTTCTTTCCCATAGGAAAAAAATAAACTGGATACTATTGATGTTTTGCCATATCTATGGTTTGCTTTTCCAGAAATGTCTAAAATGAGGGATAGCATGTGTGTGTATGTGTGTGTGTGTATGTGTGTGTGTGTGTGTGTGTGGTGTGATACAGAAGAACTCTATCTAGCTGTGCAAGACTGATAAACTGTCTTCCAAGGTGGCAATATCATATCACAGGTACCATCAGCAGTGAATGAGAATTTCTGCTGCTCTACAGCTTGCCAGCATTTACCACGCCCAGTATTTGGGATTTGAGCCATTCTAATGGGCATGCAGTGATATCTCGTTGCTTTAATTTTTAAAATTTCTTAATGATATAAGATGCAAATCTTTTTCACACATTTAATTTTGTATACCCTCAGAAGTCAGTTGGCTGTTCAGATCTTTTCCACGCTTTTTAATTAGAATGTTTTACTTTATTTCTTTTTGTTTTAGGAGTCCTTTGTTGCTGGGGAAAGAGAGTGCAAAGCAACACATGAACCATGAAAGCATAAAGCAGAAGGGGAGGAGGAGACAGGGGAGAGGGGCGGGAACGTGGACTGGGACGCGGGTGACGAGGGGAAGGAGAATGAGATATAATGCACTTTCTCGAAAACACCAAGACCTAAAATTTGATGTTAAAGGATTACATTTTGTGAAAAAAAAAAGAGCTCTTTGCGTATTTTGAAGACTGGTTCATTATCTGACAAACTTTGCAGACACCTCCCAGTCTTTTGGTTCTTTTTCCTTCTTTTATCAGCATCAGTCATGAAACAGAAATGTTAAGAAGGACTTAGGAAGTTTTAGTTTCATGGACTGCTTTAGAGGATATATTGGAAACTCAGTCAAGTCCAAACTCATCTGGATTTCTCTTGTTATCTTCCAGAAGTTTCATGCTTTTGTACTTTATGTCCGTGTTCCTCAATGAGTTAATCTTTGTGAAAAGTGTAAGGTAGATGGCCAGAATCATTTCACATAAGCCTGAGCAGCATCAGAAGGCTCTCAGCCTCTGTGTGCCCTCCATAGGCTCGCTCCTTCCTGCTCCAGTCAACTCTGTACAGAGGGAGGATAAGAGAAGCTGAGTCTATAGCCAGATAGTGTGAGGTGGAGAACTACCAGTTGTGTCAGAAAATACTGAAGATGTAGCCATAGCTTTATCTTCGTAAGTCAGGACCACCACTCCCCTTTCCCATTACCTAAGAGTGTCTCTCCAGGGACACCTAAGCAGCTCAGGAGAAATGCAGACAAGGCTGAGGAGTTGGCTCAGAGGGTAAAAGGCTGGCAGTGCAGCCACAAGGGTCTGGGTCCCATTTCTAAAACTCAGTCAGTGTGGCCGTATGTATTAGTAAACCCAGTGCTTGTGAGGCTGAGACAGAAGGGTCCCTAAGAATTGCTGGCCAGTAATCTAGCTAATCAGTGAGCTCCAGGTTCAGTGAGAGACAGTCTCAAATACTAAGGTCAATCAGTTGAGGAGATGGCTCAGTCACAGTCAAGCATGAAAACCTGAGTTTGAATTTCCCAAACCAGGAAAAGCTGGAGTTCACATTTATAGTCCCATTGCTCCTACAGCAGAGTGGAAGGTGGAGGTTCAAGTCCTTGAAGCTCACAGGTCAGCTAGCCAGGCCTACACAGCAGGAGAAAAACAGTGGTGATTCCTTGTTTCAAACAAGCAAGAACATTAGGACTGACTCCTAGGTTTGTTCTCTAATCTCCACAAGCATGTCATGGGACCTGCGTGCCCACATTCTCACACACACTATTGTACCCACACACACTAAAATACCCCCAACACACACATCATATACATGTACAAATAAGTGAAGAGTGGAAAATTGCTCAAGAAAACACCCAACTGGCTTCCATATACGTGTGCACACACATGCATGCACATTCACACTCACAGCAGACAAAACAGGGTTTAAGTTTCTGGTAGGATGCGAAGGGCTAGACCACCCAGACACATGGTCTCAACTTCTGTACTAGACAGGTTGGAATAAAGTTAGTGTTGGATAAATCTACCGTTTCCTCTCTGCTTTGAAGGACAGGCCTCCAAATGTGATTGACAGCCAAGTAACCAATGACTTAAGGGGGGAAGGCTGGGAAAGAGAGAGGCAGGCCTGGCACCAGGGTCTCCATCTTGGGTGTGTGTGCCAGAGAGGTTCAGGGGACTTAGGATCAAAATGCTGGTTCCACCATACAAAATCTCTGTCTCTCTCCCCAGGAATGAATCCTTTGTAGTAACCTAGAATAAACTAATTTCTCTAAGAGAGCATTCTCTGTCCACACAATCAGTTCAAACCTAGGGGCGGGGCATGGGGCTGAGCGAGAAAATTCATAACACAGTTGGAGAAACAAAGGGCAGTAGCCAGGATGCAGGGAGAGGCAGGTGGATCCAGACGGTCATATCAGCAGAAGGCATAAGAGCCTTGAGCAGCATGGGCAAGGACGCACTCTCACTGCACTTGACGGTTCTCATGTGAACCTGCTGCACTTTGGCCTGGTGACAGGGTCCCTTCCTGGGGCCTGGTGTCAGGCCTAGCCCATTTGCTCCTCCATGCCTGTGAAGTCCTGCTCCTCCCCTACTCCAACAGAGGGTGCTTCCTCCAGCATTTGTGCAACTGTTGCCCCACAGCCACCTGTCCTGCCCTGCCTTCCAGTGGGACGCAGCTGCCTCACAGGGTTCTGAAGGAGAATGGCTTGGTAGTGCTGCATGAAAGTCCAGTCTGTAGAGGAAGGGCCAACATGACACATCAGTGACGAGACAGACAGGGCCACTCTTCAATATATGAGCCTTTTGAGGGTGACACTTCATGCCCAAACCATACCATACCCGCTTAGTAATAAGTCCCTAAGTTTGTGTGAGTTTGCCTTTTGTTGAATAAAGTGACTCATGAGCAGTAATGAAGGTTTATTAAATCTTAAATTCTTTTTTAATATGTTATGGGGATATGAAATGTTAGTAATCTAGAAGCAGTTAGATGAACTTCCTCCTGTGCCAGCATCTCATTCCACAGACGTTCCATTTTGCCTTCTGTTTTTGGACTCAGATCACCCCAAGGAAATACAGAATAGCCCATCATTAGATTCATATGAATTTTAGTATTTCTGATGAAGAGAAAAAAAATAGCGATTTCATATATAAGATAAATAAAATGCAAATATTGTTTAGTTTCACATTAAGATTGTCCAGATTGTGCTCAGAAATATTAGGCCCTATAACTTGGGAAGACTTTTTATGAGGCACTTTAATAATTTTAAGTTTCATAGTTAACTTGAAGCTCTAACATATCTTTTGTTACGGAGTCAAATAAAACTGTTTCTTTGTGGTGCTTG